>OX387347.1:9403125-10622500 GCA_947563465.1 Archips xylosteana | reverse complement strand
CCAGACGAATTAAGGCAGTAATACAAAATGCAGATTTAAGTTTCTTACTTGAAAAGTCTCGCGAAAAATATTTAAAAGCTTATGATATTTTTAAGCAATGGAGACTAGCAAAGGGTACAAACACTTTTTCGGATACTGTATTGTTATATAGGCACAATTATGGAGTATTTACTCAATGTTGAAAACCACAACAAAGACAAAAAGACGACGTTTATATACCTTAAACAATTTATTATGTTCTCGCTGCTGAGGTGACAAGTTGTATGTGTCACACGAGACCAAAGTTTTTTTGCATCTCGTGTATTTGAATCACTCGCGCACTCAGGATTCTAACTTAGAATCACTCGCTCACGCTCGTGATTCAACTATAGAATCCTTCGCTGACTCGTGATTCAAAATCAACACTCGCAGTAAAAACCAACTTTGCTCTCTTGTTGCACAAATAAATAACTATTCTTTCTTTCTTAAATAAGGGTAGAAAAAAAATAAAAAAAAGTTATTCGAGCGTGTCAGATATTCAGAGGTAATGTTAAGTGAACTCAAAAAAGTGTCCTATTCAAATGACTGACGATTTGAGCGTGACATAAGGAAATGGGAGAATCACAAAGTTGTAAAAAAAAACGTCAACTCGAAATACTGGAGCGTGACTGATTTTTTTTTTATTTTGAAGGAAACCCTTTAAGGATTATATTACGGAAAAAGTATAATCTGACTGTTTTAATGGGGTGATGTAGTTAAAATCATCAACAAATTGTAGAGAGTACAGGGTATATTCAGGAACAGACCAAAACGGTTTGCGAGCGGTAATTCAATCGTTTGGGAGAGGTTTGAGGAGGAGTTTCGGAGGAGTTCGATAACAAACACTGTGACACGAGATTTTAATATATTAGATATTTTATGGCTTTAACAGGTTTGTAACTGTTATGAACATAGCCCGGATTGACGGAAGCAAAAATTGCACAAGTGCTGCTGATCATTAAAAATCAATTCGAAAAAATCGAATAGATAAAAAGCAATTTTAATCATCATTATAACTAATGGCCAAGTTTAAATACCTTTTAATTATGTGCAAACTTCTTTTATTTATTTATACTTATCGCAACTACCTATATAAACAGCCGATATCTGACGTTGACTCTGGACTGGAGTCAATTTTGACATAAAAAAATATAGTATAATAATTATTAAACTATATTTTGAATTATATTAAATAAGATAATTCTTTAAAAAATTCATTTTTTTATAAGTGATTATATAAAACCTTAGAACTACACAACGGTTGGACATCATTTTTATCAATATCAACTAATAAAATTAGTTTAATTTGACCTCACATTAATTAAACATCAGTACAGATTTGCTCCCGTCAACCCGGGGTATGATTACGAATGAGGTGTTAGTCAATTAACTTTCCATGCTTTACATAGATATGGACAGTTAAATATTTCTAATGAGATAAGATAACCAAATAAGCATTTAAAAACATGCCTGTTGGGTGGAATGGCAGTAGGAAATAAATTAGTCATCACCTTTGATCAATTATAACTGAAGATACACATTGCCGAACAAAATCCCCTTGAAAGAATGTCCGAACTATTTATTTGTTTGCGTAACAAATAAAATCATCACCTACACAAAGTAATTACTTTGTGTGAAAAGAATAAGTGACGAAATTTGAACCTAGTCTTTACTTAATTACAATTGAATTTCGCTACTTCACAGTTAAAAATTTATTTACGTGTGCGTAGAGAAAACTGATCCCAAATACGTGAATACGTGACGAATTTCGAACCTAGTCTATACTTCATTACAGTCGAATTTCGGTAGCGGCAAAACTCCACAACGCTTGACACTTAACAGCTAAACTCCACAATTTCCACACGTTTGGTCGGATATGAATGTAGGCCTTATTAGAAACGGCAGAGTGATTAATTTCACTTGCTACATTGAAGGCGACGTTGTAAGATTGCTTTGACGAGTTTGACGTTTGTTTGGCGGACGAAATGATGTTGTAGAACAAAGAATGCATTCCGACTTTAGGAGTGGACTTTCTTTATAAAAAGTTTCTGTCAATTAATGCAATAAAAAACAGGGTGAAATTAAGGTTAACGCCAACACTTTACAGGATGAATGGGGACGTCATTTAGATAATTTTGAAGCTAATTTTTTTTACTCCAAATGTTTACCGTTTTCGAGATATAAGTATAAAATGATAAACTGACTAACTGACTGTTGTATATAACGCACAGCCCAAAACGCTGCATCTAGAGACTTGAAATTTTGCAAATGTGTACCTTATACAATGTAGGCATCCAACAAGGAAGGATTTTTGGAAATTCCCACGGGATAAGGAAAATACGGGATTTATATATTCAGTTCAACGGGATTCCTTTGTATCTCCGTAACTATGTATATTATAATTACTACTCTTCAAATTGGGCATAAAAGTAGGTACAATACAATACAATACAATACAAATATTATTTATTGAGCACCAAAAAAAGTACAGAAAAAAATAATAATAACATTAAAAAAAAAAAAAACCAGGCAGACAATAGGTAATTATAATAGTGAAAAAATATTTTTAGGATTTTTGGATATTCCCACGGGATATGGAAAAACGGGATTTATATTGTTCAGTTCAACAGGATCGATTATTTGTTTTACTGGTCGTAGAAAGCTGAAATTTGCCATTTAGGTTCCTTGGGGAGTGTAGGGGAGTACTTAAAGTTGTTCGTAATCATGAGAAGATCCAGAAAGTATAATTTTCATGAGTTAAAATCGGGTTTTGTTCCGCGTACCTTGACACAGTGTCGTCTCGTGATCATGGCGCATGCAACTGTGCCGAAATATCGGGCTTCTTCAAAATCAAGGTACGCGGAACAAAACCCGATTTTAACTCGTGAAATTAGTAATGACCGCGATAGTCTAAAATATTGTAGTATAATTTTCTCCCTAATATTATGTATTTGAAGTCACATTGTATATTTTTTTTGTAATGGTGGGTAGTATTATAATAAAACAAAAAAAAATCAAACAAATTTCATTATTTATGAATAAAATTTGTTTTTAATATAATAACTTTATTAATTTTTATTTTCAATTTGTCAAACTATCGCACACGTTTACCAGTAACACACACACACACATACATGACATACGTATACACATCCAGGAAATCAAAACTTCACACAAAAACACATAAAATTCTAGAAATAAAAAAATAGGGTGATGGCAACTTCACTACACTTTTGTTCTATGTTCTGTTGTTTATCTGTTTCGTTTTACTGATAAGCTTTCCTGTGCGTGTGACAAAGACAAGGCATATGTCAATGTTGTGGAATTCTGACAACGTTAATCTTTTAATTAGCAATTTAGAAATGGCTTTAAAATTAATTTAAATCAATATTTCTCTCTGATTCTTAGAATTTAATAGAAAAAAACAACAGATACTCACCGAAAGTATGATATTCCATTAGATTTGTTCCGTTTTTTCGAGTGATTTTTGCACTTTTTAAAGACGCACGTGGGCATCGTTACGCTTGCATTGACAACAACGTACTGAGAAAAAAGTCGACCACTTTTATCAAAGTGGAGCTCATTTGGCTCGGACATAATCGGGCGCGCGACTGTGCATCTACAGTTATAATTGATCAAAGGTCATCACTTGCTTAATACAGATAAGTGCAGTAAAGTAACAGCCGGGTCCACACTGTGCAAATCGCCTTGGGGGCAGCCCATAAACTACGTAACACATTTAGGGGGGGGAGGGGGTCAAGCGATCTGTCATCTAATCTAATATATAAAAATCTCGTGTCACGGTGTTTGTTATCGAAATCCTCCGAAACGGCTTGACCGATTTTGATGAAACTTTAACCCCATACTGGTCTGAGAATAGGTCGAAGGTTATTTTTATACCCCTATTCTTCGCAGACGAAGTTGCGGGCAATAGCTAATAGTAATTCATAAAATTTTCGTACTTTTATGGGCTAATTTCTTATTTTGTTGTATGTTTTGACTTTTTTTTCAATTTGGAAAATTGTAGATGATTTCTGTTCAGAATCACGAGCTTTTTCGATCCTAATAGGAACAAATGTCGTATTTATCCTTAACCATGAACAAATTAGCTATCTAGAATTAGAAGTCAGGATGGAAGTATTATAAAAGGAGAAGAAGGTGTGCTGAAGAGATGGAAGGAATATTTTGAAAGTCTGTTTGAAAGGGAAGAGTCGCCAGTACAAGTACAGGTGCCTCAGTTCGAAGTAAGTGAAAGCGATTCTGGTGGAGAAATAAGCATGGAGGAGATTACGAATGCCTTGAAGGGCATGAAAGCAGGTAAGGCTGCGGGATATGACAGGGTTTCGGTTGAAATGCTGAAGGCTGGTCAGGGTATAGCAGCAAAGCACTTGTACCGCCTTTTCAATTTGTGTTGGGAGTCAGGCCGTGTGCCAGGTGACTGGTGTAAGGCCGTGATCGTACCGTTGTACAAGGGAAAAGGGTCACAACAAGACTGCAAAAATTACCGGGGAATCAGCCTTCTCAGTGTGGTGGGCAAATTGTATGCTAAGGTGGTGATTGAAAGAGTCATGAGAGAGACGGATGGAAAAATATGGGATGTGCAAGCAGGATTCAGAAAAGGAATGGGATGTACGGACCAAGTCTTCTCCTTACGGTGCATAATTGAGAAGTGTTTGGCGAAACACCAAAAGGTCTACTGCGAATTCGTGGATTTGGAGAAGGCCTATGATAGAGTAGTTAGGAGTGAGTTGTGGTCAGCGTTGTCCATGCATGGAGTGAGTAGCGATCTGATACGAGCACTGAAATCTCTTTATGAAGATTCTAGTGCTTGCGTCAGAATACACGGGGCTTACACGGAATGGTTTAGCATCCAAAAAGGTGTTAGGCAGGGATGTGTAGCGTCTCCGTGGCTGTTCAATTTATTTATGGATAACTGTTTGACTGAGCTGAAAGAGAGTGATTGTGGACTAAGAATGAATGAGTTACTCGTCAAATGTCTCCTTTATGCTGATGATCAGGTCTTGCTCGCTTCGTCGGCCGAAGAGTTGCAGGCGATGGTAAATATTATGAATTGTGCTTTGGAAAGGAAAGGAATGAAAATTAATGTAAGTAAGACAAAGGTTATGGTTTTTGAGAGAGAAGAATGCATGACAGATATTTGTGTGCGGATAGGAATAAAAGAGTTAGAACAAGTGAAGCAATTTGTGTATTTGGGTACTTTGTTTTCTAGGGATGGGAAGTGTGATAGTGATATTGAAAGGAGAGTAAATGCAGGTAATATGGTAAATGGAGCGCTGCATGCCTTTTTGAACAGCCAGAGGGTCTCTCAGAAGGCTCGTCTGGCTGTGCATAGGGGGGTGTTAGTTCCGACACTTATGTATGGAAGTGAAAGTTGGGTTTGGCAGAAAAAACATGAAAGTAGGATAAATGCTGTGGAAATGAGAGCATTAAGGAGTGTGATTGGTGTGAACTTGAGTGACCGAATGAGGAATAGTCTAATAAGGGAACGTTGTGGCATGGAAGATGATGTTGTGACTCGTATAGAGAAAGGGATGTTAAGTTGGTTTGGACATGTGGAGAGGATGGACGAAGGAAGAATTACGAAAGAGATATATAATGCGAGTGTAGATGGAAATATTGGAAGAGGGAGACCAAGAAGGACATTTCATGATCAGATTGGGGATGTCTTGAAGAAGGGTCAGGTCAAGAGTACCCGAAACCGGCGAGCATGTATGAAAAGACTAATGAGTGTTGCTGAAGCGAAAGATGTATGTCAGGATCGTAGCAGGTGGAAACAAATAGTCTCTGCCTATCCCCTTGCTGGGAAGAAGGCGTGATTGTATGTATGTATGTATGTATGAACAAATTACCACTTCTGCTCAAGGATATTTGGTGCTCGATGAAAAGGCGCCGTTACAAAATTCCTTGATTGGATTTTGCTATTTCAACGCAAATTTTAAAGGGTAAAAACCGGCCAAGAGCGTGTCGGACACGCCCAAGATAGGGTTCCATAGCCATTACGAAAAAATTAAGTAATATTTTTCTAAGGATTTCGTATGTGTACGGAATCTTTCAAGTTAGGTATCGTCAATACTTTGAAAAAAGCTCGTATCTCAAAATCGTTAATCTGGCAAAGTGAACTTTATTACGCGCATATCAAGGTTCAGTTTTGTTTACATGCTGATTTGAGATACGAGTTTTTCAAAGTAGTGACGGTATGTTTAATACCTTAGGCTACTATTTACTCTTAAACTACAAATAATTCCCAAGCAATCTTAGCCGCTATAATTTTCCTTGTAAATTTAATATATTATTTTGAATTTTTTCAAATTTTTAACCGACTTCAAAAAAAAGAGGAGGTTCTCAATTCGTCTGTATGTTTTTTTTTTTTTTTTTTTGTTTTTTTTGTGTGTTTGTTACGCGATTACTCCCTCCATTGTGAACCAATTTTCAAAATTCTTTTTTTGTTTGAAAGAGTATACTCCTGAGGTGGTCCCATTGGCACCAAGTCAAGATCTGATCATGGGATCCTAGAGAAATCGAGGGCAACCTTCAAATTTTACAGGCAAACCTATGGTGATTTTAGCATTTTTAGCATCAAGTGAAGTATTTGCATTCAGAAAGTATCATTTGGTAAACTGGACCTGCTGAAGAAGACTGTAGATGGCCAACGGAACTCCTCAACGGGACAAATCTTGCAAGTTAAATTTGAACCGGTTTCCAATTGAGCTGAAATTTTG
This sequence comes from Archips xylosteana, assembly GCA_947563465.1. Lineage (NCBI taxonomy): Eukaryota > Metazoa > Arthropoda > Insecta > Lepidoptera > Tortricidae > Archips > Archips xylosteana. The sequence continues at coordinate 10,615,742 of OX387347.1, read as the reverse complement.
CAGGCATATGTAAATTGGATGACGATACAATATTATTATGACATGGAGCTGATCTGATGATGGAGCTGAAAGATGGCCATAGAAACACTGTAATAAAGCGATACGACCGCATTGAGTTTGGGCTCATTTGATTTGTCTTGACGAGTACTTTGATCCTAGATGGTAACTAGGATCTGAAGATGGAGTTAGAAGGTGACCATAAGAACTCCGTAATAAAACGACATAACCGCATCGAGTTTGAGCTCATTTGATTCGTCTTGAAGAGTACTTTGGTAACCAGGGTCAAATAGTACAGTCAGCAAAGAGTGCCTGTTGTATCGCATAATGTTGATTGTTCTAAAAATTTTTGGCCAAGAATGTTTGGCATACTGTTGAAAGTCCTATAGCATATTTGTTCGTTCTTTATTGATAACAAGAACATCGGATTACCTACAATATTAATTGGCCAAAGCAGTCCTAAGAGTTGAGTAAGTCATTCACCTAAACTATAAGTAGGTATAGCACCTACAAAGAAAAGGGGGCAATAAAAAATACCTACAAACCACCTCCCGTTTAACCTGGTTAGGTTCGTTAGTTACCTTGCGCTCTTTAAAGCGGAATGGAGGGGGGGCTCGGGGGGCGGAGCCCCCCGCAAAAAAAAAAACTGTCAAACCGCCTCCCGTTTAACCTTACCAGATTCGTTAGTTATCTTGCGTCTCTCAGAGTTAAAATTGAAGCCTTGGTACTGGAAGGGGGGCTCGGGGTGCGGAGCCCCCCGTAATATAAAACACCTTCAATCCACCCCCTGTTTAACCTGGTTAGGTTCGTCAGTTATCTTGCGTCCCTCAGAGTGGAAATAGAAGCATCGCTACTGGAAAGGGGGCTCGGGGGGCCGAGCCCCCGTAATAAAAAAAAACCTTTAAACCATCCTTCGTTTATCCTGGTTAGGTTAGTTAGCTACCTTGGATCCCTCAAAGCGGCCCCCCGCTATAAAAATACTGATGATATGGTTCCAACGGAAGACCAGCGTCAGCTGCATAGCCGACATCATGCTGAGTTGGGACCATTTCGTGATAATGTTGTATCTGTTACCGTTCATTCACCTGTTAATTTAAAATTATGTCACGAATAAATATTTTTTCTTTCTTTCTTTCTTTTTTCTTTCTTATAAACCACCTCCGATTTAACCTGGCTATATTCGTCAGTTATCTTGCATTCCTCAGAGTGGAAATAGAAGCCTCGTTACCGGTAGAGGAGCTTAGGAGGCGGAGCCCCTCGTAATAAAAAAATCCTTTGAAACCACCCCCCGTTTAACCTGGTTAAGGTTAGTTAGCTACATTGCGTCCCTCAAAGTGGAATTAGCAGCCGCGTTCTTGGAGGGGGGCTCGGGGGGCGGAGCTCCCCGCAATAAAAAATACAGACAAACTACCTCCCGTTTAACGTGGTTAGATTCGTCAGTTATCTTGCGTCCCTCAGAGTGGTAATAGAAGCCTCGCTAATGGAAAGGGGGCTCGGGGGGCGGAGCCCCCCGCAATAAGAAATACCCTCAAACCACCTCCCGTTTAACCTGGTTAGGTTTGTTAGTTATCTCGTATCCCTCAAAGTGGAAATAGAAACTTCGGTCCCGGTAGAGGGGCTTGGGGGCGGAGCTCCCGTAATAAAAAAAAACCTTTAAACCTCTTCCCGTTTAACCTGGTTAGGTTAGTTAGCTGCCTTGCGTCCCTCAGGGTGAAAATAAAAGCCCCACTCTTGGAGGGGGGGGGGGGGCTCGGGCGGGGGGCAGAGACAACCCGCAGTAAAAAATCTGTTAAACCATCTACCGTTTCATTTGGTTAGATTCGTCAGTTATCTTGCGTCCCTCAGAGTGGTAATAGAAGCTTTGATACCGGAACGGGGGGCTCGGGGGGCAGAGCCCCCCGCAAAAAAAAACCTTTAAACCATTCCTTGCTTAATCTGCTTAGGTTCGTTAGTATCTCGTATCCCTCAGATTGGAAGTGGTAGGCTTGCTACCAGAGAGTTCGCTCGGGGAGCGGAGCCCCCCTGCAATAAAAAAATACCTTCAAACCATTCCACGTTTAACCTGCTTAGGTTCGTTAGTTACCTTGCGATCCTCAGATCGGAAACAGAAGCCGGGCTTCGTCTACTGGCTACGCCTACGCATCTTTTTACCATACCATAGCAACTAAAAAGCCAAAAATAAAAAATTTTAAATAAAAAATAGAACCGCCTTCAAAAACACCCAAAAAATATTATTTAAAAATTTAACCGACTATAATGAGCATTATAATATCTTTCTACTAATCTGTTTGAAGTCGGGCCTCAGCTTGAGACAGCAGGAGTGGACCTAGTAATTAAATTAATAAATAAATATCCCGGGATAATTCACACCAATCGACTTAGTCTCAAAGTAAGCAAAGCTTGTGTTATGGGTACTAGGCAACGGATAAACATACTTATATAGATAGATACATACTTAAATACATATTTAACACCCAAGACAAACATTTGTGTTTTTCATACAAATATCTGCCCCAACGCGGGGACCGAACCTGGGACCTCAAGCATTATAGTAGTAATTTAACTTACCTACATAGATAGATACCTACTATCTATTGGGCGTCTACTACTCCTGCTAGCTCGTGCTGAGGCCCGACTTCAAACAGATTAGTAGAAAGATATTATAATGCTCATTATAGTCGGTTAAATTTTGAAATAATATTTTTTGGGTGTTTTTGAAGGCGGTTCTATTTTTTATTTAAAATTTTTTATTCCACCCAACAGTTTAGATTTTAGAGGGGGGGGGACGGTCGATTTTAATGAAATTTTTCACTTTAAAGTTGAATATTTCGCAAACAAAACACTGAATACAAAAATCATGTAAGCAACCCCCCAATGGTTTTAAAAGACCTATCCAACGATACCCCACACTATAGGGTTAGTTGAGAAAAAAACAATCACCCCCACTTTACGTCTATGGGAGGTACCCTAAAAAAAATTTTTTTAGTTTTTTTTATTTAACCACTTTGTCGGCGTGACTAATATATATATTCATGCCAAATTACAGTTTTCTAGTACTAACAGTCTCTGAGCTTAGCCGCGGACAGACAGACGGACAGACATGGCGAAACTATAAGGGTTCCTAGTTGACTACGGAACCCTAAAAAAGTGTCCCAAAATTAAACATATAATTTTCAATTCTTCCATTAGTTCATAAAGTCTATGAAAAATGGTAACTCAGCAGAAAAAAAAACTTGGGACACTTTTGTTCTCCTTGTAGGATCGAAAAAGCTCGTGATTATGAGCAGAAATCAAATAAAATTTCCTAAATTGAAAAGTCAAAACATATAATAAAATAAAATTGGCCCATAAGTGTGACAAGGGGGTTCCAAAAATTATTGAAATTGCTGTGACGTAATTCATGGATGGCCCCTTGCGACGCAACCACATTCAGGTCAATTTTGAGCCCTGTACGGAGCAATATCATGTCTCATTTGGTTGTCACCTCAGACAGCTTGCTCCTTGTGGGCTCAGCTATTAAAGAAGAACTTATAAAACACTTCTGTTAGGTGTTTCTATTTAATCCCAGTTTGTTTGAACAAATAAATCACAGACCAGAATAATTTGAAAGAAAGAAAAGGTTATTGCCACTAAAAAATACCAAAAACTATAACCTGAAACTAAACAATATTAAACATTAACATAAAATATGAAAAATGAAAAATTATATGCCACTACCAAGGTAGAACAAAAATATAAGGAACAAGATTTCATCATCCCAGCCTATATTATGTCCCACTGCAGGGTATAGGCCTCCTCTTAGAATGAGATGGCTACAAGATTTAATTTCACTTAACTAACAAACAAATAAAAATTGCAAGTTAAATAAAAATAAGCAGAGTTAATTACAGTATCTAAATACAAAAACATGCAAGTAATCACCATAGAAATTATGAATATTATGTCTGTATTTCAGGGACAGGGCGGGATATTCTGTAATTTTTACAAGCTACCATTATTTTCCAGTCTAAGACAATTTTTTTGCAAGGTCCCTCGAGAATCATGTTTTAAGTGTTTCACTGTATGCTAGATACCTTCTAGTGTCTGATCTAATTGCACGGGACAGCTGTTGAGGTGGTTGTAAGCATCTTCCAACAGTTTGGTCTGTGAGAAGTCTCCCTGCAGGAACCAGGCTCGCACCACCAGCTCCATCTTGACAGCAAGCCTTCCAAAAAGAGGGGACCGACATACAACACACACACTCTTTTGAACTGAACTCCTAGTCATGTCTTCCGTTTTTTGGACCACTTGCTGAAAAAGATATTGACAAATTAATGACATAGAAACAAAGTTATATGTCTCATAGAACTCTAGCCATTTTTTTTTCAATTTCAAGCAGACACCTGCTTTCATAATGTAGACTTAACGCAAAGTAGACTTTAAATGTGGTTTTTTACACATTGTAGACCCCTCGCAGGTCTTCGTCAACCCCTGGATGTTAATATAGACCACTGTGGGTATCACTGGCCTAAGGCCGTGTTCAAACCAAACATATAGTCAGCCGCCGAATGTGAGCAGGCTCACTGAGCCCCAGTGTTAAACTGAAAAAACATAATAGCGTATTGTTGGTTAGGTGTGAACGAAAAAATGAATATGTATGGAAATACAATAAACTGCGTAACGCTCGCTCGCTTTTGGTGGCTGACAGTCAGTTTGGTCTGAACACAGCCTTCAACCCTAGTATTCTATAGTACACACAGGTTTAAGAGTAAAATTTAGTGCTTTTTTCCTATTTTTTATTTTAACCTGTTCAACCCCAACAACCAAGATTTACGTCACAAAGTACAATATCAAACTTGTATTCACGCAATAACATAAGGATCAAAGCAGCTTTTGTTTGGTTAGACTTGGCATTGAATAGGTGTTATTGGGGAACAAACCAAACCAAACCAAACCATACAGCTGGAACAAAAACTGGTTTAACACAGACAAGGGGGTTAATAAAAAAAAAATGTTTTTCACCTTATCACATATACTTAAGGTTTATATCCCATTAAGTTTATATCCCACTAGCAGCCTGTCCCGGCTACGCACGGGGTAGACAATTATTTATTTTTGGAAATTTGGATATAAAACACTTTTTTTCACAAATATTTTTATTTATTAAAAAAATATTATTTATTATTTATTTATTAATTATGAATTTTTTAATTCGTAATATCTTTTGAATGGAAAGTCCAATTTAAATAATTTAAAAACTATTTTATAGGTAGTTAAATGGTCTTGACCATAAAATAATTTATTTGGATAAGGATTAATATAAACACATAAATAGCGTGGTTTGAATTTGGTTAGCATTTTCATTAATGTTTAAAATGAATAAAGTTGTTGTAGTGACATAACTACAATAGTTGGACATATGCTACCGCGGAGTTTTTTGTAGACATTATGATGTTCTTTAATATTGTTGTACATTATTTTGTTCTATCGCTAATAGTTTCGGCAGCGTATTTGACGAAAGACATTTTAAGACTCATTTTTCTACACCTTCGGTTACATTGTTCAAATTTTACCAAGGATCCCTAATTTTTTTCAAAATGAAATGTAGCCTATGTCAAATTGGAAGAATGTAGCATTCTATTGGTGAAAGAATTTTTTAAATCGGCCCAGTACTTTTTGAGCCTATTCATTACAAACATACAAACATACAAAAATAGGTACAAATCTTTCCTCTTTATAATATTATTAGTATAGATTAAATATCAATTATGAATCCAATTAACACACTTGATCTGTATGATTTAAATATAACTTACCTCAATAGGAATTTGGCGGAAACAGGATATTGCATAAACTGTATGGGCTGGCTCAGTCAATCCCGGCAGATGAAAGAATATTGTGTCAGATAGGTAATTGTGAGAGCCATCAGGCAGGGCAAGAGCGGGCAGGTGCCGCCACGCCGAAGGCAGTTCCGCTGGCCGCCCAGGGACCAGCTCCGGGTAACAATGCTCCACCTAAATAAAACAAAACAAACATTATCACAACTTCACCTGTTTTTTTTTTCTCAATTATATCACATAGTAATTTAATCAAAACCAGATTTCAATTAACAATACAGTCCTCCATGTTTCAAGTTCTTTTTAAGTCCTGAAGTGAATTAAAATTATAATTTTAAACATGTTTGACTTCAGATTTAGAAATTAGTTCCATATGGGTATGGGACAGATTTAAAATCTTTGTGATAGAAAGTGAGAAAGTTGAACGTTTTGAGCATTAGTCACAAAGTAATAGTGATTGCATATATTAAAATAATCAGAATATTTCGGCGAATAGCAATTCAATTTATACTTAATAACTAGCTTAACTTCCGAGGGCTTCAGTTATGTATAGTTAGTGTTTGCATTGCGTTTGTAATATGAAAACACGAGTTTTGAACCGCTAATAGTTTCACGTATGCCAAGTACTCATCACGAAAAAACATTATTGATTATATGAACCCTTGACGCCTACACTTACCTGGCAGCCTTTTTTATGGTGAAACCCCACCACTATTATATTGAGCACAGGCTCATTTATACAAGACATCATGTTAGATTTTATTTCTATTAGAAACGTTCTATGAGATCAGGGCATTTTATGACGTTTATACATTACAAAAACAATGAAAACAGCACTTCACAAAGCGTACAATCGAAACGAAACGAACGAATGACATTTTGTATGTATGACGGCATGACAGATGGCTAATGTCGCCAGATTCATTTTTATAAAAATCCGATGCTTGTTTTTAGACGTACTTGATATGACCACACCATAGCACACGAATCACCCACCCAATCGTTCCAACAGTAGAGTTGGCTGGCTGTATGAGTTGAGTGGGAAGGATCAAGGAGCTTTTAGACTAGATTCTCTTCTCATCGTCATCGCCTCCTAGCTGTGTAGACGTTTTCTGAAAGACGTATGTTGAGCTGCAACTAATTTTATTAACAGACGTTTCGATTTGGCAGACGCCAACGTCTGTCGAAATTCAGCATAACCAAACCAAACTAAAACCTGTGTATTGGGCTTAATTATTATTATTACTAGTTGCAAGACATCAACATGCCGTCGAGTCCGACTATCTATTATCTGGAACATCAGTGCGTGTGCGCGGATTATTATTATTACTATTAGTAATGCAAGTCGAAAGTGCGTTGGAAGCAGACAACTTGCCTGACTATGTATAGGTAACGCCACCAGAGTTGAGGCCATGCACACAACCACATCTCATGTAATGACAGCGGGATTTTGACGTTGTGTTGTCGTTAAACGTTAACACAACGTCAAAATCTCGCTGTCATTACATGAGATGTGGTTGTGTGCGTGGCCTCAACTCTGGTGGCGTTACCTCAACTTGGTCAGCTTCTGCGTAATCGAAAAGTCTGTTACTAAAATCAATCAATGACAGTAGCATGTAATTAAACGCAGTTCACTACTGATGGGGGGGGGGGTTAGTTAGGCTCAAAAAACTCACTTTCCCGAAATGAAAGTGCACTTTTCCAAAAGTGCACTTTCCGCAAATTTTAAACTCCCAAAATGTACACTTGCCCATTAAAGGCACATTCCCCGTAAGTGCATTTTCCCAAAAAGTTCATTTTCTCAAAACGCACACTTTCCCAAAATGTACACTAGTCAAAAATGTCATCTTCACCACAAAGTTTTCCTTGGATGAAGATCCTAAGCTATGATGGCGATGTTAACATTTTTACCTAGATAAATCCTTCGTGCTCGTGCATTTTTACTGTTTATCGAATAGTCTATATATAGGTATATAGTACGTACTTTTCCAAATCTAGTGCTTTATTTGAGAAAATGCTCCATTTGAGAAAGTGCACTTTTTGGGAAAGTGCACCTTCTGAGAATGTGCTCTATCTGAGAAAGTGTACCAATTGGGAAGTGCACTTTTTAAGACAGTGCACCTTCCGAGAAATTGATCCAACTAAACAAGTGTGCCTTTAGAAAAAGTGCACATTTCGGGAAAGTGAGTTTTTTGAGCCGGTTAGGCTAGAGTGACTGAGTCAAGTCATTGACTGAGTCAAGTCAATGAGACAAGTCGCGTGATTAGACCAATGATAAAAAAAACGTCTGTCTCTGGGTCATCGATTCACATATGCGTAGCGCACCTAACAAATTTCAACTCAATCGGCTCAGTAGTTTTGGAGCAAATCGGCTGTTACAGATGGAGAGACAGACAGGCACACGAGTGATCCTATATGGGTTCGTTTTATCCTGTCGAAGTACGGAACCTTAAAAATAATAATTACAGCTGTAAAAAAATACTTTTGCATAAGATATTAAGTTGGAGTCAGGCAGCCAGTTTACTGAAAAAAGTAACTTTTACTTTTAGTTACTTTTGTATTATTAAAAAAATATTTTAGGCAACTTACACTAGCGACCGTCGCAGCTGCAATTGTAAACCAAATGAGGACGTAAATCGTTCTGACAGATCTACAAACGGCGCTGCATGCAGGGTATAATGTGTCAAGATTATATGTTGGGCTGGCAAAATTATATTGTTGCCTTGCGACAGAATAATCAAACAAATATTTTTCCATTGTTCTTTACGAACATTGTTAAATATTTGTAATAAGTGGATTCATATTTATTACAGTCATCATACACAACACAAATCATTCATGTGACAAATCAAATGTAACGACGTCAAGTATTCTTCCTCTTAAACCATAGATATTTAAGCTACTAGTATAGGTAACGCCACCAGAGTTGAGGCCACGCACACAACCACATCTCATGTAATGACAGCGGGATTTTGACGTTGTGTTGACGTTTAACGACATCCGCTGTCATTACATGAGATGTGGTTGTGTGCGTGGCCTCAACTCTGGTGGCGTTACCTCTAAAGAGGTTACAAATCATTACTTTAACAAGTACCAAAATTATATGGAACTAAGGAATTTTTTATACGTCTGGCAATGCTAATGACAGTTTTTTTTTTAATTTTATGGCTTGGATTCTGTTAATTTTAGTCACACATCTAAAAATTCAACTGTATTGCGTGTACTGTTACACAGACAATCGTTCTATTTATTATTATTATTGATTTTGGCATACTCTCTCAGAATGAAATTTTCTTTTTAAGCACAAGAAGTAGAAGCACCTTCGTTTTTTGTTGAGAACATGGTTTTTTAATCAAGACTATAGATGGCAGCACTAGTATAATGGAACCTTTATGGAATGGAACTGTAACTAAAGACCACCACAAGCCGGGAACGACGGAGCGTAAAGGGATTTTGACGTTGTGTTGTCGTTAAACGTCAACACAACGTCAAAATCCCGCTGTCATTACATGAGATGTGGTTTGTGCGTGGCCTCAACTCTGGTGGCGTTACCTATACCCAGCGCGCTCTATAACACTGAATCAAAAGTACGGTGACACACACCGGCAGCGCGGCACACCGTATTTGTTTCAGTGTTATTGACCGCGCTGGGCACGCTCCGTCGGCGCCCCGCGCTCCCGGTTTGTTGTGGCCTTAAAAAAATAGCACGATAGTACAACCATGACTTTCAGATCATTTCTAGTAGGTACATTTAGTAGAAACATTTATTATCTAATTGAAAAAAAATCAGAAACTTCATAAAAGATCAGGGGGGTTACTACGAAATTCGAAGTTCGAAGTTCGGATCGTGTGGTCCCTCTCACTCTCGTAATAAATACCATTAGCGTGAGCGGAACGGCATGAAACGAAGTTCGAATTTCGCGCTTCGTAGTATAGGGCCAGACTTGGATTGACACAAAATATATTATGTTGGCAACACCCAAACATAGCCACCTTGTAACCACCCCATAATCATTTCAGGGTTTTCAAAATCAAATTAAATAAACTAATCATGTATATCCATTTAAATTTAGACTAAATTTAATTTTCAAATTAATTACAATTTTATATATAAAAAAAAAACAATTTTAGATTGTTCGCCATGATTGTTGTTTATTGTCAATTTACAGAGAAACTGTCAAGAGGTCGCATTAACCTATTATGTTGTCTATTGTGAATTTTCGGTTGTACGCTGACTTGAGTACCTACGATTCATTATTGGACTAATCTGCTCTTTCTGTTATTTTATTTTAAGTCTAAATAAAGCAAGGAACTTGTTATTATTTCACTTTAACCGCAATATAAAATGCTTTGGTGTTAATAATGTTATTTGTAGACTGACTTATCGCAAGTTGATGTTTATTTGTTACGACGGAAGTGTTTATATGGTAGTGTGACCGAGGAAAGTTTACTAAATGAAAATTTACTATTTCGTCGCCATTTTCGCACGTAATGCGCTCAAGTTTGATGGTTTAGTGATATTAGGCATAAACTGTTAGTGCAACTTGTTGACAATAGGAATTTCAAGTGGACTGTATTCTGAATTTTAAGGTTAGTACAGTAAAATACTCAATACTATTTTGTTATATTATTTATGTATTTCTTGTGGCTTTAGTCTAATTTCTCTGCCTTGAAAAACTGCATCAGATCTCACCGATTGATCTGTCTTGCTTAACATCATCGATAAGGGAGTAAAACTAATCTAAGATTTAATCAGTGTTTACTAATATAATAAAATGTTAAGAATTGACGAAGTCAACCTAGATCTTGTTAAATACATACATTATTTCTTTTAATGTTAGGAAAATTTAGTATCAGACCTGGTCTTCGTCCGTTTTTAGCAGGTTTTGACAGGTTGACATTTTACAGTGCCTCCAATTGATACACAACTGCTCAAAGAAAATAAAGTGAAGTGTTATGTTTCAAGGTTCATGTATTTATTTTTTTATGGGTTAAGAGGTTCACAACTCTACATTCACATCAATAACTGCTTAAATGAAAGCTTGTGTATCCGTAATAAATAGGCGTTAATTATCGGAAATTACTGGATGATATCATGTTCAGTTGTTTTAGTCATATTTTTTACTGCATACCTAGTGTCAGTTTGCAAGTAAATAATGAACTGAAGTAAGCGTGGAACATTTCATGTATGTATCTATCTATTAGTGGTTACCTATTAAAAAGAATAGACAATGTTTATTCCACATAGGTAAGGTTGCCATCTGTCCGGGTTTCCCCGGATTTGTCCTAGTTTAGAGTGTCCGGGTGGGGTGCCATTTGTAGTCCGGGTTTGAATTGTAGTAGTTAGATTGTAGTTCAGTGGCGAAGGGTCCTAACAACCCGATTCCTTCCGGGTTGCCTAAAATTTTGAAGTAATCAAACGCTTCTATTAATAACCCGTTGTTTGTAATACAGGCATACTCTTCCCTAATAAACTTAACTTTTTTTTCAACACGATGCAGAATCAAAACGCAACGTAATACTCTCACAAAAACGATTCATTCACGATCTCTAATAGTAAATGCCGGTCGGAAATATTAGAAATTGTACACTCAGACATTTAAATAATTCATTGACAAACACCCACACCACTCCAGGAAACATCGCGTATTTATGCTACTTAGATAACCCGGGATTAAGCGGCTTATTACATTTAAAAAAAGACTTTGTGTGTTGTGTGTAAGGCTCACTATCACTTTGCCTGCCGAAGCCGCGAGCCGCGAGCCGTGAGCGGCTTCTTGGAACATTTTTGGCGCTACGATCGCCTACTTATACAAAATTACTGCAGCGAAATGGAACGTAAAATATGGATGATTTAGTGTAAAACAAAAACAATTATATTTTATCTGCTTTTATTATTTAGGTTTATAAACTGGCGAAATTAATATTAGATTAGAATTTTATAAAATAACACCGTCACTTATTGGAAATAATTGTAATGGCAACATTACGATTGATTTGTCATTGATTACAAACTTCATATTTCGTTTCTTGTTGTGAAGTATTATTATTGTTTGTTTGTTTTAATTTAATAAAAAAATACATAGCCAGATTAGTGTTGATGCTCGAAACCAGTGAAATTTCGTAATATCGGATTGTGCAAACTTATAGTGTCAAGTGGTCAGTTTAATTTATATTTTATCTTCGGTCGGATTCGCTAGATAAATTATTTTGTATTTACTAGGTTTAATAAAAGTAGAAAAGGCTCCTTTAATTAAAACTGATTGTGGATGCGAATTTGTTGAGTGACGATTTTAGAAGTTATGTCCTAATTTTCAAGAAGAGAATAAATAAAAAGGGTAAGATAAAGGTTAGTAGTTTTCGCCAGAGGCGGCGCTGGGTAAGGGCGACGTGGGCCACCGTCCTCGGCCTCGCGGTCTGAGGGTCCTCGCGCCTCGAAAGTTTCCCGTTTTTTGCTCATTACATCCGTAATCTAATGTGTGGCGCGCCATCACAGGGCCTCACAAAATGTGTCTTGTCTTGCCCACACCAAATTTAGGTCCTGCGCCGCCACTGGTTTTCGCTACGGCTTTACCTGAAAAAAATTTCACGCTTCGCCACTGTTGTAGTTCCACTAGTAGTAGTACAGATTAAAATAAAACAAACAAAAAACAATGTTGTGTCTGGTTTCTGAGCTCCGAAATCCGGGGATTGTACGCTCTTTGTCCTGGTTGCCGAATTTTAGAGATGGCAACCCTACACATAGGTATTGAAGTGATGTGAACATAGGTACGGTCAAGGACTTTAATTCATGAGCCACCATGGAACCATTTGACAGTAAACGTCATAGTGACATCACATTAATTAACAAGGAAAATCATAATGACTTTTCCTTTGAAAAGGTTCTATGGTGGCTCATGAGTTAAAGTCCTTGACTGTTACATACTTGGTAAACAATGGTTACTTGTAAAACTATGACAAATGACAACACTTCTATTCACAATACTTTTATTATTATCTTCCTCAAACCATAGAAGTAAAGAATAAAAAATTGTAGTTTTTCTGGGTTAAGAGTTACTGTTGCCACCCATTAAATGTGGTTTTTCTATTGTAGGGTGAGTGGGGGTAAGATTAAAAGCAGTGTAAGATGAAAAACACTTAGGTGCTACGAGTAGTTTTTCATCTTGCACTGCTTTTCATCTTACTCCCACTCACTATATTTTTTTTTATTATTTTTCTGACACTGACAATGGATGATCAATTGCATGCTATCTACATGAAAAATGTGATTTAGCTGGTCTGCACTCTTAGTTTCTTTCTCTGTTCCCATGCAGTGCTAGAAAGCTCTGATACCTATAATGGCACAGAAAAATAACTGCTGCGTATTATTGTATGTGTCCAGTTGTAAACTATTAAATACCCATGTAAAAATAATAGTTGTGTTATCAGATGCAGAAAATATTTTAAAATCTATTGCAGTTTTTCTTAAATTAATATTTAAATTTTGCTTCTTTTGCTGAACTTTTGTAAAAATTTGATCAATCAAAGTTCAAAAAAAATTACATGATCACTGCTTATGGACATTTGAAAATGATAAATAAATAGTCTACCAAAAAACATTTACAGACGAGAAAAAAACCTGCACAAAGCATTAAGTACACTATGAATACTATACATTAACCTTTCGTATGCCGGAATTTAAAAAAAAAAAAAAGTCGTGCATTCTAGCCTCAACAGTTTCATATAAATCCAATGATACAGATTTTAAAAAAAATACAAAAAGAAAGCCTTAAATTGGGTACGGATCCGGTACAAGGCATACGAAGGGTTAAGCCAGTACTGTCTACCACTCTATCTATACTTGAAAGGTTTAGGTAATTAACTAAATGTAAACAAAACAATGTCAACTGATGTCTTAAATACTGTAATTCTCCCATTAAACTCTCTAAACATTTACATTTCTGTATTAAAATATGTTAGTCCAGTTTGCATTACAATGATAGATAAATAAAATGTTTTGAATCCTTGAATGTGCCAAATTTGGAAACTGAAGTTTGTTTACATTTAGTTAACTACCTAAACCTTTCAAGTACAGGGTTATTTGTAATTCACTAGCATCCTTTTAACCCTAAGCTCCCACCACTTATACAAATGTTTTTTGTTCTACGGCTTTTGTCATAACTTAATATTTTTGGTGTAATAACGTTTTGAAAATTTGAGATTTCCTCTTATTTTTACGATACTCTGTGTATTTGTATGGGAAAAAAAGTGCTTCATTTTAAAAAGTCGTAAAACTAAAAACATTTGTTTGAGTGATAGGAATTCAGGGTTAAGAGGATGTCAGTGAATTAAAAATAACCCTCTATAAGTTGAGGTGCAAGCTGGATCAGAATGCACTCTGGTTAAATATAGCAGCTATGCAAAAATAATAAAAAAGAACTAAATTTCACATGTTTAATTTTAAAAAAAATGTAATACCGTAAACTCCTTAAAGTTTGTTGTACTTCTTACGGGACACCCTGTATACTTTAACTGTTCATTTCAATGATACACAATGATCACTTGCTTTCCTTTGTGCAATGAATGCTCTTCAACCATGCCTTATTAATACTCCTATTTTTTTAGAAATTTACCAAGAGAATGAGGCCTAAGCAGCCACTAAAATGTTTACAGTAAAATTACATAAAGTTTACCACTGACAGATGGTTTGCCTTCATTTCATATTCAACTTTAACAACCTACAAATAAAGCTAATTTTAGAACACTGTTACCCACGTTTGCAGATTTTGTAATAGCTACTTTATTTGTATGGTGTTAAAGTTGGAAATGAAATGAAGGCAAGCCATCTGTCAGTGGTAAACTAAAAGTAAACGCATTGTACTATGATTCCTCATTGGGCCCACCTAAGAACTACAGCCCAAGCCTCACTTATAGAGAGGGCCTGTATTCAGCTGTGGTGTAATTAAAGCCCTTGAAATGCCCATGTTTATTTTACAAAATAAAAATTTTGATGCCCTATCAAACCAACTCAGAATTCTGTTGGTGGAACCTTTCCACAGAAAATATCATAGCAAAATTGCATGGCCTGTCAAAGACAGTCATTAATGACACTTTTGCGAATTTTCTATCAAGAATTCTGTATTTAAAAATAAATGAATTTCATATCAGAAGTAACCATGAGAACTTTTTAGACTCAATAATTTTATTTTATTAACATTAGGAAATTAAGTTAATAATAATAATAATAATAATAATTTTATTCATTTTTCAGACATTGTTTACATCCATTTTTTGTTAGTAAAAAGCATACAAATAAAACTTTATCATCTATTGTTAGTAAAATTATAATTAAAATGTCACAATTTAAAATTAAAATAAAAATAAAAATACATATTAAATCAAAGGACATGTCACAGCACAGATTACAATTAAAACAAAAAAAAAATCCAATACAAAAAATTACAAACTTAAATCATATAAGCCGTTGAAATGGAGGCATTGGTGCATGCAGAGATAGCCAGTGCCTCATAAAAGGGCCGGACAGTGCCTTCAGGAGGCTGTTCCGATACCGAGTGAATTGAAATTGGTGATACAAAATTAACTAGTGTGTTGTACTCAGTTAATGCTGGACAATATAATGAACTAACACATTTGTTTTAATTAGTCTTATAAAATTTGGGGCGTCCATAAATTGAGAGTATGATACCAATTTGAATTCACCCTGTAAGTGAGTGTATGCAAACATGTTAGGTACACATGTTATGTATGTCTAAAATTGGTAAAATCTGAATGAAATATTCCAACTAAATTAACTTTTACAATATGCCCCTAACCAATGGATAAAATAATGAACACCTATGGGTTATTTGTTTTCAAAAAAAAATATACAATTAAAGGCTTAATGAAAACAAAATCACGATTGCATCCTTTATCAATTAAGTTTTATTAGTTATATGGTTTTATGGTACCAGGCATCTACTGAAGTGATCAATTAAAAATAATTGATATTTCAGTAAATACCTTCACTAACTTTACATTTTGGTCAGAAATATCCTAATAAGTAAATAATAAATATCACAGGACACTTGACACCAATTGACCTAGTCCTAAAGTAAGTGCTGCTTGTGTTATGGGTACTAGGTAATGGATAAATATAAAATACATAGTTAAATACATATTAAACAACGCAAAATAGGCGCACATAGACGTCGAGTTGCGGAAAATGGCCCGTTACTACATATCATAGGTACAGTCAAGGGCAAAAATATGTATACACTTTAGTACCTTGTCTATTTTCGTCATATTTGAACTGCCATATATGAACTGTCACAGTGATTAAAGTGACAAGGTACTAAAGTGTATACATATTTTTGTCCTTGACTGTACATATTAAACACCCAAGACTCAAATACAAACATTCATATTTTTCATACATAATATCCTGCCCCCATCAGGGATTTGAACTGGGACCTCAAACTTCGTAATCAGGTTCGCTATCCAGTCATCAATTGGCATGGGTTAATTTTTATTTAAAAGACTAGCTAGGAACAAGAAAATGTAGTGAAAATTAATGTATCACTCACGTCTTAAAACGAGTTTAACTCGACATGTTTCGGGCTAATCCGTAGCCCTTCTTCTTGGAGTCACACGTCACGGCGGCTGCCAAACGCGCACGTGTGTCTCTAAAAAGGGCTACGGATTAGTCCAAAACATATCGAGTTAAACTCGTTTTAAGACGTGAGTAATCCGTTTATTTTCACTAGGAGTGAGTCTCACGGTAGTTTCATGTACATGTAGGAGTGTTTTCAGGAACAAATGTAATTATTTAATATTTCTTCTGTAGTTTCATAATCTATTTTACAACGACAAGATTTTGATTTGCATCCCTACCATTAACAACTTAGAAATGCACTGAATGCACTTGTATTTCTTCTGTTTATGAGCAGTGGTGATTTTTTCTCTTTATTGAATGAGCCCTGTGCCTGTTTATTGTTCCCTCTTATATCTGTACAAAATTAGCAGACCTGGTGGACTCAGAATGTAGTGATGAATTTCTATGGAATGACTTAAATATTCTATCTTGCCTTTATCATCTTTATAACCTAGTTTCTCTTGTTGGGAAGGCCTCTTTTAAAGATTACTATTTTGAATGTTATCTTGCTTTTCGCTCTGCGCTCCTATCATACTAGCTTGTTAAGAAAGGGATGCATCGAGTGACAAAACGAATCGCGGCCGGTTGTGTCAGCCCTTCAAGACGCGACGTGTGTAATTCAGCCCCTAAAACGCCAGTTTTAGTCGAAGAGAAAGCATTATGTCCCATTCTATTTATCAATGTCGGTAAGGGATAGATACTGTCTGCTATAAACGCTCGTAAATTGAGGCCTCTGTCTGTTATAATATAACTAGTCCTGACATTATTCGCAATGTGTTTGTTTAAATGTGTTGCAGTGAATTCATATAAGTATGCGTAATTGACACGATGACACGCCACGTAGCTCGTAGTTACAACAAACAGTTCGCGTCACACGCTTATCCACATCGTCTTAAATTGACCTTCAAAAACTCACATAGTTAATATGAGACGGTTTATTTGTGCACACGATCGTTTATACCTGCGCAGTTCCGTTATTCCGTAGGGGCGGGTAGGTTTGTCCTTTGCTTCCCCCCTCCCTTCTTAAGGCCCGAGACGTAATTTGCGGCCGCAGGTGCACTCGACAAAACATTCGCAAACTAAATTTAAATAATTTGCACAGGCTTCTCTAGCATTGGTCTCAAAAGGTACCTAGCCGGTTAGCTTAGTTTATTGTTATAAAGTTTTTTTGCATTGTTCTGAACAAAAACTTGTTCTTTGTTCACAGGATTCAATGGAGAGCTTGTTAGATCCGCAGGCATGACGGAGAAAGTATTATACCCAGGTGAGTTCTTGTGCATAAAATCAGGTCGTCGCAATAAAGTAGCCACACACAGATGCACCAACTTAGAGCAAAAGGAATGATTTTAGAGAGAAAATGTACATATGTTTTTTATTTTCGCTGCTTTCGATCTGCTGCATGCTGTAGGTAGGGAGTTCGGTCAGTAGCCGCTTACCCTTGCTTGCTGCGATGAATTTTATTAATACCGAAAAACGAACCTTAAACCTAAGAGGTTATGATCAATATTTGATCGGACTCGAGCAACCTCTGTTTAGCATCGGCGCGGCGTCTCTATGGGATTATCATGCTGGGGAATTTTACTCCTCAATTTTATTGTTATGAGTCGCACTAACATGTTTCTCACAACTTTGGACGCTCCGTTTCTAACTTAGTTAGTGTTTTAGATTCGTAATAAATATAATCAAAAAGATAACATTTTTTTAAATAATTATGCATTTGAGGCTTATAAAAAAAAAGAACACGTAAACATGTGTCATTGATACCTTTGCTGAAATAGGTGTCAACAAACAATATCTTAAATCCAGGTTTCAGATAGGTAGTATTTTTATGTATATCAGCAGTGTTGGCAATCGCTATTAAACACTTAAAACATTTGTTCACATGAGAACATGTAACGTTATAGCGCTGTTTTTTTCCTCTAGGCCGCTTTGAAATTATTTTTATCGATCAGGCTTGTATATGTAGAGTTGTGTGCACTGTTTCATGAACTGCGTAGGCGTCGTAGTTCTGTGTTAGTACCTAGCGGCCATGTTAGAGCACGATCGGTGAGCGTGACGTCACAGACGGGCCGTCACCAGATCAATAGGGATTCGAGGTCAGTCCAACCCGACACGACGAATCTGCCTCGCCTGATGGAGTTTAGGCGCTCCCCCGCGCTTTACCTCTCACCTCCGCCCGCTTTGATTATGCCACGCAAGCTCTGCCTCTGCCAACAAACATGTTTTTTCCCCTGAACAATGCCCGGCAACCCTAGTTAAAACGTAGTACTATTTGGTAACTTATGCTTGAAAATTCAATTTAATGTGTTTCTGATTTCGCGGCTAATTAGGTTACATACATTTGTTTTTTGTAGACTTTCCTACTGCTTTTCTCTCCAGCACCTACTTATTATAGTAATGTTACGAACGAGCCTACGATTAATAACGTTAACGTTATAACAGTGCGCTCTAATTGTAGAGTTTCTCATGCTTTAATGTAGCGTTTATTAAACAGCGAGCGGCCTGGCTGACTGAACAGACAAATGGCCATCGTCCACCTCGACAGCCTATATAAAGGCCGGCCGATATAATTAATAATGTAATGTTTGTTCGCACACGGATCCAAGGGCTAAATCGTCTATATTACGATCAAATTGCACCCAATTCATGCCTACTTGTTCCTTCAATCTATTCCCCTAGCTGCCCGCTCGGGATAATCTCTCGCGACGGGCGGCCCCATGCCCCAAAGCCAGCCCTCCTTACTCTACGAATACCTACATATCGCGGTGTAGGTAGGTACATTCGAGGCGACGGAGACCACAGACGTGGGATGATACCGTGAAAACCAATGTATCTTTAAAATATTAGACAAACAACACAATTAGTACATCACACACAACCGAAATACTCAATGGAATATAAACGTGACACACTTAAGTGTCTTCTTAAATTAAATCTCCGTGCTCATCGTCCTCATCCCCTTTACGATAATGAAACGATACGCGTAATAATAAACTTGTTTTGAAAAGGTCATTCGTTTCAAGGTTAGGGTAGAACGACTTATAAAGAGATTGTCAGAATAGCGTCCCCGAATGTACGTATATGTCTGTTGCGCGGTGCATGTGCATCGGTTGACGCATCGCGGTTGAATCTCCACATAGCGCGGGCGGCAGTATGTATGTAAAACGCGTAAGTACATAAGACATGGATCGATGCCGGAGTCGACACCCGTCCCGTTCCCGTGCCACCTCTTAGTCTTTTGATAATAATACCAAAAACGAAAACAAGGAGGTACGACTTTATTGTTATACATATAAGTAGAATACATGTTTTATTTTTAGAAATACACCGCAGTTCCTATGGCTCATTTCCACATCGTTGTTTCATCTAACAAATGCGTTTGAATGTGCCAAGTTCGTTCAAAGTAGAGTAACATTGATTGATAAAACCAGAGTTAATTTTAATTGTGCTCTACCTCTACCAAACACTAGTTTACTACTTTTAACTTGAAGTCCATGAGATGTAGAGCATTAATTGAGTAGACTAATGTCTAATCAGAATCGAAATATATACCTACCGTTCAACTGATTGCAAATTATTTAATTTCATTAATGTCTCTCGCAAACTTTTTTATTGGTGGTGGTTTATTTTAGGCATTGCTGTGTGGTACATTTATTGCACGAGAGTCATCGTGGTATAATATAATTTGTTACTAATTAATAAAAAAGAGCTTTAGATTTTAAAGTATAGCTATCCATTTCAGCCAAACATAATATTCATTATTTATTATTAACCGAAAGCTTCCAATATAATGCGTGTGTTACATGATTGAATTTGAACGTATTCGGGTCCAGCGTATTTCCAGTCGATGTCAGTGGCTTACTGGGAATGTGTAGATAGTGTTTATATTAGAACTGGGCGAGCGCGGCGAGCTGACAGTGGGTTCCACAGCCGCAGTCGTGGCCAGCGACTGCGTTGTTGCCACGTTTACGTACTAAGTATGTGCGTTCGGGCAATTGATTCGCATTGTGGATTGCGCTGGCGCTATGCAGAACTGGGCGCTGCTCTACGTCGAGTGAAACCCGGCCCGCTCGAGGTCAACGAACTGTTCATGTTCATTTTGCTGCATCCGTTGCAAATACGAAGCGCATCGCTGCCACCACCAATTCTAACCATTCAATGCACCACTTTTTATCCAGCGAATTGAAAAAGTGGTCCGTACCGTGCTATAGAGAAACTGTACCAGCGAGGTTGACTTAGCAATAGAAAGTTTACATGCATCATAAGGAGTGCGTTCAATATAAAGTTGTTTAACGTCACAATCTAACGCAATGAAGGGAAATCGTGTTCGATACAGCTTTATTACCTTAAAATAATATTTTTTGTTGAATTGGTGCCAGAGCTAGAGACCGCTTCGATTGTTCGGGTGACGATGTTACACAATCCGGTTTGTTTGTGGGCAAGTACAGAAGACGTGCGGTAGCTGCGGCATTTTTCGCGGACGCTATCGATCGAACGCGCCGGATCGCAATTCGCAACCCTTTGTGGTGGTAGCCTCACCTCACCCACCCTTGCCTCACTTATTCAAGAGCACCGCTAATGATCCCGACATCTCGACTAAACCACGCCTCTACAATCGACTTTTCTTTAAGTAATCAAGTTTCCTTATTTCCACTTTATGATACCCACCCGCAGACGCCAGCGCTCCTAATAGCAATCCTACACAATGGCAAGCAGATCGGTTACTTATCAAACACTTTATTGTAACATTGTATTGGTTTTCCAGTTTCAGCCAGTTTATAGCTTAGTAAACAAGTAGTCAGCTTAATAATAAACCGAAACTTAACACTTGTCACTTGTTGCCATAGCTTTCGAATTTTTATTCTCGTATTAAAATGATATTAAAAAAGAAGTTTTTATTGACGCTTTAACAAGTTCTCACGTGGTTTATGTGGTTTAGAAAGGTTTGTAATGAACATCGAGCCGGGGTTAGCACAGCGCGGCAGCTAAGAGCAGCCCTATCCGCTGCCTCGGTAATGGGCTCCATTCGCCCGCGGGAACTGGTTTGACGACGCGTTTTTTTGTCAACTTGCTACTGCAAAAATATAAAAAGGCGCGTGTATCGTAAATCTCTTGGCAAATCTTGGTAAAAATATGTATTTCTGGATGATTTAGTATTTTTGAGAAATTCGGATTTTATAAACAAACTGTGTTGATAATAATGTAGGCGAAGTGATGTTTTCTAACAAGCTAGGGAAAGGAGGGGTAGAAAAATCCTTTAGTGTCGACATCGGGTCGGGGGTGGAGCTGAGTGTTTAGGGGGTGAGCGGGGTGGTGGGAGGAAGTTATATAGTGACGCGATCACGTGTACATTTTGCAGCCTGTATTGATCGTGTCGTCTTTTTCTTGTTGTTAAATGCGGTAGCCCTGCGTGATTCCTGACAATTTACAGGCCACTCTGATACTTATTTATCAGACTGTTGAATTTATACTTTTAAAATTGATCCCACTTCACCTGGGTTCCGTACCTTCAGTTCGCAACTGAGACTTAATAATTCTTAATTTGGCCTATCGATTGAACACTCGTCGAAGCTACTTTAGATTGTCTTATTTACCAGTTTCACTTCCACATAAAAATCATTCGCTTACGTGCCTTATTTGCCTCGTTAGTTACTCCTACGCTTTACTCAATTTGGTGCTACATTTGTTACTGCTTATGTACGGCTCGTCTCTACATCAGGACAATATAGAGGTCATACGTCTATGTGTGTAACTTGTAGCATGTATGTATAATGTATGTATTTGTCTTGTGTACAAGGTGTACTTGCGAGTATTTTCACAGATATAAATAAAAAAGTTGTATCGCGGCTTATACATATGCCGTTATAACATCGTTAAGTTAACAATCGCAGCAGAATACCATTAGAATGTCGTCATTAGTTAGGATCTTGGGAACGAGTGATAAGTGCGAGAGCGGCGTTCACATGAGCGGGGCCGGCTCGGACTGCCAGAAAAACAGCGGAGAGAGTTTAGTATGGTTTAGTGGAGGTGAACGAGATGTGTGATGTAGTATGTGCGCGCTCTATTTCGGTCGCGGTGGCGCACTCGGCGGCTAATCGGCGCGTCACGTGACGAGCTCCGGAAGGACGGGGGGTGAGGGCTCGTGAGCGGCGCGGGGGAGGGGGCGCTGTTGGAATGCAGTCACCACCGCCCGGTGCAGAGCAGAGCTCTGCGAGACGATTGATCGTCAAGTCAACCTGCTCCCACTCTGATTCCATCCAATGGCCTCTATGATTACATTGCTCCTCTATCCTCCAAATTTGCCTCTATCCACCAAATTCGCTATTATTTAGGTAGAACAGTCTATAATACACTCAATGCGGCAAAATTTAATGAATGATATCTATATCTTGTTATAATTGTAATTGGTTTCAACTTAACCTTGGGTACCCACTTTCTTTAATAACAGCGAAACTGAGATAAAGAAGCTGCCTACTCAATTGTTCCGAAACTTTTGTCTACGGTCTAATAGGCACCTATGATCTAGACTAGACGCTAACGGAGGTTCAGTAAAAATTCAGTAATTTTAAAAGAATTTTTTATGAAAAATTTTATTGGGGCTTCTTGGAAATTAAAGAGGCGTTCAATCAAGGGTTAGGGACCGAATGAGGTATTCTGGCATGTTGATAATGCTCATGTACCTAAAGTTGGCAACAGCCGGAATGTCAGTGAACATATTTGGCCGGGGCTTATTCATATTATTTAATTCTCATCCGAGTTAGGATGTAATCGTCGGCGGCTACAGGCACAGGCAGTAATTGCAGCGCGCGGATTGCAGGCGCCCCGCGCCCCGCCGCCCGCACCCGAGCGCCGTAAGTAAACAGTCTGGTGTTTATCCGCGTCTCGCTCGCACCGACCGCGTCGCGTCGCGCCTCCGAGCCACTCTGAGGTGCACTCGCTGTTCCTATTATTTTCGTGACGGGTATTGCGCCGAAGCCGATTCCCGCATCCTCGCCCCGAGACGCGAGGTCCGGTCTCGCGCGGAGGCGGCGACGGCGGCCGTTCGCATCGCGCGCCAGTCCGCGCCCGAGGTCGACCGTCGGTTCGCGCCTATCAAACGTTTTGTTTGCTCGTCGTCGGTTTGTTGAAAACGAAAATGCGACACGTTCCGGCGAACGTATCGAGAGCGGATCGCGGTGGTTGACAATCACGCGGCGGTACTAGTTTGTCGGAACGGTGACGTGTTGGTGACAGTGAGCGGATTGTGTTTTGGCGTGCCGATGCTACACGTGAATGTGGATGCGGTGCGGAGCGGTGTCGGAAGATGCATTTCAAGGAGGCGTTCACGATGAGCGATCGTCCGAGCGAGCGCGGCCGCCGCAACTCCCGCTGCAAGGGTGGGTGTCCGCAGCGGCGACCGCGGCCCGTCTCGTCTGCCTGCTGCCTGCACGCGTGCACAACACACGCTTCGCAAACATACACACATGCACACAGCCGGCCGCCCGGCCGCCCGGCCGCCCGCCATCGCAATAAACACCTTGCGCGCGTTGCTTGTTTGTAACCACACGCTCATGCACATCATTCTTCATACATCAGACCTTCGATACCGAACGGAAGCTAATAAAAAAGTCTCATTGGTCTATGCTTTCAATTGTGTGTGAATGGCGGACGATACTAAATTTCCAACTGAATAAACATGCTGTGCGATCAGCTGTTCAGTCTGACACAGCACATATTTCTATTACGCTGATTGTTTTGCTATTAGACACCTTGACTGGCACAACACGACGAACAATCGTAGATGCATAACTAATATGTGTATGTACTAAACTAATATTAGTTTAGCATATCTATCCTCATATCTATCCGGACTTTTATCTCAATCTCGTAATGCCCACATCAAGTTTTGACTATCGTAATTAGATTCGTGTTGTCAATCAAGAAAAGTTGACTTTTCCTTTGACATATGTACTAAAAATAGTACGATGGGATGGGGAGAGGTTAAAATGGATTAGATTAAGATATTTAAGTACATAATGTAACTTGTTTTCACAATTTTATAAGGCCCAAAAACAATTTTGCACGAACGAAAAGGGGAATTGAGACTCGTACTGGAACATATTTATTAAAAACAAAAAAAAAACATACAGTCGAACATAGAACCTCCTCCTTTTTTTGAAGTCTGTTAAAATTAAAGAAATAGAGGTTCAGTGTTTTGTCTTGGAGGGTCCGAACGAGTCCGTATTTATTTTTAAAGTTAGTATCGCGAAAATCTACAAGTATGGCCAAATAGTAAGTAGGGACTAGAGAAATTATTTTAAAGTTGTTGTTGTTTGGAAATAAGACATAATAATATCATGTTTTTGGAGTTACATAATTTATTTATTTATTCATTTATCTAAAAAAAAAAAAAAATTTAATTTAAACTGTTTATTTCAAGCAAAGAACATTTTACATAACATGCAAAACGAGTCCTTAATCCTAATTTTAAGGATTTTGCGTGGCCTCGGTTAGCGAAAGACTGAGTTGCTCACGCGTAATTTAATCTAAGTATACAATATGAGTAAATAGTAAATTTATTATATAAATCATGATTTCCCATGCATGCAGTTTTTTGTTTTAACTTACATATAACCTAAGTCTGAATCCGTTCCCTCTCAAATATATCTTTCTAACATTGTATAGGCTAACAATAAGAACCAAGACGCCTATTATGTTACATGATACATACCTAGTATACAAACATTAAATGGAGATGAGATGGTAGAGATTAAACTCATATAATATTTCACTCATAGTAATGAGAAAATTTGTGTTTAGTACTGTACGCTAATTAAATTTTTAATTTTTTGTTTATGGGACAAACAAGAAAACAAAAAATTAAAAATTTAATTAACGTACTTTACTAAACACAAATTTTCTCATTACTATGAGTGAAATATTATATGAGTTTAATCTCTACCATCTCATCTCCATTTAATGTGTGTATACTATGTAACATAATAGGCGTCTTGGTTCATATTGTTAGCCTATACAATGTTAGAAATTAAACCAACACTTGGGTTAATAAGTGGAGCTAAACACAACAAATATTTTGTAGTATGGAACGTGAGAGATAGTGCAGTCAGGGGATAGGAAGTCCTAAGGGACTAAACACAACAAACAAAATGAGACAATGAGATTTTTAAATAAGCAATACTATACAATGATTCTTTATTAAACACAACATAATATGCAATTTAGAAAACAGGTGTGTGGAGAAAATTCACAGCGCATTAAGAAATTTGATTTTAAAAAAACATTACCGCTGTTAAATCAGCCATTTATTATAGAGCTGTTTGATTGAGCAAAAACCTACATGAAATATTTTATAGAATTTTCAACGTTGTAAAAAGTGTCCTGTAGGTATATTTTGATTGATACTCATAGTTTTTGTACCTATGAAAAGGCAGTTATTTTTGGAAAGTTTATTTTTTACTGGTGCAAGAGAATAGCCATTAATAAATTACATTAATACCATCTTAAAATGAATCCACTTTAGTCTCTACTTCATACAGATGACGGCAAACTTCTTGAATACCTAATGACAATGAATGCGCAGAAGCGAATTTAACGTTTTTTGTACTAAAGTACATGCGCAAACTTACCTTCGCCACGTCGCCCAATATTCAAGAACTTTGCCGACATTTGCGCCTTCCCGTTCCTGCGAAAATAATGATAAAAAAAAAAAATATCACGGGATGATGAAAGACTAAAGCACGCAATGTACGCACGGACGGACAACGGACTGATTAGAAGGGTTATTTTTGTTCTTTTGATGTAAGAAACCTTAAAAACAGTAAGCGCCTATCCGTTGACTTAAAAGACTCTGGGACAGTATTATGCGATCTTTACATGGTGTAAAGATAAAACCTAGCAAGCCGTCATAAAAACGAAGTTACTCTTTTCTCAAAGGGCCGGCAACGCATCCGTAACTCAACTTGTGTTATGGGTGACCATGGGCGGCGGTGATTGCTGTTCATCAGGTGAAATTCTGTTACTGATAGAAAGCAGCACTATTCCTGATTATATAGGCTAGGAAAGCGCAAAGATCCCACGAGACGCACTATAGTGACATGCAGAGCTGAGCACGTACTACATACCTTACTGATAATGCACAGAAAAATATTCTGTCCCAGGTCATTGATTGAAACAAAGTAAGACGACTAACTCATCCATCATCCATACTTATATTACAAAATGTGAAAGTGTGTCTGTCTGTCTGTTACCTTTTCACGCTTAAACGGCTACACCGATTTAGTCTTTAGATGACATTTGGTATACAGATAGTTTGAGTGCCGGGAAAGGACATAGGATAGTTTTTTCTTGGAAATCACCCTTGAAGTAAAGTAAAGTTAAGGTAAAGTTTGTATGGAAAATTAATAACCACTGAATCGATTTAGATGAAATTTTGTACGTCATAGTTTATATCAGGGTAAGGGACATAGGATGGTTTTTATCCCAGAAATTACCCTTTAAGGGGGTGTAAGTTGTATGGGGAATCAATAACCGCCGAACCGATTTAGATGAAATTTGGTATACAGGTAGTTTGAGTCTGGGAAAAGAACGTAGGGTGGTTTTTAACACGCTTTTATTAGCTTGTTATCCCAGAAATCACCTTTAAGGGGGTGAAATTTTGTATGGGAAAGTAATAACCGCTGAATCTATTTAGATGAAATTTAGTACCTATACAGATAGATTGTGTCAGGGGAAGAGACATAGGATGGATTTTAGGGTTCCGTACCCAAAGGGTAAAAACGGGACCCTATTACTGAGGCTCCGCTGTCCGTCCGTCTGTCTGTCTGTCACCAGGCTGTATCTCACGAACCGTGACCGATGGATGATGCCTTTCGTTTTCCGCTGTATTACAACAAATACTAAAAAAAACAGAATAAAATAAATATTTAAGGGGGCTCCCAAACAACAAACATGATATTTTATACTGTTTTAAACTTTCGTGATTTTCTGTAATATAAAAATGAATCGCGGAATGTGTTGCTAAGCGCATAACTTCCGATCGACTGCACCCAATAGGGATGTTTCCTAGGTAAAAAAATAATAATTCTTATTAGTCCGTATTTTACATTATCAAAAAATATTAGACACGTAATTTTTCTTTTGACAATTAAACAAAAAATGACGAAGATATGGCGCGTTGAAGTTCCGCGTGACGTCACTTGTTCCTAAAACGCTCATACAAAGTGTAGGAACAAGTGACGTCACGCGAAACTTCAACGCGCCATATCTTCGTAATTTTTTGTTTAATTGACAAAATAAAAAAAAATGTGTCCAATGTTTTTTGATAATCTAAAAGACTGACTAGTTAGGAAAGTAGCCTATTGGATAATAAGAATTTTTTTTTAAAAAAAAAACGGGGGCGAACCCGCGGGCATCAGTTAGTCTCTCATAATTACTATACTTAACTCGTGACCACGGCTGCTGCAATGTGGCCGAAACGTCGAGGTAAATAAATAAATATTTATTGCGCGATAAGTCCCGTTTAGTAAACTTACTAATTGTGATTTTTTTGGTCGTTTTTGCTCGATATCGATAACGGCAACAACAGAATATTTAGTTATATACAGGGTTATTTTTAATTCACTGACATCCTCTTAACCCTGTATTCCTATCACTCAAAAAAATGTTTTTTGTTTTACGACTTTTTAAAATGAAGCAATTTTTTTCCCATACAAATACACAGAGTATCGTAAAAATAAGAGGAAATCTCAAATTTTCAAAACTTTATTACACCAAAAATATTAAGTTATGACAAAAGCCGTGAAACAAAAAAAAATTTGTTTAAGTGGTAGGAGTTTAGGGTTAAAAGGATGCTAGTGAATTACAAATAACCCTGTATATTCACTTTAAAAATAAATAATAAAATTATAATAAAACAAATATTTAAGGAGGGCTTCCATAGAACATACGTGATTTTTTTGCCTTTTTAACCGACTTCAAAAAAAGGAGGAGGTTCTCAATTCGGTTTTATGTTCTTTTTTTCTTTTTTTTTTAATGTGTGCTACCTCAGAACTCTGTCATTTATGAACCAATTTGGAAAATTCTTTCGTTGTTTGAAAAGCACATGCTTCAAGGTTTGGTCCCGTTGTCACCAGAATCCAGTTTTGATGATGGGATCCACGAGGAATTGAAGGAACTCTTCAAAAGTTCAAGGGAAATGTAAAGCGATTTTAATATTTTCGGTGACAAATCGAGCATTGCATGCAAGCAGAAAGTGTCATTTGGTAAACTGGATCTGATGAAGAAGACCGCAGATGGCCAACGGAACTCCTCAACGGGTCAAATCTTGCAAGTTGAATTTGACTCACTTCCCGGTTTCTGATTGAGTTAAAATTTTACATACATATGTAAATCAAGTGACAATGCAATATTATTGTGACATAGAGCTGATCTGATGATAGAGTTGGAAGGTGGCCATAAGAACTCTGTAATAAATCGACACAACCCCGTCGAGTTTGGGCTCATTTGAATCTTCTTGACGAGTACTCTGATTCCAGATGATAAATAGGGTCTGATTGATGGAGCTGGAATGTGGCCAACGGTACTCCATAATGTAACGGCACTACCCTATCGAGTACGGACTCATTTGACTCGTCTCAACGAGTACGTTGGTCCTAGATGGTAACCAGGGTCTGACAATGAAGTTGGGATGGTGACATCTGATGGGGTGATGAGTTACAACTATGACTGATGATGACATCATGTCTGTCCAATTGAGTGTTACCCGCCCATTTTGCACTATTTATTTGATGATTTGACCTGTTTGCGGGGTTCATTCAACTAAAGTAGTCCATACCTAACTGACGCACGTACAGGCATTAATCAATTACGTTTAGATCCACTTCGTCCATATTCCCATTTTGTCAACTTCGTAGCTCGTCAACAATTCCATTTCTTCCACATTCAATTCTCAAATGGTACCACTTCCTATCTCGTCTACATTCCTAACTCGTCCCGTGGAGGTAAAAACTTAAAAAAAACCTGCAACCAAATTGAGAACCACCTCATTTAATAAAAAAAATGAATTTAAAATTTAATGCTCCCGTTGCAGGGCCCACCCTGTTGTATATTCCTATTTACTTAATGTAAGTAACCATGAATAAATTCCAGTCAAAATTTAAATTTTTGGGACAAGTTTTTTTTGCTGTCTGTACTTTTTAAGCCAATTTGGATGATGAGAAGTGGACGAGATGACTGTATAGATGAATTACCCAATATTTTTTTTCCCGATATTTATTTTTCCGTCCGCATTTTTTCCCCATTTCCTTTTATTCCTTACATATTTATAACCAGTCGTTTATTTTCCCATACGATTTAATTTCTATGCATTGTTTTCGCTGCACGCATCTTTACCGATGCATTTTTTTTACCTGTATTATAAATTCTCAATAGGCTTTTTTTGTCATACGTTTTAATTTCCTCTCATTATTTTCGCTACATCTGTGACAAGTCACATCTAATAGGTACTTAATTGGTAGTTTTGGCAGTTGGATTAGTTTAAAATTTTGGTATGTTCAGCATTTTACAAAGGCGTTTCACTTAAACTGAGTTACATTTCTAATAAGATGACAAAATAATTTGAAGTAAAACACATTATTTTATGTATTTATTTTTACTTAACGATTTTCAAATTTTTTTAAAGACAGTAGAGCTAAAAGTGGGTTCAAATTTTTTATTTTTATTTATTTCATGAACCTTTAAACAAAAAGCAATTTTTTAGGACTATTCAGCATTCAAAATAAAAAAATAAAAATTCGCTCCACCCTATTATTCATACATACAACGCCGCAGCCGCAGGGTTGCCCAGTAAAATTTTGCCACAAGTAAATTTTAGTGTTCCGTACCTAAAGGGTGCCAACGGGACCCTATTACTGAGACTCTGCTGTCTGTCTGTCCGTCCGTCCGTCTGTCACAGGGCTCTATCTCTTGAACGGTAATAGCTAGACACTTGACATTTTCACCGATCATGTGCCCGCTATAATAACAAATACTAAAAATAAAATAAAGTTAAAAATTAAAGAGGGTCGTCGTTTTTTTTCTCGCCTTATATTTTTTTTTTTACTGAATTATTTTTAAAACATTATACACAGCTACAGAACCCTTCACATAAGTACGATTCCAACTCGCACTTGAGCGGTTTTTTGTTCTGACTTAACGCGTTTTTAATATTACAACTATACCTGTACAGTGTTTTTTACGTTTTTTTGCACTTAATTTCTTACCCCGTTGTAATATTGGGTAGCTTAATACCTTAGGACACGCTCGGGCGAAAATCGGAAAGTTAAAAGTGTTTTCCCAGAGATAAGACCAAGCTAGATCGATTTTTCAAATTGAAACAGATAGACCCATTTTCGTGATCCCCGAAATAAATAAATTAAATGGATCGATCAACTTTTTTTTGTCACTCGTTGCTATAGTGACGGTCTTTAAACCGTAAGTTTATTTGATTAAAATCTGCCAAACATGCATTTTTGTGGTAGTTTTAAACCCCTTCTACAATTTTATTGGTCATCTAATAAGCATGTTAGTTAATGTGACACAACATTTCTTCTAATTAAACTGTAGGTACTACTTTTGTCCCCTCGCTGACGGGACGGGACAGAATAACAACAAGAAATAGTTGATCCACCCAAATACAAAAATTGCTCGCATACCAGGTTTTTCCCGCGACTTGGTCCGCGCACAAAAAGTTTTAAAGTCAACTCCCGATCTCTATCCCGCGGGAAATTCCAAAAATCCCTTTTTACTGCACCTTTATTATCCTAAAGAAATGGTTACCTACGGAGATAGGGTCCAATTGAATTCAATATGTAAAGCTCGTTTTTTCCTTATCCCGTGGGACTTTCCGAAAATTCTAAAATAGTTTTTTTACTTTTATAATGCATGGCCAATTTGAAGTCTTAAATAATTATACCTAGTTACGGAGATATAGGGCCTTTCCGAAGCGAAAATATAAATCCCATTTATTCTTTGTCCCGTGGGAGTATCTAAAAATCCCTTCTTAGTGTACCTTTATGACACTCAAGGTATATGTGTGCCATCTTCAAGTCTTTAGCTTCATCAGTCTTGGGTTGTGCGTTGTTTAGTGCAGCACCTTGAATTGTTCTTATTATGGCTGCAGGAAGTTTCCCAATGACTACTCCTCCCGCCCCACCGCGCCGCCCGCACTCGCCCAGGTACCGATTAACGACGATGGAGATGGCACCAAAAGCAAATTTAAAAATCTATTAGGGTAACGCGGGTCTTGTTCAATACCTCAAAAACAAAAATAGAACCCTTATTTATAGGATCACGTGTGGCCGTCTGTCACTCAGTCTGCTACAACCGTTTTGCTCCGAAACTATTGGACCGATTGAATTGCAATTTGGCACACATACTTTTAAGAATTTTCATGTCCACAATATTAAATTTCAAAATCGATGCCATTTTCGTAATTAAAGTCCCAAAAAACCATGAAAACGACACCCATATTGATATTTAGATATTTCAACCCGATCGCATCCCAACAGGGGAGATTGTATTTCACGTCCGCCACGTTGGATTATAAAATCGTTGTTGTTTCGTAATCAGTGACCCGATAAACCATAGATACAATATCCATGTTGATTTTCAGACCTGGTCACCACATATCCCCCTTTTAGGGGTGAATGCTCAAAAAAAACCTGAAACGCTTGTTTACTCATTTTTCGTTAAGAGTAGGTACTCGACTTGTGATGCCATTTTCGTAATTAAAGTCCCACAAAACCATTAAAACGACACCCATGCATATTTAGACATTTCAACCCCATCGCATCCCACCGGGGGAGATGGTATTTCACGTCCGCCACGTTGGATTTTAAAATAGTTGTTATTTTCGTAACCAGCAACCCGATAAACCATAGAAACAATGCCCATGTTGTTTCCAGACCTTGTCACCCCATTTCCCTCTTTTAGGGGTTGAATTCCCAAAAAACCTGAAACACGTGTTTACTCATGTAATGTTAGGAATACTCCTGGGAAGTTTCGAATAAAATAGTCTAACTAATATTGTTTCCCCATGCAGACTTTGGACCCTCGTCTCACCCCCTTAAGTTGTGAATTTGGAAAAATCCTTTCTTATAGTGCACCCCTAGACCTTATAAGATAAGGAACCTACGTGCCAAATTTGGAATCTCTAGAACCAGCGGTTTGGGCTGTGCGTTGGCGGGCAGTCAGTTTATTTTTATTATATACTAGCTTTTGCCCGCGGCTTCGCTCGCGTGTACCATAGGTATTCCAAAGAACCAAGATATCAAGCAAGCAAGCATACAGGCAAGCAAGCAAGCAGGTCCACAATTGACCGAGAAATCGGTGAACATACCTACATAAAAAAATACATAAAGTGGAATGCATAACCTCCTCCTTTTTAGAAGTCGGTTAAAGAGCCCTTTGCGGCCTATTTACAGTATAAACTTATGCATTTTGAAATTTTAGCTTTTTACAACCAGTAAAACGCAAAATCCCGTTTTTTTCCCGTTCCCGTAAGAATTTCGGGAAATGTTTTCTTAATGCTCCCCTACACTCCCCAAGGAACCCACCTGCCAAATTTCAGCTTTCTATGACCAGTAAAACGAAAGATCCCGGTTTTCCCGTTCCCGTGGGAATTTTGAAAAGTCCACTCTCAATGCTCCTCTACACTCCCCAAACAACCTACATGCCGAATTTCAGCTTTCTACGACCAGTAAAACGAAAAATCCTGTTTTTTCCCGTTCCCGTGGGAGTTTTGGAAAGTCCTCTCTCAATCCTGCTCTACACTCCCCAAGCAACCTACATGCTGAATTTCAGCTTTCTACGACCAGTAAAACGAAAAATCCCGTTTCTTCCTTATCCCGTGGGAATTTCCGAAAATCCTTAAAACTGTTTTTTTACTATTATAATTACCTACTTCTATGCCAAATTTGAAGAGTCTAGTAATTATAGTTCATAGGATCCCGTTGAACTGAATGTATAAATCCCGTTTTTTTCCTTATCCCGTGCGAATTTTGAAAAA
Organism: Archips xylosteana; assembly: GCA_947563465.1. Lineage (NCBI taxonomy): Eukaryota > Metazoa > Arthropoda > Insecta > Lepidoptera > Tortricidae > Archips > Archips xylosteana. The sequence continues at coordinate 10,582,255 of OX387347.1, read as the reverse complement.
TCCTGAAATTAATGTTTTAACTAATGTAATACCTACTTGTGTATCAAATTTGAAGAGTCTAGTTATTATAGTTACTGAGATAGGGACACTCGGAATCGAATATATAAATCCCGTTTTTTCCCGTTCCCGTGGGAATTCCCAAAAATCCTTCCTTAGTGGATGCCTACATTGTATAAGGTATCTTTGTGCAAAATTTCAAGTCTCTAGGTCCAGTGGTTAGGGCTGTGCGTTGATATATCAACAGTCATTTAGTTTATTTAGACATTTCAACCCCATCGCACCCCATCCAGGGATATGGTATTTTACGTCTGCCACGTCGGATTTTAAAACCGTTGTTGTTTTCATAACCAGCGACCCGATAAACCATAGAAACAACACCCATGTTGATTTCAGACTTTGTTACCCCTTTCCCCCTTTTTAGGAGTTGAATTCTCAAAAAACCTGAAACACGTGTTTACTCATTTATCATTAGGAGTACTTCTGTGAAGTTTCGAATAAAATAGTCGAACTAATCTTGTTTCCCCATACAAACTTTGGACCCCCGTTTCACCCCCTTAGGGAGTGAATTTTGAAAAATCCTTTCTTAGTGCACCCCTAGACCTTACAAGGAACCTACATGCCAAATTTGGAATCTCTAGGCCCAGTGGTTTGGGCTGTGCGTTGATATGTCAGTCAGTCAGTCAGTCAGTCAGTCAGTTTCTTCTTTTATATATATAGACTAGCTTTTGCCCGCGGCTTCGCTCGCGTGTACCATGAGTATTCCAAAGAACCAAGATATCAAGCAAGCAAGCATACAGGCAAGCAAGCAAGCAGGTCCACAATTGACCAAGAAATCGGTGAACATACCTACATAAAAAAATACATAAGGTGGAATGCATAACCTCCTCCTTTTTTAGAAGTCGGTTAAAGAGCCCTTTGCGGCCTATTTACAGTATAAACTTATGCATTTTGAAATTTTAGCTTTTTACAACCAGTAAAACGCAAAATCCCGTTTTTTCCCGTTCCCGTAAGTATTTCGGGAAATGTTTTCTTAATGGTCCCCTACACTCCCCAAGGAACTCACCTGCCAAATTTCAGCTTTCTATGACCAGTAAAACGAAAAATCCCGTTTTTCCCTTTCCCGAATTCCCGTGGGAATTTTGGAAAGTCCTCTCTCAATGCTCTACACTCCCCAAACAACCTACATGCCGAATTTCAGCTTTCTACGGCCAGTAAAACATAAAGTCCCGTTTTTTCCCGTTCCAGTGGGAATTTTGGAAATCCTTCTCTTAATCCTCCTCAACACTCCCCAAGGAACCCACTTGCCAAATTTCAGCTTTCTATGACCAGTAAAACGAAAAATCCCGTTTTTCCCTTTCCCGTGGGAACTTTGAAAAGTCCTCTCTCAATGCTCCTCTACACTCCCCAAAAAACCTACATGCCGAGTTTCAGCTTTCTACGACCAGTAAAACAAAAAGTCCCGTTTTTTCCCGTTCCCGTGGGAATTTTGGAAAGCCCTCTCTCAATCCTCCTCTACACTCCCTAAGCAACCTACATGCCGAATTTTAGCTTTCTACATCCAGTAAAACGAAAAATCCCGTTTTTTCCCGTACCCGTGGGAATTTTGGAAAACCCTCTCCTAATTCTCCTCTACACTCTCCATGCAACCTACATGCCAAATTTCAGCTTTCTATGACCAGTAAAACGAAAAGTCCCGTTTTTTCCCGTTCCCGTGGGAATTTTGGAAAGTCCTCTCTCAATGCTCCTCTACACTCCCCAAGCAACCTACATGCCGAATTTCAACTTTCTACGACCAGTTAAACGAAAAATCCCGTTTTTCCCGTTCCCGTGGGAATTTTGGAAAGTCCTCTCTTAATGCTCCTCTAAACTCCCCGAGCCACCTACATGCCGAATTTCAACTTTCTACGACCAGTAAAACGAAAAATCCCGTTTTTTCCCGTTCCCGTGAGAATTTTGGAAAGTCTTCTCTCAAGGCTCCTCTACACTCCCCAAGCAATTTACATGCCGAATTTCAGCTTTCTATGACCAGAAAACGAAAAATCTCGTTTTTTCCTTATCCCGTGGGAATTTCCGAAAATCCTTGAAAAAGTTTTTTACTATTATAATTACCTACTTCTATGCCAAATTTGAAGAGTCTAATAATTACAGTTCATAGGATTCCGTTGAACTGAATATATAAATCCCGTTTTTTTCCTTATCCCGTGGGAATTTTAAAAATCCTGAAATTAATGTTTTAACTAATATAATACCTACTTGTGTATCAAATTTGAAGAGTCTAGTTATTATAGTTACAGAGATACGGTCACTCGGAATCGAATATATAAATCCCGTTTTTTCCCGTTCCCGTGGGAATTTTGGAAATTCCTCTCTCAATGCTCCTCTACACTCCCCAAGCAACCTACATGCCGAATTTCAGCTTTCTACGACCAGTAAAACGATAAATCCCGTTTTTTCTTTATCCCGTGGGAATTTCTGAAAATCCTTAAAACAGTTTTTCACTATTATAATTACCTACTTCTATGCCAAATTTGAAGAGTCTAGTAATTATGGTTCATAGGATTCCGTTGAACTGAATATATAAATCCGGTTTTTTTCTTATCCCGTGGAAATTTTGAAAAATCCTGATTTTAATATGTTAACTAATGTAATACCTATTTGTATATCAAATTTGAAGAGTCTAGTTATTATAGTTACTGAGATAGGGTCACTCGGAATCGAATATATAAAACCCGTTTTTTCCCGTTCCCGTGGGAATTTTGGAAATTCCTCTCTCAATGCTCCTCTTCACTCCCCAAGCAACCTTCATGCCGAATTTCAGCTTTCTACGACCAGTAAAACGAAATATCCCGTTTTTTCTTTATCCCGTGGGAATTTCCAAAAATCCTTAAAACTGTTTTTTACTATTACAATTACCTACTTCTATGCCAAATTTGAAGAGTCTAGTAATTATAGTTCATAGGATTCCGTTGAACTGAATATATAAATCCCGTTTATTCCTTATCCCGTGAGAATTTTGAAAAATCCTGAAATCGATGTTTTCATTATTGTAATACCTACTTGTGTATCAAATTTGAAGAGTCTATTTATTATAGTTACTGAGATACGGTCACTCGGAATCGAATCTATAAATCCCGTTTTTTCCCATTCCCGTGGGAATTCCCGAAAATCCTTCCTTAGTGGATGCCTACATTGTATAAGGAATCTATGTGCAAAATTTCAAGTCTCTAGGTCCAGTGGTTTGGGCTGTGCGTTGATATATCAACAGTCAGTCAGTCAGTCAGTTTAGAATTTTATATATATAGATTTAGATAAAGAATTTTACATACATACATAATATGACTAATGGTCTCACCACACGCTCGCGATTCACGCGCGATGACGCCAACTACCCGCGATAAATGAGTGTGGATCGGATTTACATTATTCTTCGCAGCCTCGCGTCACGTTCGCGCCTCGTTCCCGTTTGTTGTCAGTATGCTTAGTATAAGTTTTACTTCAGCAAAATACTTCTCGATCGCGTTTACGTAAAAATTTCAATTCTATGGAAACACGGACGCGCGCGCGCGGAGGCGCTGTCCATGTTTCCATAGAATTGAAATTTTTACGTAAACGCGATCGAGAAGTATACTAAGTGTACTTAAGCGTACAGTATGCTTAGTATAAGTTTTTACTTCACGAAATACTTCTCGATCGCGTTTTCGTAAAAAAATCAATTACTAGGGAAACATGGACAGCGTCTCCGCGCGTGCGCGTCCATGTTTCCATAGAATTGATTTTTTTACGTAAACGCGATCGAGAAGTATTGAAGTGAAGGAAAACTTATACTAAGCATACAGTACGCTTAGTATAAGTTTTCCTTCACTTCAATACTTCTCGATCGCGTTTACGTAAAAAATTCAATTACTAGGGAAACATGGACAGCGCCTCCGCGCGCGCGCGTCTATGTTTCCATAGAATTGAAATTTTTACGTAAACGCGATCGAGAAGTATTGAAGTGAAGAAAAACTTATACTAAGCATACAGAGTGCTTAGTATAAGTTTTTACTTCACCAAATACTTCTCGATCGCGTTTACGTAAAAAAATCAATTCTATGGAAACATGTGACAGCGCCTCCGCGCTCGCGCGTCCATGTTTCCATAGAATTGAATTTTTTACGTAAACGCGATCGAGAAGTATTTGGTGAAGTAAAAACTTATACTAAGCACTCAGTGCGCTTAGTATAAGTTTTACTTCACCAAAATACTTCTCGATCGCGTTTACGTAAAAATTTCAATTCTATGGAAACATGGACGCGCGGCCGCGGAGGCGCTGTCCATGTTTCCCTAGTAATTGATTTTTTTACGAAAACGCGATCGAGAAGTATTTTGGTGAAGTTAAACTTATACTAAGCGTACAGTATGCTTAGTATAAGTTTTTACTTCACGAAATACTTCTCGATCGCGTTTACGTAAAAATTTCAATTCTATGGAAACATAGACGCGCGCGCGCGGAGGCGCTGTCCATGTTTCCATAGTATTGAAATTTTTACGTAAACGCGATCGAGAAGTATTTTGGTGAAGTAAAACTTATACTAAGCGTACTGTACGCTTAGTATAAGTTTTACTTCACCAAAATACTTCTCGATCGCGTTTACGTAAAAATTTCAATTCTATGGAAACAAGGAGGCGTGAGCGCGGAGGCGCTATCCATGTTTCCCTAGTAATTGATTTTTTTACGTAAACGCGATCGAGAAGTATTTTGGTGAAGTAAAACTTATACTAAGCGTACTGTATTTTGTACCGCGACAAAGGGCTCGCAGGGTGAATGTAATATGCGTGCCAGTCTGGAGATGGAGTATGGTCTGATACGCGCGACTATGAGGAGGCCATGATACAATAACAGACATTGCTGACACTCAAAATATAAGATCAATTCCATTACAATAGGCTATAGTAAAATAATCGACAGTGGTAAAATCCGTTTAAAAGTATTAGCTGACTTACTCTTTATCGGTGCCTTTATAAACGCTCCTCTCATCCACTAACTAAAAGGTCGATTGGTAGAGATCTTTTAAAGGGATAAGTTCGCCTTTGGTTAACGTCATAAATAAGTGATCACTTATTTGGTACCTTGTCTCTTAAACGTCATGTTTGAAAAGCCATACGACATTATGTAACGACTGAAAAGCAACAAGGTACAAAAGTGATCACTTATTTATGACGTTGACTGTACATGTATCTCAGCGGTTGCAAATAGTGTTCTTTTTTCTTTATTTTTAATAATGAAGGGTTTACCATACCTACATCATTAATTAGTGAATAAATAAAATAGGCGTAATTATACATTCTACAAAAAATTGCTTTATTGTGATGGATGAAACAAGTTTGAAAATACTTGACTTACAAAAATGTAAGATCAATATTTCTTGCGGCAGCAAAATACGCTATCACGGCAAATGCGAATCAGTGGATAGCTACAACGAATTTATGATTTTATTTTGAGGTTCCCGATTAACAAACCATTTGAACAGTGTACTAAAACAATCCATTTGTGTTGTCCTTGTGTGCTGTAGCTTATTTCATGTATAATTAACCTCAATGCCTTTCAACGTCGACAACTCGGGGTTCGTATCGACGCAAATGTAACCCACAAAATCGGCGCAATAAAGCAAACTTATTGATTTCTCAGGCATCTTGAAATCTTGCGTGTCGTGCGATCAACACCCAGACTCGGTCTTGTGCAGTAAAGATTAGTTTTCTACATAAATTATAATAATTGTGTATCCACTTCATCTTATATCATTGTAATAAATAAGCATACATTAGCTCGGACTGGTCATCGCAAAACAACCGCAACAGGGCATTATAGAGTGGTGTTATCTTCTAATATATAAAAATCTCGTGTCACGGTGTTTGTTATCGAACTCCTCCTAAACTGCTTGACCGATTCTTACGAAACTTTTTTCTCTGTATTCGGCAGGTCTGAGTAGGTCGTAGGCTATTTTTTATACTCCTATTCTTCGCAGACGCGAGTCGCGGGTAACAGCTAGTCTAATATATAAAAATCTCGTGTCACGGTGTTTGTTATCGAAGATTTTTATGAAACTTTTTCTCTACATTCGGTAGGTCTGAGAATAGATCGTAGGCTATTTTTTGTATACTTACCCCTATTCTTCGCAGACGGAGTCGCGATCAACAGCTAGTTTAATTATTATTTTTCAGTTACATTCATAGTTTAGTAGCTGTTGCCCGTTACTTCGTATGGTCTGCGAAGAATTTGTTTATCGCTGTCCCGCGGGAACTATGCAATTTTTCGTATTAAAACTGTTCTATGTCCTTTCTCGGTACTCAAACTATCTATACCATATTTCATCAAAATCAGTCAGCGGTTTAAACGTGAAGAGGTAACTGAAAGACAGACAGACAGAATCACTTTCGTATTTATTTATAATATTAATATGGATATGGATAGATTGTGATGAATTTACGTTAATTATTTTGTAGGACACGGTACTAATGTTAAATCTTGACTCTTAACATAATAACAGAGCGCCTATAATATTTCATTAAAAAGAAACTCAAAGTGTCTTATTGAAATTTTTGAGTTCATGGCGCGGGAGACCTATAATATATTTTTCACGACACTGCTCGAAAATTTGGCCATAGATAACCTAAATCCAGTACTCAAAACTGCCTATATATGTACATTTAACAGCTGACTCATTTATGGCGCGCAAACACGACAACAATGTTACACGAATCGAAAACAGGACGTATCAGTTCAGTATATGTATTTCATAATACGATACGACTTTTTGAAAGATAATTTCTGAATTTCATTCCTGGCGTGCTGAAACGACACTTTTGGACCAATCAAAAGTAATTGTCTGCTGCATGTGATTGATGGATGGATGGACGAACGGACGGACGGACGGACGGACGGACGGACGGACGGACGGACGGACGGACGGACTGGATGGACGGATGGACGGATGAACGGACAGACGGACTGGATAGACGGGATGGACGGGATGGACGGGATGGACTGGATGGACGGGATGGACGGGATGGACGGGATGGACGTGATGGACGGGTTGGACGGATGGAAAGATGGACGGATGGACGGGATGGACGGATGGACGGAATGGACTGGATGTACGGGATAGACGGGATGGTCAGATGGACGGATGGACGGAATGGACGGGATGGACGGGATGGATGGATGGACGGAATGGACGGGATGGGCTGGATGGACGGGTTGGACGGATGGAAAGATGGACGGATGGACGGGATAGACGGGATGGGCGGGATGGACGGAATGGACGGGATGGACGGGTTGGACGGATGGAAAGATGAACGGAAGGACGGGATGGACGGGATGGACTGGATGTACGGACTGGATGTACGGGATGGACGGATGGACGGATGGACGGAATGGACGGGATGGACGGATGGACTGGATGGACGGGATGGATGATTATGATGATGATGATGATTTCCTCGCATTAGTCGTGAAAAGCAAAATGTTTAGTCTCGGCGAAAAGTGCAATAGATGGACTCGTACTTTCGAGGGCCTCCGCTACGCGTCGGCCCTCAAACAAACTCGACCATCTATTGCTTACTTTCCAGCCTCTACAACAATGTACTATATTTTAGTTTTAATTTTTAAGTTAGTTTTTCTTTTATATTTAATTAGCTTTTGCTCGCAACTTCGTTCGCATAGGTAGCTAGTAAAATTAATGAATAGTACAGTAGGTACATAGTTGATGCCATTAACCAATAAAATGGGTACACGTACTCGTAATCCCTAGACACAACTGTAGTATATGACGGAGAAGGAGGTCTCTCTTGCTGGATATCACTCATATTGTTAAACACAGTAATCTTAAATAACAGTTTTAATTGTCTTTCACTGTGGGCTTCTTATTAATTACACTATAAGCTACTGTAAATGTCTTAATTATCAATAACTACTGTAAACTAATTATTCTAATGGACACTACGAAACGTAAGACAGTTCCTCGGTATGCGTCTGTCGCATGCTCGCTCCAATGCTTCACTGTACCAAGACTCTGCCGAAGCAACACTTATGGCTGTCATATTGTGTTACTTGCGCTTGTAGTTCCATGGTCTATGGCTACACTCCGACCGCCATGGTCTATAGCTATACTCCGACACGGCCATCCTGCGAGACACACGTCCTCGTGTGTTTACTCTGCAAAAGAAACAATTTCTCCAAAGTATTATCCGCTCGGCCAACTCTGACCCATTGAGGTAAACAATAGTTTCCTCATATAATCGTTTTAGATCACAACTTGACATTTTATTTCTCTTTCAGACTGAGTCTGACTTTTCAAAGACGCATTGACAAACATTTTCACATTGAAACACATTGTATTTCACATCATGCACTAAAACACATTACTATAATGTAAACGTTTTGCATTCTCAACTCTATGGCTTCTCTTTTTTTTTCACTAGCAGTTCTCAAACTGCCATCTCTCGCAATCTCCTCGAGATCACCACACTTTCGCAATCTCCTCGAGATCACCACACTCTCGCAATCTCCTCGAGATCACCACACTTTCACAATCTCCCTCGAGACTGTACCACCTTACGATTTCCTCGTAATCACTCTCCACCATGGTAACCGCGCACCGCGTACTCACGGACTACAGATGTAGATACCGATTTCTCTTAAGCTACGGCTACGGAATACCACTGGTGCAAACACACATCGCAAAGAATGCAAAGCTATTCTATCATCTCGGAACCTGATTGTTCCCTTTCAACAAAACTCTGTTCAATATTAAGTTCGTCAATGTCTCTTTGATCACTAGGCATTATTTTCAGTCTATCGTGTGCATATTTGTAAGTGCGCTTAGAATTTAAAGCCTGTAAAGTATATCGGTCACCATCTAAAATTTCTATCACCTTGAAAGGTCCACGATATTTAGAATCCAACTTTGTTTGATTCCTTTCCTCATTTTCTATTAATACGAAATCACCTATAGAGAATTTATTAAGTCTTGTTTTATTTTTGTCAAATCTACGCGTTTCTTATCTAGATTGTATTCTATCTGAGTCTGTTGCAGTTCAGGAATATTTCGTGACAAGAAATCTACGTGAGCCATATCTTTGCCAGAATTGTAAACAATATCAAAGTCAAATGACTGTAAGAATTCCCACCAACGGTGAACACGTGGTGTTAAGTGGATCTTTTTTTTTTTGTACGGGAACACTTCAATGAGTTACAGTCCGTTACGACTGTGAATTTACGGCCACTTAAGAAGTGTCGAAATTGTTTGATTGCGTTGACAACAGCGAGTGTTTCGAGTTCATTCATAAGAATGGTACTTTGACTCCACCGCCGAAGTTCGTTTACTGTAATAAGAGACTACGTGGCGTTTGCCGCCTTTGACTTGAAAGAGTATTGCGCCGTACCCTTCAGCACTGGCGTCAGTATGTAATTCTATAGAAAGCTGGGGGTCAAATATCATGAGAATCGGCTCTTTGATAAGAACCGAGATAACATTCTAACGTATTTGATCATGACACAATGAACACTGAAAAGGAACTTTTTCTGAAGTCAAGTTTTAGAGTGGTTCCATAATTTGGGAGAATTTAGGAATGAAATTGGCTTTCAGTACTAACTCATTAATTTTCTTTCGCATTGATTCACGTTCGTCTGGAGTCAGTCTGTATGGTCGTCTCTGTATTGTTTTGTTACTATCAATTAATCGAATTTGAAGTTCACCTGCATTTACTCTTGTTTTGGGCATTTCTGTAGTGAAATAAGCTGAAAAATTTTCTAGTACTAACTGCAGTTCATTTCTATACTGTGACGGTACGTCCGTATCGATATCATAACAATTTAACTCTTTAGAAGTTAAACTATTCACGTGTATGCTTTTCTTTGTTATCGTAACCTGAGATTCCGATAAACCAACTACAAAGCTCTTTATAAAAATTTCTTCCTCAACATTATGTTGCTACGCATATAGACATCCGGCAAGACAATAAAATCTCTATAGAATATTCGTTTACAGTAAAATTACATCACCTTTTATATCAAGTTTTCGGTAGGGGACTGCACCATGCACATGTCCACGCGCCGCTCGGCGTGTCCAGCTGCGCCGCTCCGTGCTCAGCTAACGGTGTTGCCGCTGGCACCGCCGCCGCGCCCGCCGCTGTTGCCGTAGCTACCGCTGCTGTCGGTTTGGCATCGTGACGCAATGTGACCCGCCACACCGCATTTAAAACATCTTATGGAGTCGGTTGCTGTTGTGTGATAGATTCCTCCTCGCTTGGCTGTAGTCGAAGTCGATGATGTTGATGAAATTATCTTCTTATCCGTTGCCTTCTGTCGGCATTCTGCCAGTTTGTGTCCAATTTTTCCACAATTGTAACATTTTATCATATTGGGCTGAGTGAATCGCATCCGTTTAGTGTCTGGTCCGTTTTTACCATGCGTATCTTCAGCCTTTTGTTTTCTGTATGAAAACGCTTGTAGCTATTTCTGCAAGCTTTGGCGCATAGTAATTTCAGTTGTGAACGCCATACGTTGTAGTCGAGTGTCCATTCGAGCTAAATGTGATAAAACTGTAGAAATTATGATTTGCTCAGAACTCACATTCTTCCATTGAGAAGTTAAAGATGATATCAGCCGGTTCGCGTAAGCAGCATAGCTTTCGTTTTCGTTTGGCTTATCGTTATTTAAGTTGATGAGAGTAGCGGTAAGTGTTTCGGAAGCTACAAACCTCTCAAGAAATATGTCCTTGAATTGTTCCCACGTTATGTCGGGATAAGTGACGCGAGCAAACCAAGTAGATTCAAGGCCTTACTTATGGCTATTATAAGTTGGTTTCCTTTGGGCAGTCACTGAAGCATAAATCAGCCGTAATGCGCCATGATTTAGCGTCTGCGTCGCGATTATCGGGATCAAACTCTGGCAGCGTGATGTGGGTACTCACATGTGGTGTCCTCAGCGTATGGATAAGTGCGCGCATCTGCTCACTCTGTATTTTAAACATTAATCGCCACCGAGAGTCATTCTGATTATCTTCCAATGAAGGTAATTCTGGAACAGATCCCACTTCTGATGACGGAGAAGGAGGTCTCTCTTGCTGGATATCACTCATATTGTTAAACACAGTAATCTTAAATAACAGTTTTAATTGTCTTTCACTGTGGGCTTCTTATTAATTACACTATAAGCTACTGTAAATGTCTTAATTATCAATAACTACTGTAAACTAATTATTCTAATGGACACTACGAAACGTAAGACAGTTCCTCGGTATGCGTCTGTCGCATGCTCGCTCCAATGCTTCACTGTACCAAGACTCTGCCGAAGCAACACTTATGGCTGTCATATTGTGTTACTTGCGCTTGTAGTTCCATGGTCTATGGCTACACTCCGACCGCCATGGTCTATAGCTATACTCCGACATATATAAAAATCGTTGAAGTGAGTGTTGGACCGGGGAGCCACTTTGAAACAAAAATATCATCATCTTCATCCCAGCCTAAATACTTACATCCCACTGCAGGGTATAGGCCTCCTCTCAGAATGAGAGGGGAACAAACATATACCTAATAATATAATACCTTTTATTCCCTATCCTGCAGGATGTTCGAAAAATTCCTTCTTAACCTTTATGAAATGTGTCTGCGAAGTTTCAACGCTCGAGCGTCAGTGGTTTAGTCTGTGCGTTGTCTGTCAGTCTGTCCCGTTACTCTTTTGTAGGTACATATAGAAGATTATAGTCTAGTTTAAGATCTTACTTATTGTCAACTAGCTTTTACCCACGGCTTCGCATGCGTAAATGACGTAAATCAGTAGTTATGACTGTTAAATTGAGTTTCTAAATTTTTACTAAATTCCCGTTTGATTAAAACGAATGAAATAAATAAAAAATGGCCCTGTCACAAAATGCTCCCAAATCAGCAAACTGCCGGTCTAGCGAACGGCGCTGAATAGTCCGCTAGTAATAAATAATAAACTTATATAACATGTCAATAAATGTTAGATGTAAAATTAAAGAAAATATATATTTAAACTTACCTACCACAATAATAACTCAAATTTGAATCCGTCTCCTAATTCTTTAGAGGTAGAGCCCCAGAGCATCGATCCCGGACCTCCATGAAATCCCTTGAGAAACAAGATATGCTCCGTTTCGCTTTATCGCATTTTCATCTGCAACCTTATTCGAAACTTGAACTTAGTTTTTAACTTTAATAGGCCGTTTAAAGAGTTTAAGTATAGCATTTATAGCTTCACTTAATTATTTATCGCCTCTTGTGGTGTCTGAATTTCTATACATATTTTTAGGCTCCTGTAATTGATCTCTAGTCAATGGCGTTTTTACTTGCTTATTTAAGACATTCTCTCACACTCCTATACCCCAAATATAGGCCACAACAAACATGCTTTCGTGAGTCCTTCTTTCTCCATAACAATGTGGGATTTAGGACGGTATTAAATAAAACATCTTGTATGGGGACAATGATCTTGTTAACAATAGCCGATGCAGAAAAGTACAACTTTCCATGGCACTGTCCCATGAACTCTCCTTCAATTTGATGCGTTGGCTTATTTTTGCGCAATATATATTTTTTTTAATTTTGTTTTAACAATGTGAGCGAGCAATCGGTTTATGCTCTCTTTTTAGATTTAGGTGTTATTTTTAGCAAAAAAAACTTGATTCTCTGTGCTTGACGACGACACTCATTCGTTGCTGGCTAGGGCATAGGCTACTGAGGGATGCGGTAGGGCAAGGGGGTGAAGGGGAGGGAGCGCAGAGGATGGAGGTGAGATCATAGTGGCGAGTGGCCCGGGGAGGCGATCGATATGTACATTGAACATACATACGTATACCAACATAATCGTAGGTACCTACCTAACTTCTCTCAACTCGACTGTCTGCTCCAGATACTGCGCCAAAACCCCGGTCCCCACCCCCCGCAACCCGTGTTCGCAATTCTTTCTTTACGTTATTTTACTAGAGACTATGAGACCAACGAACCTCTACGAAGCCAAGTAGAATTGCTACCTCTTCCAAAAAATATACAATTTCGAAAACGGTGAAGAGAATTTTGTTTACAACATAATCAATGTTAAAACTAGATTATTTTGTAATTTTGCTCTACCAGTAAAAATATCAACTTACATATGCTACACATAAGAATTGACGTCAAATAGCGCATTTCATGTAACTTAATTCTTTCAAATAATATAAAACATTACATAAACACAAAGAAACGTCACCGTTATCGAAGTTATGCAGTTATGAGTATGCACATCTACCTAATTGTCAAATCGTGTCGCTAGCCCGCAAATGTAATTATGTATAAAAAATTTTCCCATAAGACATGTTATAAAATTCAAAGGCCATGCCAAGATAAGCTAAGTGAATCAGCCCCCAGCGAGTTTTGACTTATAATTTTTTTTTATTGATATGGCTTTCTATGAGTAACAAGTATTCAAAATTTCAACCTTCCAAACTTTATAGTTTTTTTGTAAAAAAAAACTAAATATGATCTTTCATCAATTTTTTTTTTCTAGCCAGCCGATTTTGACGTTCGTCACGTATATTGTGCATATAGTAAAGACAATTATATGACTATAGGGGGCTAGCTGGATGCTGCTAATATTTACGGGAAATTAAAAGAATCTGTAAAATCATAATTTTAAACAGGAGATGTTCTGTATGTGTCTGGCAAAGGCAAATAGCAATGTAACAAATAGCCAAACACAAATAAACCAAATGAAAATTTCAAAGTGGTACAAAATTAGTATTCCTGGTCTTGTAGGGACTTATCGGTTGTTAATTATGAGGGAAAATACCATAACTATCATCATCATCATTTCAGCCGAAAGACGTCCACTGCTGAACATAGGCCTCCCCCAAGGCTCGCCAAACAGATCGGCCCTGCGCCATCCGCATCCAATGCGTTCCCGCTACCTTCACCAGGTCGTCGCTCTATCTTGTTGGAGGCCTACCTACACTGCGTCTTCCGGTCCGCGGACGCCACTCGAGAACCTTTCGGCCCCATCGGCCATCAGTTCTACGGGCGATGTGCCCTGCCCACTGCCACTTAAGTCTAGCGATTCTTCGAGCTATGTCCGTGACTTTAGTTCTTGCGCGGATTTCATCATTTCTATACTATAACTATGAAACGTTTCATTCCTTATTTTACACCATTTCAGGAATATATTGGATAGCTAGGATAGCATTCTTCATTGTTTTTAGGGTTCCGTACCCAAAGGGTAAAAACGGGACCCTATATTACTGAGACTTCGCTGTCCGTCCGTCTGTCACCAGGCTGTTTCTCGTGATAGCTAGACAGTTGAAATTTTCACAGATGATATATTTTCTGACAATAAATTATTATCATTATTATTATTTCGGTTGTCGCTATAACAACAAATACTAAAAAACAGATTAATATAAATAGGTATTTAAGGGGGGCTCCCGTACAACAAACATGATTTTTTTTGCCGTTTTTATAGATAATTGTACGGAACCCTTCGTGCACGAGTCCGACTCGTACTTGGCCGGTTTTTTAATACTCAACAAACTCACTTATTATTATATATTTGTGATCCCAATAATTTGTTGCGTTTATGCTGCTTCACGCAGGTAGGCAGGTTTCATGATCGTATATTTTGTTTTAGGTGTTGGCGTCAAGATGGAGCACTTCCAGGCGGCGCTGGATCCTCGCAAGCAGGAGCTGCTGGAAGCGCGCTTCCTAGGCGCCAAGGTCAGAATTGATTAATTAATCTTAGACCATCTCGAGCACCAACGAAGTAGCCTATTGATCAATGCTAGTGTTAGTGTACCTCATTATGATGCTTAAACGTTGAAAGCAAGCATAACGAAGCTACTAAGTAGGTTTTTCGTCTTCAACGCAGATATCAGATTTCATGATTACTTCTGCCATCTAGTTTACAATTCGCTACTAACAAAGTGAAGGCATTCTGTTTGAAACAGACGTCACTCGATCATGGCAGACTCGCACTAATGCTTCGCGCTACGTGTTATAAAAGAACATGGCCGCGATTCAATGCGACAACATTACGTTGTAATTCGTGTATCGGTCGGATAGAACGCAAATGGTTGTTTATTATTCTTGTTATAGTTACTTAATGGGTATTACGTCAAGCTTTATAGTTGGAAAAAAAGCTAAAGTCATACAGAGTAACAAATAATATAGAATTTGTTCGAATAACGGCAACCACGGTGAGTCAGGCTATAAATAGGCAAAGTAAAAACACGTCTCAGTCTCGCCGCTCTCGGAAACAAGTATACGAGTGAATACATATAATGATTTGTAGTTGATACTTCCATGATGATTTAATCCTCGTACCGTACGTGATCTCAAATAAAACCACATTTCGTGATTAAATTTTCCCACCTGGCTGCAACACATCCGTTTGATCGAAGCGTTCCGCGCTCGCTGTCTGTATGTATGCGCACATATTGTGGCCTGGGCATATGATGTGGTAGATATGTAATTCCATTATGTCTCACCTCCGTCCTTCCACCCGCCATTTCCCCTCTTTCGTCCTGCGAGGCGACACTGCCCCGCCAGGCTAAGTCAGACTATCGGATTGTTACTACGCAACGACTTAAGTATTTGTTATTCAAATGATCTTCGTTATTTGCTCATGATTTTATTTTGTTTTAAAACATTTTTGTCAGTAACACATAAATCCGTTACAGACTCCAATTACAGCATAGTCTCATAAATCATGATTACATGATTAGATACGATATACCGAATTGTTATAATACAATACATATAACATATCAGTCGATACAAATTTGATTCATATTAATCGTGCTACGCTGCATTGCAAGCTGCGAGTATGTGAAACTAGGACTTCGTCATTCTACGACAAGATGGCGGCAGACATAAATAGTCTGCCAGCTAATATGCACGTTTACTTATCGACCTACAAAAAATCTTTTCCCGGTAGCACCATAAGACCTTGTTATCCAGATTAAAGCGTGTTTTTGTTACTTCTTAAAAATATATTTAATGTGTGCTGGATGTTGTTTACTTGTTGGCCAAATAAGAATTATTTTAAACTATGTACTTAAATAGAAATTCTGAAAAGAAAGTATCTTCCATAAGTAAATTTCACGGTGCGGTAGCTTGACTAACTTTGATTACGGTAGGCGTCATCCATTCCATATGAATATGATGCATTCGCATACGTCCATTGAGCGCATTGATCACGTGTTTTGCAGGTGAGCGCAAGGGAGATACTAGTAGAAACCCATCGGGCCCCCGATTACAAGGCGGTGAGTTTATCTATTTACATATCTCCAGCACAGTGATAGCGGTAGGCGAAGTTCGGTTTTTGTAAAGCTTTCATTTAAAACGACTACACCTTAGTGACTAGCCATACTTACTACCACTTTTTTGTTTTTCTTTATTAGTGGCGATTTAGGGGATATAATACGCACTTTGATCATTAAATGGTATTTTATGCTTCACGATAAAAATCTAATTTAGTACGCTTAATTACGATGTATATACACATACTAATAATTATCAAATTTGCTTATCTTACATGTTATTATGTCACACAAGCCGCTGTTGATTGTGTTCTTATAAAACAATATTTACCTATCTACCTACATCATATTGTGATACCGTGCTTTGATCGTGATACGGTATAGAGCCACTTTTACAGCTCCGCTCACCTTGATATCGATTAGGCTTTCGTCGGTGAACACGAGAGTCAGTCGGTAGATTCTTACAGGTACAGTACACACCTACCTACTTGGAGTTCATATTGATTTATTGTGTTACTTTGATTAGGTACGTACCCGTATCTTTAATGATCGTGTTTGTATTGTAACTTTCTAACTTTGTCAACTTTATTTAAAATCAGTTACGTACATTTTCTTCTACTCATTTGCGATCAATACTCGGAGGGTTTGATTCGGTACAAGAGTACAAATCTTTCAATAAATAATCTATAAATAGCGCGTACAGAATAACATTCATTATCGTCGAATGAAGGTATTTGTAGCCACGTTGTGTTCACTATCGCCTATTAAACACGTCGCGTTCCTGTTTGTCGATTTCGGTACCACGTAACTATCCGACAGGTTGGTTTAATATTTCCAGATTGTTAGTACTTGCAAAGTACCTACGGGTTTCATGACTTGATCGCATACTAAGTAGGTATGTTTACCAGGCCAATAAATGAAAATGACTAGTGGCATGATTGGTGCCATCAAAGCGTTTGTGATGTTTAATGAATGATAAAGACAAAGTTACGTTGTGGGTCCTGATATCGACAGCGATATCAAAAACAATAACTAAGTAGGTAGGTAGATATACTGTGCCGATATTTCGTGTTATAAAACGTTTTAATTTACGTCATGATTATGAAAGTGGAAACAATCATAGTAAAACGTTGACTTAAAAATTGTTATTTAGATGTTTATTAACGGTAATATGTATGAAGAGGTAGATTGTAGAATATTGTTTTGTGTGGAACAATCATCATTATGCAGTGGGAACGACACTAGGAGCGCAGAAGTGTACCAGCCGGTACAGAGTTAGTGTTCGTAGCGGGGCGGGGTCACTGACACCGGCGCGGGCGGTGGTGCTGCCACTCGGAATCTGCATTTATCTATTACACGCACTACCTAAATAGGCCCCATACACGATTGTTTTGTTGCAGATAGGCCCTCGACATAAGTTTTGTAAGAATAGAAATCACGTGCCTGCTCGTAATACCACAAGATATTTCGTTCGGCCTTGCTACGCTGAAATGCAATCATTGTAAAAATCACAACCTGAAATACGTGGTAGGTACTTAATAAAAAAAATATAACTTTTGTAGTAAGGTGTAGATGTCATGCTTTCTCTTCGATCAACAATGTATCAACATGTTGTGTTGTTGATCGAAGTGCTTTCTTGTAGCAGGTTCCGGCTTTTTTTTTCAGACAAAACTTACTTTTTGTATTTCTGGTACGTACCTACCTAGGTTGATATTATATTTTGCTTTTACGCAAGGTGAAAGTCCATAATAATATTTCCTTAATCTCGACGTCAGTGTAGCATTTCAAGTTGTTTCAATGTTAACTGTATTAAGCGTATGTTTTATTTCGTTTGAATCTACTACCTATTAAAAATTAACTCATTCATCGTTCGTACAGAATCGGTGACCAAATCCATCTATTGTTAGAAAAACTTCAAAAGTTTGTAATAAAAATATCTAAGCACTTGCTTCTCGTTTTAACTTTCATTCCATTATTCCTACAAATCACTAAACAATTCACTGTTTGACTGTTTTACTAAGTGACGTTGTAGTAGAGTTTGGAGATCGGACCGAACGCATAGCGAAGCTGGTGATAAGTTCGAGTTCGACAGAGGAAGACGGCTTGTCTCTCACAGGCGGCATGCTTATTGCGCATTGAGAGAAAGAGAAGTAGGCACAGCGCAGTGTTCAGTCAGTCGGTTTGCACATTCGACGCTAAGGGAAATTATAATATGGCGCACACGGCCTCGCCCCGCCTCGGCTACAATGTGCCGTCAAACCTCATTCCACCGCTTAGCCGCCCAGTTCCGCAGTTATTTTTACACAGCCCGACCTTTCACACCGGTCGTCACTACACTCCAATTACATTGAAATCAGCGCACGGCACACTCACTTAAAACTATCGATCTGGATAATTCACTATACACATTAGTCGACGTCCCGCTGGTACATGCTTACGTTACGTTCGTATTTAGTAACGTGAATGATGTTAAGTGTTGGATGGCAGCAACATGCGAGACAACCGTTCATATCGGCCGCCGCGGAGGCAATGAACGCGGGCCGGCGCGACGGGCGACGGCGGCGGGCGGCCAGTCAGCTGAGCGTCACGCCGCCGCGACATTGCAAGGTCCGCCCGAACCGCCTGCCGCGCCAGCCTGACCCACTGCGCCTGCCGGCACTCCACCCTATGCTAAACTACTTAACACGACCCTAATACCTTTGTTGGTTATCCATTTTGTCATTAGCATCACATAACAGCATAGTTTATACATTTTCGATGTGATAAGAACCGTTGAACGGCGATAGATTTAAGCCCACCCGCCCTGCGGTGCGCGGCACGACACGTTGTGAATGGAGCGTTGCGCATGCCCGCGATACAGCGCTGTTAACTTTATTTCGTTTACTTACTTTACTACCATTACTTTTTAATTATGCCGTAAAGTGTCATAAATGAGAACATTATTCCGATATTCAGCTGTTCTTATTCGTCTGCCAATTAATTGCCTTGTTGCATTTTATTGTGAATGGGCTTTCTTGTCATACATTTAGCGCTAAAAATCTGAACATTAATTTATTACTCATTATCTAAATGTTATTAATTGAAATTTTCTACAATTTTGCTTCAATTTTTAGATATCCAAGGTCCTACCTACAGAGTTGCCCAATCGTAGAGCCTATTAGCTGCGGTAGAGAAAGTACGCGGCTGAATGCTAAAAGAATCTAAGTACAAAAATGTCATATTCGTTATTTACTGTCTACTCTATTATGAGGGTTTTATGAGTTTTGTTAATTTATTTTATTATTACACCAATTGAATGCATTAATGCTTGGCGACTTGGTTGAGAATAAAATAAACATGTTGTTTACAATGCGCATCATGTTTTTTTTTACAAAGGTGAAAAAATATAACCGAAACGTACATATTTATGCTCGTCATTGAGATTCTTATAGGAAAAATATAAATGTCGTTTGTAGATACATGACACGTGATTTAACTAAAACTTAACTATTAAAATGTTTTACGGTAACGTAACAGTTTAAATACAGTACTGGGTACTGGGCTTAGTTGAGTAGTAAACACGTTTTTTTATTCGTATGTAGATAAGGCAGATAAAACAATAATCTGGTAAATGTTTATTGTGGAGGTGAGTATTTAGGATTAGGCTAGGGTTGCCATCTCTAAAATTCGGCAACCAGGACAAAAAGCGTACGATGCCCGGATTTTGGAGCTCAGAAACCGGACACGCCATCGTTTTTTGTTTGTTTTATTTTAATCTGTACTACTACTAGCGGAACTACTATCTAACTACTACAATTCAAATCCGGACTACAAATGGAACCCCGCCCGGACGTTCCCTGGACGCTCTCTACACTAGGACAAATCCGGGGAAACCCGGACGGATGGCAACCTTAGATTAGGCACCTCTATATTGGTTTGACCTTTCGTGTTCGATAGGGAACAGTATACTTAGTTGAAAGAGGCAGGCGTCGTCGCCACTAGTAATAATCAATATTGCAGGCTGAGGGTTTGAATCTCGCGGCACCTCGACGGCGCTGCATGCTTGCGGCTGAAGTTGCGCTGAGCCCTCCCCTCGCACCTCGCGCCCTGCACCCCTCGTACTAGAAAATTAGGTTAAACAGCACGCGGCTGCCGCTGCCGGCTGCATACCGCGCCGGAAGAGGGGATTTTGGGCGTCCGCGGAACTGCGCTTCCAATGAATGCGGGACGGAGATGTGACTGAGTATTGATTGTCCTTCGGACCAAAAGCAAGTTTAACGCGACGCAATAATCCGCATACCTACTGCAGCTTTCCAACCTAACTTATAAAATGTAGTAGTGCTTAGAACATTCAAATACCTACTATCGGTAAACCTATTACTATTATTATTAACTAGGGATAATGATCACTACCATTAAGTAACTGAACAAGTTCAACTGTAATGATAATCTATTAGTTAATGCATTTTTATCAAGCAATGCGTAATCTATCTATCTATCTGTCTATCTATCTAATATATTTAATCTAATACCTTTAAACGAGCAATTCTTGTATATACTTACTAGCTTTTGCCCGCGACTTCGTCCGCGTAGAATTCCAATTTGTGGTAAAGCTTCTTCATCTCTTTCATTGTATAAAACAAAAATCCGGCAGCGGCAACATCCATCATTATTATCATTTCATCTTTACATCATCATCAGTATTAGTTAGTGAATATTATAAATCCCGTTTATTCTCTATCCCGTGGGAATTTCAACAAATTTGTCCTTATTCTATGCAAATTTTCGCTTATTTTTATCCTGCGGGAATTTTGCATTTTCCAAGAGAAAATGTCCTTAAAGGTATAGCTTTCTACCGGTAAAAGAAGTTTTAAAATCAGCCCCGTAGTTGAATTCACTTATTTTTTTCCCGTGGGAATTTTGCTTTTTCACGGAGAAAAGTAGTCTATGTAAATAATGGTTAGTGTAGCTTCCTATTAGTGAAAGAAATTTTCAAATCAGCCCTCAAGTGATATTCACTTCTTTCTATCCCACGGGAATTTTGCATTTTACCGAATAAATAGTAGGTAGCCTAGCCTATACCGATAAAGGATAGTGTAGCTTTCTATTGGACATTTTTTTTAAACTCAGCCCCGAAGTTAAATTTACTGTTTTCAATACCGCGGGAATTTTGCATTTATCCGGAAAATAGCATCCTATTTTAATCAACGACAGTGTATCTTTTCTATTGGTGAAAGACATTTTAAAATGAGCTCCGAAGTTGAATTTTTTTTTCTATAGAAAAATAGCCCATGCCAATAAAGAATAGTGTAACTTTTTACTAGTAAAAGATTTTTTTTTTAATCGGCTCTGAAGTTTCAGAGATTATCTATCCCACAGGAATTTCCAAAAATCCTGCAATAAGTTTTTTTGCTGTATGTATGACCATTTACGTTTAAATACTGAATTTGAAAAGTTTAGTAATTTTAGTTACGGAGATAGGATCCAGTTGGTTTGAGTATATAAATCCTGATTTATCCTTATCCCGTGGGAATTTTCAAAATTATTGAAATTAGCTTTATATTCTAATAGTCTACTTGCATGTCCAATTTGAACAGTTTAGTAATCTTCGTTATGGGGATAGGGTCACTCTTGATGAAATATATAAATCCCGTATGTTCCTTATCCCGTGGGAATTCCGGAAAATTCTTTATTATCGGATGCCTACGTCATACAAAGAACACATCCTCCAAGTTTCAGGTCGGTTTGCTGTGCGTTATCCGCCAGTCAGTCATTTAGGACTTCAGGACAAAGCATTTTATATGTATTTGCATTGCACCAAGACTTTATGCGAGTTCAACAATGATGTAGAATACTCAATTCGATTTTATTCGAAAAAGGTTGAACTCACATAAAAGCTTCATCATCATCAACATCATTTCAGCCGTAGGACGTCCACTGCTGGACGTAGGCCTCCCTCATTGACGCCCAATCATTACGGTTGGAAGCGACTTGCATCCACCCTGAACCTGCGGCCTTCATCAAAACGTCAGTCCATCTCGTTGGTGGACGTCCCACGCTGCGCTTGTAAAAGCAAAAGCTTGGTGAAATGCAAATACTTATATATAATTAGTTATTATCAGAGATCAGATCAGGAAGGGTTGACAAACGTAAACAAATGGTTTGCAAAATTTGAAGTTTCGTTTCGTTTACATTGTGTCAAAATAAAATGTAATTTAAATCAAAAGCACTAAGGAGTATTGATACTATCTTCGAAGCAAATCACCCCCAAAATAACTTTCTACTCCTTTTTAACCCCGTCAAGGGATGAATTTCAAAATACGAAACACGTCTTCCATTCATTCTGTTAAAGAATGTTTCTGCAAAATTTGAAGTACATTGGACCAAGGAATCACGTTGTCCCATACAAACTTTACCCCCCTTTTTTAACCCCTTAGGAGTAGAACTATGAAAAATCCTTTCTTATCGGATGCCTACGTCATACAAAGACACACCCTCCAAGTTTCAGGTCTATACGATCAGCGGTTTAGGCTGTGCGTTGATCCGTCAGTCAGTCAGTCAGGACAAAGCATTTTACATGTATATATAGTTATGTATATATAATCAGTATCTCAGAAACGGCTCCAACGATTTCGATGAAATTTGGTATGGTGGGGTTTTCGGGCATGAAAAATTGATCTAGCTTGGTCTTATTTCTGGGAAAACGCTTGGTACCGAGTTTCAGCCCGCTCGGTCGCCCAGGTACTTACTAAATAGTTAAAAGTGATCTGCAGGATCGTGATCCATTTAACTACTTTAGGAAGTTACTTTACTAAAGTCAAGAATCTGATGTGAAAAAGAGATGATATTAACGTGAACATAAAAATGTTTTATCCATCGTTTCCTTTTGCTCACTTACTGCGCAATTTGTTATCATAATCATCAGTTTTCTTTGAACCGACAACGCTGCTTCTTGAGTAATGTAGACAGACATTCATTTATGTTGCGAAGATCAAGTTTCTATTTTTCATTATATCATACATAGCAATACTTTTTCTTTGTAATTATTATGTTAAAATCCTTGTATAAACATAATCAGGTTAAAGAAAAACAAAGGTCAAAGAATAAATAAATAAATAAATTATCTGCCAACGATAAGCATTTTATACCGAGCCAGCTAACACTCGCATCGATCCGTGATTCGATGTAAAACATAATAGGTACATACTTGAATGCATACCTGCTAGCATTCGTAGGTTGCCAACTCGCTAACTTTCCATTCGTCGGATGCTAGGTGGGTACGCTAAAAATAAACGCGACACAATAAGCAAGCATTGCGCCGGCTAATCATTGGTTGATTTGTGCGGTGGGCAAGATTCTCTACATAATAAAATAGTTTTAGATACATTTTTTTATCCTCAACTGTGCGTTTACTCCAACAAAGTTAAGTTACAATTTGGTAGGTAGGTATTTAACTTCATAATGAATATTATCTAAGTATCTACTGTCTGGAAATGGAACAAACATTACGTCAGCTAACCTTGTCAGCAATTGGTAATGCTTCTAAGCGTGTACATATTAAAATTGGCCATGTAGGAATCACGTGATCAGCTCATTTTCCAACAGTTATTTAATCCAGTGTGAATAATTTACTCTCAGAGAATTCTTTGTTACGGGATAAACACAGGAACATCGACATCAACATACACGCTTAGGACAGGGCCAGGTAATGGGGCTCCGATGGGAGAGCAGCGTTAGCTTTTGTCTACGTGAATGAAGTCCTCTATTCCTCTGAAGCCCACACATACCTACACCTAGTTTTAAATGGGGTTTAAATCTTAAGTTTATTTTAAGCGATAAGCGATACACCTATTTACTGATGCTTTACAAATTTCGGTCAATTTAGTGGTTAGTTGACAAAATCCTGCTTACTTGAAAAATAAACTCTGAAGGCGACAGTGGAATAAGATTTTAGTGTTTTATAAAAATATTTATGATAGGTATACGATTTTTTGTATAATTAATTATGTAATGTGTAATCTTATTAAAAATATGTTTTTAGGGAGTATAAGTATATGATAAAATTTAATAAATATCAAACTACATAATATGTTACACATGGGTGAATTAAACACCAATCATTGTTTCCATCAAAACCTACAAACGTCACAGCAATGTTTGAAAACAAAATACTTCAACATAGTGGACCAAGGACTGAACAAAGCATGATAAATGAAATGTTAAGTCTGAAATCAATGTATTTTGTCATTATTTTATTAAGTACACGATTAGCATGTACATACATAATTATCATATTATAAATGTATTAAATCAATGAATTTTGTACCGAGATATCTATTCATTGCGCCACAGACAACTTCTAGGTAACTCATGTCCAAGA
Organism: Archips xylosteana; assembly: GCA_947563465.1. Lineage (NCBI taxonomy): Eukaryota > Metazoa > Arthropoda > Insecta > Lepidoptera > Tortricidae > Archips > Archips xylosteana. The sequence goes on along the minus strand of OX387347.1, from coordinate 10,557,604 downwards.
TTGAATATAAAATATTCAGTGTTGCCTTGCCTGCTCGGCGTAGTAGGTACCTACACGAGTTTATCGCGCGCGATGCTTGGTTGTATACCTACCTAAGTTGTAGTACATATATCTGTGTTTATATGTTCACCGCCGACGCCTACCTACGTAACACGTCCAGTAAGCAGTTTGTTGTGGGGCACGAGCGCCGATATCACGTTCTCGTTCGCCGCAGGTCGGTGGCATGCCGCCCGCCACCCGCTACAGTCACCTCTCTGCGGGAATAATCGGTCCACTCAATTTAGTCTTGTTTATAACAATACAGTATAAAAAACTTAATTGAACGATTAACTTACAATGTAACCAAAACCGCTAAAAATCAGTGTACATACACTTTACCTTCTGACCCTTTCTAATTTGTGCAAAAATCACATTGGTCAACAGTGAGCACCGATCGCAATCGCAACCGCGGGATTCGCGGGCTGTTGACCTGCCGCCGCGCAGTTCTTAGTTCTCTACAATCAAAACGTTCTATCGCGTTAAATAGGTTGCGAAATTCCGAGCTATTACCGATCGTTGTGCCTATTTTTGTGATCAATGTTCAGGCAAATATTATTTTTTAGTGGGGTAACAATTCTTTTGGCCTTGTATCCTTGTAAAATGGCGCCTCGCCCGTCGTTATTATTATTACCGGAGCAAACTTCGTGACGGTCCGCACCCCCTCGCCTCACCCCGCGGATGCGTATCCGTCCGTTCCGTTGGATTGTCGCGACTGGAGTTTACGACGACTTGTCAAACTAGTTAGGTTATTTGTAATATTAAATTGAAAATGTATAAAAGATCATTAAGACGGGTGTATTATTTAAAAGTTAATTAGTGAGTATCTATGTTTGAGTGCAGTTAGTGGAAACACTGTATATGTGAACGTAATTGAAGTTAACTGGGCGAGTCATATGTAAAGACGCCATCTTTCTTTACAGATGTCAGCTGGGGCACAAATTCAAATGGCACCACAAACTACTGTCAACACGGGCCAGCCACTACACAATCAGGACTCCAATATGAGCACAGGTAAATTGTGATTTAGTGCTTCGTGTGCAGTGAAAAATTGTGATGCGACAGTGCTCTCAGTGTTTACTTTTTGCCGGCCTGCCCCTCAGTGGATAACCTTTAGTAACGAACTTACGAGGGCTGAAACAAATAAATGTGGAAAACCGTGATCGAACGAAAGACTGTGACGTCACTTTACTGTGTATTATGCCGGACAGAAACCGAGAAAGTGTCGTTTTTCCTTCCGAGATCCAAGACTGCTGTGTGCCAAAATGCATGACTATAAAAGTGGAGCTATCATTAACCACGTCGGCCTACTGAGCTCCTTGTCAAAAAGTGAGTTCACCTGCCACCTAACCAGTTTCTGTTTAATGTTTATTAAAATTACAAAAGTCTTTTCCATTAACAAAATCGGGAATGTATGAATGTTTGTTTAGTTGTCTGAAACAAAAGATTTGACATCAAAAGAGGTGTCTTTCAGTTAAATGAAACATTGATGCGAAATAATGCAATCATATATATATATATATAGACCAGTAACCTTGATAAATAAATAAATTTGTTACTGTACACTTAGAACATTATAAACAAATAAGCCATGTTGTGGCTAGAAGTCATCAACTTTAATTAATCCTTTGTTTTTCAGGGTCATCATATAGTGATAAAGAAATTGATGCATTAACTCCCGAGAAATCAGCAGCTATGCGGGGTTCAGCTGTAGGAGCAGGCGTAGCGCTGATCCCACCAAGTGGTGCCACACCAACAATAGCTGTGCCTGACAGGAAAAGAAAACGAAAAGGTATAGTTTTTTTTTACATTTTGTTTTGAAACTAAACTGGGACTGGATTTGTTGATTTACTCCATTGCATAAAGTTGAAATGTAAATAATGAGGATAGCACATTTTTTACAAAAAAGATCTCTAGGGGTTGAAGTGTGTCCGCAAGGAAGGGCCCCTAATACTAAGATACTAGTAGTAAATAATAATGCTTTAAGACTATTATGTATGGTCAAGTGTAAAAATATGGGTGCATACAATCTGCTCATAAATATGATAGCTTTTATGTTGTTGAATTAAGGTGCCTGTACATAGTGATGAGAGGATTAAATCAATACATATTTATGTGCTGGATGCGGATGGCACGGAACCAATCTGTTTGGTGAGCCTTGGGAGAGGCCTATGTTCAGCAGTGGACGTCTTTCGTCTGAAATGATGATGATGATGATATTTTTGCACTTAACTATACCAATTTAATAATTAAATTGGCTTTGCGAATGTCTGTACAAAAAGAAAGCCCTAGGTGCGATACTACCTCCTTGTGAACAGTTGTGAACTTATGAATAGCTTTTGCCCACAACTTTGTCTGTGCAGAATACAAATTTATGGTAAAAATCCTGTTAATTCCATATCCCAGGGGAATTGCAACAAATCTACCCTAATTCCTTGCCTACATCATAAAGGCAAACTCTATGCAAAATTTCAGCCCTCAAGGGCCAAGGGTTTGGGTTGGTACTGAGTCGGGTCTTCTATTTTTATATACGCATTGGAGGAATATTTAATTGATATGTGTATATTAGAGATGTAACGGATATCCGGCCAGTATTTGGTATCCAGCTTATACGGCCACAATTTTATTATTTGGCCGAATTTTGGATAGTTGCGTACTATCCGGCTGGATACCGGATAGTGAAATAACATATAGTTAAAAATGGGTATTTATTTGTATATTTGCCTATCATTAAAATCAGTTTATTAATTCACATAGTGCGTACAATTCATAAAAGGACATATAATGGTATAGGATCTAGCAAAACTGAAATTAACAATGCACCTAAAACCTTATATTATACACTAGAGATGTAACGGATAGTTGTTTGGCCGGATACCGAATATCCGGAGAAACCTATGGCCGGATAGCCGGATATCCGGATGCCAGATATTCGGCCAAGTTTTACCTACAATAAAATTGAGCTAATTCGAGCGCGCGCGCGGCACTTTGTCTTTATCTTCAGTATGGTCAATCTACTACAAAAAAAATGTAACTACACACTATCTCTTTTACCATCCTAGTTTCTGTACAATTTTTTTCCAAAGATAGAAAAGACCACATTTCTTTTAGCCTAATCTATGGCAATACAAGTTGATAACTCCAGAAATTATTTTTGCTCAAAATTTCTAAATGATTATCAATTGTGAATTTTCAGGCGAAGAAGGTGTCGGTGGGGGCGGAGGCGTGGGTGGGAAACAGAGGCACAACTCATCAGACAAAAGCATCCGGGATCACCTCTCCAAGCACCCCTCCTCGAGCCCTGTGCGGCTCACCGGCGCCAAATCTCCTTCGCCCCAGGGCGGAAACTACCCTATGGTGAGTTGCTTCACCGCATTCCCATATTTGTTTTTCATAATATGATACTAAAACACACTATATCAAAACGTATAAAACCTACTGAGGAATGCAAAGTTATCTTAAAAATGTTTTGTATTGGTAGGATCATGATAAGACACATATTCAGAGGCAGTTAAATGATTTTGTTTAGATGTAAGTGAAATTAAATAACTTATAAATTTAATGGGACAGTAGCGATCCCGAGTGTATCTCAAGTTGTGTCTCTCTGACAGTACCCACCGTCACCCTCATCATTGCTGCCTTCGGGAGCGGACTTTTTACGTTCCACCTCTCAGCAGCGGCCTCACACATCTGTCAAACAGGTTAATAATAACGCATTACAAACATAATGTTTTGATATTACATCCATATACTAATTCCAACTCGGTTTACCATAGATAGACCCTTGAAATCCTTGAATGTGATTCTTATTTGTCTTAGGTTCAAACTGAACTGACATGCCAGAGGATACAAGAGTTAGAAACTCAAGCGTCTTCTGACTTAGAACTAAGAAATAATAGAATAGAAGAATTAACAAGGACTAATGAAGAACTGAAGCATCAAGTGCAAGCACAGAGCAAGGTAAGCACTTGCGCAGTTTGACTCTGTTATATATTTTTTTATGCAACATTGTATCTGCTTTTCTCTATAAACAAATAACTAATCAGAATCATTGTTGCAGGTAATAGAGCAACATAAATCACACATTAATAAGTGTATAGATGTTGTGAAGAAACTATTAAATGAGAAAAGCACCATAGAGAAGAAGGAAGCCCGTCAAAGGTGTATGCAGAATCGGCTACGACTGGGGCAGTTCGTCACGCAACGCGTAGGTGCTACGTTTCAGGAGAATTGGACTGATGGATATGCTTTCCAAGAACTAACTAGGTAAGTCACTAACTAGATGAATCCTGAAACAAAGCTTTTTTAACCTGTATGCGTGTCTGTTTGTTTATTAAAAATACCTATTGTGTGAGCTATGCCATCAGGTTAAGGTTCAAATAGTTTGGTTGTATTTGAGCCAGTCTTGGTTGTAAACTCGATGGAGTGACTATTGAAGGATGTAATGTGAAGATTCTTTTAATTAAAAGATTAGCGACTTAATTATTCGCTTTCAATGTTGATGTATTGATAAGTACATGTTACGTAGGATAATAACGTTCATACCTGCATGTAATATGATGCATATCCGAACGCGGATAATATTGTGCGTCAATTTTTGCGTCATCACCATTGTAATAACTAAAACATTGTGTTTTTTTATTTTCATTGACTTCAACAAATGGTTTAGTACATCAAAAGTTATCAATCAATCAATTTAGACGACCAGATGGCCTAGTGGTTAGAGACCCTGACTATGAAGCTTGAGGTCCCGGGTTCGATTCCCGTGTCGGGGCAGATATTTGTATGAAAAATACGAATGTTTGTTCTCGGGTCTTGGGTGTTTGATATGTATTTAAGTATGTATCTATCTATATAAGTATGTTTATCCGTTGCCTAGTACCCATAACACAAGCTTTGCTAAGCTTACTTTGGGACTAGGTCAATTGGTGTGAATTGTCCCGTGATATTTTTTATTTTAATATATTATTGTTAACCTGGTGGTAATAAACAATTTTCCTATTCAAAAAGAAAATCGTACATGATATCGAGGGGTGAAAGGCTAATGGCGTTAAGCGACACTATGGGTGATATTGAGTATATAACTCAAAATGACTTAAATTGAGTATATAACTCAATATCACCCCTAGTGTCGCTTAACGGCATTAGCCTTTCACCCCTCGATATATAATTATATTTTCAGTCTTTGTGTAATATTCTTTAGAGTAACAAAAAGTTAAGTGTCACAAATCACAGCTTAGCTTATTTGTACATAATGTATGGTGCAAAATGAATTAAATGTAATTATTGATTATCTTTAAACACAGTAAGAGTTAGGGCAGTGTCTTAGAGAAATAAACTTTATTTTACCAATTGAATGTCCCCTTTGGTTTATAGCATAGTCCAGTTGGCAGGGTTGGAAAAAAACATGATTTAATAAAAAAGAACATTCTACCGAATTAAGAACCTCCTCTTTTTATTGAAGTCGGGTAAAAAAAAAAGATTACGATTTTTTAGTGAAGAGGAATAGTCCAATTTTTTCCAATATTGAAGCAATTGTTTGGGGCGATAGCTTCTTCAGCTGCTGTGTTAAATATTTTTCCATCTTTGGAATTACACATAGTAAATTATGAAACCATCTGAGAATTGAAAAGGCAGAAAAACTAGTGTTTTTAGGGTTCCGCGCCTCGAAAAAAGCGGAACCCTTATAGGATCACTTTATTGTCCGTCCGTCCGTCTTTCAAGACCCTTTTTCTCAGGAACGCGTGGAGGTATCAAGCTGAAATTTATAGCAAATACTCAGGCCTACTGTCCCTTCAAGCTGTGAAAAAATCAAACTTCTGAGCCAACGCAATCAAAAGATACAGCCATTTATGCCGCAAATTTTCGTTCCGTGAACTCAGAATCTTGAAATTTGGTTGAAAGATCTTATAGCACAGGGCACAGATAAAGGAAAAATTGCGAAAAGCATAATTTTTTTTGTCTGTCTGTCTATATCAGTAACCACTCTACAATGATCCCACACTGCGCACATTTTGCTTAGGAGTAGGGGTCTGCTAAGACTGGATGTTCATAGATACATATAAATTTGTACGGAACCCTCGGTGCGCGAGTCCATCTCGCAGTTGGCCTGTTTTTTTTTTAAGTATTATAATAGTGACATTGATTTCTCTCAGGTTTAAAAGAACCTATATCATATAATTTCTAAATCTGTTTTTATGTTGATTTTGGTGAAGCAAAGTAAAATTTAACACATTTGACTAAACCATTGATTTTCATTGAAAAATCATTTGATTCAAATTGTGATTTAAATCATGATGTAAATCAAAATGATTTAATTTTGCCAACCCTGCCAGTTGGTCAATTATCATAGTGTCATTCATTTACACTGGAAAATCTAAACACAAATAACAACCCACACCTGCAAATGTTTATTTGGTTAGTTTTATTACAACAGTCAACAGCTAACTAGTTTTCGGCTAGATTTCGAACTCCGTCCCTGTGTCAGAAAAAAGCATACCTCATGGGGTTGCTCCATGAAGCAGCTCGCTCAGTGAATCGATTTCCAGCTATCAAAACATTGTTGTTATTGTTATCAGGCGGCAAGAAGAAATAACAGCAGAAAAAGAGGAGATAGATCGTCAAAAGAAGCTCCTCCTAAAGAAGCGGCCGTCTAACAACGAGGGAGGCGGCGGGCGCGGCAAGCGTACGGCGAGCGCGGCGCCCAGCACGCCGCAGCCGCCGCCGCTGCACAACGGCACGGACGCACCCACCTTTTTGAAGCCCGACCCGCTGCCCAGCATGACTTGGCAAGAGTACTATGAAGCTGATGAGATATTGAAGGTGAGTGCTATGTTACAGCTTAAGCCTTCTGTTAGTCACCCCTCAACGTCAACTGACCCAATTGGTGGCTTGTCTTTCCTGCATAAGATTGACTTACTATACTACAATACATTTGGGAAAGCATAACAAAATAGCAGCTAAAATAATTTGCTATGTGTACTAAAAATATAAGACTTATGCAGACATTTAGGTACTTTTATTGTACAAATGTCTTAACAGACATAGGTACAACTTGTGGCTTTCTAACCGAGGTCACAAACTGTTAAATTAAGATGCCTAGGTACTAGATTCTGGATAAGCATTGAGAGTATCACAATTTCCAAAATCCTCTATGTTTAGAATTAGAAATTAGGCCTACTTGATTTTGTTACTTTCTTCAATGAACTAACCATTGATTCAACATTTCAGTTCTGTAATTTTACCGTCCACAGTTGCGGCAGAGTGCATTGAAAAAAGAAGACGCGGACTTGCAGCTAGAGATGGAGAAGTTAGAGCGGGAGCGAAATCTACACATTAGGGAGCTAAAACGGATACACAATGAGGACCAGAGTCGATTCTCGCAGCATCCTGTGTTATCAGAACGGTCAGTTAAGTGTATTACTAATATATAATAAAATATGTAATAGGTTCATGTGTAGTTCACGTGGTGTTGTATTTCACGGTTTGTTACGGCTCCCGAATGTAAAGTGGATATATGCCATTTAATGGAGAATCAGTAAATACCAGTTTTTTTATGGCAAATACTGCTAAATATGTGGAGTATGTAGGGTATATGCATAGCAGCGTGAAATATCTTTCCGTTTGTGTATGGTATGTTAAGTAAAATTTCTTCGTTTTTTTAAATGGACGACTCATTTTATGCAGAACACATGTAAGTAGCAATGTTTATTGCTGATAATAATGAAACCTCAAAGATTTTAGCGCTGGTTTGCATCTAATATTTGAGGTGTAGATAGCAGTATCCTTGAACGCCGATATGCGGTTGTTTGATAAGGAGAACATTGCACTGTATAATAGGAATAATATCTAGTCTACTTATTTACAATGTTGTTCCTGTTCTTGATTGATAGTGTGAATAATTGATTATAATAGTAAGTCGAGGTTGGTAATGTCTTCTGCATGTACACATATTTATTAATAAGTATGTAACATAATAAATTCTTTGTTAACATCTGACTAGTGATAGTCAGATGTTAACAAAGGATTTAATACCATTATCCAAACAGGGGCTCATCAAGACTGGACGTGCCATCAGCAGTATCATAATTATAGGTTTACAATCAGCAGGTCCTTTGTACGGAAATCGTAATCATGCACTTGGCGCCAAAGTTCCATAGAAATTGTGTGCCCACCCAAATATTCTCAAATAGCTACATGATTAGCACAAATAAAAGTCACCGGCCTAGTCCCTTAAACTAACCAGACAAATGGTAAGCGTGCTTGACATCTTGTCGACGGCACATGTCTAGGTTTTCCTCCTTGCTCTTCAATTGATAGTTTGAATTTACCAGCTGTTGTTAATATGTGATTTCTTCACAGGTACTTGCTGCTGATGCTACTAGGCAAGGGCGGATTCAGCGAAGTGCACAAAGCCTTCGACCTTCGCGAGCAGCGCTATACAGCCTGCAAAGTGCACCAGCTCAATAAGGACTGGAAGGAGGACAAGAAGGCCAACTATATTAAGTGAGTCCGTATGCACGACACCACTCTACACCCTGTAACTGTAAACTGTATTTTTACAATCGAGAAATCAAAATTACAGGTAAGAGTTGCACCATATGAGAAGAAAGATGTAAGTCGTGAAAACTTACATCTTTCTACAAATGCTGTTACTATAAGTTGTTATTTTGGTCTCTGGGTTTTAAAAATACATTGTTGTTAGATTATGTTTATCCTGGTAAGCGCATCGTCGAAGTAGTTACTAGGAGAGGAACAAAATGTATAGTCAAATTCGCATTTGCAGAATGCAAATACATTATGCAGAAAGCAAAAGTGGAAATACCAAGCTCAGCCTACTTCAATTCTTTGGAAAAAGGGGCGTGTGGGCGTTAAGCATTGAATGTAAACACATCAGAATGAATACTGAAATATATACATTTAAAAACCATGCCCCCTTATTCATAAATGCTTGTTAGACTGGTACTATTCTATTTGTTATTTTGTGTGAATGGCACTCTGTCTAATCACCAATGGGAGAATTAGGCGTTTAATTAACGTTAATTTGTTTTAATACTTGTCATTTGCTTTTGATAGACAAAATCAAATTGTATATTTTTCTATACCGGATTTGTTGGTAACATTTAATGAAAAAGGGGTTAAGTGTCTGCCACATCAATTGGTCAAAAGAAGTAAAAAAGCTCTGAAAATGTGCAAAAGCGTTAAACGCTAGATGCAAGCTGATTGTATCCCAATCATCCGCAAGTCGAGTGCGATACAGAACAATGGATAAATAAAAATGAAAGTGTCTTCTTCTTGTCGAGACAGGCGGAATCTTCCATGTATTAATGGAGCAATATCTTTAAAATCGAATTGAATGTCTTGTGTCTCATTAGACAAAGATAAGATAGATAGATAGGGGTGCGTGTAAGATAGGGGTGCAATTTAACTCGCAGCGTGTACCATTGATTGACTCACGGTACTTCGCGGAGGTCCATATTACTAACTGTTGTACCTTTTTGCTTGTTTATCGCTAGTAAGCGTCTTGCCTAAGTTGACTCCAGCAGCTTTATCTGTAATGAAGTAATAGTACATTATTGTCGTGGCCTGGAAGTAGGCAATTGCTGGCTGAGTATGAGTATGAGTATTAACTAATACGAAGCCAGCAATTGCTATTCCAGCCGAGACTAATATAAAGCTTTTCTCAAAAATGGTGAAGGAAAAAAAATAGAATAAACTTTTATTACCTTAAATAGGTACAAAGAATAGCAAATCACTTTAAATTAAATGTCATTTAACCCTTTCCCGCCTTTTTTCATTAAAAAAAAAACTGCAGGTGTATTTTTCTACCGAAAACACCACAAGCTGTTTCAAACACAATAAAAAAGTCCAACAGAAGTTCCAACAAAACAACTGATACCGGTCATTTGAGATGGCTGTATACGAATAGTGCCAACTTATTACCATGGCCGTTTTAACTTTTTAAAAAGTTTGAGACTCGACAATAATGGAATTTGTATGCGACATTGTTGTCGAGTTTATCGAGCCTGCAATGTTTTTAACTTTTTAATTTTTTTACTGACCATAAACTATGCACTTCACGTTCTGATATATAAAGAATAATGTCAACTTTTACGAATATTTTTGAGAAAAATGGCCTTAACGCTGTATGGTTTGTGGCAGGCACGCGCTGCGGGAGTACAACATCCACAAGGCGCTAGACCACCCGCGCATAGTGAAGCTGTACGACGTGTTTGAGATCGACGGCAACTCCTTCTGCACCGTGCTTGAATACTGCAACGGTCACGATCTCGACTTCTATCTCAAACAGGTAACCATTATCGTTGAACTCGCTTAAACATTCTGCACTTCAAGATGAAAGGTGTATCAACTCAAAATAATACACCATTTTAATTTAGACATAAATGAGTTTCTGGAAGGTCTTAAGTAGGGATGTTGACGCCATTGAAAAATGATTCGAAGACACGACTCCAGTAAAAAAACGTTTTATTTTAGCCCTAAAAACCAGATTAATTTTTTGATTAACTGCAAAATTAGATTTTTTGTTGCTTTAAAACAAAATAAATAGTTAGTTGATTGAGTTGGTGAACAAGTGACGTCATAAGTTGCTATTGCCATTCAAACTCTGGGAGAAATGTTGACAAAAAACGTCAAAAACAGTCATGAAAAAGTACGTCAGTTGTTTGGTGGTGTCAACATCCCTATTAAAATTATAGATTGCTAGCAGAGCTTTTACCTGCGACTCCCGTCTGTGAAGAATTTATTTATCGCTATCCCACGGGAACAAATAAACCAAATAAACCTTTCGAGCAAATAAACCGTTGACTTTGACTTTTAACATAATGTTTTGGGATTAAAATTATCCTATGTCCTTCCCAGGGTCTCAAAACTATTTTCATACCAAATTTAATCTAAATTAGTTCAACGGTTTGAGCGTGAAAAGGTAATAGAGACTCTTTCGCATTTATAATATTAACATGAATTTTGAGTTGACACTCTTGATCTAGGAGTGTGATACATTTAGTTGCTTGGTAAATACAAATATAACCTAAAACTTCTTTTTATGATATGTAATAGTTCGCAAATTCGCTGCCGGCTGTCAGACTCGAGAATATTTCAGGAAACGGAAACTCAAACGTGCGTTCAAATGTCTCGGCAGCCACTTGGCGGAAGTCACAATAACGCATGTATGCGATACCGGCAGTGAAATTACTAGCAATCCAAAGTTGTTTTAGGTTAGGAATTTAGGATCAGAATTCTATTATCTTTATAAGACAAGTTCCGATTAATTTACTTGTCTTTTTGTTGCGACAATACCGTTACACTTGAATACGAGTGCTTCCATGATTATATTAAACTTGCTTTTGCCCGCGCCTTCGCTCGCGTGTACCATGAGAATTCCAAAGAATCAAGATATCAAGCAAGCATGCAAGCAAGATGCAAGCAAGCATGCATGCACGCTTGCTTGCTTGCGTGACAATGGGACCATCTCAGGAGTATATTATATTCTTTCGAATAAAAAAAGAATTTTTAAAATCGGTCCACAATTGACCGAGAAATCGGTGAACATACCTACATAAAAAAATACATAAAGTGGAATGCATAACCTCCTCCTTTTTTTGAAGTCGGTTAAAGAGCCCTTTGCGGCCTACTTACAGTATAAACTTATGAATTTTGAAATTTTAGCTTACAACCAGTAAAACGCAAAATCCCGTTTTTTCCCGTTCCCGCAAGAATTTCTTTCTTAATACTCCCCTACACTCCCCAAGGAACCCACTTGCCAAATTTCAGCTTTCTACGACCAGTAAAACGAAAAATCCCGTTTTTTCCCGTTCCCGTGGGAATATTGCAAAGTTCTCTCTCAATGCTGCAGCGCTCCTCTACACTCCCCAAGCAACCTCATGCCGAATTTCTTCAGCTTTCTATGACCAGTAAAATGAAAAATCCCGTTTTTCCCGATCCCGTGAGAATTTTGGATAGTCCTCTCTTAATGCTCTTCTACACTTCCCAAGCAACCTACACGCCGAATTTCAGCTTTCTACGACCAGTAAAACGAAAAATCCCGTTTTTTCTTTATCTCGTGGGAATTTTCATAAATCCTTAAAACAGTGTTTTACTATTATAATTACCTACTTCTATGCCAAATTTGATGAGTCTAGTAATTATAGTTCATAGGATTCCGTTGAACTAAATATATAAATCCTGTTTTTTCCTTATCCGGTGGGAATTTTGAAAAATCCTGAAATCAATATTTTAACTAATGTAATACCTACTTGTGTATCAAATTTGAAGAGTCTAGTTATTATAGTTACTGAGATAGGGTCACTCGGAATCGAATATATAAATCCCGTTTTTTCTCGTTCCCGTGGGAATTTCGGAAAGTCCTCTCTCAATGCTCCTCTACACTCCCCAAGCAACCTACATGCCGAATTTCAGCTATCTACGACCAGTTAAACGAAAAATCCGGTTTTTCCCTTATTCCGTGGGAATTTTGAAAAATCCTGAAAGTAATGTTTTAACTTATGTAATACCTACTTGTGTATCAAATTTGAAGAGTCTAATTATTATAGTTACTGAGATAGGGTCACTCGGAATCGAATATATAAATCCCGTTTTTTCCAAAAATTATTCCTTAGTGGATGCCTACATTGTATAAGGTATTTATGTGCAAAATTTCAAGTCTCTAGGTCCAGTGGTTTGGGCAAAACCTTAAAAACAACACCCATATTGATATTTAGATATTTCAACCCCATCCAGGGAGATGGTATTTTACATACCTATGCCACATTGGATTTTAAAATCGTTGTTGTTTTCATAACCAGCGACCTGATAAACCATAGAAACAACACCCATGTTGATTTTCAAACTTTGTTACCCCTTTCCTCCCTTTTAGGGGTTGAATTCTCAAAAAAACCTGAAACACGTGTTTACTCATTTATCATTAGGAGTACTTCTGTGAAGTTTCGAATAAAATAGTCGAACTAATCTTGTTTCCCCATACAAACTTTGAACCCGTGAAAAGGCTCCTTAGGGAGTGAATTTTGAAAAATCCTTTCTTAGTGCACCCCTAGACCTTATAAAGAACCTACATGCCAAATTTGGTATCTCTAGGCCTAGTGGTTTGGGCTGTGCGTTGATATGTCAGTCAGTCAGTCAGTCAGTTTCTTCTTTTATATATATAGATGGAGAAAATTAATTGTTATTGCTTATTATGAGTGATTGATTATTGATTGTCACATCATAATGTTTTTAAAAACTTCATAAAGCTCTTGATATGGTTTGGTATGGCATTTATTTTAAACTGTTATGATTTTTTTTTATTTGATGAGATTAGGTTTAACTATTTTTACTCGGGAACACTCGCACACGAAGGATTGCATTCCACCGTACCAAAAAAAACCGCGTTTAGTGCCCTTTAATTTCGGACTTTATTTTATTTTATCTTTTTTTATTTGTTGTTATTACGGCCGCTCGATAAAACAACTGGAAAAATTTCAAGTGTGTAAATAGGTAGCTATTATGGTTCTAAAATTCAACTATGTGACAAACTGTCAGACAGACAGCCACACAGGCAAGAGCAAAGGGGGAGGTTTTTAGTTGCTGACATCTGGGTTTTGGAGGCCTGGTGACCTGAAATACAGGTTTCCCCTAGTTCAGGCACCAGTCTCCACCACACAAGTCTTGTAATTAGTTAATTGTAATTTATATTAGTGAAAAATTGTTGATTGTACTTACTGGAACTGTGGTGGATTGAATAAATGCTTTTTATTATTTATTATTATATAGGGTCGGCCTGGGCAACTTTTGGGTACGAATATTTAATTAATGATATGATTATTATTGTAGCACAAGACGATCCCAGAGCGCGAGGCGCGCTCCATCGTGATGCAAGTGGTTTCCGCGCTGAAATATCTGAATGAGATTAAGCCTCCGGTGATCCACTACGACCTGAAGCCCGGCAACATCCTGCTTACCGAGGGCAATGTGTGCGGAGAGATCAAGATCACAGATTTCGGCCTGTCCAAGGTCATGGACGAGGAAAACTATAACCCCGACCACGGCATGGATCTCACTAGCCAGGGCGCCGGCACTTACTGGTTAGTTGGAACTTGTAACATGACAAAAGATACGACCTACTCTACTTTATGATATGACGAGAGGTAGCCTGGAACTTCCCCACAGCATCGTACATTTCCAGGATAAAAAGTAGCGTCTGGTAATCAGGGATAGTGCAGCTTTTTAATTAGTAAAGTTATGTTTAAAAAAGGACTGTTTGTTCAATGTTCGGGTAACAGTGTCAGTCAGATAAATGTAAACTGTCCTTTTTTTCCTATGACTTGGGAAAAGGAAAGCGATAGTTTTTTAACTGATGGATACTTTTATCTAAGGATTGTAAAATCGCCCCTAAATTAGTTTAGATGTTCCACTGATTACCTCTTCATTCAAACAAACACACAAAGACTACCTCTTAAAATAATAAATATAGAGAGGTTATGTATGTTGTTAACATACCTGTGAAACTATAGATGAGATTGGGTAGTACTTCTCGCACAGGGAATGTTATCGTATGACGGAATTCATGTTTAATGTTACCTTCTTTTTGTTCGCGTATTAAGTTAAACATGATTGCAACGGATGCCGATTGCTAGCAGTGAATTAAAATTTTATAATTTTAGCCTTTCCTTATTGTCGGATGGTCGCATAAAACTGCTGACTCTATTTTAGTCTTATTGATGAGCTATTTTTCGGTAAATCTCGAAAGATTACTTCTTCGTTTTTTGTCACCTTATATATAGGCTCCAGCAGTTCTATTTATTACGTGCTGCTTATAATTCAATAATCAGAATCAGAAATAGTTTATTACCTATTAGTGTTTACATTTTTATTTTCCCGTAGGATGTGTCAGCTAACTTATTTCTAAAAGATCTGTGTAAGCTGAGGGTGTAATGTTTTATAATTCAATACATAGCTCCGATTTTTATAAAACGATAAATAAACGAAACATTTTCATATTTACCTTTACAATTTTTTTGATTTTAGTATTTTACAAATGTTAAAAGTCATGTCCGATATTAAAGTAAAATTATTATCCAGGTATCTACCACCGGAGTGCTTCGTGGTCGGCAAGAACCCACCAAAGATCAGCAGCAAGGTGGACGTGTGGAGTGTTGGTGTGATCTTCTACCAGTGCCTGTACGGCAAGAAGCCGTTCGGCCACAACCAGAGCCAGGCTACCATCCTGGAGGAGAACACCATCCTCAAGGCCACCGAGGTGCAGTTCGCTAACAAACCAACTGTCAGCAATGAGGCTAAGGTATGTCCAATTCTAATTATTTTTACTGTATTTGGGCTTGATGGTCGTCGTCGTCGTGATGATTTGTCTTTTACACTGTAAGTACCTAAGTCCATTTTGGGCTTCGGTCGTCGTGATGATTTGCTGAATTATTATTTCTTTTCCAACATGCGTAGGGTACGATGGCGATTAGTGTCCCACTAATTTAAGTACCTCATATTAGTCCTTTTAAATAGATTGAACTATGTGATAATGATAATGATTTGATAACTGAGCGAGTTACGAATTCGTTGTTGTTTGTAAATCAACTTTAATCAGTTTCATTCCTTGATTATGATTGATTTCTTTGAAACTAAGTTTATGTTAGTAGACTAAAAGATAACTCGCCCAATACATCCCTTTGCTACCGTTTCGTAGCTAAAAGTTCGTAACCAGCTTCGAAACGGGAAAAAAAAACCCAATTCGTAACTGGTTTCAAAATGGGACTTTTTCCATTACCGATTCGTAACCGCGGTTGGTCACCAGCTTACCAATTGGTTACCAAACGGCACTACGCAGGAACATTACGTAGCCAGCTACAAACAGGAAATTTTGGATTCCTATTTTGTAACCAGTTACGAAAATTGGCTACGAAACGGTACCAAAGGAATATACGGTTTACGGGTTTAAGATTATTTATTTCTCAAAAAGATTTAACAATCACTCACTAAGAAAACATATTTATCATACTTAATAACTAAACGAGAAGCGCGAACGGTCATGCTAACAAAAACAAAGTGGGTAGAATATAAATACTCAATCAAGTACAGATTGGAGTGAGTTTAAAATACATGGCAAGTTACACGCTTGTTTTATCTGTAGTTTAAATGTTAGTTAAAATATTTGTTGTAGTTTACATTTAGAGTTTAGTTAATATATCAGAGATTATTTTAAGTACTGTAGGTTTTGTTATTTTAGAGCTATAAGAGGTATGTCGTTGTGTGTTCAGAGTTTCATCCGCGCGTGTCTGGCGTACCGCAAGGAGGAGCGCATCGACGTGTTCGGGCTGGCGCGGCACGAGTACCTGCAGCCGCCGGTGCCGAAGCCGCGCGGCGCGGGCGCGGGCGGGGCCGCGGGCGCGGGCGCGACGGGCGCGGCGGGCGGCGCGGCGCTGGCGGGCGCGCCGGCCTCCTTCAGCGCCGCCAACATGTTCGCGGCGGGCTCCTCCTCCTAGCCGCGCCGCCGCCGCCCCCGCCACCCGGCGGCGCAGTGACCGCCGACGCCCGCGCGGCCCCCAGCACTTGTACATAGTTCCCGCGCTGGACGATGTGAGCCCGCAGTGCCCGCGACCACCACCGGATACACAGTGTCGGCCCCGGACATTTAATAGACTGTACTTTTTAGTTTTGAACTTTGTCAGTTAATATTCAGAGTTGTAAAATGACTAAATATCATTTACAGATTAAATTGTTTAAGAATTATGCTTACTGTTGACTGTATTTATTGAGCAGGTGATAAAATGTGATTCTCCATTTATGAATGGGTTTGTCCTTTTATCACTAGAAGAAGAAACATTGGGACTATCCCTTGCATATTATATAAGTTATCCCTATTAAAAAAGTTAAAATTACTTGTAAGAATTTTATTTACCTTTCATTATGGTACAGTCAACAGCATAAATAAGTGATCATTTATGTACCTTGTCACTTTAACGTCATGTTTGAAATGTCATACAAAATTGTCAAACGATTGAAAACGACAAGGTACAGAAATGACCACTTATTTATGCTGTGGACCCTACCGTAATCCGAATAATTGTGTCAAATATTGAAAGAAATGTCTGTGGTCCTATTAATTAATTAATTAGTAAGAAAAAATGCCTGTGGTAAAGGTAACGCCATCAGAGTTGAGGCGAATGATTACACACTCAGCTACATAAAGGACTGATTGCAAAAAAGATAGTGAATGAATGAAATGACTGAGTGAATGAAAATGTAAGTTACATGATCTTATGATTAAATACTTAAGCAATACTATGCATATTATAATTATTATTTTTTCATATAACCTATTTTTGAAATAAAACAATTTGAAACTGATAAGAAATATTCGCAAGAAAAAAATCGGTATTTTATAAATAGCGAAAAATATGCTTATCTGATTTATATAAAATAGATCAAAATATTTTATTTTCTGTTTTGTTTGAACTAGTTGTATTTTCCTAAATTATTCTTAAAGAAATAGGTTAAAGAAATTTTAAGTCAATCTTGTAATTCTATCTCGAGTCTGTTGAACTTCCTATCGGTACAAATAAATGTTAAAATCCCGCTGTCATTACATGACGTGTTGTTGTGTGCGTGACCTCAACTCCGATGGCGTTACCTATACTGCCAGTTAAAATACAGGTAATGCTACTTGCCCATGGTCCCACTGACAGAACCACGGAAAAAAAATTGCCTGTGTTAGGGTTGACGTCATAACTGATCACTTTTGTACCTTGTCACTTTAACGTCATTTTGAAAAGTCATGCGAAATTATAGAATAGAATAGAATAGAATAATTTTATTTCAGGCTGCATAGGCCCATATAAAAATACCTTAAAGACTAACACACATGCAACGACTGAAAGCGACAAGCTACAAAAGTGATCTGATCACTTATTTATGACTTTGACTGTACTACCAGTAGGACTGCGAAGGTATTCTGAACCCTTAAATTACAAAATAGAGTTCATCCTCCGGTGCGACATATTGAATAAGAGAAACTTATTCCTTGACGTTAGCTAGAAGGGAGAATACATAAACTGTGTAACACAATATCTATATATTGTGTTACGCAGTTTTATTTATTTTAGGTGGGGTTTTGATATGCAGCCATTTCGTGAAGCCGGCTCAAGGGAAGTTGTACTTTATCAGTACTGCCATGCCATCTGTTGTACGTTTTCCTGAACTGGTTTTACGCGTCTAAAAGCTGCATAGTGAAAACTGCGTGTGCAAACCTGCAAACACAATTAACTATGTAGTAATATTAAATTCATACAGATGGCAGTAAACATGAAATGAATGTCTGAATTTTTTTAGTGCTTTGACGTTAAATGTCGCTACCGTGGCGCGAAGTTACTGGGTGTTATTCTATTCTGCAATGCACGGACGGATCGTCAATTTGAATATGATAGAATAGATATTACAATGGTTCTGTCTGAGTGTCTATGAACAAAAAGTGTAGTTGCAATGCTAGGATAGGGTCTTCGTTTGTTGAATTCAGTCTGCACTCGTTGGCAGAAATTGTACAAATATTGTGGTTATTGCAGCGCTCGATCATTGACTTCTAGTATTTCGTTAGGTCCATGGCTTTGTAATATAAAGAAACTAGCTTTTGCCCTCGACTTCGTACGCGAAGACAATATCGTTAGAGTTGTTTGCATGAAAGGCCGTAGCAGGATAAGGAAAGAAAAAATGCCCTTTTATGATTAGGAGCTGTTTTTTAGGGTTCCGTAGTCAACTAGGAACCCTTATAGTTTCGCCATGTCTGTCCGCTAAGCTCAGAGACTGTTAATAGTAGAAAGCTGTAATTTGGCATGAATATATATATAAGTAACGCCGACAAAGTGATTATATAAAACAAACTAAAAAATTTTTTTTAGGGTACCTCCCATAGACGTAAAGGGGCTGATTTTTTTTTCTCGACCAACCCTATAGTGTGGGGTATCATTGGATAGGTATTTGAAAATAAATGGGGGTTTACTAAAACCATTTTTTGATAAAATGAATATTTTCGGCGATATTCACTCCGAAAGTTCAAAATAATGTGTCCCCCCCCCCCCTCTAACTTTTGAACAGCTATATGAAAAAAATCACGTAAGTTAAACTCAATAAAAACTTTCTAGGAAAATTATTTTCAACTTAATCAGTTGAGCAGTTTTTAAGTTTTTGTAAAAAAATATTTCTAAATTAAGATTGTACTTTAACCGCCATTTCAAGCATTTTTTTTTCTTTAAGTGCCTATAAGATCACGCTAATAGTATCTTCTTTCAAATAAAAAAATAAAATTGAAATCGGTTACAAAGAATTACATCTGAAAAACCATCAACATACAATACTTAGCTAGTAGACTGCAGATTAGATTAGGTAGTTAGTTACCCAATTCGCCGATAGATGGCGCTGTACCGCTGACGTTGAAATTCTGCGCGCGGTGGGAGTTGGTACCAAAACCACCACATTAATAAAGTATGCAAAGATTTTTTCGTACCTGCTACGGAACCCTATCTTGGGCGTGTCCGACACGCTCTTGGCCGGTTTTTTTTTTTTCTATAGTTGTAACCACATCTAGTAGTACAATTGTGCAAAGTTTTGTTGAAAAATTTCAATTAGTTCAGCCGGAAAAAAATAAAATCCGAATTCATGAAATATGACTTTTCTCAAAAAGTATTATTGAACTTTATAAGACCATCTTTTTTTCATTTTGGTTAACTAAATAGTATATATGTCTTGAAAGAAAATTGAGTCTCCATCTTTAACATTTCTGTAAAAAACACGTAAGACAAAACTACAAAAAATTTTTTTTTTTCATTTCTGAATGAGTGACCACTCTAAGTGACATTTCTAAAAAAACCCTTATTTAACGATCTGTCAGTCATATTAATTTGACGGTTAAAATCGAAAAGCAACAGTGTCAAAATTTAAAAAATATGTTGGTTGGATTTTGTTGCATTTTATTCTTATACAATTCCAACTTAAAAATAAATCCTCTTTGTAAAAAAATAACAATAAAAACAATTTTTGACATTTACATTAATATTAAAATATATACATTAAAATATATTTATGTCATTAGTCGCCTTTTAAATTAAACTTATAAAACAAAAACCTTCTTGTTCTAATAATCATCACCATTTCTAATAATTAACCCTTAGATTATTTATGCACTAGATAGAGTGTCAGTAGCAAACATTGCGATACAAAACGTCCACAAATTTCTTTTGACAGCTTCATATTACGATCGCGTTACGTCATTCAAACTGAAGGGAGGCAAATGACATATAAGCCAAGTTGGCTTATATTTTTCGGGACGTTTTCATGCCGCCGTAGCTCTATCTAGTGTATAAATAATCTAACCCTCGTATGTGTCAAGTGAAAAAAATCGTGCATTCTAGTCTCAACTGTTTCATATAAATCCAACTAGCAACCCGCCCCGGCTTCGCACGGGTGCAATGCTGATGCTAAATAATACTACAGAATGTTTTTATTACAAACGAACACATGTTTTTTTTTGTAATTAGACCGTATAGGCACGCCGCCACAACCGTTATGTCCCTGCATTTTAAATATGTAATATCTTCGAAAATATTCATTTATACTATATGCTGTAAAGGGCCATATTGATATATGTATATTACATAAATAAGCCATTATTTCTCGTAAAAAGTAAAGGATAAAAAATGGTTATTGTGGGTTATCCCCATGAGATAGACATATACTTGATTATACTATTGCAAACTTTTTTGTGGAACTTTTTAAGGTGTACAATACTGTAGTACATTATTTTGGTCTATCTTGTAGCGTTCAGCCAGCGTTTACTATGTAGGTGCAAAAAAATGTGTTTGTTTACGACATCACATTAGAAACCTCTAAAATTATCAGTGTTTCTCTACTATTTTATGCATGTATTATACATATAAACTTTCTTCTTGAATCACTCTTTATATTAAAAAAACACGTCAAAATCCGTTGCGAAGTTTTAAAGATCTAAGCATACATAGGGACACACAGACAACGGGAAGCGACTGTTTTATACTATGTAGTGATCATACAGATTAAGAAAAAAGTACAAAAATAATGCCATAAATTGAGCACGGATCCTTGTCTTAATCATACGAGGGGTTAAGCCTTACTTATCGTTTTATCTGATATATCCATTTGTAGGCTTAAACAGGCAGTAAAATTGTCGAAATTAAAAGAATAAGTACAAGTTGAGTGAGTTGCATCGTATTAGACTCTCTTCAAATAATATCTCACACTGCTACAGAACTTATATAAGCATAAATCCTCTTTAAAACGAAATTAACAATAAAACATATTTTGACAGCAAAGCGATGTGATGCTGTTTTTTTCGTATATTATAATATAGTTTTATTTCATACTTAAGTTGAACTGGCGACAAATGACATAAATATATTTTCAAGCCAATATTAATGTAAATGTCAAAAATTGTTTTTATTGTTTTTTTTTACAAAGAGGATTTATTTTTAAGTTATTTGGCGGTGTTGGAATGGTATAGAATAAAATTTAACAAAATCCAACCAACATATTTTTTAAATTTTGACACTGTTGCTTTTCGATTTTAACCGTCAAACTAATAAGACTGACAGATTGTTAAATAAGGTTTTTTTAGAAATGTCACTTATAGTGGTCACTCCATAAGGAATTAAAAAAAAATTTTTTGAAATTTTGTCTTACGTGTTTTTTACAGAAATGTTAAAAGATGGAGACTCAATTTTCTTTCAGGATATATTATACTATTTAGTTAACCAAAATGAAAAAAAGATGGTATTATAAAGTTCAATACTTTTTTAAAAAAGTCATGTTTCATGAATTCGGATTTTATTTTTTTCCGGCTGAATCACTGGGAATTTTCCAACAAAACTTTGCACAATTGTACTGCTAGATGTAAGCATCTATAGAAAAAAAAACCAGGTCTGAATCATAAAGGGCATTTTTTCTTCCCTTATCCTGCTACGGCCTTTGGCACACAGGTAGTTTATTACGTGATTAACACATAGGGTAATGCCAGGAAAACGTAAAGTTCCCGCGGAATTTGAATAAGTGAATTCTAAAGCCGGTAAGCCGCGGTGGCCTAGTTGTTTGACCTATGGTCTCTTAAGCAAAGGGTCATGGGTTTGAGCCCGGGCTTGGACCTCTTGAGTTATTCCGAATTCGTGTGCTAAATAACGTTTGAAGGTTATCATGAGCTTTACAGTGAAGGAAAACACCGCGGGGAAAGTTGCACACACCTGAGAAGAAATTCAATGGTATACACCAGCACTGTACAAATCGCACTGGGCCCAAGTGGGAACTAAAGCCCAAGTGTTCTCGTTCTGGGAGGCGGCCTGATTGAAACAACAACATTCTATCCCGGGAAAGTGTACAGCATACCGCGGGATAGAAATAACTGACAAAACATTTTGAAAATCAGAGACAGTGTAGCTTTTTACTAGTGAAATAATTTTGAAAATCAGCGCTTACGTTCAATTCACTTATTTCTATCCCGTGGGAATTTTGAATTTTCCCGTAGAAAAGTAGCCTATGCCAATCAGGGATATTGTAGCTTTCAAATTGTAAAATATTTTATAAAATCAGCCCCAAAGTTGAATTTACTTATTTCGATCCCGCGGGAAATTTGCGTTTTCCCGTAGAAATAGCCTACATCAATCAGGGATATTGTAGCTTTCAAATTGTAAAATATTTTTAAAATCAGCCCCTAAGTTGAATTTACTTATTTCTATCCCGCAAGAATTTTGCATTTTCCCGGAAAAAGTACTTTATGTCAATGAGGGATACTGTAGCTTACTATTGGTGAAAGAATGTTCAAAATCAGCCCCGAAGTTGAATTCAGTTTTTTCTATCCCGCGGGAATTTTTCATTTTCCCGAAGAAAAAGTAGCCTATGTCAATTGGGGATAGTCATATTAAATCATATGAAATAATTTTTAAAATCAGTGCCGAAGATGAATTTACTTATTTCTATCCCGTGGGAATTTTGCTTTTTCCCGGAGAAAAGAACCCTATGTCAAACAGGGATACTGTAGCTTACTACCTATTGGTGAAAGAATTTTTAAAATCAGCCCTAAAGTTGAATTCAAATTTTTCTATCCCGTGGGAATTTTGTATTTTCCCGAAGAAAATGTAGCCTATGTCAATTGGGGATAGTCATATCATATTATATGAAAGAATTTTTAATTTCAGTGCCAAAGTTGAATTTACTTATTAATGTAAGGTAACGCCACGAGAGTTGAGGTCACGCACACAACAATACGTCATGTAACGACAGCGGGATTTTGACATTTATTTGTACCGAACCGATAGCAAGATAGCAAGTTCAACAGACTCAACAGTGAATTACAAGATTGACTAAAAATTTCTTCAACCTATTTCGTTAAGAATTATTTAGGAAAATACATCTAGTTTGTAGGAACCTAGGAATGCTGATTGCTGAATGTTTGAACCACATGATACCTTCTCTGTATACAATATTATTATCAAAATACTTAATTTATTTAATTAATATTAACATTAGAGATAAATGCTACTCGATAGAGGAATGGAAATTCTTCTATGTTATAGTCTTATTTGGAGTAATATTTCTCAATTAATTAGTGCTGTTTATACTCAAATTACGTAATTCATTAAACTGTAAATATGCATTGGGGTGGGGTCTCACAAAAAACAGGAATGTTCGTACTACGCGAGGAATCTGCTAATGTATGGTGATTGCAAATGATCTGGACTAAGAAAAAAAATGTGAAGACTAATTACTTGTTGCGCAAAATCCACGGTTTCTCTGTTTGTTTCGTTTGCGTCGATTGAGTTATATTTATTGTGTGTAATATTTTGATTTAAGAAAGTTGCCCCCAAGCAATACAATTTTCGGGGCCCTCTTGCGGCCAAATATTCAATCGCACTTTTCAAGAAGTTCAATCAAATCAAATATATAGTAGCATGCATCGAAAAATAACAAGAATATTTATTGTCATCGAGGATACAAATTTTCACTTTTCACTCTGAAACATTTTTAATTTCTTTCTTGCGCACGCGCGGCCCTTTGTCGATGCGGGGCCCCTAGGCAGTTGCCTACTCTGCCTAATGATTAATCCGGCCCTGTTTACTGCCATATTTTCTTAGTACCTATTACTGGGTGCTGAGTTGTAACTTTCAGATATTTTTCGACTTTCAACATAAAAAAAAAACATAAGTATAGACAACTAGAGAACTTCCTCTTTTTTTGAAGTCGACTAACAATAATAGGTAGGTATTTATTATATAAACTCTTCTCATGTAAAAAGATCAACCTTTGTCTCTACCACAGAAATAATAATAAAGAGGATTTATTATTATTTCTGTGGTCTCTACCTATTACCAGGCCTCATGCATGCCATGTACTTACGCGCGATATTTACCTACCGCGGGGACGATCGCCTGCGATCGAAATTCCAGTAGGTTGTCACAAGCGCGCGCCGACGCACGTTCATTCGTGTTCCACGGAAAAAATATGCCGCCTGAACTTTTATAAGTGAATGGTGAAACAGGGGGCAAATTTTAATATGACTATGCTAGAATTAATAGCTAATATAACAATTTGGAAGTTCGTATCGTGCTGTCCCTCTTACTCTTCTATAAAAAGCTATAAGCGTGAGCGGGATGGCACGATGCGAAGTTCGAAAGTTAACCTTCGTATTTAGTATAACGCTAGGGTACTATGAGCATGGCAATGTGTTCTACGCATTACAATAAATATCCTTTTCACGACACTGCTCGAAAATGTGGCCATAGATAACCTAAATCCAGTACACAAAACTGCCTATATATGTACATTTAACAGCTGATTCATTTATGGCGCGCAAACACGACAACAATGTTACACTAATCGAAAACAGGTCGTATCAGTATATGTATTTCATAATACGATACGACTTTTTTAAAGATAATTTCTGAATTTCATTCCCGGCGTGCTGAAACGACCAATCAAAAGTAATCGTCTGCTGCATGTGAAATTCAATTGACCCATGAGAATGCGTCATTCATGACTTTAATGAGGTGTTTTTTTTCCTTAAACGCATAATATGCACAAAATGCTTTAATTTTTTTAAGTATGAAAAACGCCACATCATTAAACTTTTTAAGCGCTGCAAGGTTAAGGTTTTTATTTTTTAATTATGTGGTTTTTGATACTGGCCACTAGGCCGGTAAGGCGACCGGCGACGCGTCGTGACGGCGACTAAATCAAACATAGTTCGAGTTATGTGAGCGGCCGTAGCGGCCGCAACGGCCGCTCACATTAACTCTAACTATGATTGATTAAGTTCCCGACCGACTGAAATGACGCAGAACACTAAAATCAGCTTTCCAGGGAAAAACATCACAATGAGTTTTAACAACTGCCCCCATGCAAACATTAACATAAACTTTAATTAAATATTTATTTTTATTATAAGAAACGTTTTTTATTTCCTCGCATTAGTCGTGAAAAGCACAATGTTTAGTCTCGGCCAAAAGTGCAATAGATGGACTCGTACTTTCGAGGGCCTCCGCTACGCGTCGGCCCTCAAACAAACTCGTCCATCTATTGCTTACTTTCCAGCCTCTACAACAATGTACTATTTTTGTTAGGATTCCAGAGCTAAAATGGCAAAAACGGAACCCTTATAGTTTCGCCATGACCGTCTGTCTCTTTGTCCGTCCGTGGCTTAGCTTAAAGAATATTAGTGCTAGAAAGTTTGCATGGATATAATATATAGCAATTATCCCGACAAAATGGTAAAACAACATGTAGAAAAAAAAAAATTAATCCAAACTGCCAGCCCTTGTCACTGTCGGCACGCACACATTCTTAAGGAGACGGAGTAGTATAATCTGTGGCTACAATCGCGGTAAGTACCAAGATTTTGTACGGGATGCAGTATCTGTTACGAAGTAACTATTAAGTAATCTGTGCTATTACTCTACCAGTAGGCACTGGTGTACCTATATTGCAAGAAAACGTGTAGGTACGTACATTTTTTTCCAATAAATATTTTCCTTGTTTTCATAATTACTTATGATTATGACCTAGGTTAAACTCGCTAAACGCTCTTTCCTTCATTTCATTTATCGCAATTTCGTGTAATTTTCTAACTAAACGACGCGGCGAAAAGCTAGTTTACGAGAGTTTACCTTATAAATTACAGCGGCGAAAGGAGCCACTTCACGTGGTCACGGATTTAATTAACTAACCGTCTAGTTTGCCTGCTAGCGCAAATAAGTTCTAAGGTACACAGAAATCACGACAAAATGAAATTCAAATAATAGTGCCCTATTACTTGCACTCCTCAGCGTTTCGCAGCGCGAAGAATCAAGCTCGACTTTGCTTTTATAATTTGCTGACTTTCCTCAGACAGAATTCATTGCAGATCTTTGTGACCTCGCCTGGGCGATTCTAATTAGAGACTTTCCAAACCGAGTCCAGAATATCTGCAATTTAACAATCCGCGCCGCAATTATTCACTGCCAGGATTATTTGCGGGATTAAGTTTTGGTTCTTGCAAGTTCTGGACCACTACCATGAGTTTACAGTGACCGTACTCGATAGCGACTGCGTAAATGATTTGTAGGGAGACTCCATACGAATCATTTACGCAGTCGCTATCGAGTACCGTCACTGTAAACTCATGGTAGTGGTACTGGCAGTATTCGGGGCTAGACTTTAGATCAGATACGACTAAGTATACTTACTGATTTAGTTTACGTAGGTAGAGCTAAGTACAAGTATACCTACTTGGTCAAGTATAGGTACCGCCACGAGGGTTGAGGTGAATGATTAGTGATTACACACACAACTAGATAAAGTACTGATTGCAAAAAAAGAAGTGAATGAATGAAATTAGTGAGGGAATGAAAATGTGAGTTATGTGATCTTTATGATGAAATACTTACGCAATACTACGCATATTATAATGTTGAAACTGATAAGAAATATTCGCAATAAAAATGGTTATCTGATTTAGGTAACTAAAATAGATCAAAATATTTTATTTTCTGTTTTGTTCGAACTAAGATGTATGCGTAGGTAACATCTGCCTAGAGAAATATTTCTCTATTGTGGTTGTTGAGTCTGTTGAACTTGCTATCGGTACGAATAAAAGTCAAAATCCCGCTGTCATTACATGACGTGTTTTTGTGTGCGTGACCTCAACTCTCGTGGCGTTACCTATAACCATAACTAAGGTCGATTCATATCTACAGACTCCGAGCGTGTCAGACACGTGCCGTGGCAGACAAAATAATATTATTCATCTATACAGTTTCTATAGGTAACGCCACCAGAGTTGAGGCCACGCACACAACCATATCTCTTGTAATGACAGCGGGATTTTGACGTTGTGTTGTCGTTTGACGTCAACACAACGTCAAAATCCCGCTGTCATTACATGAGATGTGGTTGTGTGCGTGGCCTCAACTCTGGTGGCGTTACCTCTATTAACGAATTCATATCTATCGTAACACGACCGCAGACACGGGCCGTGCCCGGCCAGTATGCGTGTTGCAGAACCTTTTTGATGAAACCTTTACCTATTGTTAACATTTTATTTGGATATTGGAATTTGACACTTGACATTCAAATTTAGCTGAAAAGACTATCGAAGGATCTTTTATTTGATACAATGAGCAAACAATATTTTGTCGGTGTCTGATACGGCACGTGTCTGACACGCTTGATGTCTGTAGGTATGAATCGACCTAGTATAGGTAAGTAGTGAATTTAACAACAAAATAATGTTATGGTAGGTACCAATGATATTTTAAGTGTAGATACGTTATATGCTCACATTATGCCCAAAAAAATGCTTCGCACGCGGCGGCAGGCACACACACATACACGTTTCATTTTACTTACTTTTTATTACATTGACAGACGGTATTAAGAGAGATGGCTTCATTAAGACGATGTGAAGAAAAAAGACAAAGATAGTCTATCACTTGCGCGCAAGTGTAAGCAAACGTCACAATCCGACTGATTCCAATAGTCACAATTAGGACCATTTCGCGGCACACGTTTTGGTGCGTTGGTGGCGCATCTACCTCTTTTTTGTATATAATATCTTTGCTAGGTACTTGCACTTTGTGGTTATAGGAGATGAAGATCGTTCAAGAAACGCTGGCTCTACAATAATATTTTTCCGTAAGAAAGCTTTTTTTTCAACTGACAGTATTGCTTAAGCATTCGTCTAGCTGCAAAAGGACCACAAATGGTCCGTAGCAGTGTTCAACAATTAGTAGTTGAAACTAGGTCTCGCTTACAGCTATTAATTTACGCTTGTACTCTAATTGGTTTCCTGAAACGCTGTCTGCAGGGCCATTGCTCCGCGTTGGCTCACAGGCGCTGCGGATGTAACCCCACGCCACGCTTATTCTGGGACTCTCGGGTGGAGAAAATCAAATTAATATAATTCTGTTCGTAGGTATTAGGTACATGAATGAAATATGTAGTATAAGTAACGCAAGGAATGTAATTATTCACATTTACAGTGCGGATCCTAGCAAGGTTTTGATGGGGGTAGACCGATGATACCTTTGGGCACACGAATTGTTCCCCATATCAGCCCGTCTTCTCTTAAAATCCGCTATCATAATTACTTTTCATGCCCCTTGCCACAAGTATCTGGGCCAATCAACTTTTAAACCGACGTTTTTGGCGTCTCCTGCGTTACCAAAATTGTCTCTGGCGTTACCAAAAAATCGTACTTCCAACAAGATATTTCACGGTTTAACAGGTTAAACTTACGTAGGACGGCATGTATTCATGCTATTCATCTATAAAATTACAGAAAAAACATGTTTACTTACAAAAATCTGCAATTGTTTGAAAAATGTCGCGGACAGATTATAGTCGGTTTAAAAGTTGATTGGCCCATCTATCTAAATATGTAAAACTCTTTTCACCTCACTAGCTCGGAAAGCCCTTTTTGTTTGTTTGACATCTATTGAGAAAATCGCTTTTTATCCACATGTGAAGAAAGAGTTTTGACATTTGAAGGCAGCTTACGTGATATTTATTTGACAGGTAACAAAACGTAAAACGTTAAAAGTGCTGAATTTTTAACATCACAATTAATGAATTGCATCGAATAAAAAACACTAAATACAGTCTTACAACTTTATTTTAATTCATAAATATCAGCATTCATCATTAACCTTCATTCTTGTTGCAAAAACGGATAAAATGTTCTGACAGTCCAAGTAAGTCGATGTGCGAACAAAACGCATCCGAAATAATAAAAAAAAACATAAGTCAAAACTTTTCAATTAATTATTTTGAGTGAATAAATAAATAATAATTAGATAGATAGATAGATAGATAGAAAACATTTATTCAAATAAAAAACAAATACAATTTAAATTTCATTAAATGCGCCAAACTGGAGTGACCAGTTTGTTGGCGCGCCACGCTCAAATCACATTATTACTTAACAAGATCTATAAGGTTAGAGTTATTCTAATGCTAATGATATTAAAATTAGTAATTAGCGAAGACATGCATATTAACACTAAGACGAAGCAAGTTAAATTACCAACCACTTTTGCTACTAATACAGCTCTAATAGTGCATTTTTAAGCTTAATCTTAAATGCTGCTTTACTTATATTAACATACGGAAACTTTATGGTATTAAAAATTCGAGGAGTCAAATAGTCCAATGTTCTTTCCCCATAATAATTACAACTTTTTGGTTCAACATAATGCGGCCTCTTATCAGGTCTCAATGACCTAGAATTAAGGTGTCGAGGCACCTTGTGGTCGTTGGAATTGAACTGGTCAACGGCCACAAGATACCTAAACTTTTCTTGGACATTGATAGTACAAACCCTTTTTCTTATTTTCCTCGCTGTAGTGAGGTGAAAAGTTTTGTGTTATACACGGGTGAAAAGTTATTTTACGTCTCGTGTGTTGAAACACTCGCTATCGAAAGGATTCTATTTTTGAACCACTCGCTTCGCTCGTGGTCAATCATAGAATCCTTTCGACAGCTTGTGTTTCAAATGGACACTCGCAGGTAAAATACAACTTTCCCCCCTTGTATAACAAATAACTATTGTTGCACATTTGATATAAGATGACATAAAAATAACACACATAAAATTAACAGATGAGAACAGAAACTAATTTATAACTAAGGCAAACTTATCCCGAAAAGGATTTCTTCCAGTACAAAGCACACGTATTTGGTACTATCCCTTGCTAGCTAGTGCATAGAGCAGCCGCTTCACTTGATCTACCCTCGAGTCGGATCTAAAATATGGTAGCTTAGCATCCGAACTATGCTCTCTACTACTGGCTTCATTAATAATCAGCATTTTGATGACATTCTGGCAGCACTTCTCGTGTTTCGACAAATATATAATTGCCGTTCATATGTGTAAACGAAACAGTTCATATATCTCCCGCTTTATATTGTTCACGCGTAAACTTAAGCTACCTAACCTAACACGATAACTACTTAACAAGTATTAACAAGTAATAGTACCTACACTAAAGCAAGAAGAATCGTCACGAAGGCAAAAAACGATTTAGTAGGATAGATAAGTCGGTCGTCTTTCCACACAATCCCGTCAATCAGCCTAAGTACATATATCCAGTACCTTTCTCTTGTTTAAAGGATAATTCAGAATAGAGCCTCAGAGCCTTTTTATCCCCTTCAATAGTTTTCCGAGCCCCAGGCGTCAGTGCAGCCGCAACTTCGGCGATCGTTAGCGCAGGATTGTTCCAGTGTATATAGGTAAGTGGAGAAGTAGAGGCTTTAAACAGTACCTACTGGCCCCGTAAATATGTACAATGACCGCTTTATTTGTTTGTAACTGTGCCCGATGCGGTGAATTTCATTCTGCTTTTATTTAAGTTGTTAACTTTTACTCGTACGCTTGGGTGCGGCGATTTGGTTTGTTCCCTACTTACTTACTTATGTACCTATTAAATACGGAGATGGTAGGGTTCAAGTACTAACTTCACCCGCTCAGTGGCGTAGCTAGGCGTTACGTGGGCGAAGCGGGCCCTCGTCCACGGCCTCGCGTGCTGAGGGGCCTCGCGCTTCGAATACTTTAAAGAATGGTGTGCCAGCTAAGGCCTCGCAAAATTATATTTTGTCTACACAAAATTTAAGTCCTGCACCGCCACTGGGTAGATCTTGGGAACTAAAGAAAAGGGGCCTCGCTAATGCGACTCTTCGCCCACGTCTATTTTAATTCACGCTACGCCACTGCACCCGCTTGTTCACGCAACTCTAAAATACCTAGGTAGAGTCAAGTGCAAAAAATAATATGTATCAGTTTAATCCGCTCATTATGAACCGATACCTTAATTCGACGACATAGGAGCTATGGGAAATATTTACGAGCAAGTTGTACCTATTGCACACATATTTTTACACTTAGGTAACTGTACAAAAAACCCGTAACCCGTAGGTATCGGGCGGCCACGATATCCAAAAACACCTTTATGCGTTCTAGTTTTGTTTACATAATTTTCGAGCTTATGTCCATCCATAGGTTAGATATGTATGTACCTTAATGAACGTAATCCACTTTTCAGTTCGTTCTGCATGCATTACGCAAGTGCTTTGTTTTCATAGTCTGCAGGTGCGGAAAAGAGCCTCTTTGTTCCACATGAATGACTCTCATGGAAAAGCTCGGGGTGCAGCCCCCTTGTGGGATCCACGTTTTCCACGTTGCATTGCATTACATTTGTGCAACGGCCGAGAAGTGCAGTTTTATTGTAGGTACTATTGTGTGGCTTCACGCTCTACATGTTTGAAAGTGCAAATTCAACGTGCGAACATTTTCTGCTGCGGTGGAAATAAAATCGGACTGGGTTATACTTAATTATTTTTCACTTCTCATGCTCTTAAAATGTTACTTTAGTCTCTGCATATCGGGACTAAAGCTCTTTTTTGATCTCAAGGGATTAAAGTAAAATTTTTTTAATTGACTATGGAAACCCCTAAACTGCCAATCACGGTGTTTGTGAATGGAGGATTATCGCCATTTTCAGTAACTGGGTATAGACAATTTTAAAGCTTTCCACAGACCGAAGCGCGCTGCGGAGGCACTGTAGCGCCCTGCGCTTCGGTCTGTGGAAGCCTTTAGGGCGTGTAAATAACCTCAAAATGACAACTGTATAAAAAATATTTAAAAAATAATAATTTCGTGAAACACAATGAATAATTACGAATATTAATCTATTTAATTATAAAATATTAAAGATGAATTCATTTTATTTTGCACGTAAAGAAAGATTTCCTTTAGCTTAGGTGTTTTTAATTTGTTTTTTATTTTAAAAATGCTGTCGGCAAAGCAGTTCCCTGCTCTGTCGATAAAATAGCAATCCGCGCTGTCGGCAAGCAAAGCAGTGGTGGAGTGTACGGTAGATAGAGCAGTTACGTTTGAATGTAAGTTTGAATGTTAATATGGCGTGACTTCAAAATAATGCGATGTCAGTTGCATTTAATAGTAAATAGAAAGTATAATTAGATATAATTTAACAAAAATTGGCATATAAAAAATAAACTTAAAAAGTCGTTTCTTTATTCACGGGTAAGTGTTTCAGTTAACAATATATTTTGTGTGTGAACTTAGATCAATTAGGTTAATTTATTTGCCGATTCTAATGAATGAACAATTATCATTCTTACATGCATAGTCTAATTAGTTTTACCATAGTCTTTAAGTTAGAATCTGTTGGCTAATTATGCAAGCATTTAAAGCGTCACTTTACAAAAAAATATAAAAGAAAAGAAAAGGCAGCGTTATTTTTTTTGCTATTTGAATTTTGAACAGATGCCCATTGCTCGTATTGAGCATACGTTGTAAAAAAGTAATTTTGTACGTCGTTTTTTTCCTCGCATTCAAAGTGAAAAGTAGAGTGTTTAACGCGGGACTAAACTACCATAATGACAACTTGAATTATAGCCTCCCTCGCTATCGCTCGGGTGGCTAAATATCTCGTGTCATTATGGCTTGTTTTAGTCCCTTGTTGAACAATCTACTATTTCACTTCTCATGCTCTTAAAATGTTACTTTAGTCTCTGCATATCGGGATTAAAGCTCTTTTTTGATCTCTAGGGATTAAAGTAAATTTTTTTTAATTTACTTTGGAAACCCCTAAACTGCCAATCACGGTGTTTGCGGATGCAGGATTATTGTCATTTTCAATGACTGGGCATAGACAATTTTAAAACTTTCCACAGACCGCAGCGCGCTGCGGACGCTCCGAAGCGCTCCGTAGCGCCCGCTCCGTAGCGCTCCGTAGCGCCGTGCGCTTCAGTCTGTGGAAGCCTTTAGGGCGTGGAAATAATCTCAAAATGACAACTGTATAAAAAATATTTTAAAAAATAATAATTTCGTGAAACACCATGAATAATTACGAATATTAATCTATAAATTTAATTATATTAAAGATGAATTCATTTTATTATGCATACTTAGTCCAATTAGCTATGAAAAAAATTTCAAGTTTGAATCTGTTGGCTAAATATGCAAACATTTAAAGCGTCACTCAACAAAAAAAACCGCGGAACAAATTTAAATTGCTATTTGAATTCTGAACAGCCGTCCATTGCTCGTATTGAGCGTACGTTGTATAAAAGTAATATTGTAGATTAGTATAACTAAAACATCGTTTTTTTCCTCGCATTCAAAGTGAAAAGTAGAGTGTTTAACGCGAGACTAAACGCCATAATGACACGCGAATTATAGCCACCCTCGCTCTGCTCGGGTGGCTAAATATCTTGTGTCATTATGGCTTGTTTTAGTCCCTTGTTGAACAATCTACTATTATTACAGCATTATGAATCGGTACCATCTCGTATTTAAAATTGTAATTGTTATTGTACTTTGTAATAAAATATGACATTCGTTTAATTTAATCCATTCGGGTTTGGTGACTTGTTTCTAGGAGTCTGTAGTTACGGCCTGGCTCGAAAACGCGCGACCAGCGACGTGGCGAGGATTTTCTCTGTTATTTGCGTATGTCAGAAAAAGTAACAATAACCACTGTGCGGCGAATGCGGCGAGCGTCTCGGCCGCGCAATGAACAGAGAAAAAGCTTACCGAGCTGCCGGTAGCGCGTCTGTATGTAGTCGTGGGCCGAGTTACGTTAGATACTTAGTTGAGCATTTCTAAAAAAAATACACATACATGCATACATTTTTTATGTTCTTCATTCTCGTTACGTCATACAAAGTGTATGGAATAGTAACAAAATAGGAAAAAAAAACTTAGGGACATTGTTTTGTCATATTAAGATTGAAAGAGCTCGTGACTCTGAGTAGGAACAACAAAAAATTATTAGAATATAAAAAGTGGCCTTTTTTTTTGAGAAATGCTCAGTTATTTTGTATTTATATTTGTGTGAACTCATATTGTGAAAGTGAAAATATGTTAAAATAGATATTAATTCATCAAATCGACGGCTTCTGATATATTTTATAGAATAACAAACAACTTGAGTGTTAATAAAATAAACACGCATAGAGCACCTTAAAAGCGTTCCTAAACAAAAAACTCGTATAAGTAAGAGTATATCTCGTTTATAAATAGCTAATTACGAGTCGATAGGTGGTTCCAGGAGTGACGGGCTGGTGCGATGGACCGCGAAATGAAAAGGGGTGCTGTGGGGCTACTACGAAATACGAAATTCGAAGTTCGTATCGTATCCGTTTCACTCTTCTGTGTAGTACTATCAGCGTGAACGGAATGGAACGATACGAAGTTTGAAAATCGAATTTCGTAGTGTAAGGCCTGTTACAGTGGCAAGCTAAATGGAGCAGCTCGCTCGAGGAAGCGCTCCGAGAGATCTCCACGTCACAGGATTTACTGGCCACTATATATCTACAGGGCAAGAGAGCAAATACGTTTGACCCAATTCCGCGGACTGCTGACACAATGTTAGGGAATTGGTGCAATAAGCTTCGGATTGTTTGGATTAGACAATTTCTTCCGTGCTCCGAGAATTAATTGAGTTTGTATAATTTAGAGCAAAATATACAATGTAGGTAGTCGTAGGTAGATACGAGTTGTCATGCTAATCAACTAGTTTAGGTAAAGGTGTGCTCTGTGTATTTTGTCCAAGTAGATACAAATATATATTTATTTATACTGAAACTCTAGCTCTCACAGTGGAAGCAGTAGGTATTTTTGGGGTTCACTTTCTTTTCATAATAAGGCCGGGCATGGAATTATTACAATCTTTTATTTAAACTTGCCCTGCTTATCTTAGAAGTCGAATTTGGCAGTTAAATTAGCAGAAATATAGAAAAAAATGTTTAAAATGTTTAAATTGTAAAAATACAGGGCGTCACAATACCTAGTCAAATATTCCAGCTTATGCCTGTAATGTGATAGATATGCAATACACCATTTTGACTTTGACTTTGACTTTTGACCCACTTTCAGTACCTACCTGGTCCGTTTGACTTGAAATTTGGTATTGTTACGTAGGTTAGATGACAACGAAATTAGGGCCCTAAACACACGGCGTTTTTTGAACGCGCCGTCGACGCGCGTTTTAGGAACGCGCGTTTACAGCGCGTCTTTCATTCCATTAGAGCAGCCTTAAGGCCCCTTGCATAAGGCGTTTTTTAAAAAACGCGCCGTGTGCTTAGGCCCTTAAATTTAACAAAATGTACAATTAGCAAAAACAGCTTGCATTAATTTTTTTTAGGAAAAAATATTTTTAAGTGTGGAATTATTTCTGTGTAACGTACGTACTATCGCCCCAGACGTCAGCTAGCCATTTTCAAAACAAATTTGCTTGCAGCCGTTGATGTTTATTGCTATGGATTGGTATGGACAGATGTCTAGCCACTGCACGCAAACAGGGCCTTTAAGGTGCTCAGCTGGCGTCTGGGCCGATGGTACCTACCTTGCGCACTTCTGACTTTGAAATCATGTGATAGCGACACAACGACGACTATGCACTATCTCATGGCTGCCCAACCCTAGGCCCGCGGGCCAAAAAGTGGCCCGCGAACGAATTGTAAATGGCCGCCGCCCGGGTGAGTAAGTTTCAAAATTGCCCACTTAAGCTCAATGTTATACCTAATTATTATAATATAAGAAATAACGAAAATACGAACTGTCAGTGGTGAAAAGGTTGGGCAGCCTTGCACTATCTCAATGCTACACTTCTAAAACTCTTCCCCACATTGTCCAGCGGCATGATATGCCTACCTAATTCATAAGCACTTCAAGCTTCAACGTATCGACTAATTGTTTAGCAATGAAATTCGACGGTCGCAGCATTTTCTATAATATACTAGGTAATGTTATTGTTTATTTTCTGTTAATCCCAGCTAACTAACATTTTATTTTATTTCATATTAACAAAAAAAATAACAACACTACTATAATATTATTTCCGTCTAAAGTCGAATTTATAAGTAAAGACAATCATAACTCCGAACGCAGCGGCAGGACACACATAAGTAAACACGCTTTATGTCATCTTTGTTCGTAAGCCCAGAGAGTATAATTATCGCCTTTTTGTGCCACACAAATAACATAACTAATCGTCACTACTTTGAAAAAACCTCGTATCTCAAATCAATACGTAAACCAAATTGAACCTTGATATACTTTTAGTAAAGTTCACTTGGCAGATTTTCGATTTTAAGAGACGAGATTTTTTCTAAGTAGTGACGTACCGTAGAAACGTACAACTTTGCCCGCTTTTTGCAATCTTTTACTTTTTTTAGAGTCAATTGGTCCATACTGTAGGGGAGACCGAGGACAATTGACACAGAGGAGAGTAGACACAACGTCGATTTTCTAGAACTTATTAACTACTAGCGAGCTCGCAATAGCGCGTGTTTGATAGCTCGAGACTTGAACTAAAAACGCGCGCTATTGCGAGCTCTCTAGCAGTTAAAAATCGTCGTTGTTTCTACTCTCCTCTGTGTCAACTGTCCTCGGTCTCCCCTACAACTTTATCTGTGGCACTCGCATATTGAAATACTTTTCTTTGTGTCGATGAGAACACTACATTTAAAATGAGTTTCCGTACTCTAGAAAACGGGCCTCAAACAGGCGGGCCAAAATATTGAAAAAATTTCGAGATTGCCCACATTTGTTTACATTTTCATAACTTCGGGATTAAGTCCTGGATATGCTAGGGTTGTCAATTTTTACTTATTGCTTTTACCCGACTACGACTAAATAAGGTCCAGTATTATATTAATATTTTAATTTGGTCGTAACGGCCCTGGCACCTAATTTTTTCCTTTTTTTTTGTTGAACTTTGCATACCGAAAAATAGTAGATTGTTCAACAAGGGACTAAAACAAGCCATAATGACACGAGATATTTAGCCACCCGAGCGATAGCGAGGGAGGCTATAATTCGAGTTGTCATTATGGTAGTTTAGTCCCGCGTTAAACACTCTACTTTTCACTTTGAATGCGAGGAAAAAAACGACGTACAAAATTACTTTTGTACAACGTATGTTCAATACGAGCAATGGACATCTGTTCAAAATTCATATAGCAAAAAAAAATATCGCTGTCTTTTCTTTTCTTTTATATTTTTTTGTAAAGTGATGCTTTAAATGCTTGCATAATTAGCCAACAGATTCTAACTTAAAGACTAAGATGTTAAAACTAATTGGACTATGCATGTAAGAATGATAATTGTTCATTCATTAGAATCGGCAAATAAATTAACCTAATTGATCTAAGTTCACACACAAAATATATTGTTAACTGAAACACGTACCCGTGAATAAGGAAACGACTTTTTAAGTTTATTTTCTATATGCCAATTCTTTGTTAAATTATATCTAATTATACTTTCTATTTACTATTAAATGCAACTGACATCGCATTATTTTGAAGTCACGCCATATTAACTTTCAAACTTAACTGCTCTATCTACCGTAGACTCCAGCACTGCTTTGCCGACAGTGCGGATTGCTATTTTATCGACAGAGCAGGGAACTGCTTGGCCGACAGCGTTTTTTTAAAAAAAAAACAAATTAAAAAACACCTAAGTTAAAGGAAATCTTTCTTTACATGCAAAATAAAATGAATTCATCTTTAATATTTTATAATTAAATAGATTAATATTCGTAATCATTAAATGTGTTTCACGAAATTATTATTTTTTAAATATTTTTTATACAGTTGTCATTTTGAGGTTATTTCCACGCCCTAAAGGCTTCCACAGACCGAAGCGCAGGGCGCTACAGTGCGTCCGCAGCGCGCTTCGGTCTGTGGAAAGCTTTAAAATTGTCTATACCCAGTTACTGAAAATAGCGATAATCCTCCATTCACAAACACCGTGATTGGCAGTATAGGGGTTTCCATAGTCAATTAAAAAAAAATTACTTTAATCCCAAGAGATCAAAAAAGAGCTTTAGTCCCGATATGCAGAGACTAAAGTAACATTTTAAGAGCACGAGAAGTGAAAAAATATTTAGAATTTATTAGGCTTATTTATATTCAGTAAAAGAAAATTAAATACGTATTATTGCATATCATTTCAAAATATCCCGCGTGGGAACTACGGCCCAACCTCTCTCATTCTGAGAGGAGGCCTGTGGCCTGCAGTGGGACGTATATAGTCTGGGATGATGATGATGATGATTTTTTATAACATACTAGTGACAAACCTAAGGGTAAAATTTTGCTGGGCAAAGTTGAAAAAGTAATACGTAAAACGTTCATGACATTGCCCAGTACCATAATTACAAAATTAATAGAGATAAGGTGTTGAGATTTTGTCTACGTCGTTTCTAAAGTGAATATTAGGTACAGTTAAAATTAAATACTTGTGGGACTTTCCTGGCTTAAAATACACTCGAAGTTTTTCGCCTAATTGGCCCGCCAAAAAACACGTCCGCACTCCAAGCCAGCTCACGTGTGACAGAAGATAGATACGCGTCAACCGATAGGCCAGTGTTGCCAGCAATATGTTTAGCTATAAGCCACAGATTATAATGAAAGTGTATTTGTAACTATTTTTGGTAGGTACATTTCGCTTTTACTGAAATGTGATGCGGTGGGCAAAGCTATATGAAAAGGCAAAGTTGTAAGTTTTTACGGTAATGTTTTAAACTTTCGCGATTATCAATCATAACTAATATTTTTCCGCCGCTTTTTTTTCAGGTCCCTGCAATGTGGTCGAAACGTCGAGGTAAATACAGCAATTAATATTTCGTGATTGAGTTCCAAAAATATTTGTTATACGCGAATAACATATTATTATCTACCTCTTTTAATATATATAATATCGTTTTCTAAAGTGAGCTGCCGCTTATGCTTACAACAGACAGGATTAATTAGCCCTGGGGAGAGCTGCAGTGCACTACAACGTTGCATATAAATGTTATAACGTTCTTGACTGTGTATCCCATAAGTAATTTGCTACGTAATTCGGACTCTGCATATCCACAGCTGTAATATAATGAGTACCTAATAACTTCATTTGCGAGAAATATAGCCGATTCTCAGTATGGATGTATAAGTAGTACTTTAAATACTTATAATATTATGTATGTAATTCTTCTTGATTTTTGTTAACCACCGAGTAAAGGAAGAGCGGAACTTAGAGACAGTGTTGCCAGGTCTCCTGATTTCTCAGGAGATCTACTGAATTCCAGGTATGGCTACTGATCTACTGAATTTCCACAAGAATCTACTGATTTTCTACTTCGGGAATTTCGGTTAGCGAAATTAATTATTATATGGAAAAGATACCCATGACTATTGGCATTATTGGTAACTGGTCAACTTTTTTGCATCAAACAAACTTCAATCAATTCAGAATATCGAATGAGTAAAATTAAACGTATCGTCAATCAATAAAATGTGAAACATAATGTTTATACATATAGTGTGCACTACAGCCAAACCCAAAAAATATACATGGAGGCACCTTATGTCAATATTGTTAATGTTTTGGCGGGAGGGAGCCCGAAATGAATGGATTAAGCAATTAAAAAATATATCGATGAACAAAAAATAAAGATTAAACTCTTGTAAAGAAAAAACTAAACTGGAAAGCATTAAGAACTTATTATAAGGTCTACTGATTTTTTTTTCAATCTCCTGATTTTTAGTGCTCATATCTTCTGACTTTTTCAAATTGGACCTGGCAACACTGCTTAGAGATACAAGTATTCTACTTACATGCTAAATGGAGGTGCCAACCTTGTCTATAGCAACTACAAAACCTAATATATTTTCAAATATAATGTTGAAATTTTCTCTTCTCGTCACATCACAGCCTCGAATTACTTGTGCTTTAAACCTGTTTTTGTAATCAGTCAGACCAATTACGAATATATGGGCAAGACGGCTCCTAGAAAGAGTAAAGGTGCTGCATACCAATGTCGTTATTTGTTCTACAGCAGCGAAATTAACAAGAAACAGTAACTTATTTAACTCAAGAATTTAATGTTTTAACTTACTAAATACAGACGTCAAAACATACGAATATGAGTATCTATTGAATTCGAACAAAAATCTACAATAGGTATTCATATTACATGTTTTCTAACATAGGTACATATCTAGAAAGTTGAACAATAGAGGTCATCAGTTAGATTTAAAAGCGAAAAAGTTTTCCGGGTGCGCCGGTGAGACTTGAACCCACGTCTCCTGGGTATGCGCCCCAACCTGGGTGTTCTACCAACAGAACCACGTCGCATCCAACCAATTTGAAACGTAGGAGTCATAGCTTCTAATAGTTGTGATGGATGTTACCACACGCCACTGTTGGCGTATGTAAGCGATTAAGAATTTCGGGGAACTCGGTTGGTTGCGACGTGGTTCAGTTGGTAGAACACCCAGGTTGGGGCGCATACCCAAGAGACGTGGGTTCAAGTCATCAAGTCCCACCGGCGCACCCGGAAAACTTTTTCGCTTTTAAATCTTAGATTCGGTGAGCAGACGTAACTGCTAATAAAAATAAATAATATTTGAATTAAATAGAAGTGGTACATCATTTCTTACGCATTTCCAACTAATTTGGAACGTAGGAGTCATAACTTCTAATAGTTGTGATGGATAATATGTTACCACACGCCACTGTATGTAAGCGATTAAGAATTTCGGGGAAGTCGGTTGGATGCGACGTGGTTCAGTTGGTAGAACACCCAGGTTGGGGCGCATATTTAGGAGACGCGGGTTCAAGTCCCACCGGCGCACCCGGAAAACTTTTTCGCTTTTAAATTTTAGATTCGGTGAGCAGACGTATCTGCTAATAAAAATAAATAATATTTGTCTATCAGTTATTTCTAAAGACCTAAATACCTTAGTTACTGATTTACAGCGCAGTATTAGCTATTGTGTGCAACCTGAAAGTGTAAATAATTGCTCTCAGCCACCTTACCTGTAAGCGCACCAGGCGACCAGGCTCACAAATCCTAGAATTCGACATCTCTCCTTTTTTGCACTAACTCACTCAACTGCACCCGAAATAGCCTTGAATTTTACTATCAGAATTTATATATCAGGTATCACAATATCTGTGTGGTATGGTGGTGTATTTGCATGGTCTTACATTCTGTCTTTGTAAGCGAACATTTTTTTAATTCGACATCAGCAGCGCTTTTTTGTAGGTACTTATAGAAAATTATAAATTTGTATCATACAATACAACGTCAAAAAAGATAAGAGGGGGCTCTCTTATTCTGATTAGTCGGACATATCAGGCGCTGGTTACCTGTTATTAATTGTATAAAGTCGAATACTTTGAGGTATGTGGTGTTAAGGATTGTCTAACAAATGTGAATGTTATATATTATGCTGCTATCGCAAACCAAAAGACAGTAATTTTGAAGAGTTCATTAAATGTTTGGATGGGCAGAGGACTTTAACATCAACTTGCTAAAAGGAGACAAAAACTGTAGAATTTCGGTTACTATTAAGTTCTTATAATTTTAAATGGTTGGTTTTTAGACACTGCTTTTGCTAGTGGAAAATTCGGTTTTCCCGACGAAATTCGGCTACACGCCGACGTTCAAATAGAGACGCCAATTTTCTGGGAAAATTGATTACTAAATTGAATTGATTTGTTTGGTAAACGGATTGAAAGCGTCGGCTTAATGGAGGGAAATCGCCTAAAGACGAGTGAGAAATGAGATTCGGAAGCGAAGATGACGATTAAATCCTGGCAAGAGATGGCAAGCAATCAAACGCAGAGTTGCAAATAATGACTGTTGTTGTTTAGTTTTCTATGACGATAGGTTCAAATTCAAAATATTCTATTATCGGGTAGGTAACTGTACCTACATATATAATATAATATATAATAATGTGCAATATATAACAACCGCTTTAGCCTAGTTGGTAGTGACCCTGCCTACGAAGCAAGAGGTCCTGGGTTCAAATCCCGGTAAGGGCATTTATTTGTGTGATGAGCACGAATATTTGTTCCTGAGTTATGGATGTTTTCTATGTATTTAAGTATTTATTTATCTATATAAGTATGTCTATCGTCGTCTAGTACCCATAGTACAAGCTTTGCTTAGTTTGGGACTAGGTCGATTTGTGTGAGATTGTCCCCTAATATTATTTTTATTAATATTATTATTATATTTAATATATCAAACCTGATTAAATTGCAGTGCAGTAATCCAAAAAACGTGCAAAACTCGATTGAGGTGATTTGTCTTTTAAACGTCACACACACAGAAATATATCGAGGTAGAAGGAAAGAGTTTACGTACGTCGACTGGCCAAATGGGGCTTATAAGCCCCAATGCTCGCCGCGAACTTCAGTCTGCTCCCGACCGCGGTCTGCGTGCGACGTCAGGTTTTAAAAATAAAATGACTCGTTGTTCAGTAATTAACTGTTCAAATACTACAGATAAAGTTGGAGCTGTTAGTCGAGGTATTTCCTTTCATTGGTAAGTACTATTTGTCCTAAAATATCTGTTATTAATTAAAAAACGATTTATTTTATTATTTTCATCAGAACAGTAGCGGGCGATAGTGTGTCCACGCTAGCTTTCCATTGCGGCTTTAATTTGACGAGCCAGACATGGCGTGCGTTCAAAACCAGCAATGTAAAAATAAGCTATTCAAACTATCGAGTCACGTCCAAGGTCAATTTATCATTTTTTCTGTCAAAAGTAAGAATAGTGATGTACAAGTACACTATCGCAGTTCTTACTCGATTAAAATCGATTTTGAAAGCAGAGGAAATGATAATTACGTTTTTATATTATTATGTAGCTATATAATGTACGTAGTGCAAAGCAAATATTATTAAAAAACAGGTTATGGTTACTTCTATATTGCAATTTTATTTTAGTTTTCCGAATGATCCTCATATTAAAAATAAATGGATTGAAAACAACTGGTCGTAAAAAATGGTTTCCTACAAAAAACAGCAAGAATTGTTCTAAACATTTCCACGAAGACACCTTTACTGGCCCATCAAAGTACCGACGAGTAATCAGTACAGCTTATCCGACTATTGATGTAGTGATGATATCATATGATGAAAAGGTACACATTTACATAAGGCTAAATATTATTTTAAAAAATGTGCGTGTGTGTGTGTGTGTGTGTGTAGTACTTACACGATTATAGGTAGGTAGGTAATAACGAGCTATGGAGAGGACTGTGCTCAGAGTTTCTCTACGGGATCGAATCAGAAGCGAGGAGATCCGTAGAAGAACCGGGGTCACCGACGT
Source organism: Archips xylosteana (assembly GCA_947563465.1). Taxonomy (NCBI): domain Eukaryota; kingdom Metazoa; phylum Arthropoda; class Insecta; order Lepidoptera; family Tortricidae; genus Archips; species Archips xylosteana. The sequence goes on along the minus strand of OX387347.1, from coordinate 10,513,859 downwards.
AGCCAAACGGATTAGCTCGTTGAAATGGCAATGGGCAGGCCATATAGCATGCAGAACATATGGTCCTTAGAGCCCAAAAGTTCTCGAATGGAGACCACAGACTGGCTAGCATAGCGTGGGACGTCCACCAACGAGATGGACGGACGATTTGGTGAAGGCCGCAGGTTCAGGGTGGATGCGAGTCGCTTTCAACCGTAATGATTGGGCGTCAATGAGGGAGGTCTATGTCCAGCAGTGGACGTCCTACGGCTGAAATGATGATGATGATGATGAATAACTGCAGCTGCTATAGTAGGTACTGACAAATGTAAAGCAATTTATTGGTTAGGTAGGTACCTACCTACATTTATATTTTTCGATTTGAAATTCTGACCTTTCTCATTTCCTCTGTCGAAAATAATTATCATTTCCTCTGTGCATAAGAATCGGTTCCCTAATCGATCTGTGAATCGATGCTTTTGAATTGATTTCGCGCGGCTTATGTTTCCCATCACTAAATTACACTCGTGACGTCAAAGTACCTACGCAAGATGTTACAGGCTCGGTCTCGCTACAAATTGCCGAGCATTTTCCTTCTATCTCGATATATTTCTGTGGTCACACATCATAATCAGCCAAGCCTAGGAGTTGGAACAAGTATATAATCTTGGCTAAAATCTGTCTTTTTCCATATGACATTATGATACTTATTTGACTTTTACCGTTGAAAATATTGTAGGAGTCGTCGTTACTATTAAGTAGGTAAGTACTTTTTGTTTTCTTGTCTTTGAGTTTATAGCAACTAAGCCCGGCAAAGCGGGCAAAGTTATATGGCATCCCACAAAAGGACAGATTTAAGCCAAAATTATTCATTTTAAATCCAACACCTAGAGTTGGCTGTTTTTTATTTATTATTATGATATGAGGCAAACGAGCAAGCGGGTTATCTGATAGAAAATGATCACCACCACCTATAAATATCAACAAATCAAAGAGAGTCACTGTTCTGTTTCTGTGGCTGTTTGTGAGGTTTTACAATTGGCTACTTTCCTAACTAGTCAGTCTTTTAGATTATCAAAAAATATTGAACACGTATTTTTAATTTTGTCAATTAAACAAAAAATTACGAAGATATGGCGCGTTGAAGTTTCGCGTGACGTCACTTGTTCTTACACTTTGTATGAGCGTTTTAGGAACAAGTGACGTCACGCGGAACTTCAACGCGCCATATCTTAGTAATTTTTTGTTTAATTGTCAAAAGAAAAATTACGTGTCTAATATTTTTTGATAATGTAAAATACGGACTAATAAGAATTATTATTTTTTTACCTAGGAAACATCCCTATTGTACTTCGTGTTCATAGGTACGGTCCAGAGTAAAATTATGAATCGATTTAATCCGCTCATAATTATGTTACGATACCTTAATTGGACGACAGTAAGAGCTATGGGACATATTGATGTTATGAGCAAGTTGTGTGCACCCATATTTTTACACTTGACTGTACAGTCAAGGACTTTATTTCATGGGCCACCATGGAATCTTTTCAAAGGAAAAGTCATTACGATTTTCCTTGTTAATTAATGCTATCTCACTATGACGTTTACTGTGAAATGGTTCCATGGTGGCTCATGAATTAAAGTCCTTGACCATACCTACCTGTAAATAGGTACTTAGAGATTTTCTTTCCTTCACACAAATAAATGCAATGTGATCTAATCATCAACATCATTCTCATCAACTCAACTTATTTGCGTCCCACTGCAGGGCACAGGCCTTCTCTCAGAATGAGATGGCTTTGGCTGTAGTTCCCACGCGAGCCCAGTGCGGATTGGTAACTTCATACGCAACATTGAATTTTCTTGCAGGTGTGTGCAAGTTTCCTCACAATATTTTCCTTCAACGTAAAGTCTATGATATCAAATGTAGTTTTACACAAATTCCGAAAAACTCACGAGGTGCGAGTCCGGTTTTAAACCCAGGACCTTGCTTGAGAGGCCAAACAACTAGGCTGAAACAACTTTAAAAAATCTGCCTATCTAGTAATAATACATTAGGAATACCTATGTACTAATTCCCAATTAATTATTTAAAGTAAAGTTAGTTGTTATTTATCTCAATGTTTCGTAATAGTGTGCCTTCGCTGGCCTTTTATTATTAAATGACCAAAACTAATATACCTAGCATTTATTACTATAGGTACGAATCTGCTAATCTTCCATACCTATCCATCGTAAAATTGGTGTAACGGATTGGTCGAAATTAGGTCAGCAGTGAGTGACATATTTTAATTCCACTGTTGTGTGTTTAATTACACTGCTCAAATAGAAGATACCTATTAAATATTGGAAAATTGGAATGGAGCGAAATTAACGGAACGTACGCAATTTTTCAATTAGGTTTTTAGGTTATTGTGTGCCGTGCTTTTGTAAAAACTAGGTTGTGTGTGTGACAATATTGCAGCTTTGGGCTCGTGGATTTGAATTATTTTGGAATTATTAACTACTAGCTTTTGCCCGCGACTCCGTCCGCGTGGAATTAGTAATTTGGGCAGCTTATTTTTTTTATCCAATTTGCTTTTTCATCAATTATGGCTCTCCTTAGTTCCTTCCCGAAGAATTGAAACTTCATAATAAACCAACCCGCTCCTAACCCGCCCTCAACCCGCTCCAAACTCGCTCTCAACCCAGCCCCAACCCGCTCCCAATCCGCCCCCAACCCGCCCCCAACCCGCTCCCCACCCGCCCCCAACCCGCTATCAACCCACCCCCAACCCGCTCCCAACCCGCCCCAACCCGCCCCAACCAGCCCCAACCCACCCCCAACTCGCTCCCAACCCGCCCCCAACCCGCTCTCAACCCGCCCCCAACCCGCTCCCAACCAGCCCCCAACACGCTCCTAACCCGCCCCCAACCCGCCCCCAACTCACTCTCAACCCGCCCCCAACTCGCTCCCAACCCGCTCCCAACCCGCCCCCAACCCGCTCTCAACCCGCCCCAACCCGCCGCCAACCCGCTCCCAACCCGCCCTCAATCCGCCCTATCTAACTGGGCTATCTAACACTAAAAGAATTTTTCAAATCGGAGCAGTAGTTCCTGAGATATAGAAGTTTTACTTCAAAAACCCCCGATTTTGAATCATTCTTCCGCTCCGCTCCGCTCCGCTCCGCTCCGCTCCTATTGGTGTTAGCGTGATGATATATAGCCTATAGCATTCCTCGATAAATGGGCTATCTAACACTGAAAGAATTTTTCAAATCTGAGCAGTAATTTCTGAGATTAACGCCTATAGAAGTTTCACTTCAAAAACCCCCGATTTTGAAACATTCTTCCGCTCCGCTCCGCTCCTATTGGTGTTAGCGTGATAATATTATAGCCTATAGCCTTCCTCGATAAATGGGCTATCTAACACTGAAAGAATTTTTCAAATCGGAGCAGTAGTTCCTGAGATTAGCGCGTTCAAACAAACAAACAAACAAACAAACTCTTCAGCTTTATAATATTAGTATAGATTCATCACAGTTAGTCGTGATTTCAATTAGGAAGAAAGTAATTCGATCTTAAGGAACATTTTAGTTATAGGTACTATACCTACTTAAGTAAGCAGGTTGGTTCAGTGGCCATTAACTGCTTAGAAGAATTCTATCTACCTAAGACAGTCACTGTCGTACCGTACCGTGGTGAAGGTTATCCAATTCTATAACACTAGAATTTGCCACTTGTACCAAACTAGCCAAAATTTTCGCGAAAGTTTTTCACTTCTTGAACAATGTTATTAGAATTATGATTATTTAATATTTTTTCTCATAAAACAAGCGAGCTTTACTGACTATAACCACGCATCACAAAACATTTAGTATCTATCACGATCATAATCATAATATCTGCTCGCCTAGCTGCAGTCTCCTTCTTGACCTCGGGCCGCCCAATCAGACTGCAACAATAGCCGCAGTGGTTTAGCAAAATTTTATAAAAAAAGTGATATGCCGTTTCCATTGCTCATTTTTTTTACCGCGTAACAATACTTTACTTTTTATTGAAGTTTTATTATCTCCCTGAGGACTAAACAAGTAATTTCCGTAGAAGCAGCGACAGGCAGTGAACAATTTATTCGACATGGACGCTCGTGGTATCATGTGCATTAGCGGTAACGGACCAAGCCTATGGGAATGCCCCAATTAATTACTGCCTACTCACAACTTTGTTGGTTCCTAATCTAGAAGTATGGTGATTAACAAAATATATTTGAGAATTTCATGATATAAGGCACGAACTGTGTCTTAGTGAATGACGCTAATTAACATCATCTTGCTTCTCTTAAACACGACTTAATTTAGACTTTGTGTCAAAATTGAGTTTGCTTTATAGTCTCACATTTTGCCATAAAGCCTACGAGACGGTAACTTTTTTTTCATAGAAACGGCGAATTATCCGAATCTGTATTAAGTATAATTGAAATAAAGGCGCCTGATAATGTAACCAAAAACGGATCCTTCGTTTGCCATAATTTCACTTGCCATAAAAACATCATCATCATCAGCCGAAAAACGTCCACTGCGAACATAGGCCTCCCTCCCCCAAGGCTCGCCAAACAGATCGGTCCTGCGCCATCCGCATCCAACGCGTTTCCGCAACCTTAACCACGGCGTCGCTCCTTCACATCCCATAGCAACCTTTGCCATAAAATGTATAGAAGCGTGCATTTTTCAGGATTTTTGAAATGTCATCTTATAAAGTAGGTTAGGTTAGATTTTGTTTATACCAATACTGAAGAAATTCTTACTGTTTCAGAAATAAATTAAATTATATCAAATGATACGATACACATATAATATGGAACATGAAATTATGGCAAACGATAGAGAACCATTACTCAAATTGTAATATACATTGCTACATAGGTACTTACTGTCATGTCGCTTGATACATTACTACATTACCTATCACTTGATCTATCTCTTACCAATTTTTTTACATCCTTCGATAACCCATTTTTCTACAACCGTGCATTGCAATTCTTACTAGGTTATCAATCATAGTCAACGGTGCTTCAGACATATACTTACCTCAGCCCTATACTTACTTACTCGTTATTCACCAAATGTGAATTTCACCAACAAACATATGTCATAAAATTCACCTCTAGTTAGCCAGTTGCCAACATCTGGACTAATTTGGCGCTGGTGGACGATCAAAAAGCCGAGCATCTAATAAATCTAGTCGCAAATGAGTGTGCATATATTTAGAAGGCGGTCGTCGGTAGAGCGAGTGGTCCCGCGGAGGCAGCCGAGGGGGATAATTTGCCAGCTTTGATGTGCCCCAGCGGCCTTGGGCGGCAGAGCGAGGCCCGCTGAGCACCTGCCCGTCGGCAGCCAAGAACTTGACCTTTATATGCCTTGCAAATGCCTCGCCGGTTAGGCCGTTGAGCCTCGTCGACCTAAAATTCACGTAAAGCGCACGCTCTGTTTGTTTTACGGTGTTTTTTATGCCCTGACAGCTAGTTGAATTTAATAAGGGATTTATCATCGTCATCAGAAGTGCCATTTCTGGCATAGGCCTCCTCTCATTATGGTACGCTGATTGGGAACTTCAATCACACATGAAAACTTCGTAGAGGTGTACAATCTCCTCACGATATTTCCATCTATCGAAAAGCTCATGGTCAATTTCGAATGTAATCTCGCAATACATTTTTGAAAAACTCAAAAGTGGCAAATCAACGGTTTTCTCGTACATGAGACGCTATAAGTAAAAGTGCTAAGCAGGCTACTTCGGGTTTATGAAGAGAGATTAATTTTTTTTTGTCTAGGAGTGATTGTGTGGTTACGAACTAACTTTATTCATATGCTATAATGAATGATTGACACGTACTTACAATAGATGTAATAGGTATACGTAGGTATACGTATCAACTTACACGCTACAGGGGGGATTTGGTTAAAAATAAAGTTATTGAACTGACTTTGCGTTTTCCTAATCAGTGAAACTTGCTAAATTATGCAGATACGATATTTTTTACCTTATCTTATTTCACGCAGGTAGCATTTAAGCTTACAGATAGGCTAAACAGCAGTCCATGGTAATGATGCCAAATTAGGTCGATTTATGGGAAGTAGGTATCTACGCCGATCTAGCCTCGCTCGTCTCGTAATGCAGTACATAAATCTGGATTGAGCTCCGTTTCGCGTCGGCCTCCAAAATTGACTGATCGCGTGCAATAACCACCTGCCCCCTGACCTTTCTTATGTATCCACAATGTCAATGTTATCAGATTCGCTTTGGGCGCAGCACGATGAAAGTTCAGTTTATTGCGGTGCTCACAACGCCGCCGCCGCCGCCATGTTTAGCCTTCGACGCTTTTACTGGAGAGGTTAGATTGAAAATGTACGGCAAACACCACTTCAATTGGATCTTTATCGGTGCAATTTTGGAATTTAGTACGCGAGGTCATCGTAATTTATTGAGCTGTTTGTTAAAATTTTGCTTGTCAGATTTTTGTTGTATATTAATACTGTATTGGGCACAGGGAGAGCACGAAATGAACAAACTTTAACCACTTTCATAATAATTCAGCTTATCCATGCACGTGATGAGGAATGAAAATACAGGATTAGAATTTTATAAAAGTTACATAGATTCTTTCAAGTTTTCGAACTTTTTTACCAGTTTTTTTACTTATTTTATGGGGGGAGAGTTAAAATGCACACGTTGGCTGTTACGGGGCCTGAATATAACACATATGGAACATTCGGTATATGTAAGCTCAGCACTTATTGACAATCAAACACTGTGTAGAGTTTAGTGAAACTCAAAGAAACATTGTAGGAAATTTTGTCGCCCAAATACCTACGTTGTTGAGGTCAGTAGCTAGGTGAAATTCCTTTGAAAAAGTTTTCTTCACCGTCTAATATATTTAGAGCCAGACAAGTTTTCAATAAAGGTTCGCCGCCATTCGTCTAAGTCAGCGTTTCCGCAAGCTTTTGTCGAACATTCTTCATGACCAGGGGGCTAGTAGTAATACCTACGAGTTTTAACGTAGTAAGAATAGATGATTTACGTACTTTATTGAGCTCTACATTGATTTGAAGTTCCGAATGAGTGTCCTCCTACTAATATTATGAATGTAAAAGTTTGGATGTTTGCGTATTGGGATGTTTATTACTCCACCACGCAAGGTAAACGTACCAATGCTCGACACCTCAACGCCCATTAGATGACACCTATCTGTCACCTCTCATACTAAATACGACATAGATTGAAGGTACAATGCATTGGGTCAGTGTCGAGCACAGGGACGTTTAAACGTCATTTGAATTGAATTAAAATTTGGTACGCAAATAGTTTATAACTTGGATTAACACAATCGGATACTTTTTTATCTCAGAAAATGACACAGTTCCGCGGGATAGCGATAATTTAATTCTTAGCAGCCGAAATCGGGAGCACAAATTAATTTTGTCGTATTTTTGTCTTGTTATTTAAACTAACCTATCTAACCATTGGTTAGGTTTTTTAAAAATATGATGAACTTAAAAAAAAATCATCATCATCATCATCATTTCAGCCCTAGGACGTCCACTGCTGGACATAAGCCTCCCTCATTGATGCCCAATCATTACGATTGGAAGCGATTTGCATCCACCCTGAACCTGCGGCCTTCACCAAATCGTCCGTCCATCTCGTTGGTGGACGTCCCACGCTGCGCTTGCCAGTCCGTGGTCTCCATTCCAGAACTTTTGGCCCCCAACGGCCATCTGATCTACGCGTGCTATATGGCCTGCCCATTGCCATTTCAACGAGCTAATCCGTTTGGCTATGTCGGTGACCCCGGTTCTTCTACGGATCTCCTCGTTTCTGATTCGATCCCGTAGAGAAACTCCAAGCATAGCCCTCTCCATGGGCCATAGCTCGCTGAGCGACTCTGAGCCTATTCATCAGGCCCATAGTGAAGCACCACGTCTCGGATCCATATGTCATCATCCATATGTCCATATGACATATTTTTTAAATTATCATCATTAAAATAAGAAATAATCAAATATAAATACCTATCACGGTATAAATAACGTCAATTTACCTAGCCCCAAAGTAAGCAAAGCTTGTGTTATGGGTAAGTACTAGGCAACGGATGAATATACACACTTAAATAGATATTAAACATCCAAGACTCGAGAAAAAACATGATCATATATCTGCCCCGACCGGGGATCGAACCCGGGACCTCAAGCTTTGTAGTCAGGTTCTCTAACCACTAGACCATCCGGTCGTCAACAAGAAACAATAAGCTTACGGATTGGGATTCGACTTCACTAACCTACAAGACAGGATATTTATTTCATATTGCTAGTTATTTTTTGTTTATTAGAGAGTACGTGAGCTAATGAGGCTGGGCTTGAAAATACCCAATTGTAAATTACGCCATTCTAGTCTTCAACTATTGATAGTATACCTAACCTAGCTTAGGTATCCTCTATTTCCGAATATTAAAACAATAAATACGGCTACGTTACAAATATATCTAAAGAGCAAAAAGGCTGTGACACATGTCCATATTGTCGATCCAACAGAAAGCAGTCTCTACATTGATCGTGATAATTAGAACGATACCTGTGAGTGAATTTGAAAAAGGGACGGTTACATCGACAAACCAACTGCCAACTGATGATAGCTTTGCCGCCCAGTGGCCGTTGGCGCCTCTCGTATCGATGCCTGAATCTCGGAGCCGCATGAAAAACGCATTATGCTCGTTAATATTTGATTCGATATATCCCTACGTTTCTATTTCTGTCACGCGTGGGTTTGGATTTGATTTTTTTCCAGTCAAACATCCTATATAAATTATCTAAACATACCTTTTCTTAGTGAGAGATAGTGAAAACTATAAACTACAGAACTAAAACTAAGACAGGTTATCGTGTGTATTTTCTTAAATTTTTAACCCTTTATTTTTTATTTTTTTAATAAAAAGAGGGGTGTTATAAGTTATATGTGTGTGTGTGTGTGTGTGTGTGTGTGTGTGTGTGTGTGTGTGTGTGTGTGTGTGTGTCTGTCTGTCTGCTGCTTGTCTGTCTGTCTGTGTGTCTGTTTGTGTGTCTGTTTGTGGCATCATTACTCTTAAACGGGTGAACCGATTTGAATGCGTTTTTTTTATTTGGAAGCAGGTTACTTGGCAATGGTTCTTAGACATGTTTCATCAAAATTGTTCCAGCCGTTTCAAAGTAATCAGCTCTTTTGTAAGCTGCGATAGGGATCCTAATTGACCCTTAATTGCGTTGGGGGGTTTTTTAAATTTTTAATTTATAATTATATCGTTTCTACTCTAATGCATATGTTTTACTCGTCAGTAAAATGTACGTCCTTTCTGGACCACAATCACTGCAATAAACCATTTTTTGAACGATTAACTTCGTTATGACTTAGCTTGGAAAGTAAATTGGGGTCATACACATTTTCTTGTTTAAGGCTCTCCTGTGGACATGGGAAATGTGAAGAGTCTGTAATACCAATATTTTAATACTGGAACCTACCTGGAACCTGAAACCTTGCGAATTACCCGTATCTATTGGTACGCCGATGACAGCACAGTCACAGAGAGGTGACTATCTAATAGCCGGGCCAGTGGTGACGAGATTGGGTCGGGAGGCTATGGTACAACGGACGAATAAGACACTGGAGGCCGTGTCCGACTGGGGCTCGGCCAACTTGGTCCAGTTTAATGCTGCCAAGACAAAGGCTGTTCACCCCAAAGCGGAGTCCATTCACCTTGGCTCCTACTTTCCAGAATGTATCCTTACCATCTGAAGACCACCTCGAGCTTCTTGAACTGAGCCTGCATTCTAATCTCAACTTCGGTGCGGCAATTGAGTCCAGGACGAAAACTGCTGTTAAAAAGCTGTCTTATACATATAAGGTGGGGCGGTATTTCACGCCGGAGCAATTTTTTACTTTATACAAAGCACAGGTAAGATCATGTATGAAATACTGCTGCCACATTTGGGACGGTTCCGCCAAGTCATCAGCTGGCGGCGTTTCGGTGGAGCATGGAGCCCGAAGACTCTTTGGTGATAGTCTGTCGTTCGGTGGCAAGCTACTGAGCCTCGAACATTCGTACTTAGTGTTAAGTTTTATTCATTGTTATTTTTTCTTAATTGGTATTTGTGTTCTTGTCTTAATAAATTTATTTTTTCTAGTCTATATCGGCCTGTGGTACGCCCGGCCAACTTTCGGCCCATTAAATAAATCTTAAACGGTGACTTTTTGTAGTGATGCAGTAGCGATGCTGTCGCGCGTTCGCATCGATACAGTTGCGATGCGGTCGCTAGCTGTGTACCCTCGCCCACATAACACGATTCAGTCGCGATGCAAACGCGATACCGTCGCGCTTCTGTCGCGATGCAAACGCGCGGTTCTCTACTAACGCACCACCCTCCCTCCGTTCCCTCCCCGATGTCGTTCGACACGGTCGCGCGTTTGCATCGATACAGTCGCGATGCTGTAGCGCGTTAGTAGCGCGTTAGCATCGCTTCTATAGCGCGTTACAAATGCGACTAACGCGCGTTATCGCTACAAAAAGTCGCCGTGGGCGAGGGCTCTTAAGTTTGCTTTTGTTTCTTACGCCGTGTATGTCCCTGTTTGACTTGTTTTTAGCCATTATGACGCCTTGCGGTTTTAGCTCGCGTGACATTTCTATATTTATGTATACATGTGTTTGTAGTTCTGTGCTTTAAACGCTGTAACAGTTTTTTTTAGCAGCATTCGTAAAATCAGAGCTTCCCCGGATTCAGCGTTCTACAGTCCGATGTGATTTCACAGCTATTAAATTAATGGTTAATGCTTTCACCGGCTCTTGAGCATAAGAATGAGTGTTCATTGTTTGAAATTAACGAATGAAAATAGCAATTTGTTCTACGTGAGCAGGCACCTATTTGACTTAGAAGTCCGATTGAATGAACGAAACGCATATTTAAAATAATATCAATTTGTAATCTACTTATACTTTATAATATTATAAATATAAAGCTGAAGAAATTGTTTGAACGCGCTAATCTCAGGAACTGCAGCTCCGATTTAAAAAATTCTTTCAGTTTTAGACAGCCCATTTATTGAGGAAGGCTCAAGGGCGGATCCACCGTTGTGGGCACGATGGGCATGCCCACAACCTTAATAGACTTGTGACGTCACACTTTTACGGTCTATTGAGATCGATAGGCTGATGATAATAAACGATATGCATTAATAAAATTTTAAAAACACACTGAATCATGAAACGTGCGTGATTCGGAACGCAGCAAAGCGCCATAGACGATATTATGCTGACATGTCACATTTTTGACAACTTATTGCCGTGCCGCCAAAATTTCCGAGCCGCGTAGCGCGGCGTGCGTGGCGCTAGGTGGCGCTACTTAATTGCGCTGGCCGACTTTACTTAGTACCTACTTTTGTTTATGCTGTGACACGTAAGCAACCTAGCATAACCTAAAAAAGATTACTTAGAAAGCGTAAATTACTTTGATTATTTTTTGCAACATAATACATATTGTTGTATCATGGTAAGTTATTTTAATGAAATTATTCCTATTCTACTGCTCTAATGCAAAGCCTTTCGCTATGTTTCATCAGTTGTAACTTTGTTTTATAATAAAAGAAGTAACAAAGAATGAAATTTATTGCATTGATTGCATGCATAATATATTGTTTTTTTTTGTGTGTGTGCTGGCTGTGGGTACGAAAAAGTTTGTTTTCTAGGTTGGGGAGGTTTTTTAGCTTTTACTAATGGGATAACTAAGTATCTATCTATTAAATTAAATCCTACATCTACTTTCGCAGCTATGCATCTAATATGTTATATTATAAGTTTTAACAAAACCAATCCGACGAACCCTAGTCCCTAGGTACTTGAAAATATCGCGAAAAAAAGTCAGCTCTTCCATACAAAACTTTAATACCTATGTACATCATCCAAACGTATAGTAACAGCTGATTTTTTTTCGCGTATTCGGGGTTAATTGCATAGTAAAACTTGTTCCATTATAATGAGCATTTGAGTATAGAGTTTGTCGAATTGATTTTGTTAAACCTTATTTAATTATAATAGCCCACTAAATAAATTATCAGGTACTTATTTATGGGGGCGGGCGTTTTCAGATGAAAATCTTAACTGAATATTTCGATTTTCATTTCACTTTTAATTGGATTAATTTTTTTTTGTTTTTTTCTACTCTGTGATTTATGTAATGCCTTATACCTATAATATAATTGCTTATGTTTATTATACACAACAAAAGATGGAAACTTATAGTAAGTAACAGAACAGAAAATAGATTCAGTTCAGGTAGGTATATACTGAATCTATTAAGGTAGGCGCCTATTACATAAGTCACAGCCCTACAGCTAACTTAAATTTTACCTAACCTAAAATAAATTCAAAAACCTTTCTCACCTCCCATCAATTCTTAAGATTGTTGAAAAGCTGGCTTGTGCATTGCATGTTGTTTTGACTTTTGCCTGCATTGTTTGATTTACAGGAAGATGAGGTTGAGGGTATTATAGTAGAGAAGAAGAGTGATGGTGGTGGCACAACTGGCTCTAAGCGGAGTCATAATACTGCTTCAACGCGAAAGATTAACACATATTTTCAAAAAAAACCCAGGGTTGAGATTGGAGCGGGGGTATTGACTACTGGTAGTGAAATTGAAATTGACTCCCAAGCAATTGATAATATAGATATTGCTTCTACTTCTGATCAGTATACGTCTACAGCTTTAACTGCATCATCATCATCAACTATAACTAGTGGTGGCTTGTCCTTGAACTCTGAATTTGCTTCAGATATTGGAAACTATATTTCTAAAAAAAACATGCATGAATTACCCGATGCAACTAAAGCTGCACTACTAGAAAAACATTGGGTGCCTTCACCTAACTATGATTTTCCGCACCAAGTTTTGCAAAAACACGGAAAAACGTACAGAAAATATGTCCAAAAATCACATCTTGAAAAATTCCACTGGCTTGTGCTGTCACATAAAGATCAGGGACTCTATTGCAAATATTGTGCCTTATTTATCACTCAATCTGCTACTGATTTCGTTAAATCGAACCCTGGACGTCTTGTGACAAAACCATTGAAAGCCTTTAACAACTTATTAGGCGAAGGCGGGTTATTACTGCAACATCAACGCAATCATTACCATAAGGTAGCTGTTGAAAGTGGGAAGAATTTTTTGGCGTATTATCATAAACCTGAGATCGATATTGCTAATCAGATTTCTACTCAAAGAAAGGCTCAAGTGGCAGAAAACAGAGATCGTTTACGACCAATTATAAAAACTATAATATTGTGTGGTCGTCAAAATATACCATTACGTGGCCACAGAGACGATGGCCAGATTTTAAGCACGAACACCGATCATAGTGACGTCTCCTCTGCAGAAGGAAATTTTCGAGCTCTGTTGAAATTTAGAATAGATGCAGGCGACTCAGTTCTCAAACGCCATTTATCATCAACAAGTTCTACAGCGACTTACATAAGCAAAACTGTACAGAACGAACTTATCGACATTTGTAAAGAACAGATTCAGGAGACTATTGTACAAAACGTGAAAAAAGCTAAGTTTTTCGCTATTATTTTTGACGAGACTACAGATATATCTCATACCGAACAGATGAGTCTATCATTCAGATATTTTAATGATGGATTTATTAAGGAAGATTTTTTATGCTTCTGTGACGCCTATGAAATGCTTCAAATTGAAGAAACAAATACTTCAGACAGCACAAAAGAACTACGATTAACAGGAATCGCATTAGCGAAAATCGTGGAAAATCTTTGCTACAAATTTGATATAGATTTAGCTTTTTGTGTAGGGATAGGAACTGACAGCTGTTCAGTAATGGCATCCGAAGCTAAAGGTGCTGTTCAGGAACTATCTAAAAAAGCCATTCACGCAAAACGTTGTCCTTGCAGTAATCATATTTTAAATAACTCCTTAGCCAAGTCATCAAACGTCGCTTCGTGTAGAAACACAACCGGGACAATGAAAAAAATCGTAGCGTTTGCTAACGCTTCTGCAAAACGCCATAGCGTATTCTCAGAAGAGCTTGATGGTACGGCTATTCAAAGTATATGCGAGACACGATGGGTTGAAAGACACGACGGCCATTTACAATTTCAGGGTGATAATTTGGTTAAAATTTGTAACGCACTGGAGAGAATATCGACATGGCAAGATAATAAAACTTCAAGTGACGCTCACTGTCTCTTACAAACTCTACGTAGCTCTAACTTCATCATATCTTCGATATGCCTAAGCGATATTCTAGGTAAGAAAACAAAACAATACAAATCGATCTATATGTAAGCTTTTTATTTCTTTAAAAAATATATCTCTTTTTTATATTTTAGGAACTACAGTTTCGTTGAGCCGATTCTTGCAAACTGCATCGGTTGACATCAAAAGAGCCATCGATGCAGTGAAGGATGTCATGGAAGTATTACGATCGAAACGCCAAAGCGCTGAGTCTGTATTCAAGCAATTATTTTCAGAGGCGACAGAGCAAGCAAAAGAGCTGGATGTTACATTAAAATCCCCACGTACAGTTCAAAGACAAACAAACAGGTCCAATTATGAGGCAAAATCGGTGGAAGAGTACTTTCGGAAATCAATCTACATACCTCTATTAGATTCCATTATTAATGATTTGGAGGACAGATTGTCTCCGGAGGTACTCGACCTGTTTCATTTGGGAGTTTTTCTACCAAACCCTAATGTGAGTATCAGGGACTGGGATATCGATATCGAGATAGTGAAAGTGAAAAAAGTGGTCCAGATGTACCGCCTATTCATTAACGATAGTGAGTCAACTGTCATAAATGAATACCGACTCTGGATGACCAAATGGAAAAGAGAATATAAGAACAATTCGGTCATACCAGACTCGGTAGCTCATCTCATTGAAGCATGCGACCAAGATTTGTACCCTAACATAAAAATTTTCTTACAAATACTGGCAACTCTTCCGGTCAGCGTAGCTACCGCAGAGAGATCTTTTTCTACTCTTCGCAGAATAAAATCTTGGTTGCGTGCCTCAATGGCACAGGAAAGATTATCCGGGCTAGCTCTCCTAAATATACACAAAGATGTGAACCTGGATATCGATGACATTATCAACGTTTTCGCAAAAAAAAAACGTAAGCTTGAATTTGTAATTTAAGTTTTTAAGTAAGTACCTAAATAAAGTTGTTTAATGTAAAATGTACCCAGCATTTAATTTAATTTGATATTCTTAGAAAATGTCAAAAATAATCAAAATCTCGCCTGGTGGATCTCACTTGCTGATATCACTTACATTACTCCTGATACAACGTCAAGATACCTAGTTGGTTACTAAGTTCTGTTACTGTAATAATCCTTCTCTACATAAAATATACTAACGAAAGTTAAATAAATTATATATTAAAATGAAGTACACACAATCAGGATTTGTCAATTTCATTCAAAACGGCCTCCTTGGGCCTGAACACAGGCCTTCAGACGACGAGGCCAGTCATCAATAGCGACACGCACGGTTCTCATATCTGATTCCGTCACTGTCTTGACTATGGCTCGCTTGAGGGAGTCAAGATTTGTGTGGGGTTTAGCACAGGCTTTCTCCTCAATAACCTGCCATATAACATAATCCAGGGGGTTGAGGTCTGGGCTGGAGGTGGACCAGTCTTCGTGGGCAATGAAGTCAATTTTGTTGCTTCGAAACCAGGCTTGAGTTGTTTTTGCTTGATGTGGAGGGGCTGAGTCTTGTTGAAAGACCCAGGGCTGGTTTTGAAATAGAGAGTGGCTTCAAGGCTTCACTACTGGTTCCAGAACGGTTTCCTGGTAAACTTTAGCCCCAGTTTTGACACCTTTTTCACAGAAATGGACCTGTCTTAACCCTGAGTATGACACACCTAACTAAATCATGACTTGAGAGGGATGATGGCCTCGTTACACTCTCGGAGCAGCTACACTCGCTTCTTGACTGTTTTCTGCATACATTCTGTCATTCTGGCGGTTACAACATTCTTCAATGGTAAAAATTTTTGCGTCTGTAAATAATATATTTCGGTGGCCATTTTGTGCGTACCGCTTCAGTAGCACGCGACTTCTATTCAGCCTCATAGTCTTCAATCGTCCATTAAGCAAATGACATGACCTTTCCGTCTACGATAAGCGTGTAGTCTAAGGTCTTGATTGATAACTTTTTTAAGGGAGCTTCTCTTCACAGACATCTGAATTGCCAACAACTTTTGCTTCCGGACGGGGTTTTTTGCGATTCTCGCCTTCACTGCCTTTATTAGAGCTGGGGTCCAAACGGTGCGTGGTCTTCCAAACCTCTTGCGGTCATCAAAGCTCAGGGTACTATTGTACCTATTAATGGTACGATAAACGAATTGTTTGTTGATTTTCAGATTTTGAAGCAACTTCAAAATCACGTTTGGCGGATGCCCGCATTTGTGCAACGCAATTTCAGGGACACGATTTTTTTTTAGACCCCAGTCCATTATAAATACGACGAGATAAGTGTTGTGTGTGCTATAAAATTATAACTAACAACCCGCCATATTACGTAATTTTTTTATTTTTTCGGTAGCATTTGTTTTAACGCAAGAAAAGGCTTTGCAAATCGAGTAACAGAACTTAGTAACCAACTAGGTACCTATTTACCCAGTCTAGTGTCCCTATATTGGCTTACTGGCTACTAGAAAAAAAGAAAAAAATATAAGTTATTGATTGAAATAGGTTTGGATCGAAACTGACTATATTTAAAAAAAAATCAGGTCCGACTTCCTCCTAAGTTTATTTCCATTCCTAAGGCCAAAGTCCTGATGCTTAGAAAAAAGGAAATAATCTAATTCCAAAGTTCATAAACGACTTGCACGATTGTTAATGAGCATCTTTATGCTACGACTCGTACTTAGCCGATTTTGTAGTAGCTGTGACCACAACCTTTTTTGAGGGCTGGATCCGCGCTTGGGAAGGCTATAGGCTATATATCATCACGCTAACACCAATAGGAGCGGAGCGGAGCGGAAGTATGTTTCAAAATCGGGGGTTTTTGAAGTAAAACTTCTATTCTATAGGCGCTAATCTCAGGAACTACTGCTCCGATTTGAAAAATTCTTTCAGTGTTAGATAGCCCATTTCTCGAGGAAGGCTATAGGCTATATCATCACGCTAACACCAATGGAGCGGAGCGGAGCGGAAGAATGTTTCAAAATCGGGGGTTTTTGACGTGACAACGTCTAATAAATCGATGAACGCCGGCTGCATACACGAAAAAAGGATGACGCAATGTAACGTTACATGTAAGTACATGTACGTACATGGGGTTGTGGGGGTGAGGGGGTGAGGGGGGGTATCTAAGGGGATGAAAATTTCCTTGATTTTGCCGTAGGATGCACCGTTTTCAAGATATTTGACAAAAACACCGGGGGGCGGGAGGGGGGTTGATGGTGGTGAGGGTGCGGGGGTAACAAAGGGGGGATGAAAATTTCATTGATTTTACCGTAGGATGCACTGTTTTCAAGATATTTGACAAAAACACCGTGGGGTGGGGGTGGGGGGTGAGGGGGGAGGATGTGCGGGGGTTTTTGAAATAAAACTTCTATACCTAGGCACGCTTGACTTAGGACGAATGCGGGTGTGCGGGGGGTGCTGTGTGGGGGGGCGGGTATTTTTTTTTATGTCGAGGAACTAAGGAGAGCCATAATTGATGAAAAAGCAAATTGGATAAAAAAATAAGCTGCCCAAATTACTAATTCCACGCGGACGGAGTCGCGGGCTAAAGCTAGTGTAATATGTAGTACCTGGGCGACCGAGCTCTGCTCGGGCAGAAACTCGGTACCAAGCGTTTTCCGGTTTCCCAGAGATAAGACCAAGCTAGATCAATTTTTCATCCCCGAAAACCCCAAATACCAAATTTCATCGAAATCGTTGGAGCCGTTTCCGAGATCCTGATTATATATGTGCGGGGGAGGAGGGGCGGGGGAGGGGGTTCAGGAGGTCTGAAAGGGGGGATGAAAATTTCATTGATTTTGCCGTAGGATGCACCGTTTTCAAGATATTTGACAAAAACACCGGAGGTGGTGGGGGGGGGGGGGGGGGGTTTGTGAGTCACATTAAACTATCGTCCGTAAACCGACTTTACAGACAACCGGCTTTTCCTGTTCTGTGCTCCCAATAGGGAACGTTAGACGGTGCTGCCAACTGGTGCCATAAGGGTGCCATCAATTTGAATGTTTTACCTTAATAAGTTTGTTTTACTGTCCGCATAGTGTCTCTTCTATCGCATTAGTGCTGCCGCCTATAGTTACTGCACGTTCCCTATAATACTTTTTCTCACAAAAAAGTAACTTTTTCTCACAAAAAAGTAACTTTTCTCACAAAAGAAGAAACTTGACGTTTTCTCGTGAAAAATAAACTTAAAAAAAAAAAAAACTAAAAATCTTGAAAAAAACGTGGAATCGAACTGAGGTCGGCTGGATCCGCGACCACCCGATTTCTAATGCGCCATTATGATCTGCTCGACGTCGGCGAAATTTAGCTTTATATTCTAATGCAAACAAAAATAGCCGGAAAACACGAGTAAAAGCGATTTTCTGAAAATGAAACATAGCTAGATCAGTTTTTCATCCCCGAAAACCCCCACATACCAAATTTCATCGAAATCGTTGGAGCCGTTTCCGAGATCCTGATTATATATATATACATATATATATATACAAGAATTGCTCGTTTAAAGGTATTAAATAGATAGATAGATGTAGGTAGATACTTTACTTATTTTACTATTCTTTACAAATCGGAATAAAAAAATGTTAAATGTTTATACCTACAGTAGGTACTCCATAAAATATGGAATGGGCAAAGTTTTAGGCGAGCCGGAATCAAGTTTATGCTCTCGATACGAGTCATAATAGCAGCCTCCCCACGGGCCCACAACCTACAAGTCAAAATAAAATCGGGAATACACATCAATGTCGCATAAAAAATGTACGAGGCAACAAAACTCTTTTCACTCGGTGTTATTAAGGCTAGGGGAGCTTGCTAAACAAACTTTTCTATCTCATGAATATTCCAGCCCAATCATCTTCCATCCATGACATCTGATAACGTAATACCTCCTGATTACAGCTGCGACTCGCTGACGTGAATAATAATTGCCTTTATGCAAAATCGGTTTTGGGAATTGGTTGTTTTTGGATAAGAGTAATTCCATAATTAAATTTTGAAGTTCAGAGTTCACTCACATTTATATTAGTACATGTTCAGTTTTTTAGGACTTCAAAATTTGTTGGGAATGAATTGTTAATTTATTTTCAAGATGATCTACAGAATTAGAATAAGTAGTTGTACATAAAAATAATTACTTTAACGTGAAATTATATTTTGATCATAGAAATGAAACTGAGCGACTGAATAAAATGATTCCAATGAGCAGGGAAGATTAAAATAGCGACCTTTTACAAAAAACATAGTTTTTTTTTTAATACACAAACGTAGGCGACTTTAAGTGAGTAGGTACTCTAATGGTACTTTGAAAAGCCTCAAAATTAGTTCATTGACTCTGATTACCATTTCAGACAGAATTCGGATAGGCTCAGGAAAATTATTATATGTTGTTAAAGTACCTAAGCATATAAATTGCAACGATTTAAACCGTTATCACATGAAGACCACATTCAAGGCACGTGTGTAATACAGGATACGTTCTGGCGGCGTTTAAATTCACTAAAATTAATATACTAACCAAACGGATTCTCAATGTTCATTCAATTAACTTCCATTCATGTCGTCGTTCAGTTTCTGCCTAATATATAACAATTCTATTCCGCAGATAAAGCGTACGATCGACTTTTCCTGCAAACAAATTGGCTGTTAGACGTTCGACGAAGTGGCGCAGCCGGTGGGATGGGGCGCGTTAGTCCTTGCCGCACATTAACTGAACGTTATCCGATCAGCTAGCAAGGGAATTCTACCGCTATAGTTTTTCCTAAGACAGTAAAACACTTTGTGTGTTGCCAGATTGCCAATGATTCGGGTACTGCGAACATTCAGTCTTAATTACTTTGAATGTACGAGCTACTTATAATTCATTGTCTTGTCTTACTCTACTCTCAGGGTTTAATTAAGTGAATCGAACCTTTGTTTACCTATATTATTTTAAGCCCAGATCTGACACAAGCCAAGTTATTCGGCGACACAGTTCAGGCGCGCCCTCCGGATTAACAATAACGTAGGCAGGCACGAGTCGACAACTAAACTAACTCCAACTAATAATGCTGGGTTGCTCTTTGACTGAAGAAATTCTAAAAGAAAGTCGTCGGATGTACGAAAAAAGTTCCACGAAAAAGGATTGATCCATCGAAAGGGCAAAGTTCTTTGAGCTTCAGATAAACGAAATCTTTTTTTTTCAGTGATTAGGAGTAACTTGACATTGACCTTTGTATTTTTACAACCTTTTGGTGGTTTGTTAAATGGTTCATCGCGCAAGTCGATTTTCACCCCACCTTCACAGAGCGAATGGATTGGCTACACATATTTATGTACCTACCCAGATCAGATTGAATGACAATTGGAAGTACAGCCAAAATAAAAACGCACAGAAAGAATAAAAAGACTGTATTTTTTATACTTCTAAAAAAATTTATTATTTTTGTAGTGATTTTTGATAACACTTGGTAATATAAATTTAGTCAGTGACTGGGTAAATTGCATCAACCAAAACAAAACAAGTCATTGCGTAAGTAATCCAGTACACGCGTCGTTTACATTACATTCATTACCAGATCGGTGACGAGCAACTGATATCGGATTTAGAGCCAACTTACTTTCTATAATGTATACCTACCTACTTAAAAATCAAACGTAATCTGATATTTCATATGGCGTTGATGTGCTGACTGCTGATCTTATTCGAATTTTATGACAGAAAACCTAACAAGATTTCCCGGCTTCATTTATTTCATTCTGGATGCTTGTGCCTGCTATGTAAAAGTCCTTTCATATTATTATCCTGCAGAAAATATCGACGGGTCTCAAGCAGCACTTTGTGTTCACCGGTATCTGAGAAGTGATGCGAGTTTCATTGTTTCGGGATCCATCCTAATGATCCCAGACACGCCTCGGCTTGTTCTGGAACTCGGAACAGTTATATCTTGATAGGCTATGCAGACTTTAATCCGCGAACGTAAAATGTGTAAATTCTAACTAAATTATCTCTTATGTTAGTATGTATATTGCTGTGGTATATTGTGTGTTGGGGTGGTGCCTACTCTGAATATGAGCTCTGGTTGAGTTCGAAACGCGTCAGTGTAGTTTGGAGTGGTGATGGTTGGGTTTATGTGATTTGTGTGTGTTCGTACAGTGTGGAGGTGGAAGAACTGCATGAACACACATTTCTTGCATAAACGTAACTATCGTAAGGTAGCGGGTGAGCAAAGTAAATTGTTTCAGTTCATTTTACAGCCAAGGGCATAAATATATGTACGTTACCAAGACGTCAAAAATATCTATACACCTCTATGCCACTAATCATAAGGTTGGTGTTTACATGTATTTGACGCAATGGCTGTATAGATATTTATTTATACCCTTGACTGTACCTACGTAGAAATAAAACAAAATCTAAATGCAAATCGTGTGATTTGGTAGCAAATCAAATGCATAAAGCGACATCTAAGAAAGACATTACGGAAAAAAGCCTCATTATTTGATCGGTCTACTAAAAAACTACGAGCCGAGCTCCTTTTTAGAAAACATCAATTGATCTAGTTTTCAGGTCGTATGATAAAATTATACGTACCCTGATATGTGTGAAATGTCGGGGGATAGGCTGCACGCCTGGTCGTACGGTCAGGCCTCATGCATGCCATGTACTTACGCGCGATATTTACCTACCGCGGCGACGATCTCCTGCGATCGAAATTCCAGTAGGTTGTCACAAGCGCGCGCCGACGCACGTTCATTCGTGTTCCACGAAATTCACGGAAAAAATATGCCGCCTGGACTTTTATAAGTGAATGGTGAAACAGGGGGCAAATTTTAATATGACTATGCTAGAATTAATCTATACCTTGATCTATACATATAAAATCCTTTGTCCTGACTGACGGATCAACGCACAGCCTAAACCGCTGATCGTAGAGACCTGAAACATGGAGGGTGTGTTCTTTGTATGACGTAGGCATCCGATAAGAAAGGATTTTCCGTAGTTCTACTTCTAAGGGGGTAAAAAAGGGGGGCAAAGTTTGTATGAGACATCGTGATTCCTTGGTCCAATCTACTTCAAATTTTGCATAAACATTCTTTAACAAAATTGATGGAAGACATATTTCGTATTTTGTTGAAATTCATCCCTTGACGGGGTCAAAAAGTAGTAGAAAGTTATTTTGGGGGTGATTTGCTTCGAAGTTGATATCAATACTCCTTAGTGCTTTTGATTTAAATTACATTTTATTTTGACACATTGTAAACGAAACGAAACTTCAAATATTGCAAACCATTTTTGTCTACGTTTGTCAACCACGTCTTGATCTGATCTCTGATAATAGCTAATTATATGTATTAAGTATTTGCATTTCACCAAGCTTT
This sequence comes from Archips xylosteana, assembly GCA_947563465.1. Classification (NCBI taxonomy): domain Eukaryota; kingdom Metazoa; phylum Arthropoda; class Insecta; order Lepidoptera; family Tortricidae; genus Archips; species Archips xylosteana. Next base: position 10,491,252 of record OX387347.1, on the reverse strand, counting down.
TGCTTTTACAAGCGCAGCGTGGGACGTCCACCAACGAGATGGACGGACGTTTTGGTGAAGGCCGCAGGTTCAGGGTGGATGCAAGTCGCTTCCAACCGTAATGATTGGACGTCAATGAGGGAGGCCTATGTCCAGCAGTGGACGTCCTACGGCTGAAATGATGATGATGATGAAGCTTTTATGCGAGTTCAACCTTTTTCGAATAAAATCGAATTGAGTATTCAAATATTATTGTTGAACTCGCATAAAAGCTTGGTGCAATGCAAATACATATAAAATGCTTTGTCCTGAAGTCCTAAATGACTGACTGCCGGATTAACGCACAGCCTAAACCGCTGTATGTAGAGACCTAAAACGTGGAGGGTGTGTTCTTTGTATGACGTAGGCATCCGATAAGAAAGGATTTTCCGGAATTTCCACGGGATAAGGAATAATCGGGATTTATATATTTCATCAAGATTGACCCTATGCCCATAACGAAGATTACTAAACTGTACAAATTGGGCATGCAATTAGACTATTAGAATATAAAGCGAATATAAAGAATTTTGAAAATTTCCACGGGATAAAGTTAAATCAGGATTTATATATGTAGGTACTCAAATCAACTGGACCATATCTCCGTAACTACAATTACTAATCTTTTCAAATACAGTATTAACGAAAATGACCATAACAACAAAAAAACTTATTGCAGGATTTTTGGAAATTCCTGTGGGATAGATAATCTCTGAAACTTCCGAGCCGATTAAAAAAAAAACTTTTACCAGTAAAAAGTTACACTATCCTTTATTGACATAGGCTACTTTTTTCCGGGGAAATGCAAAATTCCCAAGGGATAGAAAAAAGAAAATTCAACTTCGGAGCTCATTTTAAAATGTCTTACACCAATAGAAAAGATGCACTGTCCTTGGTTAACATAGGATGCTTTTTTCCGGATAAATGCAAAATTCCCGCGGTATAGAAAATAGTAAAATTAACTTCGGGGCTGAGTTTAAAAAAAAATCACCAATAGAAAGCTTCACTATCCTTTATTGGTATAGGCTACCTACTATTTATTCGGTAAAATGCAAAATTCCCCTGGGATATTAAGAAGTGAATTTCACTTCAGGGCTGATTTGAAAATTTCTTTCACCTATTAGTGAGTAGCTACACTAACCCTTACTTACATAGACTATTTTCTCCGTGAAAAATCAAAATTCCCACGGGAAAAAAATAAGTGAACTCAACTACGCGGCTGATTTTAAAAGTTCTTTTATCGGTTGAAAGCTTTAAGGACATAGGCTACTTTTCTCGGGGAAAATGCAAAATACCCGCGGGATAAAAATAAGTGTAATTTTGCAAAGAATAAGGACAAATTTGTTGAAATTCCCGCGGGATAGGGAATAAACGGGATTTATAATATTCACTAACTGATACTCATGATGAAATGATAATAATGATGGATGTTGCCGGTGCCGGATTTTTGTTTTATACAATGAAAGAGATGAAGAAGCTTTACCACAAATTGGAATTCTACGCGGACGAAGTCGCGGGCAAAAGCTAGTCTATATATATAAAAGAAGAAACTGACTGACTGACTGACTGACATATCAACGCACAGCCCAAACCACTGGGCCTAGAGATTCCAAATTTGGCACGTAGGTTCCTTATAAGGTCTAGGGGTGCACTAAGAAAGGATTTTTCAAAATTCACTCCCTAAGGGGGTGAAACGGGGGTCCAAAGTTTGTATGGGGAAACAAGATTCGTTCGACTATTTTATTCGAAACTTCACAGAAGTACTCCTAATGATAAATGAGTAAACACGTGTTTCAGGTTTTTTGAGAATTCAACCCCTAAAAGGGGGAAAAGGGGTAACAAAGTCTGAAAATCAACATTGGTGTTGTTTCTATGGTTTATCGGGTCGCTGGTTATGAAATCAACAACGTTTTTAAAATCCGACGTGGCGGACGTAAAATACCATCTCCCTGGATGGGGTGCGATGGGGTTGAAATGTCTAAATAAACTAAATGACTGTTGATATATCAACGCACAGCCCAAACCACTGGACCTAGAGACTTGAAATTTTGCACATAGATACCTTATACAATGTAGGCATCCACTAAGGAAGGATTTTTGGGAATTCCCACGGGGACGGGAAAGAACGGGATTTATTCGATTCCGAGTGACCCTATCTCAGTAACTATAATAACTAGACTCTTCAAACTTGATACACAAGTAGATACTACATTAGTTAAAACATTAATTTCAGGATTTTTCGAAATTCTCACGGGATAAGGAAAAAACGAGATTTATATATTCAGTTCAACGGGATCCTATATTACTAGACTCTTCAAATTTGGCATAGAAGTAGGTAATTATAATGGTAAAAAACAGTTCTAAGGATTTTTGAAAATTCCCACAGGATAAGGAAAAAACAGGATTTTTCGTTTTACTGGTCGTAGAAAGCTGAAATTCGGCATCTAGGTTGCTTGGAGAGTGTACAGGAGGATTAGGAGGGGACTTTTCATAATTCCCATGGGAACGGGAAAAAACGGGATTTTTCGTTTTACTGGTCGTAGAAAGCTGAAATTCGGCATTTAGGTTGCTTGGGGAGTGTAGAGGAGCATTGAGAGAGGACTTTCCCAAATTCCTACGGGAACGGGAAAAAACGGGATTTTTCGTTTTACTGGTAGTAGAAAGCTGAAATTCAGCATGTAGGTTGTTTGGGGAGTGTAGAGGAGCATTGAGAGAGGACTTTCCAAAATTCCCACGGGAACGGGAAAAACGGGATTTTTCGTTTTACTGGTCATAGAAAGCTGTAATTTGGCAAGTGGGTTCCTTGGGGAGTGTAGAGGAGCATTAAGAAAGCATTTCCCGATATTCTAACGGGAACGGGAAAAAACGGGATTTTGCGTTTTACTGGTTGTAAGCTAAAATTTCAAAATTCATAAGCATAGGCAAAGGGTTCTTTAACCGACTTAAAAAAAGGAGGTTATGCATTCCACTTTATCTATTTTTTTATGTAGGTATGTTCACCGATTTCTCGGTCAATTGTGGATCGATTATAAAAATTATTTTTTTATTCGAAAGAATACAATATACTCCTGAGATGGTCCCATTGTCACCAAATCAGGATCTGATGGCGGGATCTCAAGGAAATCGAGGGCAACCCTCAAATTTTGTAGGCACGCATTACGTTTTTCATATATTTTCTAAAGCTATTTAAGTGTTTGCGTCTGGTAGACATCATCTCATGTTGATGAGCTGATGATGGAAGGTAAATCTCCTTAACGGTTAGGAGTTGAGGATATTTTTTCAAATATTATAGGTACGTATAGACCGATTGTTGTATTCTTTCAGGTTATCTGGGTGAGCTGATGATGGAAGGTTAAACTCCTTAACGGTTAGGAGTTTTAGGAAGTTTCTTTAAATATCATATGCACATATAGAACTTTAGTTGTATTCTTTCTGGTTATTCAGATGAGCTGCTGATGGAGGGTATAACTCCTTAGCGGTTAGGTCACACAACACCTTTACAAAATACTATAATATGTATAATATCAATGCTAAGTAGGTACACAGCGCTTCCAGTTACTCAAGTTTCCGTAGAAGGTAAGAAAACATTGAATCATACCCAATGCAGGACAGGGGAAAGTAATAATAGGTTTTATATTATTAACAAGCCTGGTTATTTTAGTGGCCGCTTCCGAATTAGTGAAAAACATTGTATATAAAGAAATACTGTAAAGGACCGTATCTACCTGAAGTTTAGTCGGCCTTGCTTGCACGCTTGCTTGCACGCCTACTTGCACGCTTTCTTGCACGCTTGCTTGCTTGCGTGCATGCTTGCTTGCTTGATATCTTAGTTCTTTGGTATACTCATGGTACACGCGAGCGAAGCCGCGGGCAAAAGCTAGTAGCTAATATAACAATTTGGAAGTTCGTATCGTGCTGTCCCTCTTACTCTTCTATAAAAAGCTATAAGCGTGAGCGGGATGGCACGACGCGAAGTTCGAAAGTTGACCTTCGTATTCTAGTATAACGCTAGGGTACTGTGAGCATGGCAATGTGTTCTGCGCATTACAATAAATATCCTATTTTTGTTAGGATTCCAGAGCTAAAATGGCAAAAACGGAACCCTGATAGTTTCGCCATGACCGTCTGTCCCTTTGTCCGTTCGTGGCTTAGCTTAGGGAATATTAGTGCTAGAAAGTTTGCATATAGCAATTATCCCGACAAAATGGTAAAACAACATGTAGAAAAAAAAAATAATCCAAACTGCCAGCCCTTGTCACACATTCTTAAAGAGACGGAGTAGTATAATCTGTGGCTACAATCGCGGTAAGTACCAAGATTTTGTACGGGATGCAGTATCTGTTACGAAGTAACTTTTAAGTAATCTGTGGTACGGTACAGACGGTACGGTACGTATAGGTAGGTAGGTACGTAGCAAAAATAGCTACTGGCCTGTGCCTGTCAATTTCGTAGCAGGCAACAGGCTTAAGGTGGAAGCGCACGCTCTTGGCGCGAAATTCAAAATTTTTACAGGTTTTAATTTATTGTGGGTAAACGGTGTAACTGTTTAACTTCATATGGTATTTGCGCTTGTAAAACAGTGTTCTTTATTTTATTGTGTAAAGTTTTTTAAGAATAAAACTATTAGCTTGAAATAAAAGTTGTCAAAACGGTGAAAGTCCGAATTTCTATGTTGGACAACTTTTATAGCAAGCTAACAGTTTTATTCTTAAAAAGCTTTACACAAAAAATAAAGAACACTGTTTTACAAGCGCAAATACCATATGAAATTAAACACTTCCACCGTTTACCCACAATAAATTAAAACCTGTAAAAATTTTGAATTTCGCGCCTAGAGCGTGCCGTTCCACCTTAACCCAGTGGGTAATCTACTTTTACAGTCATTGTCAATGACAGCACGGTATTGCGAAGCCCATGCGATCGTCAAAGAACATCGGATTGGAATACATATGCGAATACACATACCAATATTACAAATGCGAAATTAACTCTGTTTGTCTGTTATCTCCTCACGCTTAAACCGCTTAGCCAATTTAGATGAAATTTGGTATGGAGATAGATAGATAGACCCTGCGAAGGCCGTAGGATGATAATGTACTAACGATTATTGCTGACTCCATCTGCAAAGAATTTGCTTAAATTAGGCTTTCATCAGTGTTTAGGTAGTACTTACAATTTAGCTTGCGTAGGAGGGTTCATTTTACGGAAGGGCCGGCAACAAAAACCATGATATCAGAAAGAGCCTTTTTCCCTTTTAACGCTCCCGAACTCTTTACAACTTTGATTAGGGTTGCTGTCTGTGCTTTCTAATCAATAATCTTTATTACCTTATTGTTTTACGTACACTGCTCAAAATTAAAGTGTTGTGGGAGTTCTGGGGATAAAAGCACGGCAGACGTGCAAAGTAAGGTTTATGGAAACGTTTGTATCGTTCTTGTTTTAACTGTGCTAAAAACGTGCAGGTAGTTCAAGGTAAAAAATTGCCAATATTCAACTGTTCTGTTTGTAAAGATCCCTTCAATAGCTACACAAATACTTATGTATGAAGTATAAATAACAAAAGGGGTACTGTAAGGTCAGGTTACTTTGGCCATGAAGGCTGACTTTGGCTATTAGGATTAACTCGGTCGGTTCTATTACTGTATTGAAATTATGGTGCATTGGTTGGTTTTTGCTTTTTTCCCGAATCTCATAGGTACGAACTTAGTTGCTGATACTGCTTAACCTGCATTGTATTATTAATCATAACATAGTACTCGTAGTATGTGTGAGCGCTTCGCTTCATCTTTTATGTGGCGTCTGTTTTTCCGAATAGGTTAGTAATTACAATTTAAGGATATTTAAGGCCAGAGTGAATAGGTTATCACTGAACCAGTGAGCTATTGGTACCTTCGTTCTCATCGACATTTACCAAAAGGTGCATTTAATAAAAGCCTGAAAACAATTGGTAGCCCTAATTCAGATTTCCGCTGGTAGATTACGCACGTACTTAACTTTTAGGAACATAAACAAGTTTTGCCGAGGAAAATACTAAATCAAAATATATCAATAGATATATTTAATAAATAGGTTAATGAAGAAAAGTTTCAAAACTCACGTAACGGATTCCTAATAATCTACTCTAAGTACTAAATGTGAATAGCAATGAAAAATAATAACGGAGGCAGAGGCGATGCTAATGAAATGAGTAATGACTGACAACCAGACTATTGGAATAACATTTCGTATAGACGATATTTATATCATGAGACGTGCAGTCAACGGCATATTATTTTTAACAGACGTCAAAGAGAAGACGAGACAAGGTGGGGATGGTGGATGACGGTGGATGGTTAAACCGTGGGTGGGTTGCTTTGAGCTCACCATGTAACATCCAATGGGGTGTTTTTCATGAATATTTTTAACAATGTGAACAAGGGGATGAAAATTAATATTAAATAAAAAATAATATACTTACAGAAATAGAAAAACGTTACTGAATTAATCCGTATTATGTGACAGCGTGAAATTAAACATTTTATTTTACTTACGGGTAAGTAGTAACGCTAAGTAGGTACCTACGTAAATATAAAACCGGAAAAACAAAACGAATAAGTTGTGTTCAATATCAATACTAAGCGCGTCAAAGAGAAATTCTCTTTTTATACTTCCCGACTTGACCTAATAAAAATACGGACCAGTAGGTAGATATTCACCAGGCGGGTTCCATTCGAGCGTCGATATTGGCGGCCTCAGCTCTCACGCCCCAAGCGCTTTCTGCTTTCACTGCTTACATGCACTCAATCCTTTTAATCTGCAGTACAGAATACTTAAAAATACTGAGTTATTGAGTACAGAACAGACTCGTCACATCCAACCCCCTTCTTGGTAACAGCTTCCATAGCTGTAGGGGTATTTTGGAGAAAGCGAGTCGGGCTTACACTTCGATATACATATACTTGGCAAGTAGACTAATTTATCGCATTATAGGTACGGCATAGGAACGTGGTATTATAGCGTTTTTAGTACCTATTCATAGAGTTGTCCGCCTATTGTCTGCTGTAAAAAAGTGCTGGAAAGAATTCACGCGTCTAAATTTAAATAAAATCAAATAAATCCAATGATTATAAATCAGATTGCTCTTATGTTTGAGTACATGTCATAACAACTGAAAATGCACGCAAATGTTCGGGTGGGATAAGTGGTAGGTATGTGTCTACCGAGCGGCACGGTGGAGGAATGGACACATGAACGTAAATATATCATTGGTTTTTATGTCAGTGGAATAAATAAATAAACTGTATTCAGAAATAGGTACTTTTGGTAGCAGCTCTATACAACTAAACTTCCTACGATGCACACTCTATTTATTTTTCCATTTTTTGAATGTTTTAAGATATAGGTACCTACCTACATAGATAGATACATAGGTAGATAGATCTTCATCATCCTCAATTCAGCCTCCTTGATTATGACGGTTCATCATTACGGTTGGAAGCAGCTTGCATCCACTGTGAACCTGCGGCCTTTACCAAAATGGGGTGAAAAGTTCTAGAATGGAGACCACGGCCTGGCAAGCGCAAAGTGGGACGTCCACCAAAGAGATGGACTGAGTTTTTTTCAGTTTCAGCGGGAGAAAAGTTATACCAAAAAAAATTGATCGGCTAAAGTTACAAAAATATGTGCACACTACCTTAATGCTAAGTTAATAAAGCCGTGTATACCTACATATTTTTGTAACTTTGGCCGTATCGATCTCTTTGTAATCGATTGTACAAAATAAAATTAACGATGAGAAAGGGTGTAAAATTAATGCGGTGAATCTTATTTTAGTCGTCATTTATTTTGCGTTCTAACGTTTGTTATTAAATTATTGCTTAAGTACTCTAAGAAATAATATTAAGAGGTACAGGTTTATATTTATATTTACTTATTCAATAGGTAATTTAAACTCAGCCACGGAACTTTCTGTGGTCTGTAACTTCGTGAAAATAATTCAAATTGACATATTGAGATAAGCAGCTTTGGAAGCTTACGCGTTCATATTTCTGAGTATGCGTAGATTGCCCTTTTTATATTTTATTATTTTAACATAGCAAAAGAATCATTTTGGAAAATCAAAGCTGTTTCACGGGTTTAGGTTTTTTTTTCAACATAAAACTTACCTATCAAAATAACATAGGTACAAGCTGGCAAATTATAACACATTATAACAAAGTCCAAATTGAAGCAGGTTGAATAATTCTGGATTTTTTAATTTAAAGTTTTTAAATCACTCATAAACATTTGCATTGTAATCAAGCAATTAAAAAACCGGCTAAGAAAGCAGGGTTCCGAAGCTGTTCATATTTCAATGTTACCTAGATACATAACTATGTATTAAATTTGATTCGAAATAGGTATGTTAAAATATAATAAAAACACTACAATCTAAAATTGTGATAAAATGTATGTTGTGAAAAAGAGCACTAGCAAATAAGCGCTTCTTGGCACTTACGTATGTCAGTTTGTTTGTTTGAGAAGCGCAGTTTTTCAAGAATAGGTAGCTCGTAACGTAAACGGTATTTCAATCATGTAATTGTCAATTTTTTTTTCATATTTTCGGAGACAATGGTTTAGTAGATGAAGCGGGGACACAATTTACGCTACTTTTGAACCAATTACTTTAAAAAAAATCATTTAGTTAATAAAAATGCTTAAAAACCTTAAAGTGTTCTTAAAATTCTGTACTGTACCTACTCTTTTTTAATTTATAAGGAACCTTTGCCGTGCGAGTTCGATTCGTATCTGGCCGCGTTTATATTAACAATATGGAGACAGCATAACCCTACGCAGACATAATATGGAGAGTTTGATAACCGTTCTGCTTGGTTGCCTACTATAATTTAAATTTAATTGTTTTTACCAGTGTTTTTTAACTTTTATGTAACAATAGCAACGGAACAATCTACATTCTTTATCACATATTACGTACGAGCCACGCGGCCAATTTACTCAGGAACAACAAGAACTTGCGATGAATTTAAAACTAGGTAGACCTCATAAAGGATTCTTGAATAAAATGTATAAAGAAGAGGACAAAAGGTCAAATAAATATTAATATTTTTGTCTGCCTGCCAAATGTATTCAGCGCGGGCACCCCATTACTTGAGAATAATGTTTATTGTTATGATTGGGAAAAACTTTTTATGGTAGGGCTGTAAGGAACACTAGTTTCAGTTAAAATAGTAATAATGTAATATACTTACCTGAATTTCTAAATTAAACAAAATGCATTTACATACATGACATTGCGTCTTAAAGGCGATAAGTAAAAGGAATTACGAAAGAGGCTCCATCAGAAGCCGGAAGATGAAGGCTGAGGGCTTTCTGAGTCAAGCTCCGTAATCCCATCTGTGAACCGTGTAATGTTTTTCATCAAATTTGCGAGGAGACAATTAATACTTCACTTCCAACTTGGAATTTTTAAAGGGACTAAATTTATTTGATGTTTCGCCTTTTTTACGTCACTTGATATTTTACATTTATTTTACCTACTCTTGAAAAAGTCACGACTTTTTTGGAATGGTATTTAAATATTTATCTATGAAACCAAAGCATGATTTGGTAGTTTTAGAAATAAATGACTAACGGATCGCGGGCTATTATTCCATAGACAATAAAATTAACGAACCTACTTAGTTACAAAAGTGGTCGACGAAAAGTGTCTGTCTGTAGGACAGGTACCTTCTACCAAAAAGCCTGTATGAATTCAGAATCCATTGCCTTTTCCAAAGAGGATAAACAATAAAGACCCATTTACATTATACAATTTTCTTGCACTTTCCATACAATAAAATTGAGGCAATAAAACATTGCTCAGTCTAAACCTAAGGTTTCTAAGGTTTAGACTGAGCAATCTTTTATTGCCTCAATTTTACTATATGGAATGTGCAAGAAAGTTGTATAATGTAAATGGGCCTTAACGGTGACCGCGCGTAGACTTAAAATACGAACAGCTATGAAATGTAGAATTTATTTATTAAGGGCAACACAAAGCCTAGCAATTAGAATCTTTAAAAATAAAGATTAGCTAGGTGTATCATAATTGTATAATTGTTATGAAATAAACAGATATAATTTTAATTTTTTTTTACCCATGCCAAATCACGACACAACATTCTAATATCTAAGTAAGTACTTTTACTTACTTCTAGCACTGGGATTGTCTCAGCGAAACTGTGGACAGATATTGGACAGACACAGGTTGAATTAGGAACCCTAAACTAACACAATATCAAACTCTGCCTGTTTGTGATGCCTGCATGAAACCTTTAATATAGTCCACTACATACAATATTCCCGCAGATGACCACAGCGGCAGCGGTGTTTATTCCCGCACTGCAGTGCGCAGCCTGCTTCCGCCAAGGTCGATATCGCAACCGGCAGGATGAGCTGCAACGCGACCTCGATTGCCAGGATACAGATACGGAGGTCTGGTTTCGACGAGGCTTAAATTTCGACGTCAGGTTACTGACCGGCTGACCTACTGACTGGATAGGAAGATACGGATGGCGGATTGATTAGATCCCGTTAGTCAAAGAACCGTAAGGGTGTAAGTGTTTCTGTGGCGTGGCGTCGTATCAATTCGTTTCGACCGTGCTGCCTAATATTTTAAAATGATGTCAGCAATGACAGGACGTATGGCAAAGCATGTGTCTAACTCCGAGGACTTGCATTCGAAGACATACTAATTACTCATGCTTCTGTCATTCTCCCGTTTTCTTAATGAAAATGTTGACTCCACTGATATATTTGTACTTGCCTCAAGAATTAGTTATGTCTTGTTAGGCGATATTTAATTTATTTCAGAAATTGCAACATTATTTAAAGTAATGTATAGGCCAGTTTAAAAAGTTTCTGGGTACGTAAATTATGCCAAAATATAACAGTAAGTGAACGGAAACTTTAGACTCTGCCCCGGTAAAAGGATTACGAAGAATTTACACGTTTAAGAGAAAAAAATGTTGGGAAAACATTTGAATAGGGAGGGAGCGAGAATTTTAGGAACTTCGGATCATTTAGATTATGATGATGAACGGGCTTGGAAAGCCAAATCTTATTATCATTAATAACGCAACGTTTTTATTCATGTTTACCTTACCTTTGTGTTATAAACTAGGAAAAATAAGATTTATGCTTCTATGCTGACGCTATACGTAGGTACATTATATTTATATGATATAGCAATTCAAGAGTAATTACCTAGAATATAACGTAAAACGATTAAATTTTATACCAAAAACAACAATTAAATATAGATTACTTATCTACATATTTGACCAAACGTTAGCTCTACCTACCAAAGAACTCAATCCGACCACCAGAAGTTAGGTCAAAAAGATTTGAAGCCAACTCTTGACAAAATATACGAAGAGAAGTATAAATATTTATCCATAGTAAAAAATAGTAATAAAAATAATGAATGTGGCTTTATAATCAGTGATCTGATGACTCCACGCTACGGCGTAGGCCGTGTAGCCGTAGCACATATTTGTTTGTGTCGAACCAGCAAAGTGAGACGCTGAAAGATCCTACGTATTAGGGTTCATGATTTCTCGAGCTTATCAATTTCTCGGGTCTCGAGAATTCTCGAGTCTAATTTCTCGGGTCTTCTCGGGTTGTCGAGAAATTTACATTTACGTACGGATTTGCATATTCTTCGGTTCCAATAAAGTGATTAATCAACAAATGCAGTGGTTTCCTCTCAAATAAAAGTATCAAAATAATTATAAGACTTTTATTGACAGTCTTCAACATAATTAGCTTCTTTTTCTTAAAGAAAACTAAAAAAATAAGCTATTCTGACATTTGTGACCTGTATATTGTATACAATCACAAGCACAAGCACAGCTAAAAAAGAAAAAAAAATCAACTTAAAACTTCTAGCTTCTTTCTTTTTAACAAAACAAAAAATAAACAAAAATTGCGTGAGTCGAAACACGAATGAACGTGTGTGTACTGTGATTTGTTCGACAAGTTTCACAAAAGCATTTTTTCATAGTAGCGAATTTTCACATCGCGTTCCTTCATGATCGCAAATTTAACTATTCGTTTTTTTTTCATGTAGCGATTTTTCACAAAGCGTTTTATAATGTTCGAGTTAATTTTTCTCGCTTATTTTAACAGTAGATTAATTTATTAGACGCAAATTTTTTCAGTAAAATTAGGCAACCCATCACGCCTTATGTTCGACGGAGCCCCACTTGGCGGGCAATCCTTTTTCTGGGCAGTTTGCCCTTCGGGCATCTGAAGATAACTAACGTAACGAACCTAACCTACCTATTAATACGTCATAATATGGACGCTAAGAAGGTTACGGTAGAGGGTGAACTATAGATTTATTAGAATAATGATTTCGAGTAAAATGTCTAACAAACCGCACTAAATTATACTGAAAAAATTTGCGACTAATAATAAATAAATCTACTGATAAAATAAGCGAAAAAAATAAACGCGAACATTATAAAACGCTTTATGAAAAATCGCTACATGGAAAAAGACGAATAATTAAATTTGCGATCATGAAAGAACGCGATGTGAAAATTCGCTACTATGAAAAAATGCTTTTGTGAAACTTGTCGAACAAACCCATTGCGCTTTGGCCCGTGCCGCCCCGCCGCCGCGCGTTTAAAACAAACGGCAAACACAAATAGTTTTATTTTATAATTTTATAGACGCAAATATGATTTCTCGAGTTCTCAAATTTTCTCGAGCTTGATTTCCCGGGAACAAAGCCCAAGGATTTCCCGGGAATTCTCGACTCGAGAATTCCCGGGAATGAACCCTACTACGTATCTACTTTAGTATGCGACAGTGACAGCGATTCCACGCCGATAAAAAGTGGTTTGTCTCCGCAATTTCACTCGGCAGACACATAAATGACGCCTCATTTCCCTGCAATTGTTCGTAAACCAACGTTATTATCAAAATTTTGTTAAATTTAACCTAAAACGTTATTTATGACTCTGTAAGTTGTTTAAAAAGGATATTATTGAATTTCTTAAGTGTAGATTATTCCAAGAGAAACGTCATGCTCAGATTATTTTGCAAAGTACATTTTTAATCGATACCCTCACACCGAGTCGATTATGTTCGTTGACAGTGGCCAGTAGCGTCAAAGAAATGCGTCATACATAAGGTGATATTGCTGACCTTGCCTTATGGGGCTTATGACGAACACGATGGAGTATTGTTGAAAGTATCATTCATAAAAATTGTTACGTGCCTAATAAGATTATGAGAGCCATTTTTTAGGGTTCAGTAGTCAACTAGGAACCCTTATAGTTTCGCCATGTCTGTCCGTCTGTTTGTCTGTCCGCGGCTAAGCTCAGAGACTGTTAGTACTAAAAAACTGTAATTTGGCACGAATATATATATCAGTTACGCCGACAAAGCGGTTAAATAAAAAAAACTAAAAAAAATTTTTTTAGGTTATCTCCCATAGACGTAAAAAGGAGGTGATTATTTTTTTTTCGACTAACCTTATAGTGTGGGGTATCATTGGATAGGTATTTGAAAATAAATAGGGGTTTGCTTAAACCATTTTTTGATAAAGTGAATATTTTCGGAGATATTCACTCCGAAAGTTCAAAATAATGTGTCCCCCTTCTAACTTTTGAACCGCTCGTCTAAAAAATATGAAAAAAATCACGTAAATTAAACTTAATAAAAACTTTCTAGGAAAATTATTTTCAACTTAATCAGTTGAGTAGTTTTTAAGTTTTTGTAAAAAAATATTTCTAAAGTAAGATTGTAATTTAACCGCCACTGCAAGCATTTTTTTTCTTTAAGTACCTATAAGATCACACTAACAGTATCTTCTTTCAAATAATAAAAAAATTAAATCGGTTCATATAATAAAGAATTACATCTGAAAGAAAAATTTCAACATACATACGTTAGTTGTAGTAGTTAGATTAGTTACCCAATTCGCCGATAGATGGCGCTGTACTGCCGACCGCGGGAGTTGGGACCAAAACAACCACATTAATATAAAGTATGCAAAGATTTTTTCGTACCTGCTATGGAACCCTATCTAGGGCATGTCCGACACGCTTTTGGCCGTTTTTTTGGAAGTTAGTTTTCAACGTTCTAACTATTTTAGCGGTTTTAATATTTCTTGAAAAGTATTGGATAACACCGTGGGTACTGTATGTACCGTCTTCCAATCAATTTTAATATTAACTTATTTGACAAAAACACAAAAATTAACGTCATAATCACGGTCGGATTTAATTGTCTGTGATTAATCAGGTATTGAATAATTTTACGCAATCACAAGGCAACAGACTGGCCAGGAATTAACCAACTTCAACATCAGGAAGCAGTAGGGCGTTTGTATCACAGTTTGTATTACGTTCTTTTTAGGGCTCCGTACCCAAAGGGTAAAAAACGGGACCCTAATACTGAGACTTCGCTGTCCGTCCGTCTGTCACCAGGCTGTATCTTACGAACCGTGATAGCTAGACAATTAAAATTTTCACAGTTGATGTATTTTGGTTGCCGCTATAACAACAAATACTAAAAAACAGAATAAAATAAATATTTAAGGGGGCTCCCATACAACAAACGTGATTTTTTTGTTCGTTTTTGCTCGATATTGATAACGGCAACAGGCAGACACTTGATATATTATATTCACAGAATGATTAGTTATGTAGGTATTCACTTTAAAAATAAATAATTAAATTAATATAAAACAAATATTTAAAGGGGGCTGCCAAACAACAAACGTGTTTTTTTTGCCGTTTTTATAGATAATGGTACGGAACCCTTCGTACGCGAGTCCGACTCGCACTTGGCCGGTTTTTTGAAACACTTTTTAGCTCTCTGAATACAACATTAATTAAATAATACAGTGGCCAGTACCAAAAATTTTTGGTTCAGCACTAAAAAGAGAGCCTTTGTGATTCTGTTTGTGAAATTATAATTCCCCGATTAAACTACACAAGTAAAAAAAAAAAAAATAAAGTGTCTACAGGGTAATATTCGCCAAAATATATTTAATATAGTACGTAGTATTTTTGGGAAAGTATTTACCTCAATAATTTAATTGTCATTCTTAGCCGAACTGACCACTTTAAACTGGCGGTAATTTCGTAGGTAGAGCTAAATATCCAATAATTTCTGTCTGTAATTTAACCACACTGAAATGATATAATATCCATTAATAATTTTAATTTTCAAATTAGCAGTCACAAAATTTTAAAGCGAAATGGTAGGGTCACCTTTATTTAAGGATCTTTCAACTCCTGTACAGAATTAATCTACTACTTAACTTACCTAATGACTGAATGAATATGTAGAGTCTCAATTTCGTTACCAATAAGACAGCATAGGCGCATGTATAGGCGCTATCATTGTAAAATGATATTGCAACTAATAAGCATTATAGGTAAGTAAATATCGTATTACTTTAAATACTTAACTGGTTACTGGACATTTACGATTACAACATCGTTGCTCATAAGTACGGAAGCTTTACTAGTAAATTACGATTACGAGGCTGTCTATGATACGTTATCAACACAGAAGCAATTGAATGTATCATATCTAGTGAAATTAACGCAGATAAACTGTAGACACAAGGCTATGTTATACTAAGTACCATAATTAAATATTTTGTTGGTAAAACAAAACAAATAAACTTTATACATTAAAAATAAATATAAAATAAATATTAAGGGACAATCTTACACAAATCGACCTAGTCCCAAACTAAGCAAAGCTATTACTATGGGTACTAGACGACGATAAACATACTTATATAGATAAATACATACTTAAATACATAGGAAACATCTATAACTCAGGAACAAATATTCGTGCTCATCACAGAAATAAATGCCCTTACCGGGATTTGAACCCAGGACCTGTTGCTTCGTAGGCAGGGTCACTACCAACTAGGCTAAAGCGGTCGTTATAACTTAAGTGTAGTCGAAAAGTCCCCCACGAGTTGTCCCTGGCGCAAAGGTAGGTACCCATCACACTGGGCGCGTTACCATGTTGAATGGAGATGGACAACCTAGCAGATAGTTTTGTTGATGAACAATTATAATAAGATTAAATTAAAAGTTAATCTGTCCGGTGCGGATCTCTACTTTTTGGACGGTCGGGTGAATCCATACTAATATTATAAATTTGAAAGTGTGTCAGTTTGTTTGTTATCTCTTCACGCTCCAACCGCTTAACCGATTTAGATGAAATACATTATACATTGCATACCTAGTTCCCACGGGATAGCGATAAACGAATTATTCGCAGACTGAGTCGCGGGCAACAGATAGTTTTTTAGAAGAACACATTTTTTAAACATAATAGAGCTTGAACACATAGTAAATACTAGCCTAAACCCTTCGCTTACGTTAGAAATATGTTTACGAAAATTTGAGAGTAAGGCCTAAAAAATTAAACAGTAATATTTTCAAAGCAGAAAGTTCACTCGAATAACGCCATATATTGAGTGCAGACCAAGTCAATAAGTCCTATATCTCAATGCACATTTTTGTCTATCTGTACGCCAAGTTTCATCCAAATCCGTTCAGCCGTTACTGCGCGATTGACTTACAAACATACAAACATCCAAACATCATCACCAACTTTCTCATTTATAATAATTAAGGATCGGCAAAACGCCCGACTTCCTAGCGATGTTACAATATGCTTTAATGACATCCGTAGACTGGAACCGAACCAAGTAGGATTTAATGAAGACACTTACCTACGACTTGTACAAGTTCATATTCAACATTCAGCCAAACAAATAAGATAAGCCTTAGCTTATCCCTTAGGCTTTGATCCCTGAATAAGGTTTTCATACGAATCGGTCTCCAGACGACTTAGCCGACCATCGCACTAAAGTAGATGCATTAAAAGACGCGGGTGAACTGGTATTCAAAGAGAGAGTATCGCTAATAGTCCCTTTTAAACGGATACCCTCGCGTCTTTGTCCTGAGCTCGAACGGCTTCAAAGACACTGATTCTCAGAATATTAAACATAGAAAGAAACACACACGTCGACTTCACAATTTAAGACGCACTTAGACTTTGTAGACGACGTTTACGTCCTTAACAAACATCCGTTAGAGTTTTTTGCTGATGACAGATAGAATTTATGGACCACAGAAAAATGTTTCAGCTATGTAAAATCGAATTAATCGAAGTACAGATATAAACGGTGCATTCCAAAGACAATAAAGTGCTTCCAATTAAGTAATTAAAGACTAAAATTCGATTTTTTTTTCTATATTACAAAATTACACTCTCGATTACTTAATGGATAAATACACAAGAAAAAACGTTGATTGATAAAACAGAAAAGTGAATCTGCCGATGATAAAATGATTGCAATTTCTGCTGGTGGATCGTTTTCCTCTAATTCTAACTATATATCGATTCTGTCGTATTATCTGTGAATTATTGCGGATACTGGTTGTGTCCATTGGAGATAGTAGGTACCAACGCGGCGTTCTATCCTGCTGGGACGTAGGTAGGTAGGTATATAAAATAATAATATGAATTGACTACAGATAATTCAACATTATTTACTTATAGCAATCTCACATTTTATACAATAAATAGAGAAAGTTTTATTTATGTACTAGCTGTCGCCCGCGATCTGCTAAGAATTCGCTTATCGCTAATATAGTTAAAAAAAAATGTAACTAACACGATATGGGGCTAGAAGATGAAATAAATGTCTAATTATTATTATAATTATCCCACGAGAACTACATTAGATACAATTTTCAGGGATAAAATAGTTATTTGTGTCACAATTAAGGGAACAAAATGATGTATTTACAGCGCGGGGTATATTGAATCCAGAGTGAAGCGAAGGATTGTAGGTACAATAGAATCTTGAGCGTAGCGAGGAATTCGAAGTTAGAATCCTGAGCGTAACGAGGGAGACGAAAATAATTTTGCTCCTAAGTGACACATACAGCTTTTCACACCGAAAATGAGGAAAATTAAGGCCAGACAGATAAGGCCGCCTATTGCTTACCTTGTAACTTTCTCTCTGTGTACCTGTTTTCTGTATTGCTTGCTATTCCTGGTGTACAATAAAGAGTCATTGTATTGTATTGTATTGTAAAATTGAAATAAAATGCTGTAAAAATAATGAAACAACTTTTAATTAATAATATTACAATGGTTTCGGATATCCGAAATCATTCATTAAATCACAATAACAGTCATCGATAGTTTTGATTTCAGTGAAACGTATAATTTAATAATTTAATGTGACATTTTTTTAACTATTACAGAAAATTCATCTATTTTCATGTAAGTAACATTTTTAAAGTTAAAACATGAGATTTGTTCGTTTTTAATCGATTACGGTGAAATTAAAATCGACTATTTTATTGAGATCTGTGTTCAATTGGCACATTGCGTAAATTATACATGCCAATGAATAAATTAAACTAGCACTTTGATCCCTGTCGTTGGGGAGCAAAAGTTACTTTTCCAAATGAAAGATGTGAAAACTATTTTACGTCCTTTCCAGGTTCTCAAACTATCTCCATACCAAATTTTATCTAAATCGGTTCAGCGGTTAAAACGTGAAGAGGTAACAGACAAGCAGCCAGACATACTTATAAGAGTCTACAATATAAGAGTAGAGTATGGATTTACATTGAATCGCCAGTATTGTCTTTAATTTTTGACTTAAGCGTATGTCATTCCCGGACAATTGTTGCATTTTGCCGCAATTGGCGTCAATTTATCCGGCAGCAACCGGGTCAACGGATACCGTACTATTATTAAACAAAATGCAAACGACCTCTCGCTGAAGTGTTTTGTGCAGCGACTGCAGCGTGTAATGCAACGCTGTACTGAATAAATCAGTAAAACACCCGTCTGCATCTCACGTCTCGTAATCTGCTGTTTGACTGTAACCAGTCAAACTGAGACGCAAATAGTAAGCACAGACGTCATGCACGGACAACGACCTTCTTAAAGACATAATATTAATAAATAAATAATAGATAGTGTTGGCACGATTTTGTTAAGCGGGATGACGGGATAAAACTCTCGGCAATTAAAGTTCAGCGATCTATGATCCCATTCCGCCTTTCGTTTGGAATCTTCGGATTGTTTGTAAATAAAAAAATCTATTTTTTATTTTTAAAATAAAAAACATTTTTGCCTAAACAAAATTTTAATACAAGAATTGGGCTTGTGTACCTACCTTTACCAAATCAAGACAAACCACTGGGAGCGGGTGAACTTCGACTTGCTGACCTAAAAAAACATACCAAGACAAACTTGTACGTAAGAAGTTGAATAAGAGCTTATAAAAAAGCAGCATCTGATCGTGTTAACGCACCAGCTGGTCGTGACCGCAGCCGCTGCAATAGTTAGTAGGTAAAACCACGACATCATCGTCGTAAATGGGTACAACGTACATTTATTCGTCATTTTCTCTAGAGTAGATAGGTATAATATTCACTATCTAATTATTAAAATCGAAATTTGTGTCACTAATGCATTTATTTCCGAGGCATGCACGACAAGTAAACAAGTGCTCGAACGGATATCTAACCGTGAATCAGTTCGGGTTCTCGGTAAGCTGTCCCTAACTACGAATAAAACTCGTTTAGGTATTCAATTTTAATTATCACTGAGTATGTTTGAGTTTCACGGTAGTTTTATATGTCAAAGAATAACTGTCTAGCTAATAGCAATCGCAAAAGTACCGAAGTAAAAGTAATAATTTGCGCAGAACTCTTCTAATTACTTGTACACGTTTAGATGGATCGCATCGTGGGAAACGTCGCGGCCGTCTAGGTATATACCTACCTATTAATTAATGATAATCTGGACGAAAAATTTCTCCATGACGGAGGTCGCGTGCGGAATGTTGGATAAAGTCCAGACCTTCGCTGATTTTCGGGCTAAATGCAGCCGCTGAGACATTCATTCCGTCGAATATTACAAGCTGACAACGTTTAATATAGTTACCGCGTAGTTTCCGGATATATCATTACTCGTAATTTATTCATAGCTTACCCGTATTTTTAGAAGGATCTGTGTCGCGACGGGAGCTGCTAAGATATGCTATTAGGCACAGGTGGAGGCTCCGTTTGGAGATCAGAGCCGCGATACGTTCGCTGACGACGTCGGTCCCGCACTTCCTACAATCCAATTTCTCAACAGCCGCCGTCAATAATTCCCTATCAAGACTACGTTACGAGTCACGGTACGTGCCGAAAAATGATCACTTTTCGCAGACAGCATGGTTTATTAGACATAAATTTACCGAACACTTCCCTCTGACTCCAGAGGCTTTAGATATCTAAGCAATATTTATCTAGTCACGCGGCAGCGTGTCAAGCCAAGTTCAAGCAAAAGGAACTGGCTAAGCAGCGCCGTGTGTATCTTTACACGAACCACTTGGAGCCACTTTTGACACCTTCATAACTCAAAATCTATTTAACGAAAACACACCAAATTTGGTTTATTTATTGATACCAATAAGATTACTTAATACTAGATTAGTTAATACTAGAATCCCAAATTTCATAAATATAGCTTAAACGGTTCTTGAGATACAAACGTCTAAATATCGCTATTATTCCACTCACTGACTGATGGGTAGATCAAAAACCTAACCCACTTCCAGATGTCCTAGGAAGTTCAAATCTGGCATCTAAACAGGTAATACGTGTATACAAAGGAAAAAATCAAAAAACAGCAAATTTTTAACTAAAATTTGAATTTTTTCCAAAAAATGTGATTAACCCGTCAAAACCCGCTGGCTCCATAAGGCGTCGAGTAACTCGAGTACGCTTACAATGTTTGAAGTACGGGCGTTTGCAGGTTAAATAGCACCTAACGCCTATCACAATAAAATTATAAAGCAAAATTTAATGGGCGGGGTGCGGGGTGCGAGGGGGGTGAGGTGAATGGGATTAGGGGGTGAGGGGGGGGGATGCGGGGATTTCGTGGGGATGAAAATTTTATTGATTTTGCCGTAGGATGCACCGTTTTCAAGATATTTGACAAAAACACCGGTTCTCGTCCGATCACCGAAGTTAAGCAACGTCGGGCGCAGTCAGTACTTGGATGGGTGACCGCCTGGTTTTTTGTAGTAAAACTTCTTTAGGCACGCTTGCATGGGGAGTAGAATACGTTACGTAAGTCAAGCGTGCCTAGAGAAGTTTTATTTCAAAAACTCAAAATGAAACCAGGCGGTCACCCATCCAAGTACTGACCGCGCCCAACGTTGCTTAACTTCCGTGATTAATTTCTTTACAAAAAGTAATAATATCCCACCAAAAACATAAATGTAAAAAATGTTAGCCAAGTTCAATACTAAAAATATACTTGATTAAGGACTTCACCGACAAAAGGATTGAGATCTAAATGGGTGCCAAGTTCTGCAGGTAATACTGAAATCTATTTGTAAGAACAAATATTATCCTAAACAAGGATAACACTCTATTTCTTTGGTTTTTCTACTCCAACAGAGTTTTATATTTATAAATATGAATTCCTAAATTAACTATCTAATAATTTACACAAAGTTGATAATTTATGTTAAATTGAAGCTTAATATTTGACTTAGCTAGTTTTAACCAGCAAATTGAATGTAGAAGATAAGTTGATTAGCCAAATATAAGATTTGTATGTGAAAAGTAGCCAAGTCAAATGTTAAGCTTCAATTTAACATAAGTATTTAACTTTGTGTAAATTATTAGATCCTTTCATTTATTTTAGGTAGTAGGTTAAGAATTTTATTTAACTATAAAATAAGGTATAAAAACAGGGACTAAGTATAAAATTAAATTTCTGTTTAGCTATTTTAAGTTAGTTTTAGTTATGTTAATTATTAGATAGTTAATTTAGGAATTTATATTTATAAATATAAAACTCTGTTGGAGTAAAAAAACCAAAGAATATGCTGTGTTATCCTTGTTTAGGATGTTATTTGTTCTTACAAATAGATTTCAGTATTACCTGCAGAACTTGGCAGCCATTTAGATCTTAATCCTTTTGTCGGTGAAGTCCTTAATCAAGTATATTTTTAGTATTGAACTTGGCTAACATTTTTTACATTTAGGTATGTTTTTGGTGGGATATTATTCTTACTTGTACCGTGAAAAAAGCGTCTCTGTTACTCGTAGCTATATTTATTTATAAACCTCCTGTAGCTCACTTCAAATTTTGTGTCAATGAAGAATAAACTTTTTCACTAATGAGTTGAGTTCAATGTCACATTAGAATAAGTCCTAATAATAGGACATTGGACCTCAGGAGGCTATAACGCTTTTACCAAACCCACGAATACGAGCGCGACTAAAGGAATATGTGTGCATATCTACTTTTCCGGTGTTAATGAAATTCAAACAGTGACAATAGTAAGTCGGGTCTGATCCATAAATATCAGTGAGTGAGCACTGAGCAGGCTAGCCTCGACCGTATCGTATGTGGTGTCTATATCCGTCCGCGGTGCTTGGGTTGAATGCTGATTGGCATTATTATACGGCGGAAACAATCGCCTCCCCGAAACTGTTGGCGAGTCACAAGACTGTCCAATGGTCTTGTAGATTACAGTCAGCCTTTTCCATCGTACTTACTTATACTTACAAGTACCAAGTACCTAATTTCACACTGTTTTATTTATTGTTCTAGGAGATCTGGTGTTAGCTTAGGTCACAATCACAATGCCTAGTCAATTCCTAGTGCAATTGGGATGTCCCAATTTTTGACAACGTATAATAAATCGAAAACCATTTGGAGAAATAGGCTTTGTGAATCGTTTTCAGAAATCAGATTCCAAAAATATGATAAACTGAATTAAATAAAGAAAATTTAAGTAATGACCTTCATTTGACCCCTGCAGTGAATCGTCACATAGGCAGATATAAAGCAGGTCTACACTCTAAAGCAAATTGACAGTAGGAAATGTTGCTGTCCTGCTTATAATAGCAAAGAGTGACAAAGACAGAACTTTAATCACATGATGCGCACCTGGCTTTAAACAGTTGTCATTTATCATAAAGTCCGAAATGTATGCAATACTCGCAATGTATTTTTACAAATTTAATTATTAGATTATTACGTTACAAGTAAATATTAAACAATTTAAATATCAAATTTTAATAAAAAATATCTATTTACTATCACACCATTAAGCAAACAGGAATAATCGAAGCTAAAAGAAGAGAAATAAATAAAACTATTTGTCATGGTTCATTTAGGACCCTAAGCCGTGCTTGTATTATTGACAGTGACAAGACAAATCAGTAGTGCCACAGATTATGTTATGTACGGCTTGAATTTTTGTAGGCAATGGAACGTGGCTCTCTCACTGTGACGTCATCCAACGTATTTCTTAAAAAAATTATAAAAAATTAAATACGTAACCAAATTCAAAATCGACGAAAATGGTATCTTAAAATATCCTATTCTTTCCAAAAAAAATATAAAAACTATAGGTTATTTTTTTTGGTGCATCCCAATTACCTACCTAGTTTAATGGGTTTTCTGTAACCTTGTAGTGAGTTATACTTTATGAATTATAGTTTATTTTTTATTGTTGCATGATATTTAATGCATTTTATGGCTGTTTAGACTTCGACTTCTTAGATTTCTGAGGACAAAACAATATAATGTAGGTACTTAGTACTAACATAAACTATAATTCATAGTAGTTGTAGTTCATGCCAACTATTATAGTCTAAAGTCTAAATTAAATAACATTTACGTTGAGTGTTGTATATAAATGTTATAAGTGTTACATATAGAATAAGAACCATTGTAAATATCTACTTACTGTAATTTCCTTTGTAAACACTGTTGGCATATCAATAAATAAATAAATAATGAACGCAACGACTAGATGATGCATTTTACATTGACTTTTAATTTTACACTCACTTGCAAATTAAACACTTGAATATTTTAATGTTTGCCTTTTTCACATGTTTGAACAGTAAATCATCCTGTTGAAGTGTTAATGTCCAAATTTAATGATGTTTAAATAAGGTCGTCGGCGGTTGACCTCATGCCGTATTTCCCGCAGCGCCCGGTCTGGGATGCCTGCAGCATCAATGATCGGCGGCATTGGGTCTGTTGCTCGTAGCATGCTAATACCGTTTGCTCTAAACATCCTCTTCGTTTTTGTGTCTTGGGATTAAACTTTGAGACTTTGTGCCATATTTCTGTATTAACGGCTTATTTTTTTTACTTACCTACGTAGGCACGTAAATAATTACTGAGGTAATTGTGTATTAATTATTCTTCTGAATTGTTTTACAATTTATTATGTGCTGAAGGGAAATAAACTGGATTTTATTTATCTTTTCATAAAAGGATTAGGATTTTCTAAGAGAGTTAGTCTCTATGACGCACGGTAGAGGCATAGGGTACCTTTGCGCGCGGAGTTAGTTCACTGTTAACATGGAGGAAGCAGAAGTTCGAGAGTTGGAACCTCAGTTTTTTCTAAGGAAAAGCCATGAGATCATGCTAGTAAAACTTTTAACACGTTGAATGCGGGACGTCTATCACTACAACTCACGCTCTGTGCTATACATACCATTTTTGACTTGTAACATTTTTTCTACTGGTGCGTTACAAGACGACAGTGACTTGTAAACAGAAGATTAAGTTTTTCCCAATATTTCTTTTTATAAAAAAATATAATTTTATGATTGCAATAGCAAGTTGACATATTTAATTAGATAAGTTTGTTGTCGCCACAGAATACAGACTTTAATTTGGAAGTTATAAGACATTTAAATAACAAGACGAATTCGACTTGTACCGCATCACGGGGGTAGGGCAAGGTTTGTTATGTCGATAATTTTATAGAGAAGGGAAATATAGTGAAACAAAATATCGCTATCGATGTTCACAATTATTTAAAAAAAATTACAAACCTAAATGTTCAAATACGATTTGTTGTAGCATTATTGTTTTTCTTATTTTTTTATAACAGTCAAAACGCACATTTTACTTCTTGTACCTTTTTGAAACTTGTTGACTTCCTTTTTTGCGGCAATAATTCCATCATATCGTATTGTAGTTTTCGCAAAGCTACTTTGGTCACTTTTTTCTGTGAGTTCAAATACTTTTAATAATGTTTTCTACGGCCTATTTCTCAGTGCATTCATTGATAACGTAAGTACTAGCGAAACTACGTACAATAAAGTCGGTATTAATCACAACACTAGCCTGCACTGGCCAGTTCCCATGGTGCGATACAAGGCGGTACTTTACAAGACAGTTTTGGCTGGTACCGCACCAATTAGAATTTTTTATCGTCTGGTGCGGTACAAGTCGAATTCGTCTGTATACTTTGAACCTACCTATTGGATATAATTTGAAGTAACAAACCTAAATGTATACTTGTCTCTTTCTGAATCAAGGGATTTCAATGTCAAATCACCGCCGCACCAGACAGAGATCGCCTATTTTCAACGCCGCACCAAACGAAAATCTAATGCAAGTCAAGAATGACTTGTACCGCACTCAACGTGTACTAGTATTTTGGAATGATCATAATTTGTTTGAAACGATTTAATTTCAAAAGCAGAACGTTACAAAGTTTGTTACAAATGTGTTACGATTTATTACACATCATCGAGGTGGTAATAAATTGCGAAAAACATATTCGCAGGATGCTGACAAGTGGACAAGGTAAATGTTTTATGGTTTGCTAAAATTGTCAACGGAGTAAAACAAAAATACAGCAGCCGTTTTTGCGATATGACGTCGGTTACACGCCATTAGCAAAATAAACAATGTTAATTTTGAACTTACGTTTTACGCAAGGCAAGGTTATGCGAGAGGCGTTAAAACAATCTGTTATTGTGTTTTGACATTTGCAGTTTTTATGATGAGGCTTCGTAGAAATCCAAGACTTAAAATGTATAAGTTAGCTGCATGTAGGTATGGAGTCAGTTAAACCTGCTTGCAACTTGTAAGTTACTAGGTACCTAGCAACTAGTGCGCTCTTCGTCAAGTAAACTCTACTCCTATTGATTGTATTATTTTATGATGGATGGTGTTAGGTAAGTTAAGTTGGGTGTGGTTAGGCCCATACTACACGGGCGGTTCTCCCGCCGCGGGAAACCGCTTATGAACCGCCACTAGACACAATTTTATATGGAAGTTGTATGGTGCAAACTACACTGCGCAGCTCCGTCGAGCGGGAAACCGCGGCGGGAAACCGCCCGTGTAGTATGGGCCTTAGTGTTGGGGATTACCTATTATTTTGTCTATTAGCCGTCAACACTGAATTTTTAAAGTTGATGTTAATGCCGCAATACCAAAACTCATTAAAAATCTGCCAAGTGCGAATTGGACTTGCACACGAAGGGTTCTTGTGGCGATCGCAAACCGGAAGACTTAGCGTTGGGAGGTCCCCAACAAGATGGATCGACGATCTGGTAAAGGAAGCGGGATCCACTTGGTTGCGGACAGAGCAGGACCGAGCCCAGGAGTTCTTTCAATTACAGGTTATTACTAAAATAGTGCGTTACACCTTCGGCTTAAGCCGTGGTGGACTAGTGGGTTCACCTATAGCTCCTCAAGCAGAGGGTCGTGGTCGTGGGTTCAGACTCGCACCTCTGAGCTTTTTTGAATTTATGTGCGAAATTATATTTGAAATTTACCCTGAGTTTTACGGTGAAGGAAAAACATCGCGAGGAAACCTGCACAGCTGCAATGGAGTGTGTGTGTGGAGTTCCCAATCCGCACTAGGCCTACGGTCTAAGTCGTTTCATTCTGAGAGGTGGCCTGTGCCCTGCAGTGGGATGTATACAATATAGGCTGGGATGATGACACCTTGGCTTTATCAGCACTTTCCGTAAGGAATCTAATCAATCGAAGGTTTTTTTTTGTTGTTTTATAGCAGCTATGTTTCACACATGTAAAAATTTCAGTGCCTCTACCATGAGTTACACTAGTTTACAGTGACCGTACTCGCTAGCGACGGCGTAAATGATTTGTATGGAGAATTGTGTACAGCGCCTCTAGCGGTCACTTACGGAAGTACAATTCTCCATACAAATCATTTACGCCGTCGCTAGCGAGTACGGTCACTGTAAACTAGTGTAACTCATGATAGAGGTACTAGTAGGTAATTCAAAATTTATGCAACCCTGTGACAGGGACAAACTGACAGCGGAGCTTTCTGCTTTTTTTAAAGATTTTATGGGATTTATGGGAGCTTTCTGCTTCAGAAATACATTGGTGTGGTGGTAGTGGTAGTCTTTGGGTATGGAACACTAAAAAAGTAGATAGGTTCTCATATTAACTGAAGTCTAGTTTCAGAATTATCTATTTTAAGACAATAACGTAAATTGACATTTGATTGATCTTATCTGGCATCTATTCTAAATTCGGCAAGACAAGTGCCTATGGCATTATAATTACTACCATTGAGAGAAGGGCGCTTCCCCGCCTGGCGCCTCCCTCCACCCGGCGAGTTCGAGTAGACCAACGCAGCGTCGCGCGGCGCCCCCCGCGCCAACGAGCGCATCGCTTCGCTCGCACAGCCAGCCAGCTAGCCAGCCAACCAGTCATTGAGCGGCGGTCTGCCGTCGCGCTTGTGTTGAGCGTTTAAACGATAACAATTTACGGCTAAAGTGACATGCGCGTTTACTTGCCCTAATTTCTAAATAAAAACAAACGAACCGATTGGATTACAGTGATCGAACAAAGTGACAGTGCTGTGTTAACACTCATACCCGTAAATTAGTCGTATTCCGCGTTTCTTACTCCGCCAGTGCAGTGTTTATGTTGGGAGCGCGGCACCCGCTCCGTCCAGCGTGCCGGAGGGACGTCGCCCTCGAGGATTTCTTAAAAAGGTGAGGAGTTTTAATATTTAGCTTTTGTTTACGATACTTTAAAAGTGCATTGCGCTGTTTTTAGAATATTTCTGATGATTTCAACTTTGAACTCAGGTTCGTACGAACAAGGATGCGTTTGTTTAGTTTCATCATAATCCGGTTTTGAAGAACTCATATTCGTTACCCATTGTCTAAACTTGTTTTATAACCATGTTAATTTGTTCGTTTCTTGTTTGACGCTTGTTTGATATTTTTTTCTGCGGGTAGGTACCTACTAGGTACCCAAATAAACTAGGTACCGGGTGCGGTTAAGGTACGATCGAGTATTTGTCAACGACCTGATAATTCATGCCCTTCTGTAATTTGCTATAAAGTCGCGAATTATCATGTCGTTCATGCCGCCTGGGTCGATAATTACAGGTCGTACATTAACCGCACTCGCTTATTTGTTTAGAGTAATAAAATACATGATGCGGGATTAAGTTTTGGCTGTCCTCGACATAAACATCGTAAACAAAACAAAACAACCCACGAGATTGTTATACTTTAATAAAGCGGTTCGTTCATCAAGAAAAAATAAAATAATAATGTGATTATCGAATTCGGATTGTCGAATCGATTATCAAGTTAGTGGATCGTAGAATTGATTATCAAATTAGTGGATTTGTAATTGCGTTCAAAATAAAATTCTTGTTCCAAATATTTTAAAATCTCGAATATTCCAATCGATTTGATAATCGGAATCGACTCAAAGTCTAGATTGTCTATGAATTTAAAATTCGAATCTGTGCGTTCAGTGCTGGCTAGTTTATATAATAACAAATACCACTTATATGTTTTAGTGGGAGCTGTTTATGGAGTAAGTGCATGTTAGTGATTTATTTATAAGTAAATGATGTACGCTTGCTTCTGTTTGCTCTCCATGAATAAATAAATAAATAAATAAGGATCGTTGCATTTTGGCGCATCAAATCTTAATTATCATTACCCGCTTCATACCATGACGATTATTTTGCATGTCGGCTTGCGTCCATTCTACCAATTCCATTCCATTCTATTCCATTGGACCAATGTCCATTCTATATCAACCTACCAAAAGTACCCACCTGAAATGAATATATTTTACTACAGGCTATAATCCAAAACTTCTAGTTCGGAAGCCAGCCCAATAATTATGATAGGACAAAATTAGAAAAAAGTAGTATGTTACTCTATGTACCTACATTACCTAGGACGGTAATAATTACCTCCTACTTCAGAGCACGTTTTGGTTAGGCATACAAAGTATCTATGTGTGTACAGTACACTGACGAGCAAAAATAAAGGGTCGGTTACAGTAATGACGATAACTAAAAAACCCACTGTGATAGCGTCTTCGAGTAAAATGAGTTTAGTAAAGAGTTTTATTCTTAACAAGAAAAATTTTAATTGAGAATAAAGCTCTTTACTAAACTCATTTTACTCGAAGAAGCTAACACATTGGGTTTTGTAGTTAACGTCATTTTTGTAACCGACCCTTTATTTTTCCTCGTCAGTGTAGTTCAGTTTTACAAATCATGCACGGTCACGTACAAATTCCTGATCTACATCCTGAGATAATGAGCTGAGCAGGCAGACGAAACCGCCAAGAGTCTAGAGATGTTTTTTTCCTTTATCTGTTTGCATACTTGTAGAAATATAATGTAGGAACATAGCTATCTATGTACAACAGAAGATCAATAATTAATTAAATAAAAGGTAGCTATGCGAAACCAAGAGAAGTAAGAAGTGTCTTTCCCAGATTCTTACGAAATTGAAACTTCGAGGTTTCGATTCGAACCCAGCTGGATCATCCAACTCCAACTTGGATGCTTTGCTGTTACCTCAGAACATATACCCGGTGTACCTACTTGGCAGTCAAAATGCAAATACCTATTTAAATAAGTCGATTCAGC
Organism: Archips xylosteana; assembly: GCA_947563465.1. NCBI lineage: Eukaryota > Metazoa > Arthropoda > Insecta > Lepidoptera > Tortricidae > Archips > Archips xylosteana. Next base: position 10,461,476 of record OX387347.1, on the reverse strand, counting down.
GTCATTTGGTGTCGCGTGCATTTTTAACAAAATGTTGACATCACATCGGAGTAACGATAATATCGACATTCGATGGTACCTCTCGATAATATCGATATGCCATATTGAACAGGTACAAATTAACATCGACAAGCATTGAATTGTAGCTGATCATAGCTTGATTTCGTTGTTCTTGGCGTTATTAACCCCTAGAATTGTAAAGTATTGTCTAGGACTAAGCTAGGAAAGACTCAAGTTCGAATGCGGGCAAGGTTACGTAAAGTCCCTTCTCTGCCGTGGAACCCGGCGCCGGCAGGAACCCTCTTATTGAAACCACGGATAAATTTATTGCACCACGTACCTACCACGTAGCAATTAGGAACACTTTCGTGAAAATGAGTCTAGAACATCAGAGAATGTACCTACCTAAATTTATTATTCGTTTAAATTAAACATTGACGGTTTAAACATAGACATCCTAAGCTATGCCAAAGAAAAAATGGCTGTTGTAGGTAGGTACCTATTGGTTATCTATCCGTTATTCTTTAACTTAAACGTGCCTAAGGACACATATTTCTTAAGTGTCAGTTATCACCTATCACAGAACTAATTGTGCATACAAATAGCCGTTATTATACCAATACGTGAAGGTCCTAGAATGCACACATTTAGTACTCAATGGCGTCGAGGGTGCGGAACTGGTTATAAAGTGGCAAGTTCAAGTAAAAGGGTGTTAAACTAAGTCGATCTTACGAAGCAAAACACGTTGAAGCAGTTCCGATATATCATATCTAGGATAAACCAATAGGAAATAATAGGAATCAACATATCCGTGAATAATCATACCCGTCATATTTATGTATAAAATACACAGGTACCTATTCATGAAGGAGAATTTTTTTTTTGGTGTTCATGATAATGATAATGATAATTTATTTTTCACGACACTGCTCGAAAATGTGGCCATAGATGACCTAAATCCAGTACTCAAAACTGCCTATATATGTACATTTAACAGCTGACTCATTTATGGCGCGCAAACACGACAACAATGTTACACTAATCGAAAACAGGACGTATCAGTATATGTATTTCATAATACGATACGACTTTTTGAAAGATAATTTCTGAATTTCATTCCTGGCGTGCTGAAACGACACTATTGGACCAATCAAAAGTAATCGTCTGCTGCATGTGATGGATGGATGGATGGATGGACGGACGAACGAATGGACGGACGGACGGACGGACGGACGGACGGACGGACTGGATGGACGGATGGACGGATGAACGGACGGACGGACTGGATAGACGGGATGGACGGATGGACGGGATGGACGGGATGGACTGGATGGACTGGATGGACGGGATGGACGGAATGGACGGGATGGACGGATGGAAAGATGGACGGATGGACGGGATGTACGGGATGGACGGGATGGACGAATGGACGGATGGACGGGATGGACGGGATAGACGGGATGGACGTATGGACGGGATGGACGGAATGAACGGTATGGACGGGATGGACTGGATGGACGGGATGGACGGGATGGAGGGATAGACGGATGGACGGAATGGACGGGATGGACGGGATGGACAGGATGGACGGATGGAAAGATGGATGGATGGACGGGATGAACGGAATGGATGGGATGGACGGGATGGACGGATGGAAAGATGGACGGTTGGACGGATGGACGGGATGGACGGATGGACGGATTGACGGGATGGACGGATGGGCGGGATGGACGGGATGGACGGGATGGATGATTATGATGATGATGATTTCCTCGCATTAGTCGTGAAAAGCACAATGTTTAGTCTCGGCCAAAAGTGCAATAGATGGACTCGTACTTTCGAGGGCCTCCGCTACGCGTCGGCCCTCAAACAAACTCGTCCATCTATTGCTTACTTTCCAGCCTCTACAACAATGTACTATATTTGCATAGAACATGGTACAAAATAAACGGTTTACTTTTAAGCCAAAACGAGAATGCTAAGTAAAAACTTTTCAATTCTAGTAAAGTCGTAGTAGCGTGTTTGGTAGGTCTCGTAGAAATCGTTATCAAGCCTCGAATCTAACTAAAGTTTAAACTGGAAACTAAACACTGTCTACTGTTGTTTTTTTTTTCTCACAGTGGTGTTACGTGTACGGTAAAAACTGAAGTAGGTACCTGTTTCTAGCGGCAAAAATGACAGCGGGCATTTTAACTTTAATACAAAAGCACAGAAAGCACAGCACTAGCTGACGACAGACGAGACATCACAGTAAAGTTGTCGGCTAATCTGAGTTGCATTGCAATGAAAAGAGAAACAAACACATTTGAAAACTAAGAGGGTTAATTCTTGTGTGTTTGTATGAATGTCAAATCGACACTGCAGACAAGAAAACGCTTTTCTTCCGTAAACTGGATTTAACACTGCTGTACAAACAACATTTAATGTAAACAACCTAGTTTTCCTGAATCACATACAGTCATACTTAATTCATCACGGGGTCACGTTATTTGAAAACAAATTAAGGAAAAGACAATGTTTTGACCAAACGTATGACGACCTTATTTCGTGTTGTACCAATAACACTGGTGGTCCCCAGTCATGTTGGCGAGGTAAGCTTGCTTCTTCCCGAGAGACGTGTGAGTTATTTGAAAGGTGAGCTTTCCAGTACTAAGCCGAAAGTAAGCGATCTTCACTGATGGATAGCGTTGACACCTTTAGCTATGAAGATAGCAGCCTAAAGCAGCTTAAAGCCAAAGAAATACAAGTCCTGTTTTAATGAGAGTTCGATTTTAAAGCACGTGTTTCTGATAGAAGGCACAGCTGGGCGCTGCCTGCGACAGCCGTTTGCTCGGGTGCGTGACCTACTTCCTAGGGTCGCGCTGGTCCCGGCGAACGCGGTACAATTCGCTAGTGGATATAACACTTAAAAGTTATGACTTTCGCATGCTAATATCGCTTATTTTGGTAGATTTAACCGTCGTTTTCAATTTGTCCTATTTAGAAATACAAACCTCATAAAATTTGCCAATTGCTTGTAGGGTTGAGATTTCATCGTGTAGAACTTGTTTAAATAAACTAAAAAAGGAAAAATATCTTTTAATTAAACTAGACTAGACTAAGAGTATAAAAGAGCTCCACCACAACATGGACTCGAAAGATACTGGCAGCATTTCTTCGCTGTATCGCAATGCTGACAAGTTGTTAGAGGAAGCTGCCACCTTTTCGGTCTACAGTGCTGTCCGTGAGTCGTTTTGACAATTCTTTGGATATTTATTTATAGGTATTATATCAATTTTTTTGAAAAATGTGTCCTCGTACTTTCGCTTAAAAAAATCTCTTTTAAAAATGATTATGATACACGACATCTATTTTAAACGTATGTCATTGGCGGGTAGAGTGCCCAGAAACTGGCAGTTTTTGTATACCGGATGGCATATATCGCGTGCTTGAAGTATTTACCAACTCCCCCGTTGGATATATCAAGGAAGCGCAAAGAATTTCCTCGGCGAGTGGCTTAGCGCTGGATCCTGTGGCGTCAAAAGTTTCCACTTTGTATAGGGAGTAAGATAACCCTTTCCTAAAGTCAAAGTCAAATATTGAGATAGGTGCCACTTAGCTTTAAATAAATTCGATGTTTAATTCTTCGTCACATTTGCATTATCAACATTTCTGTAATTTTTCATAACGGAGCTTTACACGAGTACTACACTTTAATCCCGTTTGTTACCTACCTACGCATATTATGCAGGCCGACATCGGTAAAATCGTCTTATCTTTGCTATCATTTAAACCAGTAAAGTAAACAGCTTTTTTCGATTGAGATTTTTTTTATTATTACCTCCAGTAAATAATGCTAAATCACCTTTAAGTGTATGCTTTGTACAAGTCCACTTGCTGAAAATATCAGACGAATCAGTGTAATTATTTTGAAGCCCCTCGGACGTTCCAATATTTCGGATGGCGACTATTTATAGTATTCGTGACTGCATAGCAAGGTAAACGAGCAGTCTCAACATGTTATTGATTTTTCCAATTTTATTCTTATCAATCGGTTCCAACGCGCGTGGGGTCGTACGAGTGTCGTACCTACAGGAACTTAAACGGATAATTCCCTTAATTTTATTTGTGAAAGGTCAAAACGTGTAGATGATTCGAACATTTTCAACTCAGGATACTTTGTTGACACGAGCTGAACCCAGCACCCTGCACGCGCAAAATGCACTGAAATATTTCGAGTAAAGTTTCAGGCAAAAACCATTCTACTACTTTGGTGTGATTATTATTTATATCCATGTCAATGACAGTTTTCTAGTACTAAGCTAAGAGATATTGACCTAAACCGCAGATAAACGGATAGACTTGGCGGAATGAAAGGTTTTTTGTTTTTACCATTTTGACTACGGAACCCTAAATAAGTTATATTTTACACAAAGTTAGGCAACTTTAGGTGAAGTGCATTAAAAGGATGTTATAAACTATAATTAATAAGAACCGGCTCCGCGAATGACGAAGTCGTTGCGAATCCATAATAATATAAAATATAAAAACCGGCCAAGAGCGTGTCGGACACGCCCAAGATAGGGTTCCGTAGCCATTACGAAAAAATCAAGTAATATTTTTCTAAGGATTTCGTATGTGTACGGAATCTTCCAAGTTTAGGTATGTTTTATACCTTAGGCTACTATTTACTCTTAAACTACAAATAATTCCCAAGCAATCTTAGCCGCTATAATTTTCCTTGTAAATTTAATATATTTACTACCATTCTGAATTTTTTCAAATTTTTCCACCCAACAGTTTAGATTTTAGAGGGGGGGGCACGGTCGATTTTAATAAAAATTTTCACTTTAAAGTTGAATATTTCGCAAACAGATCACTGAATAGAAAAATCATGCTAGCAACCCCCTAATGGTTTTAAAAGACCTATCCAACGATACCCCGCACTATAGGGTTAGTCGAGAAAAAAAAAATCACTCCCACTTTACGTCTATAGGAGGTACACTAAAAAAAAATATTTTTTATTTTTTTATTTTACCACTTTGTTGGCGTAACTGATATGTATATTCATGCCAAATTCTCTGAGCTTAGCCGCGGACAGACAGACAGACGGACAGACATGGCGAAACTATAAGGGTTCCTAGTTGATTACGGAACCCTAAAAATGTAGTTGCCATAATAATATAAAATTCCTCAAACATATTATACGGATTAAGCGAAGATTAGACTTGAATTGCTAAAACTCGAGCACGCATAATTTTGGGTATTTTAACAACTGAACTTTTAATAGGTAGGTAGCTTCTGTGGTAGCCTCTGATAATATTGCTCAATGAGATGGTAAGCCCTCCCCTATTAAAGTAATTAATTAAATAATACCTAGTGTGTTACCGACAGTATTAGGGGTCAGTTGGGTCATTCGAATTCGGAACTTCTGCCATGAACACACATTATTTACTTATTGCTCAGTCGAGCACTCAATTGCTTTTGTTTGGAAGGCAACTGATTAATTAGTCCTAGATTTTTATCTAAACGAGGCTAAACTCTCGTGCCTATACGGCGGAGTCATAATAGCTGTTTGACATTCTTTAAGGCTGTTCAACTTAGTCTGGCGTTCATTAGTAGCAGTTTTATAGGTATTTGGAAAATAAGTAGTCAAATACAATTTCTCGAATATTATTTTTTTGTTTACCGCAATGTCTCATTCAAGTCAAAAGTCTTTGACCGTGTGTTGCCAGTGATGACTTATGGCACTGAGACGTGGCCGCTAGCGATGGGCTTCATAAAAAAGCTCAAGGCCACTCAGAGGGCGATGGAGAGGGCTGTGCTCGTAGTTTGTCTGCGGGATCGCATTAGAAATGATGAAATCCGCGCAAGAGCTAAACTCACCGGCAAACCGACATAGCTCGAAGAATCGCCAGACTCAAGTTGCAGTGGGCAGAGCACATCGCTCGATGGCCGATGGGGCCCATGGGGTGGGACCGGAAGACGCAGTGTAGGTAGGCCTAAGATGGAGCGACAACCTGGTTAAGGTTGCGGGAACGCTTTGGATGCGGATGGCACAGGACCGATCGGTTTGCTGAGCCTTGGGGGAGGCCTATGTTCAGCAGTGGACGTCTTTCGGCTGAAATGATGATGATGATATATAATGATGTTTTTTTTTTGTCGGAAGAAAGCCTTTTTTTTCTTCAGCCCCTCTAACAAGCTTCACAGACGAGTTCATTAACAACTAAGTTATCCGACTGGCTATTAATTTTGATATACATATATAATGTCACTCAAAAATTTTCTTATCCAAATACGTACTAAGCTAATTAATATCCATGTTTAGACCTACTTTATTAGCTTTCAACCTAAAGTATTGGTTGATGAATAGATACGCACTGGCAGCCATAGAATTCTGACCTCAGAAGTCACAGTATATTTTAACTAATTAACTATTATCCTGCCCGCGTCGAGACACCGGAGTCCTACTATTAATTTTCCACTCCTACTTGAATTCTGAATGACAGTTGTAAATTAGACGACGCGGGCCTGGCGTTATCGCTTATTAAATTTCGAATAGACATGCGAAGATTATTGTTTGTTGTTTCGCGTCCAACCATGAACAGTGTTACAATGTTAACCGAGTACATATAGACTGTTGTGTTAAATGAAGTCAGCCGTGTTAGTATTTGATCACAGAAAAGCAAAGAATCTTAGCGGAGTCAATTTAGTAGTGATTTAATCATGCTTGCACAGTGTCCAAGATGAGCTCACCCTCGCAGTACCTACCTGATCGCCTTGAAGACTTGGTTGCAAGAACTTCAATTGACCAATTGTCTGATTAAAAATATGTACTGCCATAAGTGTGGAAAAAAGTTTTTGTTCTTGTTATTGTTTATGTATACGTAAATTTTGACTTTAGCTGATTTGTGCAGTTTAGATTTCATCAATGTTAAGAGTGTTAAATAAAAATTAAGACTAAAATATGTTGTGTTGTAGAACTAAAAGAACTTTTTATTAAACAACAAAATTTACTAAAATAAGTCTGATGAATCATAGTTTGAACCTGTTCAATTCGCTGTGTGTGATACATCCTCTTTCAATTATGCAGAAATTAAAATAACTTATTTTTATTAATTGTACTTAGGTTATTTATTTTTATTAAGCTGAAACATGATTTTGTGTCTGTGAATCGAATATGTGTAAATACATATTTCAGGAAATTAGAATAGCGTAATGTCAAAAATAACTTTGTCATCGAAGTTTACAGCACCTCTACCATGAGTTACACTAGTTTGCAGTGACCGTACTCGTTAGCGACGGCGTAAATGATTTGTATGGAGAATTGTACTTCCGTAAGTGACCGCTAGTTAGTATAAGTTTTACTTCACCGAAATACTTCTCGATCGCGTTTACGTAAAAAATTCAATTACTAGGGAAACATGGACAGCGTCTCCGCGCGCGCGCTTCCATGTTTCCATAGAATTGAAATTTTTACGTAAACGCGATCGAGAAGTATTGAAGTGAAGGAAAACTTATACTAAGCGTACTGTACATAATTCTCTATACAAATCATTTACGCCGTCGCTAGCGAGTACGGTCACTGTAAACTAGTGTAACTCATGGTAGAGGTACTGTACACATTAATAATGACGTAATAGGGAAAGAAATCCCAGATTTTACTACAAAATAATGAACAATCCGCTAGTTACTTGGGTTGTGAGTCATGCAATATACTTAGGTGTTCGAGGTGTAGGTAGCCTTCCAATGAGGTCGTATATTTTATTAATATTTATGAAATTCATAACATTTAACTTACATTAACATTGGGAATGGGCATGCGCGCATGCAAGCTATCAAGTTACAAAACGTGGTCCATAAATGGCTTCTTGTAACATCTTATTTAGTAGTTTTCCTTTTTTAGTCAATTAGTTACGTGCCAGTAAATAACAAAATATTGTTATTATATTTTTTCATGCAAATATAGGTACACGAGAAACCATTAACAGGAAGCTGCTTACTTGACACATTAATTCTAGAAATTATTTTTTTATTTCAATAAAGTAAATATTTTACGTTTTAGACTCGGAGTAGGAGTTAACATCTTAACTCCATAACATAACATTGAGACACCTCTCTTGTAACAGGAAATAAAGTTAAAAAAAATTACCTTATCATTTAACGTGTTGAAGTGCTTTTAATTTTATTCGTGTTATTTATTTGTTATTTTGTAACAAAGTTAATCGCACGAGCAAACACATTTTTTTTTTTTTGTTTTATTTTAGATAGGCCAGACAAACGAACTAGTGGGTCACCTGATGTTAAATGAACACCACTGTCCATAGACACCCGCAGCGCTTTACACGATGCCAGTGCGTTGTCGGCCCTAATGGAGAGGGAATAGGGGAAGGGGGAGAGGGAGGGGGAGAGGGAAGGGGGAGAGGGAGGGGGAGAGGGAAGGGGTGAGGTATTGGGCCCCCGGCACTCTCACTGACCGTACGAAACGCAAGCAGGATTACTGCTGCTTCACGCCGGTGTTCTGTGAGAGGGTGGTACTGCCCCGGACGAGCCGGCCCATTCGTGATGCAGCGGCTAGCTACAACATGGCTCTACCACTACAACACATGGCAAAAAAAAAACGAACCGTAACGACTGACAGACAACCGTATCACGATGCATGCTAATACGCTTTGATGAGAATTAGACTATCAATATTATCACGTGATAGGTACACTTATATCCGTATCACAAAATTATTCACACATGTCACAGTATCGTAATACTGAAATGAATCCGGAAAATTGAAATCCGCGATAAAATTGTCAATAAGGATATCATCATAATATTGATGGTCTAACCCGCAGCATCGACTGTGAAGTTCATCTTGAACAGCTATGTCCTCCAAAATTTAGGAGGACTTTGAACATATTTTGATTATGATTGCGTTTTAATCCAAGAAATTGTCATGTTAACTTTGTAGTGTCTGTTAAAGGCAACACCCGGTATTAAATAGGATCACCCCCTACTCCAAGAATTATTAGTTATTACTTACTGAGTATATTAAGTATGTTTTAGTAACAGAACACGAAATTTCTGGAGATCGCGTAACCGTAGAAATGTGTCATTTCTGTGACAGGAAGACACACAGAAATCTGATTGGACAAGACAAGCGGTGGTCCCGCGGGTGTTACCACTCGATTACGGTCGCTGAGCGGCCGCGATAACGATTATCGTTTTAAGGGCTGTGATGTGAAGTTTATAAAGCCGTCTTCACATTTTCTGTTCGTTCAGTGCTGAAACTTACTTCTCTGCAGATTGCATGGAAAGAAAGAGACAGTAGATAGTCGCCAACACTTTTAAGCAACTTTTTTTTATTATTAATCTTAGTTGTCTATTCCTGGTTCTTATGTTACGTTTTATTAAGGTTTACGAATTACCAGTTAAGAGGCTGACAACACCTAATAATGTTGAAATTGATGTCATTTAAACAGTTTTTTAAGAAAAACTGCTTGTTAGAACAAGCACATCAAAAAAATTATATGTTAATATTCATCATATTTCAAAGACCGTGGACGGACTCGATACATAATTGGACGAAATCGGCTCGATAGAAAATAATTGCAAAGATAGGTCTTAAAATCATCATTAAACGGTTCTATGTCTTTATTTTTTTGGCGTATGCGTCTGCAATTAAAAACATGAAGTCAACATATTCATACCTAAACCGCTAACGAGTCATATTTCACAAATAATCCACAGTTTTTTTTTTAATTAAATATTTGCCCGATAATTTTCAATATACCCGGCTGCCCAGTAATAGCGGCATCTCGTTTACTCCGATACAAATAGACAGTGTGCGCCGACGTTGGTGTTGACAGCGTCTTAAAGAATGTTAGTTAGCGACTGCACGAAAGGTAACAAAGTAATTCTGAATGCTCTAAGATAAATACCGGTAAAAGTGTACCTATGGTCAGTGAAATTTGAACAGTGCGTAAGTCAAAAAAGTCTAATGTATAGGTACATTATTAGAAAAAAGGATTTAAAACTATGTCATTAATGCAATAAAATACATTTTACTTAAGTATCTAAATATGTATAAAAGTAATTAAAATGTTAAAATCCGTCGAAAACGACTTGCGCACTGTTAAAATTTCACTGACGATTACTGCGTTCTTGAGTTTGATGCCAACAGATAAAATGAATATATGTATAGGAGACGGAACGACGGAAGAACTGCACTGCGTTTGTTTGGAACTTTGGATGGAATACCTAAACGACAATATTCAACATCAATTTCCATTGTGTGAATTCCAAAAAAGCTTAGGTGTCGCTTCTGTAGGTACTGTAACCTCAACTTTCTTAAAACTGGATGCGAATAATACTTACTTGTAATAAATAACAGAACACTTACTATAATATTAGTACAATTATTTAAATACACCACTGAAACAATTCTAATCCACGACAGAATGGTGATACATATGTGAATTATGGAAATACAGCGTTTGAGTTACGTATGAGATGATGTCAGAAAATGAGCAATTTGCAAATTTAATTGATTTGGATGCATGAAGAAAATTACAAAGTTAGCTTGTTGTTTATGTTTAATCGTAATGTCAATAACTGTCCGCTTTCTACATTGATATTTTAGTAACATAAAAATCTGTTTAATCGGTGGCATACAATTTTTAGTCATAATGTAATGTTTTTCATAATTTTTATTAGTCATAATTATTTTCCAGTTGAAGCCGTAAAATTTTCATAAACTTTTAAATGGTCATTCTGTGAAAGTAAGGTTAGGTTACTTTTGTTTTATGACATTTCTGTACAATTTTTACTGGATTCGGAGTAAAAAGAGGAATGAATAACAATACCTACATTGTGATCTTCCACAATTAGGTATGCGACCCGATATGGACCCGTTTGCGCTAATTCTCAGAAACAGTTTAACCTAGAAGGACGTGGTTTTCACTAATGTGTTAATCTCATGAGTGAAATTTAAAAAAAAACCGGTTGTCTGTAAAGTCGGTTTACGGACGATAGCTTAACGTGACAACGTCATAACAAAACATTCAAACCCCCCCCCCCCCCCGCACCCCGCATTGTTCATCCTGGCGTTCGCCGCTCTCTTGCAACTGGCCCTCGCCGCTCTCATGCAACTGGCCTTCGCTGCTGTGTCGGTACATGTACGGGACATGTCCCGTACATGAACGTTACATTGCGTCATCCTTTTTCGTGTATGCAGCCGGCGTTCATCGATTTATTAGACGTCGTCACGTCAATAATATTAATGAATCATTGTCTGGCCAGGATTTTTTGGCCAACCCAGTGGAGATATGCTTTGCTTTGTTTTTTATTTTTGATATAAAATTATTTACATCCATTAAACACATGGGTGATGGTCGCCTCTAGTACGGATCTTAGACTAAAGGCCGGCGCAGACCAGCACACACGCACCAGTTCTAATAAATGAAACTGTAAGAAAGATGGCGCACTTAGATGCGTGCACATGGTGCGCTATCTTTCTTGCTATTTCATTCATTATTACAACTGGTGCGTGATACCGGCCTAGAGTTCAACAAGAAATAGCTTTAATAAACTGTTTGCGACAAATCTACTCTTAGATTAGAAAACAATCCAATTCATGTGATAAACAGTCTATAGAGCATCCTACGTAAGTTCTTACGAATAGTAGATACGTGATACTAACTTGATTTATAGCAGATACGTGCGTGAAAGACGTCAAAATATTCGCTATGGGAGTCATCATGCTGGAGGAAGGAAACCTACTATCAGACGCATGACATCAGGCTCACTTTTGATGTTGCTTTTATTGCAACCCACTTTACCTTACATCGAAAACCAGTTATTTTTATGATTTTCACTTACCCGATTTCGTATATTGTAATACATATACTGACATGGTTGGTTATTTATTAGAGTTCAGCTGTGGTTTTAATAATTAATTAAATACTTAAAAACAAACGAAATCATTTTGCACATTCGCTTTTCAGTGTTAAGTTTTAATTTATTATCTATCACCTGTTCACCTCCTGAGATCTCTGTGAAACTAAGACTAAACTATACTTTCTTATCGTAATCTTACTAATATTATAAACGCGAAAGTTTGTATGTATTGATGGATGGATAATAATTAAATAAGGTTTGTGTAGTGTGAGACATAAGACAACTTTATAATTTCATTCAACTTTCGGACAGGTGCTGTTAGGATTTGGGCGTCTGGCAGGCCGTAGAATTACTTTTGTTTAAAATGAAGGAAAATTGTTAGCACACTTTTTGTGTTTGCGTATTATTTAACTGGTTAGCAATTCGTATTCTTGTGAACAGAAAAACATATTCATTCAGTCAAAATGACTAACTATCCAGCAACTCCTGCCAAACAAGCAACTGGTCAGCAACTTATGGGCAGCAAACATTTATAATAATAAATTTATTTAAAAACACACTTTACATCAGAAATAGCTAAAAACTAAAACTTACTATAGTAGGAGAGCCCAAGAGGGGATTTGTGAAGTTACTCGAGCGCGGCAGATTAATATACGGGGGGATACCTTATACCCTCTAGAGTACCCCCATTGAATATAAGCACTTCATGTGAGGGGGGTTTGCCTAGGGCACCCCGTCAAAATACTTAGTAAAAAAAATTGATTCTTTAAAATACTCGAGCGCGTCAGATTAAGATAAGGTGGGTTAATTATTAGCAGAACAATGCACAATTCACTTCCGAATCGTCAGTCTTTGGAATTAACATCCCCTATGAAAACCTGACGCGTGCCCTTCCGTTTGGCCACCCTCACCATGCAAAGTGGCATATTATCATACATTTATTATCAGTGGCACGCTGGAGTATCAAATTATCAAAATCTGACGCGCTCGAATATTTCAAAGAATCTATTTTTTTTTTAAGTTTTTTGACGGGGTGCCCCAGGCAAACCCCTCCACATGAAGTGCTCATATTCAATGGATACTCTAGAGGGTATATTAATCTGCCGCGCTCGAGTAACTTCTAAAATCCCCTCTTGGGCCCCCCTACTATTACAAGATAAAATACAACAAGTGCTTGAACACCAAACGAGAACCAAATGGCCTAGTTCTCTAACCTGACTACGAAGCTTGAGGTTCCGGGTTCGGATCCCGCGTCGGGGCAGATATTTGTATGAAAAATACGAATGTTTGTGCTCGAGTCTTGGATGTTTAATATGTATATAAGTATGTATTTATCTATATAAGTGTTTTTATCTGTTGTCTAGTACCCAAAGTACATGCTTTGCTTAGTTTGGGACTAGGTCTTTTTGCGTGAATTGTCCCGTGATATTATTATTATTAACTAGGATTCCCTGTGTTTCAGGCAAAAGGACTAACATAATTAAATCTAAATAAATCACCTACCTACTAAATTTCCCTAATATTAAACAATGTAAATATTTTATTATATTATTTTACTTTACTTAATACTAAAAATCTAGGAATTACAATTTAATTCTTATTTTCTAAACGTTTATTAAAAATATCACTTTCATTTATAACAATTATTTCACTATGTATAGTAACTTCTCTGCGTCCTCGTACGACATGTTTTGTAAGGCATATTGGAGTTTTTTTTTACATTTTACATAATACAAGGAATATAAGTCTAGCCTTGCATTCAGCCTGTTATAAAGAAGTGGTCCCAAGAGAAGGAAAAATTTTTTTGCACGGCCAATTAAATGATAAGCTGCAAGATGACATTAACGTTCAACCAAAATTTAGTCAGCAAGCAGAAATAGCAATAAACCTTACTTATTGTATACAAAAAGGGCGCAAATCTTAGAAATACCGGTGAAGTATGCTTGCTTTAGTGGGTGTATTCAGCTGATACATACAAATATTTAAAAAAAACCGGTCATTTGCGAGTAGGACTTCCGTAGAGTTCCGTACCTCCGTACAATGTTTTAAAAACTGTTCAGTAAATAATTAAATAAATAAATAAATAAAATAAATATTAGGGGACAATCTTACACAAATCGACCTAGTCCCAAACTAAGCAAAGCTTGTACTATGGGTACTAGACGACGATATACATACTTATATAGATAAATAAATACTTAAATACATAGAAAACATCCATAACTCAGGAACAAATATTCGTGCTCATCACACAAATAAATGCCCTTACCGGGATTTTAACCCAGGACCTCTTGCTTCGTAGGCCGGGTCACTACCAACTAGGCTAAAGCGGTCGTTAATAATAAATAATAATTTTATTTAGACGACCGGATGGCCTAGTAGGTAGATAACCTGACTACGAAGCTTGAGGTCCCGGGTTCGACTCCCGCGTCGGGGCAGATATTTGTATGAATAATACGAATATTTGTTCTCGGGTCTTGGGTGTTTAATATGTATTTAAGTATGTATCTATCTATATAAGTATGTTTATCCGTTGCCTTGTACCCGTAACACAAGCTATGCTTACTTTGGGACTAGGTCAATTGGTGTGAATTGTCCCGTGATATTTATTTTATTATCTATACTAATATTATAAAGCTGAAGAGTTTGTTTGAACGAGCTAATCTCAGGAACTACTGCTCCGATTTGAAAAATTCTTTCAGTGTTAGATAGCCTATTTATCGATGAAGGCTATAGGCTATATATCATCACGCTAACACCAATAGGATCGGAGCGGAGCGGAGGAATGTTTCGAAATCGGGAGTTTTTGAAGTAAAACTTCTATAGGCGCTAATCGCAGGGGAGGGGGTGTGGGGGTATTAAAGGTGGGATGAAAATTTCATTGATTTGGCCGTAGGATGCACCGTTTTCAAGATATTTGACAAAACACCGGGGGGGTGGGGGTGGGGGGTGAGGAGGAGGAAGGTGCGGGGGTTTTTGAAGTAAAACTTCTATAGGCACGCTTGACTTAAGACGAACGCGGGTGTGCGGGGGGTGCTGTGGGGGGGGGTATTTTTTTATATCGAGGTACTAAGGAGAGCCAAATTGATGAAAAAGCAAATTGGATAAAAAAATAAGCTGCCCAAATTACTAATTCCACGCGGACGGAGTCGCGGGCAAAAGCTAGTTTATTTAATAAACGCCGAAATGAAAGCACCAAAATCGCAAAACATCCGAAAAGTATAGAATCTCTGGCGCGTATGCGCGCAACCTTGGCTATGGCTGTTAACCCCTCGTATGCGGAAAGGGAAAAAAACGTACATTATTTTTGCAATTGTTTCATAGAAATTCAATTTTACGGATAAAAATAAAAATGTAAAAGTATGTTTTAAATTTGGCCTAGCAACTGCCAGCTGTCGGCTAACAACCAGCGCAGCGGTTAAAAACGCTGAAAAAGAGAAGTTTCGTTCTTATATAACGACCTCCATTAATTTTTAACTTAGTAACGGTACCCAATACATAATCGGTGAAAATTTCAAGTGTCTAGCTATCACCGTTCAAGAGATAGAGCCCGACAGACGGACGGACGGACAGACAGACAGCGGAATCTCAGTAATAGGGCCCCGTTGACACCTTTTGGGTACGGAACCCTAATAAATATGTAATTGTATTGTTATTATGTTGTTTCAGAAGTACTTTCTTAAGCTTATACATGACAACAGAGTGGAATCTTCCATCTGAGTATTTAAAATTAAATTTAATGACGATGGGGCATAATATTCCACTTAAACGATGTATGTATACGATTAGCCAAAGAGCTTTGATAGTTTTAGCAATTAAGGCCAGGAAACATTCCTAAATAAATGCATACCTCCCAGATAAAGGTCCTACAGTCGGTCTTACGGTCTTACAGACATTTCTTCTCTACTAACCAATTGTGATATCTTGCTGCTTAAGTAATTATTTTGCAGCGGAACTGTTTCAAGCAGACATGATATTACTAGCGGGCTGCATATTGGTTAATTTGCTGACTAATTTTGGATTGTGTGCAAAACAAGGGTTGCAGCCTGAATTCTACTTATGGCGTCAAAATCTTTGTGTCCAAATGATTTAATGGATGATTTGAAAACTTTTAACTGTTTAATTACTTCTCTTTGTGTATCTAAGTTTGCGGTGACGGCTGAAAATGAAAGGACTAAAAAAATAAAACTTTCTCATGGCCAGACAGTACCTACTCCAGGGCGTAGTCTTGTTTTATTTATGTTTTCATTGTTGAAAACGTTTAGTCGCGTTTCATTGAATTCTCCTCACAATTTATTTATCCAGGCAAATAAAGATACTCTGCTGGTTTCAGTGAAATAAGACTATCCTCTTTTACTTTTATAATAGGAAAATAAATTTCCTCAGGTCTAGGGACACAAACACAATTCACCAAAGGCCCGAGTTGAAGAATATTTAGGAGTACCTAAGTTAGTAAAGTGTTTTGAGTTGTTTATTATGTTTTAGAAATATATATACTAGATGATGATGATGATGATGATGTCTTCCTATATCTCCCAGGTGGAGCTAAGGGCCGCTGATGTCCGTCTCCACGCCTCCCTATCCTGCGCCGCCTCCCTCACGTGATACTAGATAAGCTTTGTTTATTCTTATTTCCTGTTCAAATGTTTGATTAATTTATTATACAAAGTTTAAACGGGACTTAACAATTGCAAGCTTGAGCAAAAATGCTTTCGTATGTCTGGCGGCAGGTTGTTCTCTTCAGGTCGTATTTCTCAAGCGATTACGTAATTTAATTAAATGTCGTCCTTTGATTTGCTTCAGTTCAGAGTACAAAATAAGCTGTAGGTACGTTATCCCGTTCCATGATCTTAGTTTTCTTTGAAGTTGGAAAGTTTTCCTTAGAGCTTAAATAAATTATCTACGAAACTTAAACCCAGATAGCTAACTGCGTCGTTCTTCTTTTTTACCTACAATAGCCTGTCCTTCATCTTATTATGGCATCTCATTAGAGTATTGATATTTTCGGTTTTATAATGTTCGAATAATCGTACATATTTTTCTATCTATTAATGTTATGTAATCATTCAGTTTCTCTAACCAGCATTTTTTTCAAACGTTTGTTTTTCGTAGAATGCCATGACAGAGTGGTAAGCCAAAATGTGGTCTCCGCTGAAAAAGACCACTCTGTCATATTATTAAAAAAAAACAACCACAATAAAAGAAAAACAGCGCATTGTCTTTTATTTATTTATAACTTTTCATCACATAAATACCGAAATTACCGAAAATACCGGAAAACCGGTATTAAAAAAATATGAATACCGAAAAAACCGGATTTCAAAAAAGGACCCGGTATTGCGATCCCTGGGCGTAAAGGAAACTTTAATTAGTTGTAATAAAAAAAACAAATGCAATTTTTTTTAAATCATACACTGAAACCACAATTATCGATAGTTCAAAAACCCAAAAAACGGAAAAACTTCGATCCTTTGTAGGTAAAAAAGAAGAACGACTCTAATAAACTACATCCATACTCCTCTTACATTACAAAACCTCGGCATTTTCAAAGGAAAAGAGGTATGAAGCGTGAAATATAGCCGTGCAAAGCAAAGGTAGGCCATTAAGTTTATTTTATTATGACTGTAGATGTTGGCAACGAGGAAGATCGATAAGAATGAAAGTAAATGCATGTTGGTTATAATACGGCGTCCTTGGCCGCGGCCGCTGCTTCCGCCGCTTTTGACTTACGGCCAAATACAACAGTTGACACGTCGGCTACCGCACGCCGTTAAAATATACTTTACAACCATTCACGCTATTTAAAAATATTATGCAACGTTTATTTATAAACAAAATCGGCGACGTGCAATTTATTGCGCGATTTTACAGCCCGCTTGTAAATAAATTAAAACATAATGAATGATAAGTATTTCGGATCTTAAATCATGGCAGATTAATTAGTTTATTTTGCGACATGCTTCCACTTGCAGAAGGAAGACCCATCGTTCATTGAGGCGACTACAGTGACATTTTCGCAACACAAAGCTGTGTAGGTATTTGATTGGTCGACTGACAACCTAGACGGATTAGTTAGCGACAAACATAAATTAAGAATTATATCGAAGACTGCAAAAGTACGCGTCTGACATTTGACGCTGGCAGCGTCTCCTGAGGATCCCGTAGATATTGGACAGACAGTGCTTCGCACTAACGTTCCGATTTTGAAGGGGCTTAAACTTGAACGAAGCAGCCGATTCTCCACATCTGCCTCTAATGAATGCTGCGACACTCGGTCACATTGCTCGTAAAAGTTCCAAAATCTGTAAAAATTGATGGTAACGGGCAACGTGAAGAGAAAAAGACCCAGAGGGTGTAGCCCGAAGTCATCTAATTAGATCTCCGAAAATCTGGATATGTCTATGGGTGCAGTGATCCACCACGCTGAATCGGGACGTCTGGAAAAGGACTGAACGGAATTTGTCGGAATAACGATCCTAAACTTTGGGGGACTGACTGAGGATATCTATATATCCCTTGCGAGTGATTGCAAATGACTAATATAACACCCAGAGCCCTTATTGTCAAACGCACTCTGAATCACAATCGTTTTCATCACTTCTTTATGTAACACGTTAGTTAGAGGATGTGGTTAGAAAGAGATGGCTAATGCGATCACGCCCCCGCGTAACCCGCGTTAGACAATACGACCTAAAGAACTTATTTGATTTTTGAGATAAGTTCCTGATCGGCATAGCAGTCACTTGCAGTACATGTGTGTACCTACCTATACTACAGGCTAGGTGGATGTAAATAGAATCACTTCGAGGTAGCAGTCTATTTTTGCATCATTCGCGTTGAGAGGCGAGTATCGGACTTTCTAAGTTGTTAGGTTAGGTATAAAAAACCACTTTGACTAGGTTTTGCAACTTAAGTTCTGCACTTTTTAAATGGGTCTTATTCAACACTGTCTTTATTTGGAAAAAAAAGAAAAAGCGAACACCACATGTTTCGAAGTCTTGCGTAGCTAATGTTGCTATTTCGAATGCTGTTCATTATGCACATTTAGAACAATCTTTGACTTTTGTTTTAGAGAATTAGTGGGTACGCAACTTTTCTACAGAAGAAAGACTTTCAGGCATCTCAGCTAGGGAACTAGCAGTAGATATAAATTGATAAATTAGACAAGCAGTTGAAAATTGACATTACCTGGTTCAGGGACGCCTTTTTGCCAAGAAATATTAAGACCGAAAATCTTATTTTTCTTGGAACCGGAGTTTGGGTTTCACTCTTATATCAATTTAGATCATGTTCGCTGTACAAAATACATGCGAAACGTGTTGATGATAATATTTATTGATAATGCACCCTTTTAAACCAAACGAGTTAAGGATGAAAGTAAAAATCCGGCCTAAGGTTGAATGTAAACGTTTAAATGTTTTGAGTAGGCACTCACTCACTGAAAAACTTGCAGATTTGCATGATGAGATTTATACAATTTCATCTCGAGACGGCTCATGACGTTTGAAATTCAGTCTCATATTTTTTTATGAAATATGGGATCTCTCTCTGGAATCTACTGCATTTCGATCTGATTGAAGGATACGTACGGCTGAAGTAAATTACCTACTCATGCGATGTGTAGAGATATCTTAAAACCAATTCAATTTTCTTGAATCTTTAATAAGCTTTAGGCCCCTATCACACGGCGTTTTTTGAACGCGCCGTCGACGCGCGTTTTAGGAACGCGCGTTTACAGCGCGTTTTTCATTCCCTTAGAACAACCTTAAGGCCCCTAGCACACGGCGTTTTTTAAATAACGCGCCGTGTGCTTAGGCCCTTAATAAATATAAAATTACGTTTTATACTAATCAATTACATTCGCAATATTTTTAGATATATGTGTATTAAGTACACGCATAAGCGCCTTTATACCAAACGTGCTATGAGAATTAACTGTTTTCGATTTATATGTATAGGTGTAGTAAAATAAAAAGTATGTTTGGACGCTTTGGATAAAAACACTAACACAATTCGATCGAACACAATACATAGAGATATGATACCTCTGAGCCTCTGATTATGGCCGTATAAGGGCCGGCGCTCACTGACGGCATGGCACGGCATGACATTTTATTACTATCAAGTTATTTTGAATCTTATTTCAATGAGTTTATAATTCATGTTACTTTATTGGTTATGCGTTGCGTCATCCCTCGGCACGTCGCGGCATCGTGGTATCGAAATAAAGTAACATGAATTCTAAACTCATTGAAATAAGATTAAAATTAACTTGATAGTAATAAAATGCCATGCCGTGCCTTGCCGTCAGTGAGCGCCGGCCCTTACGAATAATTATATCGTCATCGATTGTAGCACAATGAGCTCATTACGCTTGGTTCGTTATTGTGTTACCGCTCTATGGTCGTGTTGATGTGATAACCATGCCGATTAGCCGCTGGACAAAGAGTCTCTATTACTGTACGAAAGTAACTGACTGTGACTAACATAACATTACAAGTATTATAACAGTCAGCATCAAAGGAGCATAGGAGCGAGGGTAAGAAGCGTAAACTAGGGGCCGCGATTACTCTATTTAAGAGGTTAAGGTTATTATGTGTTAACATACTTTTTATACCTTTAAGCTACAGTCCATCAAATCAAATCAAAATCAAATTGTTTATTAAAATAAATAATTATTTACACGAAAAGTCGTTAGTAAGCGCTGAGATTATTGTCTATGTGTTAGTAAACAAAAAAAGTGACATACTAAAGTACTGACTCGATACAAATTGACCTTAATGGAACACTAACAACCTAAACATAACAACATAAACATAATACAAACAATACCGTGCTATATTCATAAATAACTTAAATGCCTAAACTAGGAGGATACTAAAGTAGCCTGTTTCTTAGGCCGGTTCCGTAGTCCATGCCTTTTTAATCTAAGCGGAGGCCTGTGTGCAGCATTGGGACGTATACAAGCCGGAGATGACGATGACGATTATACTTCTCTAAGGCCTCAAATTGAAATAGAATGTAAGGTGAATTAAATCAAATATAACCGATAATGCGCTGTCGCTATCGTGACATGGTTATTAAACGCTTAAACTGAAAAAAGATAGGAACATCCGTTTTTAATCGAGAAACGCGTTCTAAGCTAAAATACAAAAATTGTGCCACCGAAATATTAAAAAAGATTGAGCCTGTGTACTGTAGATGAGGTTGCGTTTATGATAATAACGAGCGCAAAGCTTTAACAGTGGCTGGTTTACAGAGTTGCAATTTTAACTTCGGCAGACCGTTATCCCGTGTGATTCAGAACTTGAAATCGCAATAATGGTGTGTTTGTCTGCAGTCTGCCTTCCATTCACTGAATTTCATAGGAACGGCGAACCCACGGCGGCGCCGCGGTGCTCTTTGCGGCTCGTCTGCTGTGCCTGCCGGGGTTATTGACCCGGCGACCGTGACCCCCCCTCCCTGCTTCTCTTTCTACATTTTCGCAACTCCGTTGCCGCAGGGATACGGAGTCATTTATTTATTTTGGATATTTGTTCTATTCGTTCTGGATTAGGTCCTACCCGTGTCCCAAATTGGTACGCTATAACCCGATTAACCTCTCAAACATATGAATCACGCTATTACAGCCCGAATTGAGACCGCCCAAATACTATATACAAGGTTATTTGTAATTCACTGACATCCTCTTAACCCTGAATTCCTATCACTCAAACAAATGTTTTTTGTTTTACGACTTTTTAAAATGAAGTGCTTTTTTTCCCATACAAATACACAGAGTATCGTAAAAATAAGAGGAAATCTCAAATTTTCAAAACGTTATTACACCAAAAATATTAGGTTTTGACAAAAGCCGTAAAACAAAAAACGTTTGTTTAAGTGGTTGGAGTTTAGGGTTAAAAGGATGCTAGTGAATTACAAATAACCCTGTATCTATTGGAATTTTGTCATTTGTTACGCAATTCCTTAACTAAGTTGTGCTCTGTGAGACTTGATTAATTAAGGGGACGTGCTATAAGTTTGGAACTAAGTCTGGGTTTCCATTGGTGGCTTAGTTGCGCTATTTAGTAGCGATATGCTTTGCTTTGAACTACGTATACGAGTAATTTGGTACTAGGCGAAGATCGAGCTGCCAAATTGTACTACTAAATCACTAATGAGTAACTAGTCTAACTCACTCACTTGTCGTACGGTTTCCGCTATGTACATAAGTACGGGGGTAATAAACGCACTGCGAAGGTAAATAGCTACAGCTGGTGACGTCATTCTGCAGTTACGAGGGATTGGTGCTATTAGACAAATATTAGGCACCCATAAAGCAACATTAAAGCTAAAATATGTATACAGAGCCAATATAGACTCATTTTTGTTCTATTTTTGGTTAAGTATGGTAGCTAATTCGTTATTTAGGTTTTTAATTTTACTTGAAATATGGATATTTTTGTATCTGCGCAGCTTACATTTTATTATATTGGTTATTAAATATAATAAATGTAGCCAGACTTAAACATAAACTTTAACGATTATTTCAAAGTATTCATATTTTACGGGACCAGCTCCAGAAGCCAGAAGCGAGTGGAATTGAATCAAGAATTCTTCTGTGGTCGAGGTTTATTATCGAAACACTTACCGTTACCGTACCACCTCTAGGCTGTTAGGCAGAGTCGGATGAACTTGGTGTCGTACTAAACAAAGCACGTACCTACCGGTTAAATATTTGAGAGTAAACGCAAAAAGTGTAACAAAATAATATCACAGAGAAGCGAAATACAATGAGTCATCACTGAGAGTTTGAGCGCTGTGATAGAGCCTATTCGATTTGGTTTCGCGAATATAATTTTGTTGCCTACGCAACGACGGCTTGTCTTTGATACGGTCGTTCACTGTCACTAGAATATACATATATGCTAAAGACGTAACTAGGAAGCTGCAGACATACTGAAGAAGCAGGTTTATCTAATTTTCCCCGGGAATAAACTGTATACAATGGAAATAATACGTTTACAGTAATCACCTTGTACTCAAAACTAGACATTAATAATTAGGAGACAACAACAAACAACAGTACCTCTACCATGAGTTACACTAGTTTACAGTGACCGTACTCGCTAGCGACGGCGTAAATGATTTGTATAGAGAATTGTGTACAGCGCCTCTAGCGGTCTCTTACGGAAGTACAATTCTCCATACAAATCATTTACGCCGTCGCTAGCGAGTACGGTCACTGTAAACTAGTGTAACTCATGGTAGAGGTACAGATTACAATAGAAATGTTGAGTGCAAAGTACGTACCGAGCCCACTAAAAAATATAACAGTTATTTATAAAGTTTGAACAGTTTGAAATTTGTGTGTTCTATTTTTCTAAATTTGCACAGTTTTCTCTTCGGCCGCCTAAATTATTCAACCATTCGTCGTGGGTCCGTTACAGTAGTGAAAATCGATGCTGGAGACTAGGTTACAGGAGATTTACGCTGGATGTCAGGCTAAAGCTGTGAATGGCTTTGCCTGCAGCGTCCAATTTTAACATCGAATTTATTGCAAATAGAGATAAGTTTAACAAGAAGCATATACAGTCAAAACCGTTTATAGCGACACCAATTACAACGACATATTGGGTGTAACGACCAAGAAAAAAAACCAACACGATCTTATACCAAAGTAACACTGGTTACAATAATGACCTACCGTGTTTAACGATCAAATATTGCTGTCCCTTGAATGTCGTAAAAAAAATGTAACAATTTATATAAAATTATCCTAAACTTAAATTAGCTACATAAAAAACTAATACTAAAACATGTTCTGGATAAAAGTCCTCTTCGGCATGGTTCCGCAGATACTGGCAGCGGTTCCTATTTGAATAGGCAAGCTACCTAATTCTTTGTCCGATGAAGCTACCAGCTCTTCGATCCCCTATTACTTCGATTAGCCTTTTTGTAATTTAGCTTCATTGCAAGTTTTAGTAGCTTTATTGCAAGCTCCAATTCCAACATTGAATTTATAACAAAGTAGTTGAAGTGTTAAAGCTCAGAATTGTTACTGAGTAGATATGGAATACCTACCAGCTGAAAAATCCACAAGCAAACTACTTCTGATCGAAATAGTTTGATTTGGAAACGCTGTGGAAGCCGTGTGAATTAATTTGTTATTCGTCGGTATGGTAGGTCAACTGGGTCGCAAAGCTACTTACTTATTTAGGAATTCTGTTAGCAGTTTTGAGGTAATAATTTGTTGTTTGCGTTTATTTATTGCGTATTGTAGAGGCGGCCGTGGCACGTTTTTGTTTACCGAATATAAAATAAATTTTTCACGACACTGCTTGAAAATGTGGCCATAGATAACCTAAATCCAGTACTCAAAACTGCCTATATATGTACATTTATCAGCTGACTCATTTATGGCGCGCAAACACGACAACAATGTTACACTAATCGAAAACAGGACGTATCTGTATATGTATTTCATAATACGATACGACTTTTTGAAAGATAATTTCTGAATTTCATTCCTGGCGTGCTGAATGGACCAATCAAAAGTAATCGTCTGCTGCATGTGATGGATGGATGGATGGACGGACGAACGGACGGACGGACGGACGGACGGACTGGATGGACGGATGGACGGATGAACAGACGGACGGACTGGATAGACGGGATGGACGGGATGGACGAATGGACGGATGGACGGGATGGACGGGATGGACTGGATGGACGGGATGGACAGGATAGACGGGATGGACGTATGGACGGATGGACGAAATGGACGGGATGAACGGGATGGACGGGATGGACTGGATGAACAGGATGGACGGGATGGACGAAATGGACGGGATGGACGGGATGGACTGGATGGACGGGATGGACGGGATGGACAGGATGGACGGGATGGACGGAATGGACGGGATGGACGGGATGGACAGGATGGACGGGATGGACGGGATGGACTGGATGGACGGGATGGACGGAATGGACGGATGGACGGGATGGACGGGATGGACAGGATGAACGGGATGGACGGGATGGACGGGATGGACGGATGGACGGATGGACGGATGGACGGAATGGACGGAATGGACTGGATGGACGGGATGGACGGATGGACGGGATGGACGGAATGGACGGGATGGACGGGATGGACGGAATTTGTGAAAAGCACAATGTTTAGTCTCGGCCAAAAGTGCAATAGATCCGCGCTACGCGTCGGCCCTCAAACAAACTCGTCCATCTATTGCTTACTTTCCAGCCTCTACAACAATGTACTATAATGGGTACCTAGAAAGTACGGTCAAGTGCAAAAATATGTATACGTTTATACAACTCTATGTCATTAACCATAAAGTTGATGTTTACATATTTTGACGCTATGTCTGTATGTATACACTGTATAGTTGAAATTTTATAAGCTGGCTGTTTACCACTTGAGAACGTACTCGTAAACGGTCAGCTTATAAAATTTTAACTATACATGGTCTCAATATTGGCTGGAATGGTCAAAATGTTTTTTATTATCACTATCACCGTCATGACGAACGGATCAGTCGATTGTCACCTTTCGCCATTTTTCAAGATCATTATGTTGCAATTTGTGGCGTTGTAGTTATGCTGCTGTTTTTGGCGTTGTAGTTATTTTACCGGAGGTAAGATTTAAATGGCATGGAGGACCTGGCTTCGCGATGCTTTAGTTACAGCGTAACAGTTTTGGCTTATATTTCGTTCTCTTAGAATGTTCCTAAGTCTAAGCACTGAGCAAAATTGGTAAATTAGTATGGTATGACCTGAGTGAAAATGTGATGAAAATTAATTCGTGGTAGCCTGGCGGTTTGACCTATGGCCTCTCAAGCAGAGGGTCGTGGGTTCGAGCCCGGGCTCGTACCTCTGTGTTTTACGGAATTTATGTGCCATTTTACCATAAACTTTACGGAAACCTTACACGCACCTGCGAAAAAATTCAATGGTGAGTGTGTAGTTCCTAATACGCACTGGGCCCGCGTGGGAATTACGGTTCAAGTTCTCTCATTCTGAGAGGAGGCCTGACAATGATGAAGTGAAAATGACTGAAAATCGTGAGAGACGTGTTAACTCTAATTGTAAATTGTTGCAGATGAAGCGACGGTGGGTGGCGGTGGTGGCGAGGTGAGCGGCGGCGGCATGGACCACGCGGTGAAGGCGATGTCGGCGCGCGGGCCGGTGGCGCGGCTGCTGGCGCGGCGCCGCTTCGAGTCGGCCGAGCTGGAGGAGCTGTACGCGCGCTACGCGTGCAAGCTGCAGCGCGGCTCGGTGGGCTCCGCGCTGGCGCTGTGGGCCGCGCTCGCCACCGCGCTCGCCGCCAACGACGCCACTAGGGGCTGGCGCAGAGCACCCCAGGTACAATACAATACAATACAATACAAATATTCTTTATTGATCACCAAAAACAGTACAGTAACATTACAAAAATAAAAAATTCAGGTAGACAATAGGCGGTCTTATCGCTAAAAAGCGATCTCTTCCAGACAACCAATTACTCAGAAATTAATAAATATCAACAGACTAATGTAGGTGGCAGAAATAACAGACAAGAGAAACTTAGTATTAATAGACAATAAACAATAAAATCAATACAAATATAATATAAATTTTATAAATAAACACATATATTCAATATAATACATAAACACTACATATACTTAATACAAAATATCAATGGAAAAATGTCAAAAGGCCGCACGTGAGAAAAGGATTTAAAAAGGAAATTAAAGAGACAATATAAACAAAAAACAAAAAGAACAAAGAAGTGTTCAATACAATAAAGAAGTGTGTATTATGTTAGTGACAAATAATGAGCCTTAAGAAGGTTTTTAAAAATGGGAAGGGATTTCGCTTGCCTTAACGCCAAAGGAAGAGAATTCCAAAGACGAATGGCGGTCATAGTAAAGGAGTTATGATAGAATTTGGAGGAAGAAGGAGGAACGGTAAGAAGAAAATTTTGTGCAGAGCGAATAGAGGACATGAACATAAAACGCTCTTGAAGATATTGAGGAGTTGCAGGATTAAAGAGTATGCTGTATAAAAGAGAAAGAATGTGAGTATTACGGCGAAAACGGATGGGGAGCCACTTGAGATGGGTGCGATAATAGGAAACGTGGTCATATTTCCGCAAACCAAATATGAACCGAATACAGACATTTTGGATACGCTCAAGCTTATTCAATTGCTCCTCTGTAAGATCTAAATAGGAAACATCGGCGTAATCTAAAATAGGAAGAAGGAGAGAATTAGCCAACGCAATCTTGGTAGCGAGCGGGAGAAAGTTGCGAAGCCGTCTCAAAGACCCCACAGCAGCAAACATCTTCCTACTAACCTCATTAACTTGGGGCGCCCACGCCAATGACTGGTCCATGAAAACACCCAAGTTTTTTACCTTAACCGAGAAAGGTATCAGGATACCATTGAAAAATATAGGCGGCAGATTAATAAAATTTACTCTGGATATAAAATGTGAACTGCCGACTATAATAATCTGAGTTTTTGCTGGATTAACGCTAAGACCATAGCGACCACTCCAGTCGGCTATTTTGGCCAAATCGAGATTCACGGCATCAATAACATCCGGGAGATCATCAATTACACCCTGAGAATAAATCTGGAGATCGTCGGCATAAAGGTGATAAGAAGAGACAAGATTATGAGAAATGGAGTTTATAAATATGGAAAATAATAGAGGCGACAGTACACCGCCCTGCGGCACTCCAGCTGACAGGCTGCACCAAGAAGAACGAGAAGCTTCCACCTTTATGCGTTGCCGACGCCCAACCAAGTAACTACGAAACCAATCAATTACCGCAGGAGATATGTTAAGAGAACCCAAGATCCCCAGCAGAACATCAAAGTCAACAGCATTAAAAGCGTTGCTAAAATCAAGCAGCGCAAGAACCGTTAACTTTTTGCTGTCCATGCCCAACCGTATGTCATCTGTAACTTTGACAAGAGCGGTAGTCGTACTATGACCAGGACGGAAGCCAGACTGGAAAGAGTTAAGGAGGTCATTACGGGTTAAAAAATGTGATAATTGCCGATGCACAAGACGCTCCAAAACCTTAGATAGAAATGGGAGTATGGATATAGGACGGTAATCGGAAAAACAATTGGGATTTGACTTCTTGGGCAGTGGAACAATCTCAGCATCCTTCCATAACAAAGGAAATACATTTGAGGAAATTGAGTTATTAAGGATACTGGTAATCACTGGAAGAAGTAGGTCAAGTAATGGAAGGATCATTTTACGACTAACACTGTCAACGCCAACAGCATTGGACGCAATGGATAATATGCTCTGCTTAACATCACTATCGGTAAATGAATTGAAACAGAAAGGAACAGTTGCAGGAGTTGGGATTGATGAAAGATACTTAAGGGTCGCGTCCTTTTCAGGGCCAGGGCCAGGTATTGTCTGCTAACCAAACTAAAACGCAATAAACAGAGGACGGGTGCGGGTCGGGAGTGCGGCGGGCCTATTTCCATAGCTGGATATGAACAACATGACACCGACGGCGCGCGCCGCATCCGTCGCCGATTTTTGTTTTTTAATGGACATTACAATAGACGATCGCTTTCCCGGCCTAGGCCTGCAATTCTGTATGAAAATCCATTACATAGCACTACTCGTCTAACCGCGCCCGCAACGTGATACGTCCCGACCTATTATTCGGAACGTAAGGTTGACATTTCATTGCATCTTTGAGAAAAATTACAAACAAAACACTAATCTTACTACTAACCATTACGAAATGCTAGCCTATAAGTAATTGGCTAAGTAAAGTTTTTTGAAGAGGTGCTAAATATATTTTTTTTCGACAGTAGTCTTCTTCTAGACCGAGAAACTGCAGCTGTTTTATTTTTATCTCCTATTGTTTACTGGAAATATTTTTTTAAGTGTTCGAGATGACATTTGTGAGATTTAATGGCTGACAAGCGGTTCGTGCTCAGTACTTAGCAGAAATAGAAAAAAAAACGAAGTCAATTGTCAATGTCAAATGAAATCTAACCGTTTGCGTTTCGTTTACTTTGCATTGTCCAAAAAGCAGTTCCAAAATAATGATCAAAAATATTCAATCGTGATTCAATTATCGTGCATAAGTCGTGGAGAAATGCGGTAAAATTGTAAATCCGGATTTTGTGCGGAGGTTGTTAAAAATAGTCCAAAAATCACACCAAAACGCAAAGCAAACGAAACGCAAACGGTTTGACATGGACAAAAGTGACAGATGACTTAGTTTTTTTTCTGTTTCTACTAAGTACTGAGCACGAACCGCTTGTCAGCCATTAAATCTCACAAATTTCAACTCGAACACTTAAAAAAATATTTCCAGTAAACAATAGGAGATAAAAATAAAACAGCTGCAGTTTCTCGATCTTCAGAACGCCGACTGTCGAAAAAAAATATAATTAGCACCTCTTAAAAAAACTTTACTTAGCCAATTGAGTTTGTTAGGGTTGGCCTTGACCATGTCTGCAGAACTGCCCTGTGTCTGATATTTTTACTGGTACATTCCTATCGTGTAGTGATTAGTGAATGAACCTAGTTGCTGACAGCAGTAGATACTACGAGAAGACAAACAACCAAAACCAGGGGTTACCGTTGAACGCTACAGTCGAGCTACTTAGCGTAATATAGATTTAGAATAAGAGGCTATTGAAAGACAAACTGAAAAATGTTGATATATAGGGAAAATTTGTGTCTAAACTCCTGACCGGTGGTGGTGTAGGGGTTTAGCACGCAGCACGGAATGCTGAGGACCTGGGTTCGATTCCCAGCGCTGGTCTCTTGTTCTGGGTTTTTTCTGTGTATCCATGTTTCAGTTTGTATTTAGTATAAAAATATTAAGAGAATAAGAAGTGATTATTGATTTATTGGTACCTATATCTACTCTTTTGCTATGCTGTAATGTTTGACACATGTTTGTTGTGTAGTATGTCTTCCGGCTCTATTAAGTATAAGACTGGATTAGGAGGGTAGCCACCATGATGTACGCAGTACGGAATTTTAAAAGTGCTTAGATATACTATTCGCCATAACGTGGTGGACGATGACGCAATTCCAAGGCTGGCTTCCGAAGCGGAGGTACAGCTGAGGAAGCAAGGTGCTCGACAAATCGGAACACGCGATTTATTGTCGGCGATAAGGCTGATTTAGGACGCGTTCAAATTTTGAGAACTTTGTTTGATCCAGCGAAATAATTATGAATAGAGATGGGCCGAGTACTCGTTTACTACTCGGTACTTGGTGTACTCGGCAGTTTTTTTGATACTCGTACTCGGCCGAATAACTCGGTTCAAATGCCGAGTATACTCGGTCTAAATAAAATTATTATTAATCATGTGTATTAAAATAAAACAGGCTTGTAAAACATCCACTGAAACAAAATAACCGCGTGAGTGAAAAGCCAGTTTTGTACTTTTGTTAGATACTTTCTTTATTAACAAGAACTGTGAATATCATTAAAAAGCAAGTCTCGTAAAAGCTCGAGGTTCTGAGCTTTACCAGAGAGGCGTTGGGTGTAGGTACTATTCAGCATTGCATTGCAGCACATAAATCTTTAAGTTTGTTGAATTAGCGGTTACCTTTTAGATACTTCGAAAAAGAGCTTTAAAAAGTAATACGTGAAGATTACTTAAGTACGTATTAAGTTGACAATAGCGATTTACCTTGTGAGGAACATTCAAGAGTCATCCATTGAATTGAAATAGATAACTGGAAAGGAATCTACAATACTTGTAAAGCTGTGTTACGCGCAGTCCCTAATAATAACTCTTGGTAAAAAAAAAACCAAAGATGCATAAGGGTGGCTCTCAGCAAAAGAGAAAAGAGTCTTACTTACACAATTTTACTACTTAGTCACCGCCAACAAACGGTAACATTATAACTACAAACAGAATAATGTTCCAAAGTACGCAGTTCCCTTTCCGGCAGGTAATTCGTGTTCCATTATAGCTCTTTATACCGCTGTGAAATAGGTACACGTGTAATAACATTTACTAATGTTGTCTAGAGATAGTGCCTCGTTTTATGAATTTGCCTCCTGAATTCTCTTCACATGGAAACAGGAAACCTAATAATATGTTAAAACTGTGCGCATAAACTCATCACTGAACATGGCTATAGTGACTTCCACTTTTAAACATGTTTCTCTAATGAAATATTCAATAGTGTGTTGTTGTATCTGTCATATAAATAACCGGCTTGACTCAACTTTGTCGGACGATGGGGAAATGTTTATATGTAAAAACCTGTGGTGCTGTATGATCCATCAAGTCTCATAATTGCAGGTGGGCGTTCTTGGCGCGCACGCGATGCTTTGCGGCGGCCTGGCGTGGTGGTGCGGGCGCGCGGGGGGCGCGGCGCCCGAGCGGCGGCTGCCGCGGGCCTGCTGGCTGGCCCTGGCGGGCGGCGGCGCTGCCCTGGCCGCCACGCTGCCCGCCTGGAGCCCCGGCGCCGCCGCCGAGGGCGCCGCTCACGTCGTCTGGGCCGTCTTCGCCGCCTATGCCCTCCTGCCCGTCGGCGCCCCCGTCGCCGCAGCCTTCGGCATCCTCCTACCCACCGTGCACACCATCGCGGCCGCACTCGTAGCACATCGCTTCCCTTACCACATCTGGCAACAGGTCAGTCACCTTGGCTGGTATTAAAGATTCGACGCGCTCTGTTGTTAACAGCCACTCTATTTAATTGCTACGTTTTTTCCATGCATTAGTTTCAGTTCGAATCACTTTAATCTTGATGCTCCCCGATCACGCCTTATGATTAATGTAGTTCGAATTTAGTTTAAATTAGAAACTTTCTTCCCAAATCGAATATGTACCTAATAATTAGCATTAAAACCTTATCTAATGCCGGTGCTTTCAGTGCCATAACATGACCAAAAAATGGCCTCCAATCTCTATTCTTTATAAGCTAGAGTATAACCTTAGCGGAGGCCACAACCTCGCCCTTGGCTCCAGTTGGCGCCCACCGTGGGGCGAGCACCGCCTCACACAGTAATACTCGTGACACTGGTTCGCTCGCGTGATGCCGTTGCGTCATCCACTAACCACTGTATATAAATGGCCAGAAAACGCCCTTCAGCTTTTGGCAGTAAAAGAGCTTCTACAATAATTAGGGTATCTACCTAAAAAGCAATATGTATTTTGTTTGTAAGTTTTTAAACGTAAATGTGCCTGTAATTGTTTAGCAATTATTTTTAAGCCCTTGAAAAGGAAAAATGTTCTTATTTGAAAAACAATTCAAAAACTGTTTTCTAAAGAAAATCAACAAACCGGTCAGACAGCTTATGTATGTTCTGCTTCGAAATGGATGATGTCGTCACCTCGTTACCTAACGTCGCCAACATTTCCGTTTTAACGACTGATCAATAGCGCTCGTATATCTTTACTACACATACTTGACTAAATCCTTCAGGAAGCATAAACCTTTTTATTTATTTTCTTTGAAAACAATATAACGTACGCTTCCATTAAAATCACAAACAATAAAAGCGACCTAAAGACCACGCGTTTACTTTCTTTGAGTTAGGCACATTAAAAATCAACCTCGAGGTTGGTTTGCCGATTATATATAGTGTTAGACGCGAAAACATGCATGCGTAGTCGATTGATTTCTGATGGGTTTAGAATCTGTATGCATTTTATACACAGTTATAGTTTTAGCTTTCTGGTTCTACCTATATTTCGCCCTTGATTTAATTAAATCTGATTGGAGTTCGCACAAAATATACTTAACAGTTTGAGGAATTATCAATAATATTTACAAAAGTACCATAAAATAACAGAATTAACGTCCAGTTTGTCCATATAATTTCCATTATAATAGATTGTTATCCGCTGCCGCATAAACTTTAGTATCATGTAGCTGCAATGCCATTGATTTCTGTTAGCAATATCGTTCAGCATTAATCAATGCAACATCTGGTTAGCATAAACCGAACCGTTTGGGTATTACTTTCATTCCCTGTACATCTACAAACACGCAGCACGAGAAGAAATTTATATCCCATCAGGAACGGCCGGCAACATTATAACAACTTCCATCGAGATGAGAAATCGGAAGAATTTATCTGCTGAATGATCGATATCAGCTGTTGGAGTTATTTTAGTTCCGTTAAAGGAACGATATTATTTACGCGAGTATTTATTTCGTTCCATGTAACTAATTAACAAGCTTCTGAGCTTGTTTTGTTTATGTTGACCCTTGGTAGCCGTGAAGATAAATAAAAGATTGATTCAGTCTACCAATACTATCGAATTGTTTTCCTGGTCTTTGTATAAAATATTAAATGCCTGTTTATTTCTATACTTTTAACACAATTTTATTTAATCTATAACATAACTCGTACATTTATTTCGGATTTAAAGTCATGCTATACCTTTGTTTGTTGACGAAATGATGATTTAACGTTATGTAGAGTTGCATTTACGTGTCAGGAGCACCTACCGGTTTTCCATAAAGAAAGGCGAGGCCGTTTGCTACCCAGATTTTATCATTCTGTTAAAAACAAATGATCAGTATAGTTTACCTTACGGAATCATGTCGGCCTTTACTAGTATGTCGCAATATTTTAATTTAGTTACCTACGTCTACCACTAGGTATGTTGCTTTTTTTACGTTTTCGTCTATAGGTTAGGTATATCGATATATGTACAAATCAATACGCTGTAAGTATTGTCATATTTTGGAAAGTTAGTGTTGGATCGGAATTATCATGTTCCGAAATTACCTTAATGTATTTCTATCATTACGCCTAACTATAGCCCACTTTCCACCTTTAAGAGGTGGCCGTGTAGGTGGTCGCTATTAATTCAAATAGCTTTCATTTTGTCTGCGTTATGAATTGAAACGTAGTCAAAAATAATTAAACTTGTATTACCGTCGGTCGACAACATCAGCTAAGCGTGCACAGCTTTTAAGAAGCATTATCTTCCACACGCTTTGTGAATACGAATGAGTTAATGAGATTTTATCTCTCGTAAGACATAAATTAAATACATTTTACCAAAGAGGCAGGAGTCAAAACGGATTATACGGCGATACGAGTATTCTGGCGCGAGTTTCTTACATTTTCATATCCCATAATAATTTCGAGAGATACGCGACGATGTGTGTGAAATTTATTCAAAGTTGGTCGTTATTTACCCGCTGAAGGGTCGTCAAAGGTCGCTCTACGGTGAATAATGTCCCCCATACGCCATACGTATTTCACAAACTTTACTGACTGTATATTTGTCGCTTCGTCTATTTGTTATTCATTTACGTGTTTAGGGGACTCTTAATAAAGTGGTTTTAGTTTCTATACCTGAGGTAGACAGTTGTGTGTGAAAATGAAATTGATTGTTTGTATATCTTAATATTTTGTCCTTTTTTAGGGTTCCGTAGTCAACTAGGAACCCTTATAGTTTCGCCATGTCTGTCCGTCTGTCCGTGCGGCTAAGCTCAGAGACTGTCAGTACTAGAAAGCTGTAATTTGGCATGAATATATATATCAGTCACGTCGACAAAGTGATTAAATAAAAAAAACTATTACAATTTTTTAATACAGTTGCTCAAAAAGTGCCCTTTTTTTGGCTGTATTGCGTGCGCAAAGTTCGTTTTTGCGAACTAGTGCGATTTACTTTTCTATTTTTTTTAAATTTGTACTTGGTCCAATGGATGGATGGATGGATGGATGGATGGATGGATGGATGGACGGATGGATGGATGGACGGATGGATGGATGGACGGATGGATGGATGGATGGATGAACGGATGGATGGATGGACGGATGGATGGAGGGACGGACGGACGGACGGACGGACGGACGGACGGACGGACGGACGGATGTATGAACGGATGTATGGACGGATGTATGGACGGATGTATGAACGGATGTATGGACGGATGTATGGACGGGTGTATGGATGGATGTATGGATGGATGTATGGATGGATGTATGAATGGCTGTATGGATGGATGTATGGATGGATGTATGGTTGGATGTATGGATGGATGTATGGATGGATGGATTTATGTATGTATGTTGTTTGATTGTTTTGTATTATTACACCTAATAAAAAAGTCGCAAATTATTCTGTTGTATTTTTTTTTCGCAACTGTATTAAAAAACGTCGTTCGATACACGCGCGGAAATGTCATTCTTCACACGTCCCGAGTCTCGAGCACGAGATATCTCGGCACTCGTGAAGTAATGACATACTTTCCGCACTAGCATCGAAATGTACTATTTTTAGGGTACCTCCCATAGACGTAAAGTGGGGGTGATTTTTTTTCTCGACTAACCGTATAGTGTGGGGTATCATTGGATAGGTATTTGAAAAGAAATAGGGGGTTTCTAAAACCATTTTTTGATAAAGTGAATATTTTCGGAGATATTCACTCCGAAAGTTCAAAATAATGTGTCCCCCCCTCTAACTTTTGAACCGCACGTCTAAAAAATATGAAGTAAATCACGTAAGTTAAACTTAATAAAAACTTTCTAGGAAAATTATTTTCAACTTAATCAGTTGAGCAGTTTTAAGTTTTTGTAAAAAATATTTCTAAACTAAGATTGTAATTTAACCGCCATTGCAAGCATTTTTTTTTCTTTAAGTACCTATAAGATCACCATAACAGTATCTTCTTTCAAATAAAAATATATATTACATCTGAAAAACAATCAACATACATACTAGTTAGATTAGATTAGTTACCCAATTCGCCGATAGATGGTGCTGTACCGTCGACATTGGGACCAAAACAACCACATTAATAAAGTATGCAAAGATTTTTCGTACATGCTACGGAATCCTATGTTGGGCGTGTCCGACACGCTCTTGGCCGGTTTTTCCTTCTGTACTCGGTGTAGGTGTAAGTTCTCTCTTATACTCTGTGAATCACAGATACTATATCAAATTGAAAGCGCTATTGTGCCTTGCATATTTTACATGAACCTCTCATTTCATTCTACTCTAAAAGCAGCCGTTCGCTTCAATACAATTTCATGTTGAAATCTTTTGAAAATATTGAAAATCTATTCGCCAGCCAGCCGTACTCTGATATCGGATGCGACCTGAGATAAAAAAAAATAGGCGGGATACTGACATTTTTATAGTAATATTAATAATGCTTGTTTTATTGTGGCTGGTTTGAACGCGGAGCGAATGCGTAATTTAAGGGGTTCGAATTGTAAGACAACTTCGTTCCAGTCTCGCGAGACAACTTTGTGATTGTTGTCGCAAACTGTAGTCAACTTTACAATTACGGCTGTTCTTGATGTTCTTCATAATTTACGCTCCCTAAATTAGACAAACCTGGTACTGTGCACCTGTTCGCCTATCATCAAGTACACCAGAAGTAGAGTAAGTACTCCGTTCTAAACACCAGGCTGACGCGTGACATTTGATTGATGTGCCATTAAGCAAGAATTTCACGTTTATGTTTAACAACTGAATCGGTCGCCTTCAAAAACAGTAAGTAGTAAATTCGTAATTTTATGTTGCTGTTCAAAATCTTGTTCAGTTCAGTATGTTATCTTGTTTATTATTATTGGAATTGTTTTCAGAACGAGAATATTGGATCGTTTAAAAGGTTAGGTCATTGGTATTCGGCATAAAAGCGGCGACAAGTTGCGGGGGCGCTTTGCTGGCGCGAGCGCCGCGGGCGGCCGAGTTATCAATTTGCATAGCCAAGAAAATGCCCGCCTTAACAGTTTACACAATAACTTACCTGTCTATTTGCATATGTCGTTTTCAAATAATTTAAAAATATCAAATAATTGAGCTTGTAATTTATTTCACAGAACTCATTCACTAGTATAAAAAGTATTAGTATCCTAGTTCGGTTCACGGTCTATCTTATATCTTTAGGCAAACATTCATTCGTTCAGCCTACGCGTGATTGAATAACAATCAAAACAACAAACTTTTATAATAATTAATAGTAGGATTCAATATTTTGGCAGAGTTCATAATTCATTAATGTAATAACCAAATCCAAATGAAATCTCAACTTCGTCCAAAGAAACTCTTATCATCATTATTCGTGTCTGAATGTCCTTTTTAACGAATCCATTTAATCAAAACGTTAGGTAGGCACGACCGCTTAATTACAGTAATGAGATTTCACAAGTGGCTCGCTCATTTGCTGGGTTTTTTGTTTCAAAATCCAGCTGCGATGGAAGCACTCGTGTGAGGCCGTCCCCTCCGCTAGTGTTACCTCAAAAGGTGGAGTGTTTTAGCGTATGATTAATTAAATACCTGTTCTTACCCGAGATGTAATGTACATTTGAATGTTCCACACCCCACAAAGACGATTCGAAATAATATTGTCGTGGTAAGATTTATTTGCTTTATTTACGTGTACCTATCGATCGATAATTTCTTCCACAATAACTACGCTGAAATGACGCTGAAGCGGTTACTTACTACGTATGACAGATTGTTCGAGCGCAGCATTGATTGATAGCGTTCCATTTGCAGAAGAATATTGTGTCGATCCATTTATAAAAATCGTTTCGCGTTTACACTAATATCGTTACTTCTGTGCAAAAATATGGGAGAAAATGTCGCATTAATAATGTTAGACGCTTCAGGAAAATTGAGTTTGGATAAGTAGTCTCTTAATAAACGAAGCGAGAGTATGTTTGAGCTTCTTTCGTTACTAAACTTTTCCTCTCAGCTGAGTTTCGAGCAAATTATAACAACTATGAAAACTCTCTCGCGTTTATTCGATCTACCTATAGATTTTATTTTAATTAACTAAATCCCTGTTAAAACAGGTGTAAACATGGCCTTAGATGATAGAAGCAAGGAGATTTCATCATTGCATATTCAATAGTGTTCCGCTGCTATCGTCATTGTCAAGGGCGTGTGTGTCGTAACGGCGCACCACCTGCATTCGTCATTTTGTATACTATTTATTACACAAAAACGTTGTCTTGTCTGGCTTTTATAATTGCATATATCTAAATAAGTGGTGAAATACCTAATTGTCGTCGTAAAATTACGAAATTTGCGAGAATCGATCGTTTGTTTTAGTTATTCAGTCTATAATAGTGTCTGATAAATGATAACCTAAACAAGGTGTTGTAAAATTAATTCGGGAAATTTTAGCAATTTTGCTATGTAAGTCCGAATAAACAGTGAAAATTTATAATGGATTTTTACGAAACGTTTTAATTACTTAATACATGAAATCGTTAGATGAAATCACATATTTGAGACGTTACGCTGTACGTGGACCAAGTATGCAGACATTACTTCACCTAACTAAATTTTTATTTTTTTCCCATTATCAGTAGAACGCCCAACTATATTTATGTCCTGAATTATCCCGAATTGATTTTATAACTCTTTGAATAGTTTATATAAACATTAGTAAGTACTTAGTATGTACCATTAAACAGATTATTATATAATTTAAATTACTTATTAAACGATATTAAACAGATTGTATTTACGTAGAACACAAGACATATTCGTTAAAAATACAATCAAACCCCTATTCGTTTCAACGCCTCCCCACAGCTACAGCTACATCCTATAGCCTTTCTTAATTCCGCTTTGTTTGCGATGATCACCCGAGATAGCAGCCACAGCGTAAACATTCTACAAATAGTACATCGTAGGGTTGGCAGCCCTCCTATTTAATATTAAATGAGCTATCCAGCGGAAGTATCCTATTAGGTATATCGTGACACCGGCTTGTCGTTAATAAAACTGCGATACACATTACATTTGATGATAGACATCAGGCAATAAGAAATTTCTGTAAAAGTTTCATGAACTTGTATATTATTCAGTTTTTTTAGACCGCGTTGCATATAGCCTATTATTGTAGTCAACTCAATAAAATAAACTTACATTAGAAATAAAATCACGAAAAAAAACTTTGGCAACACAGATTATATACCTACTTTCGTTTTTGTGAAAAACCTTTATATTTTTCCCGCCTCTTAATTAGTCCTAATGATTGTTAGACGCAGAGTCCGATAATCCTAGAGTACCTGTAAAAGATGAGGTTCACGTCCCGACCGAGCTGCCAATTTCAATAAACCGTTATATAACTCAGGTGGCTCGAGCGTTGCACCTTGTCTCTAGGCTACACAGTCACATACTCTAGTAGCTATCACTCTATCAGAGAAATGGCTGTCTATAAATATTGGACTCCGTGACCCTGACCATGTATATCTACTAAGCAGGTAATTGTTGTGTACAGATGGTGGGCAACGTGGTGGTGTTTGTGTGCGTGAACGTGGTCGGCGCGCTGATGCACTCTCTAATGGAGACTGCGCAACGACGCGCGTTCCTCGACACCCGGAATTGCATCGCGGCGCGGCTTGACATGGAAGACGAAAACGAAAAACTGGTAACGACATCATTATCATTAAAGTAGAGTTAGCGTACAAAGCGGATAAAGCGGCGCCGCAACGTTCCTTCGTATCCGTAACTAACTGCGTCAGGCTTCACATAGGTGTCTGGACGTTAAACTGATTACGTATTTTCTACTTCACTACTGCTGACTGACCTGCGCTAGGGTAGAAAAGTCTCAACAGCAGGATTAGCCGCTACAGCATTTACCCTGATCATCAACCTTATCATTGGTTGCGAACGTATCGTCCCTTGGTGAGGTCTAAGTGCTGGTTGAAATACAGTATGCCTAAGTACTGAAAATTGTTTGATCCTAAGTGTATCTTGTTTTGGTGAATCTTGGGAGTTTATTACACACGTTGGTTTCTTTACTTAACATATAAATTACATCTCCGATCGTGCCTAGTTTACAAAGTAATGGTTTACATGCTTTTACGGCCAGTCTGACGCATTTCAATCTAATCGCAATGGCTTCATAAGAAGACTATTTTTTAAACATTAGCGTTTAAGTGGGTTCTCGAATTTCCAAGCATCTTTGTAAAATCGCCAAATTGCAGCTTAATCGTTAACATGGGATGGTTTTTAATTGGCTGTGCTTATGAAATCCAGGAACATTATCTGGCATCGCGCCAGAATCCTTTTATCCGTAGCTACGTCGCGCGCTCCTTAACCGGAGAATGGAACGAATTGCTGCAAAGTATACTAATGAAGAGAAGACTGCTCCGTCTGTGCCCTGTGGCCTTCGTGTTTAAAAATTCGAGTAAGCAGAGCTTGTCGGCTTATTCGATAACGCCACAGCTAAATGCTTGAAAAATAAACAAATATACAAAGAGAAAACAGTGTTTTGTTTGTAACAAAAATATAATTTGACAACCAGCCAACGCGATGAATGTTTGACACACCACTACATCAATCAAAACGATTTAAGCGTTTCAAATCACAGAACACGATATTTGTAGGGCTATTGGTAGGGCTATTGAGATTCAAAGTTTGACATTTACAACTCACAATAGCAACATTGTGGGCCGAACACGCTTGTTTCCGCACTCTCTACTTTTAACATGGATTGAGTACCCCTATTTATCTTCATTCGTGAAAAAAAGTAGTGATTTTTACACGGAACTTTTACTTACTTCTACTGATGCCCTATTTGTGTTGTCACTGTTCTTGATCATGTTGTTTCCAAACATTTAGACAAGGTCAACTTAAACAAAAATTAGATAGAAACTGCAAATAGTTATAACTCTTCAATTGTATGATTATTTTGTTCTTATACGAGACACAAATAGCAGTTCGCATTGTTTATGACCACAATTATAAACTCATTATTTTGTCAACAGGAACGATTATTGCTGTCAGTGCTGCCACAACATGTCGCCATGGAGATGAAAAACGACATAATATCGCCTGTGGAGGGCCAGTTTCATAAGATCTACATACAAAAGCACGAACAAGTCAGGTTAGTACCAGTGTTAATACACGTGGGAGGAAGCATTAGTAATAACTAATAAACCATCCTATTCCAGATTAAATTTGGCACTGACATTAAATAAGTTGCTTCTGGTCATAATTTTTTTTTTATTTGTAAATTGTGGTGAAAATTGTATAAATCTGGCAAGTAACTGCGTAGAGCATTAAGAATAGAGGATGTTGCATTTTACGCTTGGGAAAGACCTAAGAGCCGCTACGTAAACACGCGTTTTGATGCGTTTTTGCACAAGCCATGAATTTCTATTGTTAAACATCGTAAGTGGTTTGATTTGGGTAATAAAGTGCTCAATTATTGATCGTTACGCGAACGTAACTCGTTGATTTAAGGATTATGATTATTAGGACCTAACTGTAGTCCTGTTGAAATGGATTTTGTTCTTTCTGGGAGGTTGCCTAGAAGGGATCGCTCTGTGGCTTAGGCCGCCCATTGCTTAAATTGTTTATTTCTTCAATCTATTGTTTTTCTACATTTTATATTACGTGAGGTTCTGTACCATATAGAGTTGCTGTCTGTATTGTATTGACTAACAGTAAATAGCGTGCTTTATTTATTGTACTTTGTTTGCTTTGTTTTATTCTAAACGGACGGTAAAGTTATGACAAGCCAACACAACAACCAACCCAACTCAACATAAATAGTCGTCTACTTCTGAGGGTTTCGGTATATATATCTTGCCAATTGTATAAATTTTGTTCTAAGGCCTCTGAAAGCAATTACGTACGTCTACCAAATCGTCTACATATAAGGCCCGTTGAGTAAGTAGGTGTAGTATAGTGCCTACTTTGGAATTTATAGTAGTAGTAGTGTCTTGAACGGTTCAGTTTTGGCCGTCTTCCAAATTGAACTAGACTAGAAGCGATTCTCGTCAATTGAATAGACACTAGACTTCTGGCATTTAAGTATCAGATATTGTCAAACCCGACATCAGCAATCGATGAGAAATGGACAAATCGTGTACCTAATTAATTTACTTGATGCGGTTTCTATACCATTTCTACTATTGTAGGATTAAGTTGCGAATTAAAGTTATTTAAGAATCTGGTCGACCGGCTTCATTAAAATTTAAAGTCGATTCAAAATTGATTTATGGGTCTCTCAGACCATGCTGCTTTGTTTACTAATGAAAGCTCTTTATTGTACCAGTTTTGGCACTACCGCTGCGCCCACGCAAGACTTAATAAAATATTACTTGCTTACTGCTTACTTACTTGTTTATGCATATTGTTGACCATTTATGCTCCAGGGTTAATTGTTTCGTGTTTAATAGTACTTTTTAAAAGCCAAAAATAATGTCCACGATTCAACTGTTTATTTGTTTACTTTATTTCGGGTTGTTTATTTATAACTCACGGCTGTTTCCATGATGTATAATTATATATTACGTGGTATTTTCTTGTAATTTTATACGTTGAGTAAGGGAACGGCGCCAAAAGGCCGCCATCAGCTCAGCCGTTAACGTTTGAGGTTATCCGTAATGTTTCCCAAACTAATTGTTACTGTTACATTATCGGCGGCAGCCACCGTAAGCGATGTGCTAGTTAAGATTAAAACCCTTATCAACCACTAATTACTTGCCTGCTTGCCTCTTGATAAAGAGAACTTGTTTTATAGAAATGTGATGATTCAATGCATAGATATTCTGCATTTGCAAGTTCAAAAACTGAGTTAACTTTGTACTGTTAGGTACCTACCTTCGCATTCCTTTAAATAATAATTAGTCATTATTTAAAGGAATGCGAATCCTTTATGTAAAAGTCTTGGCTACAATATCTATATGTTGACCCGACACATGTTTAAAACTCCACCGCAAATAGAACAAAAAAATAGTGTGTATGTACACTATGTCTGTTTGTTTGTTCCGGGTTGCGCCACGACGGCTGATCCAATGTTAACGAACCTTGGCTGAGTTTGCCAAACGACAGGCATCAGTCACAACACACATCATTTGTGATTTCCATCTGAATAGTTCAGACAACATTCATAAGAAATATTGTGATTTCGGACAAATCAAATATGAATGCGGACCATTGACCCGTGCGCCGGCTGACTTTGTCTCTTGCGAGACACCGATAAACGTCAAATTATCGCTTATTAATAGACGTGCATGACCATCTATTACGTTTGTGACACTTGAGTTATGTGTTGACAATATTACAACGCAATCTATATCTATACATATAATAAATCTGTAACAAGTCGATGTCTGTACATTGAAGATATTTGAGAAAAACTGTCACTAGGGCTATTTACTAGCGCAATAGAACCCAAAACAATGTTTTTTAGAATTATTGTCTGTTTGTCTGTTTGTCTGTGCGTTTGTGCGCGCTAATCTCAGAAACGGCTTAACCTAGAAGGATGCGGTTTTCACTGATATGTTGGTATTTTCTTGGATTAACATTTAGTGTTTGTTTCATTTGAATCGGTTCACAAATAAGAAAGATACGTCTATTTTAAGAATTTATAGAACAGTTTTTAGAAGTAGTGACTTGGGAGTAGGTACGGTGGTGAATGTGAACGCGGGTGTGCGGGGGGGGTTCGGTGGGGGGTCGGTGAGGGGGGGGGGGGGGGGGGGTTGCGGGGGGTATTTTTTTTTATATCGAGGAACTAAGGACAGCCATAATTGATGAAAAAGCAAATTGGATAAAAAAAATAAGCTGCCCAAATTACTAATTCCACGCGGACGGAGTCGCGGGCAAAAGCAAGTACTTAATAAATTTCGAAGATTGTTTTCCGGATTTTCGTGGAATGCCCGATTATTTCACTGTCAAAATAATTTGGAAAACATCGTATGCTAGATTTTAAGTTGTTGTTTGTTTTATATTCATGAATAAATTACAAAATTTAAAGTCTAATAATAGTTTTTAACGACCGCTTTAGCCTAGTTGGTAGTGACCCTGCCTACGAAGCAAGAGGTCCTGGGTTCGAATCCCGGTAAGGGCATTTATTTGTGTGATGAGCACGAATATTTGTTCCTGAGTTATGGATGTTTTCTATGTATTTAAGTATTTATTTATCTATATAAGTATGTTTATCGTCGTCTAGTACCCATAGTACAAGCTTTGCTTAGTTTGGGACTAGGTCGATTTGTGTAAGATTGTCCCCTAATATTTATTTATTTTATTTATTATTTAGTTCGCATGCTAATAGCAAAATGCGGCTAGGACGTGACATCATTAATTTTCTGCAGCCGCAGTTGTGGAAATCGTTCCTCTCGAAATGTTCTTCCGCCTTAGACCATTAAAAGAAACTGATTGTCCGATGTGATGAAGATAAATTTTCTCATAATTAGTTGCTATGTGCATGTTATAGATTTGACTACATTGTTAACTTCACTCGTTTCTCACACAACTCTACGAGGAATTTTTAATACAACCTTCACCGCATCTAATGTCTCAGATCGACTTTTTATAATTTTACGACTCTTTGTTTCTTGATTTATTACGTTCTTTTCGTAACGAGATTAATAAGATGGAACATAAACATCCACTGCGATTTGTATATTCTTCATCTCTAAAATGTTTAAATGGCACCGTTTTTGAAGATTTTTGTTTTCAATCTAACTTACCTATTGTATTCACCATACATCTTAACGTTTTTAAAAATACTTTGTCCTAATGTGTAATGAATGCTAACACACACACAAATAATGTGTGATGAACACAGTCAAATACTTTCTTATAGGCTCGGCTGAGTAGAAAAAACTCAAAACTCTTTGGCAGCTACGTTCAAATGTACATTTGCCAAGAAAGTCGTAATACTTGACAAGTTGTTGTGAAGTTTCCTCGATATAACTGCCAAC
This sequence comes from Archips xylosteana, assembly GCA_947563465.1. Classification (NCBI taxonomy): domain Eukaryota; kingdom Metazoa; phylum Arthropoda; class Insecta; order Lepidoptera; family Tortricidae; genus Archips; species Archips xylosteana. The sequence goes on along the minus strand of OX387347.1, from coordinate 10,416,948 downwards.
TGATCGCCGTGCCGAATGTAGCAGAGGGTGTGACGTAAATAGCAAAAATCGTTTGATGCGATGAAAGGATTTCATTTTTTGTCGGACAATCCGAAAAGAAACGATTAGGGACAAAAAATAAGGAAACGGTAAATTTTCTATAGATTAAAATGTTATGCTGAGATTTTGGATTACAATCAAGTTGACAGGAATTAGATTACACAATTAATGAAGAATGTTTTTGCCAACTTTTTATCTTGAATCACTGAGTGGAGTTATTCAACAATTTCATTTACAGATAAATTCAACTCATTCTCTTTTTGGGTCATTTAGTCATCCTGTCGTAGGTCAAGCGCGTTTGAATCTGCGCTCTGCAATACACGATCTGCCATGATTGCGATGCGCCAGGCAAACAAACGTCGTAGCTGATTCATAGCGCTTATTTAGCCTCAAGCCATTTGCTCACTACATTGTTCTGAAGTGAGGTGATGTGAGGATGATACATCGGAACACATTACCGGTACTATGAATTAATTGAGATTATCGTAACGATTACTTACGTTATCCTCCATCAATTACTTAAGAACCAGTGTGTATGATGTTATCTTTGTTTCTACTTCGTCAAACATGTTTGCATAACTTAACTGGATGTAAAACTCGCTTTCCTGTACATGCCAGCAATGTGCAAAATGTTTTAATGCAGTCTACGTTATTAGTTTCGCGCTATTTCTCATTTCTACCCTTTCTTCTATGTGGCTGTCAGCGGGCCGTTACGTGCGTCTGTTTTGCGCATCGGCGGTAGACGGCTCAAGTGCAACGATCCTTTGTTCGGAGTCGTCAGCGCCTTCTCCCGCACGCATGTGCAGGCATTGGCGCGTGACAAAACTACCGCTTTAAATATGAAGGCTAGGATATCATTTTTTCTTGTTCTAGGGTCACTGTCATGGCAAATTGGGAACGTCTTAAAAAACCAATTTCCGCATGGTTATATATTATGGTTATATAATTATTATAAATGGTTTCTAGATCACCACTATTGACTAACACCAAAAATAATTTGCTTTTATTTTTGAACGGTATGAATTATTATGAATGTGCCTGGGGTAAGCTTTCATACTTTCCACAGAGAGAAATGTTTGAAAGCTGAGTATCTGAATTAATGATGTTACTTTATAAATTTATTATATCACATTTGTGTAGGAGTTAATGGTTATTAAGAGACCGGTAACGCTAGCAATTAGAAAATTCTGGCATCATCAGTATTGTCTGTGTTTCACAAATATGAACAAAAACCAACCCTGTATTCAATTCTACACAATGGTTTAGATTCCTTTAATTAAACCTTTATCAAATAATATAGTTTTCGTGTGATGTTTGCGGCAGATGATGAATAATCAAACAGCTAACTAAAGATGTGTGTTCATAGATTAAGTAGCACTGTAAAATGTAAATGCTAAGTAAATATTTATACGGCTTTAAATGGAAATGATTCACCTGCGTTTGGCTCGGTTCCAAATTGTGGAGAAGTGAGTAGAATACAATATTTTGATTTGTGTCTGTACCGTTAAGTACATAAACAAACATCTTACCTGAATATAACTCACTTGGAGTAAAAATGCAAAATAGAATTATTTTATAAACTTATACGCAACCTCCATAAATCTCAGTTAATTGCCTTGAAAACGTTTTTCTTACTTTTACGTGTTGGCTAGTTGACTTAACGCGTTTATCCGATGCTCATAAAATCGGTTACTAACCAGTATCGGGCACAAACAATACGTGCTAATCTAGTGCAGTTAGCTGGAACTAGACAGTATTGGTAGCTCATTGTTCAGTTTTAAGAAACTTATCAGTCTTCGCAACCCATTGGTTTTCATTGCCACTGCCATTTAACAAGTTAATAAACTTATTTTATTGCATGGTCCTAAAACTGTTATGTGGCAATTATAAATATTGCGTTGTTTTGTGTACCATGTTCATTGGTTTAAAATTGTCTGTCCATTGTCCAAGTTTTATTACCATACCGTTTACGACATATGTAATATACAGATTGATTATCTCATAAATTCTATACTAACCTGATTGTTAGAGCATAGGATTTCTTTGTCTCTAGAAATAAAGTTCACTCATTTTTATTTAGTTTATTCTTGGGACCCGACCGCTATGAATGTCGAGATAATAACGGGGTGTTTTATCAGGGGACCGAGGCTATTTGCATAAGAAGGAAAGGAAAAAGATTTTCTTGTCAAGTAGATAAGTAGTAAACACCACAACGCCAAATAACAGATTTTTTTATTCGTCGATAATAGCAACATGTCAATCAAGTGGTTCCGACAGCAAGTCAAGGCCAGGATAGAGGTTAATAGAGCTATGAATATATCATGCGATAAATCAGGATGTTGGATGTAAGAACGTGTCTAAGGGCGGCAGACATGTCCGGTCAGCTCCCGGCGACGGCAGCCCGAGCCCCGAATTACTGTCACGTCATATTACCGGGGTGGCCGGAGAAGCCTTTCACTACTGATTAGGCTCGTCCAATCGATGTGAATGACGTGACGTCTTTTGTTCATCATATTACCGACCACTCCATCCATCACAAGTTGGTTTGGCCGTTGGACATGTTTGCTGAGGCATTCATATAATCAATGAACTATGTCCGTGTCGCATATGGTTCTCAAGGCGAAATAAACATTGAAACATGCCCAGTCGACTCTATCTCTGGCTATCTGCCACATCTCAAAAATCCTGCACTTGTTGGAAAGACAAGACCAAACTGGGTGCTCGTTGCGATTTAACTAATCGTTTGTGGCATTCTATCTGAATGCAACTACAAGAATACTTGTACCTATATTAACCAGAAAAGAAATCGAAGGAGAAATGCAGACTTCGTGGCACTTATCTGAAGAACATTAATTAATTAAATACAGTTTAGCATAGTTTAGGTAGATATCTTGATATAAACATAAAAGCGCAATTAAGTATACATAATGCATAGTATTTTTTAAAGCAGGTAGGTAACCTTACCAAACTAACTGTGCTAGATGGTTAGCCTCAGTACAAATAGATTGAAATGTGAGAGACAAGTCTACCTTCATAATAGACCGCAAAAAAGAAAGTCTCGATTTCCCTCTAGGGGCGTGTTGCGTAAGGATTTTCCTTTGTCAGGATTTAGAATCAAGAAATAAGTTTCATCATGATGTCTTAAACTGAATTAGTATTTGGTATTTTTTGAGGTAGCTACTTACTTAAAACTGAATTTGTTGTTTTCAGCATGACTTTTAATAATTAAATACGTATTTTGCTACAATTTTGAGGTAAAAAAAAATTACTCTGCACAGATAAATAAATTTAAGTCAGGAAATGTAAATTTTCGCCATTCTTTTTAAAATTGCCTGCCTATTGTGATCGTTTGATTGTTCAATATAAATGAAACATTCCAGCAGTTCAATTTAACAAAATAAAAGAGTTGTAGGTATGATTAGAGTTCCGGCAGACAAGTAAGCCTTGGTGTTGGGAAAGCTTATTATTCTAATGCAATTAGTATTGTTTCCATCCGTGGTTTGCTGTATGGTGGGCTGTCTCCTAAAGGGTGCGGTGCTGACGTCACGTCGGGTCGCCGTATGACCGTACTTGATCCGTTTAGCCTAAACGGATATTCCGCTGATAGGATTGCCTGTCTGACTACTGTCTGGGTTCGCTTCCATTGTGTTTTATTGTCCAAATGCGAACGACGAGACAAGGGAAACAATGATTTCTTAGAGTTTTTACGGCGCTTTCCGGACAGTAATTTACTAATGGTCGATAGCTTAACGGTTATGATTGATTATGAGTTTTGTTGCCGTGATGTCATATCTTTTAGGTCACACGGCACTGTTTTAGATACTCTCTCAACCAATATGTATATAAAACCAATATGTGTGTAAAAGTAGGTATATGTACGAATAAATAATCTGATATACTTAGTTCTTGTAAATCGTTTATTATGAAATTCAAGAAATGTTTTGAAACAAGCCATGAATCTACACATGTACCTACCTATAGTTTCATGGATGCAAGAAAGTATTTAATGATGACTAAGCCAATTAAATTTTATTTACATTATATACCTTGCGCTACAAATATTCAATTTTATACACGTCTCGCCAATCGACCAAATAGAAGCGATACAAATGCAGTTTTTCAATGGACACTAAGGTGCTACTCAATATCTAGTGTTAAAAAATAATGATTATGTGTTTTATAGATTTTAAAGAATAACTTCAAAATTCAAGGAAATCAGTTCCTAATTATTCGCACTGTATAAGTACATATTTAGGTAAATATGTTGCTTTCAAATTTCCTTTTTTTTACAGAATCTGTCAAAATAATTATATAACAAACAAGCATTTAATTAGCATTCTGTGAACACCGGCTGACGCATAAGGCGGCGCGGCGCGTGGTACAAAGGGAGGCTGTGTGGGAACTAAGCCGAGCCACGCAGAACTTAACTATGCAGAACAATTTGATTAAACATCGAAGTCCTTTGAGGAAAATAACAGGTTCATGTACATCGCTACGATATGCGTATCACCGGCCGTTCCTGCCAAAGCCGGCATCTTTTCATCGGGGATTATATGCGAAACCACTTTGGCGCTCACATCCCTGGACATAAGAGGATTATCATATAACTTTTCAAAACATTAATGTATCGCGAAACGACCAAAACAGAATTATGCTTTTATGTTTTGGAACGTGGTGGAAATACGCGTCGGAGCTTTGTAACGGCGCATGGTGTTTATAGAGAGAACAAAGATGACGGGCGCGAGTTGCCTATTGTTAATACCGCTGTTCTGTTCTTGTTAATGTTGAAAAGTAAAAGGGATCAAAGTGACTAAACAATAGAGGCGCCTGATTGTAAGAATCACGAAAGCTATTTGTGATTGTTCAAACTGTATAAAGCCAAAGGTCGGGCGAGCGTTGTCAAAGCAACAGAGAATGGCTGGGACAGTGAATTTTTTCATTACTTAACTCAGTGTTATAGCCGTTTTTTATCATTTTATTACGGTCTTTATGGAATAAATTACTAAGCTGTCCGCACAGTTCCGCGTATTTTTTAAACGTTGCCACAGGCGAAAGAATTTTGCTTAATCGTTATTAATGTTACTCATCATAAATTTCGGAATGGTGAAACTTAGAACTCGTTTTAACTGAGACTGAATGCTACCTTGACGTGTCTTAAACTAGTGATTTTGTTTCAGTATTCTGTTCGCTGACATAGTGGGCTTCACGGTGCTCGCATCGCAGTGCAGTGCGCAGGAGTTAGTGCGGTTACTCAACGAACTCTTCGGCAGATTTGACCAACTCGCCAGCGTAAGTAGGCAAAGCACGTAGGTACCTGCTGTAATTTATATGTGGCATTACACTTTTTTTTCTGTTGCATTATTTTTTGATCGAACTTGCATTAAATTGTCATACATATACACGCGTATACCAAATTTAAATTTCTACTGGAAGTGAGCTAAATTCGACTCGCAAGATTTTATCTTAATAAACTAACACTCCAGAATATCTATCTCTAGTTTCAGCATCATCATCATTCCAATCTATATGTACGTTCCACTGCAGGGCACAGGCCTCCTCTCAGAATAAGTGGGCTTGGGCTGTAGATCCCACGCGGGCCCAGTGCGGATTGGAAACTTCGCACACACCATTGAATTTCTTCGCAGATGTGTACAGGTTTCGTCACGATGTTTTCCTTCGCCGTAAAACATGAGCTTGTGTTGGTTAATTTCTAATATAATTTCGCACATAAATTATATTAAACCCACGACATGAGAGGCCATAGGTTTACCACTGGGCTACCACGACTTGTGATCTAGTTTATTGTGCCAGAATAGTTCACCGTCCTTAATATCAGACTAATACCAGTCATTTCATAGGGCAAACCTTTTCTATACGTACCTATAACACCTTGTTTATCTGAGCATATGCATTTGAGAACAAATTGAGAGCTGAAAATTCCTACTTAATTACTGTTTCGACATGCCGCCTCTATCCCAGTACATTTAAAAGCTTTTAAAAAAGCCAAACTGACACCACAACTCCATTAAGAAATTGAATTATTAAGTCGAAGGCATCAATCAGAAAAATTGTTCCTGAAATAAATACCAGAGTTCAAGCTTCAGAATGCACGGTGCGGACTCAGCAGCATTGGATCACTTTGACGTGGGACATTAAAGGTTTTCAAACCCAGAATTAAATAAAGGGTACATTTATATTATGTATGAATACTGCGTTGCGATTGTTGTGGATTGAATTCGTTTATTATGTATAAAGATTTTAATCGCAGGCACATTTTGTCGCCTGCCAACCCGTGCCCTAAAAAACCTGCGAGGGGCTCAGAACTTCGGGACTACTCAGGATTTATATAAATCAATATTTTTATGTGTTCGATAGACTCCAGAATGTTAATAATTAAGTACAATATTGTGAAATGAAATTGGCGACCTTTGAGACTTCCATCTACCGGAAATATGAAAATCCAATCATCACAACAAGAGGGCATTCGAGTACGTAACACGTCGGGGCGAAACCGCTCGACTCATGAATTTTATACAACGAATACATTGTAGCTATCGGCCTTCTATTCGAGATGTGCTTTCATAAATAACTTATACATCGAAATTGGTTAATGGCTTGTTGTGAGAAAACATCTTCGCTCATAATAAAGAGCTGAAATTTGGCATATACAGAAGGTTCATTGAAAAGTGGAAGTATATAATGGTAAATTGATTCTCGCATGTTATGAAGGTTTCACTGGCAGTTATAGGCGTATTTTCAGGCAAGAAACCCCAGACCTCTCTCCACGGATGAGAGAATTGAAGTTTCAAATCATGGGGTTACTTTTGAAATTACTGAGTGATGAAGATTAAATGAGCGCTGCAAAGTGTGGGAGAGATTTAGAATACCTACACAATACTATTGAATTTATCAGCTGAGCTACAAGTTCCACCAACTACTCAAATACATCACCAAAAGACGTAAAAATAAATGTGTTATGATTTTATGACGTTTCTTGCTCTTATAATCACCGATTCATACGTCACTAGCTGTTGCCCGCGATTTCGTCTGCGAAGAATTATTTTATTGCTGTCCCGCGGCAACTTCTCAATTTTCCGGGTTAGTTATGCTATAACATATTTATGCTATATCCTTCTCAGGGTCTTAAACTTTATCCATACCAAATATCATCTAAATCGGTTCAGCGATTGAAGTGTCAATGAGTAACAAACAGACAGCCAGACAGACAAAAGTAAATTTCTCATTTATAATGTTAGTATGGATTATTCTATTTTCGTGTCGTACTAAGTTTAGGTTTCTCATAACATTCCTAATAGGTAACTAATTTGCTGCGGCAAAAATTCAATGATGATGGAGACTTAGGTACGATAAATTATTACGATTCGTTTTCCATAACTTGTACGAAATTAGTTTCATTTCTGGAATAAATTATGGTAGTTGGCTGAAACAGACCACATTTGCACTGTTATTAAGAGCTAACATAAAACACAAACAACACACATAAAAAATGCAACAACAAATATACATTTGATTGATCCTAGGTTATAAGTATTTGCTTCGCCCCACCTGGTCCATGTCATCTTATAACAACGTGGTCCGTAATAATATAACGCGAAAGTGTGTGTCTGTCTGTTACATTTTCACGCTTAAACCGCAAAACGATTTAGATGGGTCTAGTCTAGAGATGGTATGAGACCCGGGAAAGGATATAGAATAATTTGATCCCGGGAAATTGCATTATTCACGTAGGATAAATAAACGAATTCTTCGCAGACGGAGTTGCGGGCAACAGGTAATGAAGGAACTATACCTATGTTTAGCGTTGCTTGTAATTTGTAATTTCAAAAACCAAGAGCTAAAGTGCCGACAAACTGCTCTGTAGTTTGGCACATTTAATGTAAATTGTTCCTAAATGTAACACTAAACAGAAATAAATGATTCTATGATTCTACTAGCTTTTGCCCGCGACTTCGTCCGCGTAGAATTCCAATTTGTGGTAAAGCTTCTTCATCTCTTTCATTGTATAAAACAAAAATCCAGCACCGGCAACATCCATCATTATTATCATTTCATCATGAGTATCAGTTAGTGAATATTATAAATCCCGTTTATTCCCTATCCCGCGGGAATTTCAACAAATTTGTCCTTATTCTTTGCAAAATTACACTTATTTTTATCCCGCGGGTATTTTGCATTTTCCCCGAGAAAAGTAGCCTATGTCCTTAAAGCTTTCTACCGATAAAAGAACTTTTAAAATCAGCCGCGTAGTTGAGTTCACTTATTTTTTTCCCGTGGGAATTTTGATTTTTCACGGAGAAAATAGTCTATGTAAGTAAGGGTTAGTGTAGCTACTCACTAATAGGTGAAAGAAATTTTCAAATCAGCCCTGAAGTGAAATTCACTTCTTAATATCCCAGGGGAATTTTGCATTTTACCGAATAAATAGTAGGTAGCCTATACCAATAAAGGATAGTGAAGCTTTCTATTGGTGATTTTTTTTTAAACTCAGCCCCGAAGTTAATTTTACTATTTTCTATACCGCGGGAATTTTGCATTTATCCGGAAAAAAGCATCCTATGTTAACCAAGGACAGTGCATCTTTTCTATTGGTGTAAGACATTTTAAAATGAGCTCCGAAGTTGAATTTTCTTTTTTCTATCCCTTGGGAATTTTGCATTTCCCCGGAAAAAAGTAGCCTATGTCAATAAAGGATAGTGTAACTTTTTACTGGTAAAAGTTTTTTTTTTTAATCGGCTCGGAAGTTTCAGAGATTATCTATCCCACAGGAATTTCCAAAAATCCTGCAATTAGTTTTTTTGTTGTTATGGTCATTTTCGTTAATACTGTATTTGAAAAGATTAGTAATTGTAGTTACGGAGATATGGTCCAGTTGATTTGAGTACCTACATATATAAATCCTGATTTAACTTTATCCCGTGGAAATTTTCAAAATTCTTTATATTCGCTTTATATTCTAATAGTCTAATTGCATGCCCAATTTGTACAGTTTAGTAATCTTCGTTATGGGCATAGGGTCACTCTTGATGAAATATATAAATCCCGATTATTCCTTATCCCGTGGAAATTCCGGAAAATCCTTTCTTATCGGATGCCTACGTCATACAAAGAACACACCCTCCACGTTTTAGGTCTCTACATACAGCGGTTTAGGCTGTGCGTTAATCCGGCAGTCAGTCATTTAGGACTTCAGGACAAAGCATTTTATATGTATTTGCATTGCACCAAGCTTTTATGCGAGTTCAATAATGATATTTGAATACTCAATTCGATTTTATTCGAAAAAGGTTGAACTCGCATAAAAGCTTCATCATCATCATCATTTCAGCCGTAGGACGTCCACTGCTGGACATAGGCCTCCCTCATTGACGTCCAATCATTACGGTTGGAAGCGACTTGCATCCACCCTGAACCTGCGGCCTTCACCAAAACGTCCGTCCATCTCGTTGGTGGACGTCCCACGCTGCGGTTGTAAAAGCAAAAGCTTGGTGAAATGCAAATACTTAATACATATAATTAGCTATTATCAGAGATCAGATCAAGACGTGGTTGACAAACGTAGACAAAAATGGTTTGCAATATTTGAAGTTTCGTTTTGTTTACAATGTGTCAAAATAAAATGTAATTTAAATCAAAAGCACTAAGGAGTATTGATATCAACTTCGAAGCAAATCACCCCCAAAATAACTTTCTACTACTTTTTGACCCCGTCAAGGGATGAATTTCAATAAAATACGAAACACGTCTTCCATCAATTTTGTTAAAGAATGTTTATGCAAAATTTGAAGTAGATTGGACCAAGGAATCACGATGTCTCATACAAACTTTGCCCCCCTTTTTTACCCCCTTAGAAGTAGAACTACGGAAAATCCTTTCTTATCGGATGCCTACGTCATACAAAGAACACACCCTCCAAGTTTCAGGTCTCTACGATCAGCGGTTTAGGCTGTGCGTTGATCCGTCAGTCAGGACAAAGGATTTTATATGTATAGATGATTAATAAAATAGGGTCAATCAACTTTTTTTTGTAAATTTCTATTTACTCCTTTTAAGTAACTCTGTAATATCTGGTTAGTGAAACCATGATTTTGTAGTAATTAGATAAACTGTTTATCATAGTGCGTATGTGAAAACCAAAAAAATAAGTATTTCTATGAAAAAATCCGGTCACCCAGGGGACATACCACTATTTTCATACAAATCTCGGGGACATCATTGTCCCCTGGGTCACCCACGAAATAGAAGCTAAACGAAATAAAATAAATATGGCAATTATACCATTATTGACTACAAAAATCTAGGGTTTTGAAAAGTATACTTTAAATAAGGAAAAATAATCAGTTTTTTAATTATTTCGGTTTTCATAGAAAGTAGCAGAAAATCGTTAACAAAAAAAAAGTTGATTGACCCAATAAATAAATAAATACATGGGGATATCTTGAAGAAAAGGTCAGGTCAAAAGTACCCGAAACCAGCGAGCATGTATGAAAAGACTAGTCAATGTTGTGGAAGTGAAAGATGTATGTCAGGATCGTAGCAGTTGGAAACAAAGTCTCTACCTACCTCTTTGATGTCAGGGAGGCATGATTGTATGTACGTATAAACAAATAAAATAAACATGTTTCCTACCTCTACCAGGATAACCACTGTCTCCGCATCAAGATTCTGGGCGACTGTTACTACTGCGTGTCCGGGCTGCCCGAGCCGCGCTCCGACCACGCGCGCTGCACCGTCGAGATGGGGCTCGACATGATCGATGCCATCGCGTAAGTTATTCGAGAAAAAAAAGAACATTTTTTTCAACACAGTTGCTCGTAAATTGACTGTTATTACACCGTTTTTAGTTTCATAATTCAGCATATTACCACACTTGTGCTGTAAAAACATAAATAAATAAATAAATAAATAAATAATATTAGGGGACAATCTCACACAAATCGACCTAGTCCCAAACTAAGCAAAGCTTGTACTATGGGTACTAGACGACGATAGACATACGTATATAGATAAATAAATACTTAAATACATAGAAAACATCCATAACTCAGGAACAAATATTCGTGCTCATCACACAAATAAATGCCCTTACCGGGATTTGAACCCAGGACCTCTTGCTTCGTAGGCAGGGTCACTACCAACTAGGCTAAAGCGGTCGTACATTACCGTACAAGTGCTGTAATATAAACTTTTTTTAATTTGAGCAAAAGTTTATGTCTAAGAACATTGAATATTTTCACGAATATTAAATTATTTTAAGGTTAAGATGACAAATAAACATTTTATTTCATCAAATTGTATATTTATAAACACAAATTAACTTAATTATCGTATTACAAACATTAAATTTATAGTTTATTTTATTTTTTATATTGCTACTGCTCTGGCTGAACAGCCGTTTTTCCAGTGCCTTTATTGAACCTGCGCGCGCATCGAAAGTGCGGCGCGCGAAAAAACAAAACTAGTGTGTGTCATTTTACGTAAATATTTGGTAAAGTTGCTGCTGTGTGGTTAATTACTATCAAAAACATCTACTTCAAATAGTGAAGACGAGCAAAATATTAATTCAACCCCGCCGGAAATACTTATCGAGGCACGAACGCGAGTGATAGCATAAACTGGCAAATAAATACAAGCAATATAATACTTAGTAACTTGACGGCATTTCTAAAGAGACATCCTGGCAGATCTATTGGTCGAAAGTCAAAGGTGTCGTCACCAACCGATGTTGAAAAGTTTTTAAAAGAAGCTCCGGACAGTCAGTACTTGACAACAAAGGTCAGTTGAACATTATAAATGTAAATTTATGTATCAGCTCTATAATTGGGGAACCTATCGATGTTTAGAAACTCCTTTACTCGAATTTCATTTATCCGAAAACGGTTCTCCGACTTTTTAAAATCCATACGTTTTGTTTTCCACAACTTCACAATGCCACGGATTCATTTAATCACAGTTTTATTTGCCAACAAATTCAAAATCCCGAATTACAATAATCCATTTTTTTATTTGCCAACCTAATCAGTTGCCATATTTTCATAATCTAAATGTAACGAAAAGCCGAAAGTAAGTTTTTATTATCTACCTAACCTAACATCAGAGTAAGACAACATTGCTTAATTTTTAGCGAGCGAGCGAAGCGAGCGAGCAAGACGGTTCGGAGCGGAAACGACTCGGATAGATTAGGTTCAAAGGCTAATGCGGGAGCGTAGCGGAGCGAAGCTCCCGCATTAGCCTTTGGTGTTAGTTATTTTTTTTATAACCACCTACAAAACCCACTACCCACATAGCAAACTCAATAAAATATTTGGGCAACATTAAACAACAAAATGAATATTACGCTCCACACATGGTCGCCTTTTGTACCCCTGGTTTTTGCGGAATAATAATTTTGCGGAATAAATATATATTTGGCAAATGATCCTACGGAATTTCATGCAGTTGGATTTTGAATCATTTGGCAAATAAAAAAATGGATTTTAAAACATTTGGCAAAAGAAAGTACCTATGGTAAATAAAAGTACCTGGGCGACCGAGCTCTGCTCGGGCAGAAACTCGGTACCAAGCGTTTTCCCAGAGATAAGACCAAGCTAGATCAATTTTTCATCCCCGAAAACCCCCAAATACCAAATTTCATCGAAATCGTTGGAACCGTTTCCGAGATCCTGATTATATACACCGGAGGGGTGGGGGCTGGGGGGGTGAGAGGGGGGGGAGGGATGCGGGGGAGGGAGCGCGGGGGTATTAAAGGGGGGATGAAAATTTCATTGATTTTGCCGTAGGATGCACCGTTTTCAAGATATTTGACAAAAACACCGGAGGGGGTGGGGGGGGGGGGGGTGAGTCACGTTAAACTATCGTCCGTAAACCGACTTTACAGACAACCGGCTTTTCCTGTTCTGTGCTCCCAATAGGAAACGAGCACATAGACGGTGCTGCCAACTGGTGCCATAAGGGTGCCATCAATTTGAAAGTTTTACCTTGATAAGTTTGTTTTACTGTCCGCATAGTGTCTCTTCTGTCGCATTAGTGCTGCCGCCTATAGTTACTGCACATTCCCTATAATACTTTTTCTAACAAAAAAGTAACTTTTTCTCACAAAAAAGTAACTTTATCTCACAAAAGAAGAAACTTGACGTTTTCTCATAAAAAATAAACTTAAAAAAAAAACTAAAAATCTTGAAAAAAAACGTGGTATCGAACCGAGGTCGGCTGGATCCGCGACCACCCGATTTCTAATGTGCCATTATGATCTGCTCGAAGTCGGCGAAATTTAGCTTTATATTCTAATGCAAACAAAAATAGCCGGAAAACACGAGTAAAAGCGATTTTCTGAAAATGAAACATAGCTAGATCAGTTTTTCATCCCCGAAAACCCCCACATACCAAATTTCATCGAAATCGTTGGAGCCGTTTCCGAGATCCTGATTATATATATACATATATACAAGAATTGCTCGTTTAAAGGTATTAGATAGATAGATTAGATATATATATATATATACATATATACAAGAATTGCTCGTTTAAAGGTATTAGATTTCGGACTAACAATAATTTGGAAAATGAAAAAAAGGAGTTTCGTTTTCGGAATTTTAATATTCGGAAATGAGCTTTTCGAGAATATGATAGGTAACCCTATAATTGCGTTAAGTACTATGGCAATACGTTCCTACAACTTTACTAATATACTTATTAGATCTCTTTGCAGGTTGCGTTAATATTCGGTATTACTGGTGCGTTTAGACGTCAGGAGCTCAATAAATATTACAACCAAGGATGTAGAAACCCACAGTGAAATGTTCCTTGTAAAAATTACAAAAGTTACTAACAATACAAGTTTGTTTTTTTCCTCGCAATTGTGTTGAAAAACGTCGTATGCAACTCGTGTGCATTGATCATTACACACTTCGGCTTCCTTATCGCGCTCGCCTAACGGCTCGCCCTTACAATAATGCCTCATGTGTAATGACCAACGTAGCACACTTGTATCATAATGTACTATTACAAAAGAGGTTTGGCGGCCTTTGCATGAAACATACATGTGTCGCGCACATTTAGCTGTTAGCACGTATAATCACGGCGCGCCATTGCAGTTGGTTTTAGGTATTTATATTACTGATAAGTTCCATTAGGCTAGTTAGATAGTCATTTAGCTCTTACTCTTAAAACTCTCCTTTCTCGTAACTTCTAGGAGTAAATCGCCTAAAATTAATTATTATTTCATTTTAAAGAAAGAAGTTCGCCGGCTTACGCTATTTTATTATGAGTATGACTGAATATTGTTCAAGTTCAAGACATCCACCATGACCATATTAATAAAGAATATTTGAAAATGCTTCACCAAAGAAGCCTCCAAAACACAAAAAAATGGCCGTACTCTTTAAGGATATTCCTTTAAAAAAGTCAGTGCATAAAATTACAATACGTAATTTTATAATGAAAATGACATTGTTATTACGATCTACCGTTTTTTGCTTAGACGTCACTGAAATCTTCATGCGCAGTGTTCTGTTGTGACGTGCGCACGTTGCACGTTGGTCCTGTCACCCCGTTCAGCTGGGGACTGATGAGGAAATGCAATGGCACTGTAATTGTTATAATGAGCCACCAAGTCCCTACACAGTATTTGGAGAGGCGAAGTTATTAATTATTAGCTGTCGCCCGCGACTCCCTCTGCGAAGAATTCGTTTATCGCTATCCCGCGAGAACTATGCAATTTTCCGGGATAAAAAGTATCCTATATGTTAATCCAGGTTATAAACTATCTATGTGCCAAATTTCATCAGAATCCGTCGAACCGTTTTAGCGGGAAAGAGTCACATCTATACAACTTTCGCGTCTATGAATAAGTAAGATTAGAGCCCATAATTTTATTTTCGTGGCACTTTTGAGCTGTCATAGTCACTTCTCATTCATCCACTTTTAATATATATATTAAACTTCAAACTAGATTGTTAGTAACATATCGTGTCATCTTGGTCTTTGATTATGAGCATAGTGACCTCAGGCCACACATGTTACCTGTGTCAATCATTAACAACTCTTGTTGCAATTTCCTTCTAGTAAATTGTCCATTTCAAATTTCCTCTACCCAACGGTTATATCCGGAATAGATCGCTCTTTACCAATAATAACGCTTGTTGTTTACCTCACCTTTTTATATATTTTTTTTACAAATTTTGTATTATGATATATCTTGTATCGATATACGAATATCGATAAGTAAATGACAGTGTAAAGTGCTCTCCGGGTTCCATTAATTACAGTGACAGACGTTTGTTTGTACTGTGAAAGCAAAAACGCTTTACCTAACTAAATACGCTTTTTCGTTCGTAGAGAAGTTTCCATCGTCCAATGGAAAAGTTTCCTCGAAGGAGAATCGGTAGTCTTAAAAGCTGTAATAAGTACAAGCGGTAGTAGCTTACATGTTCAACTAATTTATTAAAGGACTTCCTATAATAACAGGTAAAAGGGCACTTACTATAATTGTTAGTAAACCCGATCAATTACATCATTTATCGTATGTTTCATATTATAGGTTAATAGATAGACAGGCACGCGTAAGGCGCGGTATACACCATTATTTATTAACTTTGAACTCGTCACATGCATCCGTCAAACAACATTGAAGCAGTATAGACGTTAGGCTCAACATAACAAAGCTCGCAAACGAGCTTTTGTCTGTGGGGACGGCCCTTAATAGATATTATACGAGCTTTTAACGATTAGGCGTGTATTCAAACAAATATTTACAATACTGTCGCATGTCACATGCAGCATTGAGTTATACCCACCTTACATAAAACAGCTTGTATAAAACAAAGGGCTTTATTATGCTACTTACTGCAAGCCATAGTGAATATGAATTTCATATCGTAAGTAACAGTTGAATTAATAAATAGACAACTACCTATAATCGTAAGATTTTACAATTTCGTGAATGTATTACCTCATATTTATAATTTTCATGTTACTAGATATTTAAGTTGAATATTTGAATATTTGAACTGTGATGATCATTCATTATTTTTTAAAATGTAACACCAGTAAAATACCATAGTTCCAGCTAATTTAACGACCGCTTTAGCCTAGTTGGTAGTGACCCTGCCTACGAAGCAAGAGGTCCTGGGTTCAAAACCCGGTAAGGGCATTTATTTGTGTGATGAGCACGAATATTTGTTCCTGAGTTATGGATGTTTTCTATGTATTTAAGTATTTATTTATTTATATAAGTATGTTTATCGTCGTCTAGTACCCATAGTACAAGCTTTGCTTAGTTTGGGACTAGGTCGATTTGTGTAAGATTGTCCCCTAATATTTATTTATTTATTTATTATTTAAATAAATACTTTGAATTTTTTTGAATTTTTTTTCCTTCTTAGCTTGATTGAATATGTGACATCGCTATTTGTATCAATTGTTTTTGTATGTAACAGCAATAAACCCAACCCATACATATCCATTGTTGTACCCAGGCCTTTCATGGTAACAGGAACTGACTCATAGTTCTCACGCGAGAGCAGAGCGGATTTGAAACTTCTCATGCAGCGTTGAATAGCTTTTGGGATCTTTGCGGTATATTATTTTTGTGAAGTGCTCATTATTAAATTTAGCTTCTCATGTAATTTACGTGAAACTGCGAGTACAAGCCGAAAGTTGGAAATAACTGTTATTTAAGAGGCGCAGGATTAAACAATTAAATGTTCATTTAAAGTTATTGTTTCGCTAAACAGATAGGTAATGTAGCAAATTCGTTTAACTAATTTTTAAGCTAAGGCTATTGTGTCTAATGTGCCTGGAATCAGAAAGAGACGAGGAATACAATGGTAAGTGTCGCTCGTTAAACGAAAATAGCGTTTGGAGTATTTTTTGTTTTTATTTAAATTAAGATAAGTAGAGACGATGCCGTAATGCATATTAAAGGAATGATGGGATTCTGAGGTGTTCGATAGCATTTCCTAATAGTAGATTGTTCAACAAGGGACTAAATCAAGCCATAATGACACAAGATATCTAGCCACCCGAGCAGAGCGAGGGTGGCTATAATTCGCGTGTCATTATGGCAGTTTAGTCTCGCGTTAAACACTCTACTTTTCACTTTGAATGCGAGGAAAAAAACGATGTTTTAGGTATTACTTTTATACAACGTACGCTCAATACGAGCAATGGACGTCTGTTCAGAATTCAAATAGCATTTTAAATTTGTTCCGTGGTTTTTTTTTTGTTGAGTGACGCTTTAAGTGTTTGCATATTTAACCAACAGATTCAAACTTGAAAATTATTTCATAGCTAATTGGACTAAGTATGCATAATAACTTTGATCAATTATAACTGAAGATACACATTGCCGAACAAAATCCCCTTCAAAGAATGTCCGAAATATTTTATTTGTTTGCGTAACAAATAAAATCATCAATCACCTACACAGAAATTTGAACCTAGTCTTTACTTCATTACAGTCGAATTTCGGTAGCAAAACTCCACTTGACAGCTAAGCTTGACAATTTCACGCAACGTTCTAAGAAAAAAAAAGGCCACTTTTATCAAAGTGGCGCTCATTTGGCTCGGACATTTTCGGGCGCGCGACTGTGGATCTACAGTTATAATTGATCAAAGCATAATAAAATGAATTAATTTTTAATATAATTAAATAGATTAATATTCGTAATTATTCATGGGGTTTCACGAAATTATTATTTTTTAAAATATTTTTTATACAGTTGTCATTTTGAGGTTATTTCCACGCCCTAAAGGCTTCCACAGACCGAAGCGCAGGGCGCTACGGAGCGCTACGGAGCGGGCGCTACGGAGCGCTTCGGGGCGTCCGCAGCGCGCTGCGGTCTGTGGAAAGCTTTGAAATTGTCTATGCCCAGTTACTGAAAATGGCAATAATCCTCCATCCACAAACACCGTGATTGGCAGTTTAGGGGTTTCCAAAGTAAATTAAAAAAAAATTTACTTTAATCCCTAGAGATCAAAAAAGAGCTTTAGTCCCAATATGCAGAGACTAGAGGTAAAGTAACATTTTAAGAGCATGAGAAGTGAAAAATATTTTTAAGGTTTCCCTAGCATTATCTGGATATTTTATAAATAATCGCGGGCGCGGTGCAAAGCGGCCGACCGTACGCCGGAGCCGTGCCTATCAGCGCGTACTCATCAAAGGAACGCTAAATATACTCCAGCGAGTCCTGGGTGGGCTGAAGGTTAATAGGCCACCACGAGGCCCAATGTTGCACTTATTGACTGGCAATAAAATGGTTTCTTCACCTTAATACCCTTTTGATATCATTCGGAATGATATTTATGCTGTTATTAAAACATAATTACTGTTCCTCTTCATTGGTTATTACTCGACTTAGGCGAAGCCAGATCAAGGATTGATTTTAACAGTAGCTATATTTATTCGAACGTCGAAACTACTCGTCCGGTTTTCATTTAGTTCTTATAGTTTGTGTGACATAGGAATATGCTGAAAAAATGAATTAAGCGTAAAGAAATTTAGATTTTTTTTGTGGGTGTTGGTGGGTGAGAACAGGATTATTAGATAGGTTTTCTGAAACGATTAAATGGGGCTTCTTAGCCACTTTTTAGTTCAACAGACTAAGTATTTGAAGAGCTATGAATTGTAAAAGTCAAAGCCATCTCTCGTAAGTCAGAGCGTAATTTTTCCCAGGTAACGCCACCAGAGTTGAGGCCACGCACACAAACATCTCGTGTAATGACAGCGGGATTTTGACGTTGTGTTGGCGTACGTCAACACAACGTCAAAATCCCGCTGTCATTACATGAGATGTGGTTGTGTGCGTGGCCTCAACTCTGGTGGCGTTACCTATACCTAGTCTGGTTTTGGGTTTTAAACTTTCTAACTTATTTTTTACATATCCGAGGTACATTCCATGCTAATAGACTGATAATATTGGAAAACTGAAAAAAAATGCACTAATAGTTTAAAGTGTAGTATGTGCTTATAATACAGAATTGGTATTCACTCTGCATGTGTTCGACGGCATTGCTATAAACATCTTTCTTTAGTTCTAGGTCATATTTTCAAGTTTAATAGGAATATATGAAAATGTATTGCATTTCCGTGGTGAATATGTGAATATAAATTATAAAGAGTTGTCTACGTGTACTGTCGACAGAAAGTAAAAATAAATGCGGTGGGCAATCAACACCGTGTGACCGCCGCCGCAAACCTCAAGCCGGGATGGCATTTCAGACGCCTGTCCGCTCTCAGCTGCTATACCCTTGTTTACAAATACTTCTATATAGCCCACGCAGAAATATAATAAAAACATTATTTATTGCGGGCCGTCTAGCGACGTTTTTGTTGTAAATCTTAATTTACTACACTGACATCTAACAAGGTTAGGTGATGGTCACTTGGTCTTTCTCAGAACGCGTTTCGAGAATCTTCAAGTGTTCATTTGACTGATGAAACTATCGTAATGTTCTTAAATCTTTCTATTGCTCGCTAATACATATTTAAAAATATGAATTAGTACGCAATTCAGTATTCGTTCCAGAGTCCTCTACTTTAAATTCATTGTTTTTATCGAATAATTATGAACTTAAATTGAAATTAAACTCTTTGAATGCTAATATTTTTCGCGTTTAGGGTAGCTCCACATTTATATAGTTTTAGCGAAGTAGTTAAGTTAAAAAAAGTATCATGATAGTTAATTTGGATATGGAATGATACGCGATCATGCAACTCGCCGTACCTATCTGATACGACGCAAGTCATGTTGCACCGCGTCTCTTACTACAGTTACCTACTACCCAATAATTTATATTAAAATACTAAAATCGACCGTCCATACGAGTACGCCTGACCTCGATACGCTAAAACAATAGAAAATTGTGGACACACTCAATTACAAGTTATTTTTTAAAGCGTTATGATACCTACTTATATGATGTCCTTGGGTTTGCAGTAAACTTTCGGTCTTGACCCAAGTCATTTTCACTGAAACGCCCGTCGTAAACTAGTCAGACGCACCATCTGAATTGTACAATAACTCTTCGCAAGTGATGCGCCAAGTGACTATGCGTATCGTTAATCAAGCAAACAAGCATCAATTAACACTGGCCGTTGTTCACAAAACGGGCATATAAATAGATTAGTGGCGTCAACATATGTCCGCTTCACGCTTGCTGGCGCCTATTGAAGCACGGTATCATAAGTATTAGGATGATGTGTTGCCACGAAAATAAATAAGCGGCTGCAATATCGTGCAACAGCTGTATGCAGCCCTGTACCGCAAACAATGCTGACAAGACTGTTTACTGTAGATTATAGAACGATTACCGGTATGAGCCGCGAAGCCCTGCCCTGCACTGTTAGATAAGAGTGCGGCTTAGCTGAAATAATCCAGATCAGCAAGACGTAGGTATTCATGTGTTACGTGAATGTAAGCAACTGGCTTTTGCAGGAGACTTGTTAGGTGTAAAGCTACCAAAGTTTAGGTACAACTGATCTTTATACCAACTCTTCCTACTCCTTATTGGGTTAGCTGGTAAGCCCTTCTTGGATAAGTTCGCCTTTGTGATTCTTTCTGTCTAATCTTGGTTTTTTAACTGTATACTAAACACATAGCAAAAAATTAATACTTAGCCTAGGAGATTGTAAAACAGAACTTGCTAGGTGTGTGGCTCTTTTGATTTATACCTAGTCTGTTTCATTTTTATGAAAAATCCTCGCTTCTATCTTTTACGGGAAACGGAAAATTCATGATTGCCGCCGGATGGAGTAACTCCAATTTGTAGTGACCAATAATTCATTTAATTGTATGCATGCTGTTACTTAATATAGAGTTTAGCAAGAATTTATTTACGTCAAAAGACGCAGGCGGAACGCATC
This sequence comes from Archips xylosteana, assembly GCA_947563465.1. Classification (NCBI taxonomy): domain Eukaryota; kingdom Metazoa; phylum Arthropoda; class Insecta; order Lepidoptera; family Tortricidae; genus Archips; species Archips xylosteana. Next base: position 10,396,028 of record OX387347.1, on the reverse strand, counting down.
CGCTCGACGGATTTCACGAACACTCGGTAGTTCCCGGATAATTTACACCGTTTACCATCTCGCTCACGTTTATATTCTCCAATAAGATTTCAATGTTACTACACAATTTGAGTTTATTCATGTGTATTTATAATTTACGTCTTTCGGTGTTTCTGTTATTAATAACGTTTATTTCATAAATCGACATCAAAGAATGTGGAGCAGTGTGTAAACAAGTTTTCCTTTCGTCCCAGAAGCCACTGATCCGAGTAATTCCATATTCAAGGGCTGGTCCGCGCGTCTGACATGTGTCGGGAGGCGGGAGCCGCTGGGTGGATGAAGGCACACAAAAAGACAACCCAATATCGGCCCATATGCTCAGTGTTTTTGATGCTCACTTTTCTTTCACTCATAATACTAAAACACAAAATGAAGCAAATTTCAGTCATAATTTACGCGAGAGCGTGCCACGGAGACTGAAGAAAGGTGAACTGAAAAAGGGGTTCCATAATTGACTTCCGTTTAATCCCTGCTAAGCCGAAACATCTGTTTCTCGACACAACCTTGCAAGCTTTTAGTCGCAGTTATGATTATGACAAAGTAAAATTAACATATCATAATTGAGTTAGGCGTCCTCGCCTTGGGTTTGCCTCTCATCTGCCTACGCTGAGTTAGGCTCGGATTATAATTTAATTTGGTTTGACACATCAGTGCGCTTCGAACTAAATAGTCGCAAATATCATCTAAGCAAATATCTTATCAGTCGCAGTTATTTACTTAAATTAAGTAGCCGATTTGGTGATTAATTAATAAAATAACAGTCTTTTAACCGTTACAATTTTATTCAGATTTACAAATGGTTAAAAAACAGAGTTCCGATTACTTATTGAAAAAAAAAATTGCTATTTGTTGTTAGCCAAGTATATTTGACAAAACACCTACATATATTATTTTTTTCAGTGCGACAAGTTGCACATACCAGAATGGTAATAGGTATCAATCAAATGCAAAACGCGTCTATTAGTAAAACTTCATTGTTGTTATTGTCATCGCGTTGTAAATTATTATCTTTTAAAATAATTGATTATTTGCCCCATATTTGTTCTCGGTCTTTCAGTTAGCTGGGTCGTCGCCAGTGACAAGGATCCGATGAAGCGGAATACAGCTATCTTACAGGTTAATAATACTTGTTGACCTACTTCAGCGATATTCCAACACAATGGCCAATTAGCTCATTTCCACAATCAATTTGTTTAACAAGTTTACCGTTTACCGATTCCTGAAACGATACCTTTGAATATGGCACTGGTATTTAATTCAACAGACATTTCGCTCGGTTTGTAACAGAGTCGTAACTTTTTGAAAGGGTAGTTAAAGGTAATATAAAGCTAGCTTACTTCGAGAGGTCTAATTTCGCTCGTGCCAATTTGCCGTCGGCAGTTAATGAAAAATTATACAAGCTATGTCTGTCGACTTGATTAATTTATGCTACATCAACCGCTCGAAGAGTTTACAACATGTTGTTTTCAGTAGGCTTCATAAAAAAGTCATAAGTCATCGTACGACAGGCATTGTGTCGATTAATAACAGACTTCCGATGTGCACTTTTCATGAATCAAAACGGTCGTAAAAATGCTATAACCCCGTTTAATTTGTCGCAGTAAACCCTGCTGTGGTTGTAAAAAGGCGCAGTAAAATTAACTGAAGCTAATTTATCACCAAAATGTAACATAAATAAGTGTACCTACACGGTAGCTTCTTGGTTTATTTGTTTACCTTGTAATTAGTTAGCCATCGGTATATTAATTGGTTTACCATTACACCGGGACTTTTTGTAACCTTGTGACACAAAAAGGGAAGTCATTAAATTGAGTGAAAATAAACAACACATATTTTTATAGGTGCTCATCGAAGTTACATTACATTATAAACGCAACGGGTATTATATTAGAGAGCATCAACAAAGCATAAAATAATTTATTTCCGTCTATCTGGATTGGTTGGATAGGTAATTAAGCTACATCCATTAGCAACGATGACTGCGCTTACAGTTCAGTACAAACGGTCATTATAAATTTGTATACGGCTTTGAATGAACCCCTGGAATATAATTTGGTAAGTAATTGATTTCGAGCCTTCGCCGTGTACCGTGTTTACAGTTATCATAACACACGTAACTATAAAAAGTAGGTATATACACACATTAAGCACGTATATCGGCAGCATAATGAGAATGAGATTTTATGAGGTTTCTGGCTTTCGGGTTATGTCAGCATGCGTGCGTCAAACGGCGGTCACGGCCACGGTCACAAAATTAAATTGGAAGTGCTTCTTGCTTCTTTACAGAGGTACTAATTCACTTATATTAATCACATTACATACCTATAACAGCAAGTTTACAGATGAACCATCCAAGTTGGTCAATTATTATAGGACATCTTTTTAGACTGTAAGTATTTAAACTGGCGTACTGATCTTAATGCATTGTACTGTGTATCCCGGTCTATCGGTGCTGGAATCTGAACGATTTGTCTTGCGGCGCGTTCAATACCGAGTCGAACTCTGAAGAATTACAGAACAACGTTTTGTTTGAAATGCACTGATTTACACCGCAGGAAACTCGCCAGATGATAGGGCGGTTTGTTTAACTTTTTGGTCGTTGATTTAAATTAAATCTTATTTTTCAAGTCGAAACGATGTTGTAATAAATGAAATGCAATCCACCTACACTCAAACATCTGCGTTTCGTGTTTACTCTCTGTTTGCTAAGTTTACAGCTGAAGTGTTTCACTAGTAAAACTTTTAGTGGATACTACGAAACAAACTGTTTATTTCTAGTCAGTAAATTTGACTCTGCCCTTGACCTTTCACTTTCGCTTTTAGTTGGACAAGTTTAACTTCAGTGTCAAACTACTGAGTAAGTATCCAGGAAGACGTATCTATTGCTGGCACCGGTTTATTTCAAGGTCCAACATGGATTAAATTTTCCAAATATTGCAACGACGACACGGTATTTTATGGCCAAAGACCGAAGCTAATTAACTTATTTTAGCGGGAATCATTGATTTTTCATTGATATGGATTGATGGCCAGAAAATTACGTTTATTTGCGGCAAAGCGATAAGTCGTGGGAAGAAATCTTTGAGATCAGATGCATCATGCGCATACGTCAAACTAAATAAAATTCACGGGGAACAATATATTATGGAAGTAAGTCGGAGTGACATACTAATTATAGGGCGTTATACTGTGGTTTTACTTATAAACGCTTTGTTACAGGTCCGTGGTAGAAGCAACGGACGTGCAGTTGAACATGCGTGTGGGGATCCATACGGGGCGCGTGCTGTGCGGCGTGCTCGGCCTGCGGAAGTGGCAGTACGACGTCTGGTCTAATGACGTCACGCTTGCCAACAACATGGAGGCGGGCGGGGAACCGGGGTATGTTTCTTTTTTTTTTGTAAACAGTGAAACGGAAGCAAGAGCTGCTCACCAGCAACTAAAAGAGGGCTATGATGCAATGCGCCTTCTCTTCTGATATATATATATATATATATATATATATATATAGTAATAGTACCTACTTTGTTCTTTCTAAAATAATATTATAAAGACAAAATATTTGATATTGTGTCTGTTTGCTTGTAATGGATAAACTCAAAAACCACATAACTATATACGTGTAGAAGGCTATATTATCAGCTAGAAACATAGGCTATTTTTTATCCTGGAAAAATGCCTATTTCCCAAGTGACGTACACAAAGTTGCGGCCACAGGAAATGTATAATAAAGATGTTTTAAAAAGTGAGTTTCGTGGGATGGGATTATATGCTCAGAGGATCTGCGGTCTTTTGCGACACTTAATTTTAAGAAACAAAAAGAACACTAAACTGATCATAATCATACTTACAATGCAAATGAACAAGAAAGGCTCACTCACCGGATCGTTCGGAACGCGATATGATTCAGAATATATCTTAATAACAAAGACCTGAAAAGAAAAATTGGCTCACAATACTCAAGAGAGGAATGATCTCGATGTAATAACCGGCCATCTTATTATCGCCGAGTGTCTGCAGTTCAAGGACTGTTTGCGTAACTCATTGCCTCGTTTTTATTTGTGAAGGAGACTCACGCAAAGAAGATGGTGCGCTTTACTTTCCCTTTAATGTAGATCGAGTCTTAACAAACTCAATTCCCCTTTGTGAACGATATTGTATGTTTCACTTCTTTATAAACGATGCGAAATGCGACGATATCGAAGCCACCATTATGCTGTCGATAAAAGCAACAAGATTAAACAAGCTTCTTAAAAATCGATAACCTTTATATCCGTGTGTTTCACAAAGCTTTAGTTGAACTGGAAATAATAGTGAGAACCCTTCTCCTTTACTAATATCTCATTTCAAGATTGCAAGACAGTCTAATACAGATGGTAGAGATAAATAAAATAATGCCGTTCCTAGTTCGAATAAAAACCTACTGCCGATCCGCGTATCCGTTTCAAATTTTGTCTCATAAAGACGCAACTCCGATTTTTTCGGAATTTATGAGCGGAATTTAATTTGTCATGTGGCTTCCGGGGACGAAAAATGTCAACATAGGTACCTACTATAGGTGTACTAGAATCTCATAGCAAATGGGGAAATAAAAAATTGTAGAGGGCAATACCGGGGAAATTGGACTAAACGGTATTGATACTGTGTAATTTTTAACCGAATACAAAAAAATGAGGAAGTTTAAGATTCGACGAATTTGTATTTTTTAAGTATTACGCACATATGCGTGTTATGAGTACAGGCGTGAACAGATCTCTAGATTTGTATCTTACAGCGGAAAAACGGTATTCAGGAATACATTAAATGGTTTCTTCCAGCCGGGTGCATGTGACGCAGGCAACACTCGAATGCCTTGGCGGCGCCTACGAAGTGGAGCCCGGCCACGGGGCCTCTCGGAACGCGTATCTGCGAGACCACTCTATACAGACCTACTTCATCATCCCGCCGCCGCGCCGGAGAAAAGTTAGTGTTACTGTTGAATGTGCTGATAAATCAGAATAAGGAATGCTCAGGTCATAGAAAGAAGGAGACCCCTCATCACTTGTCATCACTTGTAACCGTTGTATTACTGTCTACGTTTGTTGCTATTTTTTTCAGAAACCCGCAAAGGTAATTTTGCCTCTTGGCACATCTCTCATTTTTCTATGATCTGAGAAATATTTGTAAGCATATCGTGTTGGCATTTTGGGCAAATGGATGATCATTCAAACAGCTATATAAGCATCTTTTACAAAACATGCACGATATAATTGATGTATGAGTGAGTGAGTTTTATAAAATAGTTACAAACTAAAAATGTATTGCACCTGTCACTGAGCGCTGTTTGACTTAGCTCACTTATACAAAAGTTTGTTAATTTATCATTCTGATTTATCTGTAGCTGGATTACTCGCGATATTTTGTAAAGATCTGCTCAGTTTAATAAAAATAAATGCTTGAAGATTCTCATTGGGAACTCCCCAGAGCTGTATGGCATTAAGCCTATGAATAGTAATCTTTTTCCACTGTACAGTCTCAGAATTTTACTTAGGTATGGATTTTTATAAAACGAAATAATTATATTTATGAAATATCGAGGATGTTCAGACTTTATTTTTGCTAATGTTTTTTATTCAAATATGTATTACCCCAAATGTACTACGAAACATGCAGCCGCTGCTGTCTTTACGCTTTGTATACTCGAAGGTGAATATCGCTCAATGTTTTTTGAATACACTCTAGGACATACGTTTTCTGATTGTACACAGTATATGTAAATCGGCATGGCATCCTTGCGTGTGTCCTACATGTGTAAGTGTCGGAATGTTCCACCGTCCTCGCCCGGTGTCATTTTGGTGTTTACCTAAACTACCCTAGCCCAGTATGCGCCACCTGAGAGTGACGCCCGCTGCTAAAGTTGGCATGAAATGCATGATATTCTCGGGCTCAAATATAACACACGCTGGACTTTAGCTTTAATTCTAAGCTCGTGCCATTTTCGCAGTACTTACATAAATTGTGGTTATGTATTAAAGAAGCATTTTGTCTATTTGCAGATGTGTTTGTCGACGGGCGTGGGACTTGGTTCGGCATCGCGGCGTAAGCTCTCCTTCAAGAACGTGTCCAACGTGGTGGTTCAACTGCTACACTCTATCAAGTTCAACGTGGACGTCCCCTTTTCCAATATGGCCGCCTCGCCGCAAGAGCTCAAAGCCAACGCAGCTAGGAAGGTATTTCTTTCTTTAACACTTCATATAGATATCTGCTACCAATTTTTTCTGCTGTCTGACATTTTAATAAGATAGCAACATGCGGCAGAAAAAGTTTGTACATCTATTAATTGGTTACAACTTATTCTTTCTTGCACATTAACGTTTAAAAATTCCGAACGCACTTTACTGGACACGGCTGAACAGTACGACGCCGGTGTCCGCGGCGTTTTTTCCCCTTCAGATTTTTTCTATTGAGTGATAAGATTTCTCGCTTCGGAGGTTCACTTCTGAGTCTTAGAAGGTAAGTTGCCTTTGTATTCTAAATTATATTTTAAGACCCTTGGTTTCTTAAATATAGAAGTTTTATGAAACAGTATCTTTGAATATACAAATGCTACATGTTATATGGATATGACCTTATTATGGGCAGCAGTTTCAATAATCACATCAGGTGGTGGGTCCCATGTGAAGTCATTAAAGTTAATGTCAAACAAACATGATGGAAGTTATTGATTGAACCCCTGTTCAACTTGCACCCATCAATTATATCAATGGACCATTAGCGTCGGGCGTATCACGGAACCTATCACCTCTACATGATGTTGGCGCGATGTGGTAGAAAGAGCATCGCGACACTTCCCTAGCCGTAGAAAATTTACGAGTATTTCGAAAGCTTTTTTAAAAAGTATTTTACAGTTTTTACCACTTGCTTATTAAATGCACATTGCCTTTACGCGTTAGAACAGTTTGGTGGTTAGAATTTTTGTTCGGTCGCTTTAGGCTTGAAAAAATTGCGCCAGGAAATCACTTTTAATAGTCAGGTGGAAAATCATCAATCTTTAATAGTTCTTTGTACAATGTTCGCCCTAGGGAAGAAGGTTGGAATGCTCTTTCTCTCGTGTATCAATGTAATTCACGCCACGGGCAAAAGGGAGGCTTATTGAACAATAGCTTGCGGCCTATACCTTGAAAGCAGCTAAATAAAATCGTTCGATGTTGTAAGCAACGTTGTCGGCTTTTGGCGCTGTTTTGTATAATGTGTGGCTCAATGTAACTTTTTTACAAATGCATCAAAAGAAAAGCAAACCTTGGCTGTAGCATTCTTGAAACTTGTATACCTAGTGACATAATATACCACAAATAACAGATTTCACTAAGTTATCAAAACCCAGCCCAATTTCCGAACACAGCTTCTTGGGATATTCGCAAATGTTGCAAAGGAATAATAGAAGTATGTTTATCACGATGTAATGATATGATAACAAGCAAAGTAACTTTTTCGATACTCGTAAAACTTTATCTTATACGTATAGGTGTAGCCGCTACATCACACGCGTATTACCAGTAGGTACTGTGTCTTCGAAATCCTTCGCACCACTTAATTTAACCGCTGATTTACGGACGACACACTTCAGACGTGACAATGGGTAGGTAGTTCAAATTGAACTTTTGATATATATGTATAAGTAGTAGCCCGTAGTGAATATCTCAATTAAACAAAATTCATTTGCTTATTACTATTTGCGATCTGACAGGGTGATAGTTTTGCTAACATTTTTAACACGAGGCGATATCAAAGTCAATGAGGACTTCAGTATCATCCAGTCTAAGTAAATTTATGAATGAAAATAAAGAAAGAAACGGGTACAATAAAATCAGATCCGCAGCGTAGGCTTCGTCAAAAAAAAATCATTTGTTATCCGCAACAAACTTCGTCGTAGCAACAGATTGAGATCCGCAACAGGCTTCGTCAGATAAACAAGAATATAAAATCCGCTACCAGTCTTAATTGAGTCTTGTATCAGTTTTGGGCTATAGCGGCGGTAATTTGGCAATTATTGTATCTATCATACCTTACATTACATACTGTCACTTTAGTCGTCACATCGTTGCCCGTTGTTAACTTATTAGTGATGAGGGCCCACAATAAATATAGTGGTAGTCTATGCCTACCGTCCTAGCTATGTCCTGGGCTGTTGCGGGTAACATTTTTCAAGACGTATATTACAAAAGCTATCGCTCTACCGTCGCCCGTTGGTGATGAAGGCCTACAGTAAATATAATGGTAGTTCAGGGATACCATCCTAAGGCTAAGGCGGATAAGATTTGGCACGTCAAATATCATGTTAGCTATTGCTGTATCACCACGTGTTTTTAGTAACAAAGGCCGGCAGTATATACAGTGGTAGTTTAGGGAATACCTACCATCCTGGGCTACAGCGGGTAAGATTTGGATTTGGCTCCATCGCCGCTTTAGTGACCAGGCCCATAACACACGGTGGTAATCCAGGGTTGTAGTTGTAGCGGGTATGATCTGGCAGGTGCTGGATTTGCGGCGCGCGCTGCACGCGGAGCCGGGGTCGGCGGAGGCGCTGCGGCTGGCGGCGCTGCGGGCGGAAGACGTGAGCGCGCCGCGGGACCCCTCGCACCACACCTTCGACGCCGTCATGCACCAAGCCCTGCGCACGCACCCCACGGTCCACGCCCCATCATACATTACACGCTTATCTGTGCGACACCGACACCGCACCTGCGTCTTCTACGAAATTAGAAATTTGAAGTTCTTATCGTGGCCTCTCTTTCACTCTTCAGTATGCTTAGTATAAGTTTTACTTCAACAAATACTTCTCGATCGCGTTTACGTAAAAAAATCAATTACTATGGAAACATGGACAGCACCTCCGCGCGCGCGCGACATGTTTCCATAGAATTGTAATTTTTACGTAAACGCGATCGAGAAGTATTTGGTGAAGTAAAACTTATACTAAGCATACTGTTTAGTACTATGAGTGTGAACGGAATAATGGCATGATACGAAGTTCGAAAATCGAATTTCGTAGTGTAAGGCCTGTTTCTAAGCGTTTGAAACAAGACTGACCATTCTGACCAACCTGAAGGCTTGGCGAGACGAGCGGCTTCTTTTAGTTGTGCGTCCCGTAATTTAAGCGTATTCGGTCTCATACTAAAAGTCCGAAGTCACGTGGTGTGGAGACGCATAATGAGCTGACGTTTTTCGATGAAAATCTCTCGCAGTTCAAATAATTATTATGCTCTCTTTACTAAAGTCTCAATGTAAGGTGAATGTTTCTTTACTAAAAAACTTTTAAAATTTTAATGTTGTAATAGAATCACATCAACTAATACTTGTTGGATTTAGATAACAGACAACAAGAGCAATAATCGTTTCGCGTACGTGTAAGTAATCGCGAGTGTATTGTTTGTGAACAAACTAAACACCAGTAGGTAGTTGGCCTAAGTTCCAGCAGTCTTGTTTTAAACTGCCGCGTGTTGTAAAAAATTACAGTAATTTTTACATAACTTTTATAACTTACTTTACACGTTAAGTGTTTTCTAAAGCACAGATAAGCTAGCAAACATTGCATACATCGCACGGAACGCACACATACGCAAAGGTTATGTTTACAGATGCTTGTGTGTGCGTTCCGCACTTGCACCTAGGGGCTGATCTAGAATTGATTCGCAATAGGCATAGTTTAGGTAACATGGCGACCATATTACTCTTGCTGCGGTTTATGATTTTCCGCTTAAAGGACTCATTAACGAGAGTTGACGACTGCAGCGCGTTCATGTGTGTGACGAATCATAACCTCGCTTTATGGTTTCCAAGTAGTTAGTTTGGTTTTTGACTGATGGATTATAAGGAATTTGAGCTGCTTCTATATACTTAAATACTTCAACGTTCGCACCTAAGCTTTTTTCGAATCTTGCAGAGGAATATGTACCTTTCCATAAACATTACTTATGGCTGTGCATCAAAATAAAACATGCTTTTGAACATCCGACGCTGAGCAGTGACGTATATTTACGAAATGCCCCCGACTTTTTGAGCTTTATAACCCCTATCCTAGTTCACAAACAGCACCTACAAGTCGACGAATTAGATGTCAAAAATGCCACTGTTTTGATTTTCTAAGTGTGAGCACAGCACAGACGTTATTTTTCTTCCCTTCGTTTACCTGTTAAGTTGCTGGTGTGTTCTAGCTTTGACGTTTCCTACTCACTATTTTCTTTTTGCGCACAAACGGATAAACCAACAAGTAAACAAAAGAGCTCTAAAAAAGTTTTAAATTGGCCTAATAAAAATCTAAACAAATGATGTACATTATTTAATTAAATAATCTTTAATTTATGAATGATTTGGCAAAATATTAAGAAGAGTTATTAAAAGTTATGGATATACCAGCAACTAACCTGGTACGTCTGCTCGTTGTTTTTCAGATGTTCCGCCCTTGGACATTAGTTCCACAACAGATACTCGCTGAAACAGTAAGCGCAAACTGTTGTCTGTGTTCCGCTGTGTCCCACCGCCACTGGGCGACGCGCACTTTCTTTCCAGAACATTCGATATTGACCTAAGTAATGTGTTACACCTTTCTGGAACATAATCGTTCGCACCGTACGGAATAGTTTATTGAGGGAGATGAGGCAATACAAACTACGCGAGCACTCAAAATCATTCACTTCATCATTCCCATTGGGCCTATTTTCTTTCAAAATTGTCTAATTATTATGTGTATTTCAGATAATTTATGTTCAGTTTTGTTTGAGAATAAAGCCAAGCGCACTGAACTGTGTTTCACTCGCTGCCCCGACTAGTCACCTCGAGCACTAGAGCATGGCATGAATCCTAACTGTCGACTAAATGCATGGAGTGGCGCTCCCCCAGTATTAATATTTTATAACAATATTTTAATTACGTGCTTGATTATTTCTTCATTTATTTTCTCTATTTTATATGTATTTCCAGAAATTATTTTTAAGAACATGAATACATACTATATTTATGAGGAAATGATCAAACACCAATATTTAGTCTTAAGATTTGCTTCGATTTTTGTTGTATTAAAACAAATTAACTATAACTTCCACATTGAGCTGCCCTTGTTACCTATTAGGAAAGTCAACATGAAAATTTTCAAAGTCTTAGCCTACCAACGCAGATATTTGAGACAATGTGTTTTTTTTAAATGTGTACCTACATATTATCACTTCTATTCTAATAATGCGATGCCGCTTCGGAGTCCGGAACTTATTCATTCAAAGGTCAGTCTAAACAATTAGAACGAAGCATCTTGTCGGCATGCGGTGACCTGTGTACCCCGGCATTCACGACCATTACCCTGCCTCGTAACTGTTGAATGTTTACAGATCCCCACCCGAAGCCCTTCATGCTGCATCATCATGTTTCAATGTTTGTTAATTAGGCGGTGGCGGCCGGGGTTCGTGCAGGATGGATTGATTGGTGACCCTTGAATTTACTGCTTAGGTTAATGCGCGGTGCGTTGTTCAAAAAGAACCTAACCAATAAACAAAAGACAAGCGACAGTTGAAATTAAACGCGCTTCTAGCCGTCATCCGCTGTACCGGGGCCGCCGCCGTTTCAGGATGTTAGCAGTAGGCCGTCATGCCGAGCCAGTCGCGTTGAACTGTACCGTTTCCACAGAACAAAGTGACGGAGAAGTTCAAGCGGCCTCTGAAAAAGCGTCACTCGTCCGTATACCACCAGCCCACCAACCGCGTCAACAAGTTCCTGGCGCAGGCCATCGACGCGCGCTCCGTGCATCGCGAGAAAGCCACCCATGTGCATCTGCTCACGCTCTGCTTTAAAGATCAAGCTAAGGAAGCGCAGGTACGGATTTACACAGTATAGTCGGGGTAAAGAAAGGTTCGTCCACTTTTCGACCTTAAGTCGTTGGCATAGAGTCGAAAAGTGACGAACCTTTTCTTACCCCGACTATAAATATTGCCACCTCAGTGACTTAGTCGCTAGATCTTGCGACTTTGCGGACTATGTCACAGAGTTTCATACATTTTAGTACCAGGTAACTTTTTTTTTGGAAGTTTTGCATACGTTTAGCAACACTATTTTCCCACAAACTGGTGACTTCCGAAAAAATAAAGTGGTAACACCGGATTCACACTAAGGGCCACTTGCACAGTTCAGGGTTAAACAATTTAATCGGTAACCCTGGGGTAAGAATGACAGTTCCATACATTTTGAAACTGGTTAACCCTGGGTTAGCAGTTAACTCGGAGTTAAGTAGCTAACCCAGGTCCGCGCAAGCTGGCCTAAACATACTGCTGGCTGATGCAGTGAGACGTCCCACGACTACGCTCAGCAAGTGAGCGAAGCGGTACGCTCTCTCATGCTGTATCTTAAGGTTTTAACTTCTTTTGAATTAAAAAAAATGTGATTCATTTTCGTCATACTATCATGTATAATTTAGATTTCAGATATTTTTTTATATTTGTTTTGCTCTACGTTTTAACTTTTAGGGGTACTCGTATTTTCAGCTGTTTTTGAAACGGATCCGGCTTCCAAAAGACATTCCGAACTAATTAAAATTTCGCATTGACCTCGTTTTCAACTCACTTAACAATAAATATCCGATAGGTAAGAAAATCTTGTGCACTTATAGTTATTCAGCCCATTACGAAACGAAACACGTTCCGGTATTTCGATTTGTGTTTGTGGCCCATTAGCAGAATTAAAAGCCAATAAAGTAGCCGGTGGCATGCGAATTGGGCTATTATTCAAGGACGACATTTCTCCGAAATACCTACTCCTTACATGCATGCAAAAAGGCTATTTGCGTTTATAATGATTTCATCTGCAATTAAATTTAAACGTATTTAATTCAAGGCGGCATGCGTAAGGAATAAAAAGTTTTTCTTTACGTATATCTTGTTTGTTCTCACTTGAACACATTAAGCGTTATTTATTTAACAATTAAAAAATATGCAACTGCCCCATAGTCAGCTTTCGACACTAGTCTTCGTGATAAATCGCCGCTAACCCACGCGGTAGTTTATTTTAAAGCGTTGATTATTTCTAGTATCGCGCATCAACGGATGGTGGTTGGGCAGGATCCCTTGGCGCAGCCCTGGGCGCCGTGGCTGCCGCTGGCGCCCTACAAGCTGCCATCCTCCCCCGCACCACTATTCTCCTCCTCCTCTTCGTGACAGCCTTCGCTTGGTCTGCGGCCGTGCTAGCTCTGACGTTGGCCGCTCGCCTACGGCTCATACCCTGTGACGTGTCTCGTCCCTTCGCCTTGAGAAATGCAATCACGACTTTTACGATAGTACTGGGGTATGCAGTGGGGCAAGTTAATGTGGTAAGTGACTAAATAAATACACTCCATGGATTTGTAAGTCAATCAGATGCCTAGCCTAGTTAATCGCTAAGCTACTTTGAACCTTATGTCATTGCGTGAAGATCTCTTTGAAGTTGTGGTTCGTGACCTATGTATGTACGTTTCACTGTTGGGCGCACGCCTCCTCTCTGTATAACAGGACGTGGGCTGTAGCCCCTGAAGAGCTTCACAGATTCGTTTAGATTTCCCCGCGACGTGTTTTCCTTCACCGAAAAGCTCATGGTAAAATTTCAAATGTGATTTCGCACGTCTAGTGGTTTAATCTGAGCGTTGTCTGTCAGTCACGTTACTATTTTATAGGTAATAGATTACAACCTGAAAATAACTCTACCACCAACTGTTTCAGGTAACTTGCAGAGAGGTGAACGTATGTCGGAACTTAACCGAGAACATAACGATGGCCGACATCCGTGCCTATTCGGGCGACGTGGCAGCGTTATGGAGCTCGAACGACCACCGAGCGTGCCCTGTACCTCTCTACATCACTCTCGGCTGCTGTCTCAGCATGCTAGCTGTTGCAGTTTTTCTTCGGCTGCCTATCCTGATCAAAGGGATCCTCCTGGCGTTTATGACGGCCGGCTACATGGCTGTCATTATGGCGTATCATAAGGACCTGTTTGACTGCTATGATCTTATGACTGAGTAAGTAATTACCCTTCGTTACCCGTGTTACCACCAGTAGTAACACGGGAGTTTTTTTTGCCCGTGTTACCACTAACTGCTCGCTTATAAGACACCTTTCCCTTTGCGTTATCCTTCTTTAAGTACTTAAAATGCGAAAGTTTTTGAATGTGTATGTTTTTTATTTTTTCATTCTAAAACGGCTGGACCAATTTGGACGAAATTTAGTAATTTAGAATTGGGATTTACGCATGTAAAATTCTGAAATCTCAACCACTAAATCCAGGACATAAAATCTTGCACCAATGTTCATGCGACGTAAATGTATGTAAGAAATTTCAACTATCAAATATATTGGGTTCACGCCAGTTAACTTGCGAGTAAAGGTTATCATAATGTTTCAATTTTCCTTAATTTTGCCTTGTCATGATATTATTTCTTACTTATTACTGAAACAGTTTTTATTTTATTTAACTACATATCCAAATCTACTGCATTCGTCATGGTGCTGTTACGAAAAATCCTGAAAATAGGACGGTTTGTAATTAATAATGTATTAAGTAAAAATAAAGTTACGGGAAACGAAGGGAATAACTAATGAATACCTACATAGTTTTTTAGTCAGATAAACCCCACGCTCGCGTCACATTCGTGTTCCTGGGTGAATCAACTTTTTTGTCTTGTTTATTCTAAGTATCCACGGTTGTCCAAGTGATATCTTCAAACTGTTTCACATAATAATGTTGTCCAAGGGACAAAATTTGTGTAACCATAGTAACGGATGGCATGAAAAAGTTGATTCACCTCCTCTTTTTACTAATTCAGCGTTGCTCGTTCCAGATCAGGCGTAGTGGGGTCTTTACTAATTCAGTGTTGCTCGTTCCAGATCAGGCGTGGTGGGGTCCGCGATGGCGGCGTGCGCGTGGACGCTGGCGCTGGCGCTGGCGGTGTTACTGCACGCGCGGCAGACCGAGTGGACGGCGCGGCTGGATTTCCTGTGGCAGGCGCAGGCGCGCGACGAGAAACGCGACATGGATGCGTTACAGGTACCTGAAAAGATAAACCGCTACACTAACTCGTTATAGTGAACAGGGTATAGTTTTAGATTACTATAGCTAAACCGTTTAAATAGTCTTCGCCCGCGGGGTTTAGAGGCGCGGGGATATACGGCAGACACACGAGGCGCGCTTGCCGCCCGCACGTCTCTCGGCCCCCTTTGTCGTCTACCCCTGCGCCTCTAAACCCCGCGGGCGAGGACTCATTTAAACGGTTTAGCTATAGCGATTAGCCAATTAGTAGTGTCTTTTGCACATTTGTGTGCAAGTAAAAATTACAAGAAAGATCAGTCTATTGCACCTTTAGGCTGCGTATCCACCGAAGCTGTGCGAGGATGCGTTGCGAGGGATGTGATTGTTATGAACCAATAGAAACACTTCATTTAAAAGGTCCTAAGTGAATGAAGTGTTTCTATTGGTTCATGACAAACACATCCCTCGCAACGCATCCTCGCACATCTCTGGTGGAAACGCAGCCAGCAAACGCGGCTCTGCCAACATTTCGATGCACGGAATATTTATTATAATTACTGCATATTAACCTTATGTCGCTCCGGTAATTAAATCTAACCTAATCACAGCCCATAAGTTAAAGCTGCAAAGCGTGCAAAAAAGAGATAAACCTTTATCGCTCTGGCGGTAGACTGGTAAACAATAATACCGTTTTATCATGAGTAAAACGTTTGCAACACTATTTAACTCCATGATTGGACCTGTCCAAGGAGACCAACTACGTTATCAGCTTTTACCAAGATATTAAAATCTGTTTCATTTCGATAAATGTGTAACATTTCAATGTTTTCCCTGGACACTCGTTAATTTATTCTTGTTTATTGTGAATTACAGGCATCAAATAGAAGAATATTATTTAATTTATTGCCGGCTCACGTGGCTACCCACTTTTTGGACAATCAATTCAGAACCAATATGGTAAGTGTTATGTGAGTGCACAAAACATGCATTTTGTAAATTTTAAAACACATTTTACATTTTCATATTAGTTTAATCCTGATCAAGAATATATACCGCCAAGCCTAACTTCATCTTGTCCCTTTTCATCTAACACAGTAGACAAAATATCACGGCTGTTTATGATGATTTTTATTTTCTAGATAATATTTTGAAGTGATATCGTTTTATATAAAAGATAAAACAGAATACAACATCCAAAGTGTAACGCCACACTTACAGACTTCTTTATTCATAAACGCTTGGTTAGTTAATTCTAATAAAGCATTGGTCTGTCTTTATTTGTCACTTAGACATTTAATTTCCAGAAAAAATACATGGTTTCGTAACAGAAGTGAAATTTTTCACAAATAGGAGGCTTTATATATAACTGATAAGGATTTATATTACCACAAACTGATTTCACGTCCTAATCGTAATCATACTCGTACCTAACAGTTTCTCAAAGTTCTTAAGGTAATAAAATAATGGGTTCGAAGTTTGTGGTGCATATAATAAGGTTAACATACATACATATTGTGCTTGAATGCTTTCTAACTGTGGTTTGTGGCTTTGCTAATGTGGGGTGTTAAAGATTAAAAATTTGCATGAATCATTCACGACTCACTTTTGGCGCCATTCATTCATCAACTAACTTGTAAATTGCACACATTAGCACCTTTTTACACCATCAATGTCAATGTTAGCTTATATAATGTATTGCTATTTGAACAAAACACACAAAGGGACAAGTGACATAACAGTCAGGGACCATGCTAAAAATACATGAATTAAAGTCCTGCTTTTCTATTACGAATGACATAAAACAACACATACCTAATAGTCTTTAAAAACTAAGTATCTCAAGTTCTCAACTCAAAATTTTGGGGATAAGTTAAAGCTGACAACCACAGCCTTAAAGCCCGTCACCGACGATCCGTTTTTCTACCTGGCCAAGAGGAATGCGCTTTATGTTAGAGTGGAAAATAGACACGAATAAACACACAAATAAAAAACTCCAGTGCTCTCTAGAAAGGACGTTATAAAAACTGCACAATGCCTTGTACAGTGCATTAAGCGAGGGATTCACTTGGGGACAAATATCCACGACAAGCGTCGCCAGATTCGTCGGGCAAAGTGGCAGAACGTTGCCAAACTTCGCTGGACATGTTTGGCGACATTATTTACATAAGACCGGCAACGTTGCACCACTTCAACGTCGCTGGCTACTAGTGTTGTGGGACATTTGTTCCCTAGTGAATCACTGGTTTTAATTTTTTTTTATATGCACTCAAAACTGTGCTGGCACTGAAATAATTTTGGCAATAAAAACTCCAAATTATTTGTAGTTTTATGTTCTTCAGAATATCAAAACACTCAAACAAAGCACCTCTTGCCACTCAGTCAAATGGATCTCATTAGAACTGATTTTTAACCGACTCCAAAAAAGGAGGAGGTTACAATTCGTCGGAAACTTTTTTTAATTATAACCCGTGGTCGCTTGAATGAGTATGTCACTGCCCCCGCTGCCGCTATACTGACCCAGAGGCGTCGCCAGGATTTATACCACCAGTCGTACCAACGCGCGGGCGTCGTGTTCGCCTCCATCACCAACTACCACGAGTTCTACATGGAGCTTGACGGAAACAACCAGGGCATGGAGTGCCTGAGGCTGCTTAATGAGATCATTGCTGATTTTGATGAGGTGAGTTATAGGTACAATACAAGTTTTAGTCGTGGCAGGGCCGTAAAATCCTAACAATTGGGTTGCATTTCTTCTTTCTACAGCTAACTGAGCCATGTGACTATAATCGTTTCAAAATAAAGATAACTGATCGTGTAGCATTTTATTTTTATTTGTATTCGCCAATAAACATTATAGTTTGGCGAAATTAGTGTTAGTAACTAAAACTATGTACCTTTTTGAGAATAAATAAATAAATAAAATAATAACATCGTAATTGTATTAAACGGCAGATTGTAAAAAAGGGCATTTCTCTTCGTGTTTTTTGAGTTAAAAAAATTAATCGATCAAAATTCACGCATTTAAATTTGTATAATTGAACCTGCTTAGTTTAACGTGCAACGAGTCAGACCTATACACAAAACAATGTTGCTACAGCCTGTATGTATATTGTAATAGATGGAAACAAAAGACATTAGTTAGTTAGACCCAGCCTTTTTGAATTGTATCACTAGACAATAACAAAAGAAATCGAGTTCAGAATTCATAATTAGAAGAGGCACGTCAAACATCCTTTTGTTTTTAAGATACCGGATAAGCTGACTCACGTAACGTTGCCATACAGACTGTTGAGGTCAAGTTTGTTACAGTCGTTCAAATCAATTGGTCAGTTTATTCAAGTACGAATCAGCAAATCAAATGTATCATTTTACTATCTTTTTCCATATAGAAACAGACAATGGTTCAAAGACAAATCATATTTTAAATGGTGGCTGGCTCGAAAAACCGCAGACTAATAATTATGGATATTTTAGGATTTGCTTAAATGAGTATTCGATAAGTTACTCAATGCTCCAATTTGAGTCTGTAACAAATGTTAGATTTCCATTATCCCCAACACATGTAAGTGAGGCTTAAATGAAAACTAGTTTTTGATTTCCTACTCTCTTTCCACAGCTCCTGGGAGATGACCGTTTTAGTGCCATAGACAAAATTAAAACCGTGGGCTCCACCTACATGGCCGCCGTAGGTCTCATTCCTGACAAGAAGATGCTCGACGATGCCAGTACCAAGAAACACATGGCGACACTGGTCGAATTCGTTTTCGCTATGAGGGACAAACTGAAGGACATCAATGATAATTCTTATAACAACTTCATGTTGCGCGTTGGTAAGTTATCTTAGGATTACATTAAATCATTTTGCTCAAAAAAAACGATTGTGATTAGTTAATCATATGAACAGGTTGCTCTTGGCGTTTGATGAAACATGAAAGAATTTCGCTTTGTTTCCAGGCTTAAATGTAGGTCCAGTCGTAGCTGGAGTTATCGGTGCCCGAAAACCGCAGTACGATATCTGGGGCAACACGGTGAATGTGGCGTCGCGAATGGACTCCACCGGACTCCCGAATCACACGCAAGTCACCGAGGAGGTCCACCACTATCTCAAAGACCTGCCCTACCAGTTCGTCTGCAGGGGAAAAGTGAAAGTCAAGGGGAAGGGCGAGATGACCACGTATTTTTTAACCGATCGGGCGGCGTCGACGACCAGCGTTAATAATTCTAACGGCCAACCTCAAAACCCTCCCACCGCGTACGGGGGAGTCGCGACCCCGCTAGCCATGCTACAGAACTCTGCGCGGCGAGCCGCCCAGCCCAACAGACTGCCGCCTCTCCGGGAGACCTCAGTCGCCGAGAACGAGCCCCTGCTCCCGACCAACGGCCACCAGAGCAATGGCAACAATCAAAAGGGGAGCAAGGGGCGCAAGAGTAAGGAGCAGGAGTCGGCGCCGCCCCCGCCGCCGCACGGGGTGGCCGGCAACCCGCGCTGGCCGCCGCCGCGCGCGCTGGTGCCGCCCTGGCCGCGCCCGCAGGAGCCGCGCCCCCCCGCCGCGCACAAGCGGCGCCCCCCCGCGCGCCTGCCCCGCCCACGCTCCAGCGAGAGCCTGCCGCTCGCCCGCAGCCCCCGTGTCCACTCTTCCGCCGACGAGCTCAGCTCGCTCACGCGTTCCCCCAGCCTCAGCTCCTCCGACGAGAGCTATTCGCGCACCACCGACGCCTCTCCCTCCCCGCCGCGCCCCGCGCCCAACCTCCCCAACTCCCGGCCGCAGCGCGTCAACCCCAGTCCCGCGTACGACTACCCGCCCGTGCGATCCACCAAGCTTCCCGCGAACAGCATCACGGAGCTATACGCGAAGCACAACAAGATGAACAGGAAACCGTCGCTCGACGACAAGTTTATCGACGGGAGCATCGACTTCCAGAAGGAGGAGGAGAAGCTCCAGAGGAGTATAATCAACATGTTGGCGTCGGCGAAGCGGGACGGGTGCAGCCAGACTGACAAGAAGGACGTGGGACGCGGCGCGCAACGCACCGGGTCGTTCTCGAGCTCAGGCTCGCGACCCGCTAACCTCAAGCACCTGACGCACGACCGGCCCGCGCTCGCCAAGCGCTCGCCCACCGACGTCGCCTGCGTGCCGCCCTTCGAGAGAGAGATACAGAGGCTGCTCGACGATAAGAATCTCATCAAGGCTAATCCGCCCAAAGCGGAGCGGAAGGAATTGAAATTAGAATTAAGGTAAGCTTTCAAATAAACGAGTGTGGGTGCGGCCACATCTGGCGAATGCGCACACGCAATAAGGCGGTGCACGCGTGCATTTTATGCTCCTGCGATGTCGGGTCGGCTCACCTTATCCTTAGCGGCTCCGGCGCTAGCGGCTCGCGAGCTGCGTTTTAGTAATAATATAGCTGCCGAAGCAGCAATTATGTTAACAGCAGTCGTCGTCTTGCAAAGCTAATTTAAAACTGTGGCTCACAATATGAAAGCGAACGGAACTGTACGCGCACTGATCGTACACTCCACGCGCTCACTATACAAGCGTTTCATGAGTTGTTCTTGAGAGGCGCACCTAAGAACTATAGTAAAGGCACGCGTCCAGCGAGAGCGCGCATTCGCCAGGTGTGGACTCGTCCTTCTAATATTTTTTTGTATCATATCAAAATGTTTGACTGTAGCGTTTACCTCAGGGCCCAGAACCCGGGCTTGGCGGAGCCCGCGCGCAGCTGCAACAACAACAGCAGCCCGCTGCACGCGGTGGGGCTGGCGGCCATCGCGCAGCTGGCGCGCCAGGAGCCCAGCCCGGCGCGCGCCGAGCGGCAGCACTTCCCCGGCGTGCTGCCCACCGACGTGGTGGTGCAGCTGCCCGACCCCGCGCGCTGCAGGTGACACGCGGCTGCGGCCCCCGCTGCCGGCGCGCGCCAGGAGCCCAGCCCGGCGCGCGCCGAGCGGCAGCACTTCCCCGGCGTGCTGCCCACCGACGTGGTGGTGCAGCTGCCCGACCCCGCGCGCTGCAGGTGACACGCGGCTGCGGCCCCCGCTGCCGGCGCGCGCCGAGCGGCAGCACTTCCCCGGCGTGCATCATCTAAGGCAGAATGAGAATGAGCTGCTTGAGCCATAGTTCCTACGCGGGCCCAGTGTGGATTAGGAACTTCACACACACGCACACATACACACACACACACACACACACACACACACACACACACACACACACACAAACACACAACCGTAAAGCTAATGGTAAATTTCAAATATAATATCGCACTTAAGTAAATTCCGAAAAACTCAGAAATGCGATGCGAGATGCTTGGCTCGAACCCACTACCCTCTGCTTGAGAGGTCACAGGTGACACAACTAGGCCACCACGCCAGTGGGCCAAAATGTTAATAACTAACCATTATTTTATTTATGTTTTTCTTTACAGCCCACCATGTGAAAGATTGGACTCAGGAGCTCTGAAAGAAAAACAGGAAAAGGAGATTCAAGAGCGGTTGCATAACCGGGTAAGATCCTTTTTTGTCAGGCTGCTCAGCCTGCTGAACAATTCAGATTCTTTAATTTTGATACTTTAATACGATGTTTACGGGCATGGCAACTGAAAAGCATTTTACCGTGTGAAGTTTTCCTTTACCTATCAGTTGAATACCAGCTAAAATAACTGGTTTACAGTGTGCGGCAGCGGCGGTGGCGGCTGCGTCGTGCAACCACCGCGAGACGGGGCTGTACGGCGAGAGCCAGTCGGAATGGAGCTCGTCGTGCTCCGAAGGCGAGGCGGAGGGCGGCGGCCAACCGGAGTCTACTGGCTACACCACCGACGATCCCGCGCTCGAAAACGTCTCCATGCTCAACGAGGTACGTCAGTATAGTAATGTTATGTAGAGTGCGGCAACGGTGGCGGCGGCTGTGTCGTGCAACCACCGCTAGGTGGGGCTGTACGACGAGAGTCAGTCGGAATGGAGATCGTCTTCCTCCGAAGGCGACATGGAGGGCGGCGGCCAACCGGAGTCTACTGGCTAAGAGGGGCTGTCCAACAACAACAAGAGACAGTTGGAATGGAGCTCGTAAGGCGAGACGGAGAGAAGGGGGGGGGGGGGTCAACCCGAGTCTCCATGCCCAACGAGGTACGTTACACACATCGTAAGAAAAAAAAAGTAGACTCTCCTGTGGATATTAAATTAGCGACTGCGAGTTAGTTGGTCAGGCGTCCCACTTGCCGGTGTAGATTTGACTAAAAATATTGGCTATAGACCCTTCTGTCATGTTCACAGGAGAAAAACAAACAAAAAATGTGTTTTACCCAAATACGTCCGTAACCGCCATTATGTGATGAAGATTGGCACTTGTGTATCAGCAGTTTATCATTTAGTTGTAGTAACCAAATAGTAACTTACTGATTAACCGACGATCTGGTCAAGCTCGCAGGAATCACCGAGATGCGGGCAACGCAAGACAGATCGTTTTGGAACTCTTTGGGGGACGGCCTGTTACAGCAGTGAACGTCTTTTGGCTGATATATTGGCAATAATGATGAGGCTGATTCATAAACACCCAGGTCAATATCATAAATCATGAAATTTGATAGGCTAAAAGCTGGGGTAAATGCAAAACGTAAGATAATTTCATCTCGAATTCTTCGCAGACTAAAGTTTCGTCCAATAACAAGTAAACAAAGAAGTAAATAAATATAAATGACGTAACATTATAACCAGGACCCAGTTGCATAACAAAGTACAACTTATATTACAAGCGGAACTCCCTTTCTAGTTAATACAACTGAAGCGAGAGTTCCGCTTGTAATATTAGTTGTACTTTGTTATGCAACTGGGCCCAGGACATTAAATCGGTACCAAAAATAGTAGTACCGCTTTAATACCACTTGCTCTTTAGTTTAGTATGACTTCCAAGGCTTTACACCGACGCCAAAAATACCGATATACATGTACAGGTAATTTGGGTCTGGTTTCAAGCACTATTACCAAAAATAAAAATGTCTTCTTTATCCAGGCGGGTCTGACTGACGCAGAGGCGGCGCTGAGTGACGTCAACTCTTGCTACTTTGATCGCGACGACGACGTCTCGTCGCGTGCATCTTCGCGCCTACTCGACTCGGAAGCGCTCGTGTCGCTAGAGTCGCTCAGTGCGATATACGACTCGGATGAGCCTGCGCATAGGTCAGTTATTAGACACAATATTAACTAACCCCCTATTAAGTTACAAACCTGCTCAAAGTATGTAGGTGAAAAACACGATAGTCAGCCAGGTACCGGTAGTCGGCCGTATATGAGTGCGAAGTAGCGTTGCCAACAATAGATCGAACTATCGATAGTATCGGCAATACTATCGTGACCTTGAAAAATAGTCACAATATCGATAACCTATCGATATTGTGACTATTTTTCGAGGTCGACTATCGATAGTCAAACTATCGATAGCTTATCGGTAGCTTCTAATAGTTGCGATGGATGTTACCACACGCCACTGTTGGCGTATGTAAGCGATTAAGAATTTCGGGGGAATCGGTTGGATGCGACGTGGTTCAATTGGTAGAACACCCGTTGGGGCGCATACCCAGGAGACGTGGGTTCGAATCCCACCGGCGCACCCGAAAAACTTTTTCGCTTTTAAATAATCTTAGATTCGGTGAGCAGCCGTACTGCTAATAAAATAAATAATATTTAAACTATCGATAGTTATGCAACGCTAGTGCGAAGAGTATGGTGTTGATATTTCTCGTGTGCTCTTTCCACTCGTATAGCTTGTCTAATTTAAAATGACGCGCCCCACCACCGCATTTACGCACATCTGCCAAGAGAAATATTTCTCTATTGTAGCTTAAATTGAGTTTCAAATCCTGTGCGTAAATGTGGTGGTGGGGCGCGTCATTTTAAATTAGACAAGCTCTACGAAAGATATGCAGAGACCAAATACTGGGTGATATTATTAAAAAGTTGAGCTCTGGGTGTTTTACCTTTATGTTTTATCTGTGTCTAAGACAAACTAGAGATTATTTAACATAAGCTTAACAAGCGTTTATGAATTAAGGGCTTAATCCGTGAGCTTTTGAAAGTGGATTCATGTCATGCGGGCCTTGTTGGGTGATGATGGTGCAATAGGAGCTTATAAAGAGAAGCGAAGGTTTATTTTTTTTACCGAAAATATAGAGCATTTTAAGAAACCAATTTGAATATTTCAGCAATTCATCACTCCAATCATTTTTATAATTTATTGAAAATTTGAGATACGACTTCTCCTAAATCACATGCCGCGGCTGAATATGTGTATAAATCACAGACACAACTAATAAAAAAAAAATTGTGTCACAATCGAAGGTTAGTTGTCATCTGACAATGTCACTTTACACGTTATCTTTAATATCACTAAAGTTGCTGATTCTTCCAAAAGAATTATTATCACTACGTTTAGATTCTTCGATCGAAATGCTTGCCTGTACAAGTTCCAGTTCTGATTTTGTTTAATTATTTTCAAGTCCTCTTTTGGCTACAACTTTTGCAAACTTTGAAACTTTTCGTAAACTTTGAAATACTTCACATTATCTTCGCGGCACCACTTCTCTCGTAAATCTTCTCTTATGCGAACAATTAATTTGTTTGGGCTATTGACAGAATCATTTCCACAAGTAGGAATGAAACACTTCCTGTTTAAATCTATTATTAAAATATGAAAAACGCGAAGAAAGTTTCGTCAAAGTGACAGATAATAGTGTAGAGAAACTAGATGAACGGCTTTTTTTTCTTGCAAAGATTTTCAAAGTTAATGCCACGATGAAGGTCAAACAAAGGTCAAACATTATTTTGCAAAATACACACGATTATTTAGTATTTTTTTACTAAAATGTTAGTAAATGCTAATAAACCTGTCCTCGAAATGGTTTTGCAATTAGACCACATTGTAAAAAAGTGATCAATGCCAATTTAATCGTGATATTAATCAGGATATTGTGGTCTCGTCTGTGAGAGTAACCTTAGAATAAATATAATAATAACTGCAATGATGACGTCGTTCAACAATTGTACATAACTCCAAAAAGTTGCTCTCAAATTGGTAATTGCCAAATACTACCTGAATAACTTTAATGAAAACTTTTATATTTTAAACGAGTCATCTGATGGAAAATTATCACCACCGCCCATAAATATCAACAACTCAAAGAGAGTCAAAATAAATAAAGAAAAAAAATAAGAGCAGAGATATAAGAGAAGGTAAATTAGGAAGACCAAAAAAGGCTCATCAATTTGCAAAACGTGTTTTTTTTTAGCTTCAACTTTTTTTCATGACAGGTATCTAGCCAACATCCGCACCGTCAGCGAGTGTATAACGAGGAACTTCGGGCAGCCCACTCACGTGACCGACGGCGAGAGCGACGTGTGAACCGCCCGCCCACAACTGAGGTTCAGAATCCCCCTCCGCGCTCCAGCGGGGGACCCCTTCACCCCCGACCCGCCAAGCTTGCAACAGACGCAGCACGCGGGAATCACGCTCGGGTGAAGAAACATTACTCTGCTCTCTAACGAAAAGTGCTAATTACTTAAATACTCAATCTCATGAGATGATATATCACTAATAGAAATAGTCTTTAGATAAATGCCGAATTTTGATGTCATCTTCTAAGTATATTGCTGACGTGCCTGTTTTAAAATAATATGTATTTGATGTGTATACATTGTCAGTGATACTTGAACTCGATGTAGTAAATTATAATTATATCGGGTAAGCTGGCGGGTGCCATGAGATGGCGTCGTACGGAGGATGCGATGATCTCTACAATTATAAGGTGCTCTGACTTAGTATAATGTACCTTACTATGATCTGTCTTGTGATACGTGGTTTAGGAATTTGACTCAGATCGACCAATCTCTGTTAAAGTCAGTGTTAGACTGCGGGCTGGCCCCTAGCTGTAAGTGTAAGTCTCTCTGTCGTTCGCTATCGGAGGCTAGGTTGACTTGTAAATGTGCTTAATGTGTAAGGTAGTTTTATTTTTTGCATTTCAATTTTAATTTTATTACATGTAGATATTGTTATTGTTACCATAGGCTGGAGAACTTATTTTTTCTACAACGTTGATTTGGGATATCGATGTAGACATCATAGATAGTGCCATTTTACCCATCACAATTAACTTGGCCTCTCGTTCATTTGGTTCATGGTGGAATCTATTACCGCCATCTAAATCTCAGGAACTGTTAGCAAGTATTAAAAAGTATATTGTAAATTTACGGTGGCGGAGTTGGCTATTGGCCGAAATGATCTTGATTGTTTAGTCCTTGGTTCGTTGAGGTCGGAGGAACGATCTGCAGCCGCGTGGACGAGAGAGGCATCCTAACTAGAGGTAGATATACTTATATAAGTGAAAGAATCGTGTGACTTGAAAGTACAACCTATACATAACACCACTAGTGAATATTTGTTGTAGAATATTCTCGAGAGGAATCAATTACCTATTATTAAACTGTAAGATTTCTGTGTCAATTCGTGTAACGATTGTTAATGACTACATAGTGTAACACCGTAACCGATTGCAATATAAAATTATTATGTATATTTTGAGCTAAGTCTATAAACATTTGTTTTAATCGCTTTCTTGGCTAAGAGTGTACTTAAATAATAACGGGCAAGTAACTGCAATATATGGTAGATTCAGATTTAGGAACATCAGTCGTAGCACTATGACTTCGGTGACTGGTTCTGTTGTATCTACTCTTGCTTGTATCAAGCACCAGCCTCTCGCATGATGAATTTTGACCTTGCGTGTATTCCTTTTTGGGGGAAGGCGAGATAAAAATGCAATGAGTAGCCATCATAGAGGTTGCGGACTGTGGTCGTGTGGCGCAACAGTATGTCGATTTTGTAAATAAGGGAGCACATGGTAGCTCTGGAGTCTCGCGAGTTGTTATACTTTGTAAATATTGTTAATCGTCTATGAAGTGCTATTCCACTTTAAATAATGTAAGTGATCATATTTTTTGCTATTTATAACCTCAGTATTTTTTAATTAGTATTTTTATTTGTTGATTACATAGTGCCAAAACATTATTTTTGTAGTTGCTTATTCTCTTTATTTCATTATTTATATTATTGCTTGACTGTTTCACTGATTTTTTCAATCGATGATAAAGAATGTAAGTATAAAACCCAATTTTGTCTATGTAATTCAAAATCCATGAATAAATCTGATGTTTAGTCCATGTCATATAGAAGTAGCGGAGTCGACGTTAACTTTACTGCATGCAGGTTCTCTCCAAATTTTTGAAAACCGTTTCATATACTTACTACTTAATTCAATGGAAAAGAAATGACACCTAAAAAAGGTATATTTCCATGACTTGTTCGACACAGTATTCAGATTAAAGCTATTTCCTAATCAAATTTAGATAATTCGTATTTTCAATTGTAAAAGACCTACATACATACTGAAAAATACCTTCGTGCACATTTTGTATAAGCCCTCAACATCAACGTATTTAGCTTTAATGTGAATAATATAAAACAACAGTTAAAAGATTTGAATGATTAAGTCATATCAAAGTAATTCGGTGATATTTGTGTTTTTTTTGTCAAATTTTGTCTTACGTAGGAAAATGTATTGTGTATTTATTTCACTTCAATTAAGCAATATTAATTACTGGAATTAAAGTGGTTTACATAACCGGTATTTTATTTTATTTGTTATCTCGTTATCAATACCAACCGAACCTAATAATGGATTGCATATAATGTATATATATCTATGTTATTTTATAGTCACGAAGTCCAAACAAACAAATAATTATGTAGATATAGATTGCTGGTAAGTACTATCGGCCCAGACGCCAGCTTGGCACCTTAAAGGCCCAGTTTGCGTGCAGTGGCTAGACATCTGTCCATACCAATCCATAGGCAATAAACATCAACAGCAGCAAGCAAATTTGTTTTGAAAATGGCAAGCTGACGTCTGGGGCGATGGTACATACCTAAATATGCAGAATATATTCTGATAAATGTATGACTGGTCAGAAACAATAGACTTACTTCAAAGACTTGTGATTCAGATCTCGAGCCGAAAACTGTTCATGAATCATATTCCTATGTATCTACAGCAGATTAGTATTCTTTCAGAAGAGGCATAAATATGATCCTCAAAGAATTATCTAACTAATTAATTTCAAGTCTCTAGTTTATTTAACCTTTCCGACGCCAACGACACATATATCAGCACCGCAGGTTCTACGCCAACGACTGATATATCAGTCACGGCGTGCAGAGCGATATCTACCTACATGCATTAGTGTAGGGTTCAACTTCGCGTTTGACATTCCGATGTCATGGCGTATGAGTGAGAGCTGTTGTATTTGACAGAGCGTTGAAAAGGTTAACGCATTCACTACCCGGAACGCATATGTGCGTTTTCATGACTTTCGCCTAGTGCCGCTATCATAGTTTGGCAGTCGTTTGAACGCACATGTGCGTTTGTGGCACCTGAAGAAGGCTCGAGTCAGACAGCCGCCAGCGAATGCGGTAAGCTGAGCATTGTCTGTCCTGTCACACATTACTCTTCTATAGTTATAGATGATGGCACGGGGATTCTAATGGTTCTACAGTACTCCACGATTCTTATTTTTTTTTACTACAATTCATCAGATAAAAATCCGTGGTGGGCTAGTGGTTTGATCTATGGTCTCTCAAGCAGAGGATCGTGGGTTCGAATCCGGGCTCGAACTTCTGAGTTTTTCGGAATTTATGTGCGAAATTACGAAGTTGCGAAGAAATTCAATGTTGTGTGAAGTTCCCAATCCGCACTGGGCCCGCGTGGGAACTACGGCCCAAGCCCTCTCATTCTGAGAGGAGGCCTGTGCTCTGCAGTGGGACGTATATAGGCTGGGATGATGATGATGATGAATTCATAAGACAGCCAGGAATCCATAAACCTTGAAGTCACAAGGGGAACGTGTCGAGTTGGCTGGAAGCCTATAGAGATGTATCGTAGATATCTTGGAAGCTTATTTTCGCGTTACGCTGTGATATAACATAGGTTTGCGGGTCAGGTACGGACGGTTGGCGCGACGCCTTCCGCATACAGATGGGGTCTCCTTGAACCATGGTACGCCATAGAAGTGAGAACATCGCGGATGTCATAAACATTAGTGTTCAACGTCTTATTTCACACGTGGTGCTAAAGCCGCGTAAAGTATAAATCTTCCCAGGTGAATTTTTCGCTTCTAGCCCTTATCTTTCAAAACAAACGGTATCGTCATAGTATTAAGGTTCAAATTTAATGTAATGGCTCGAAGCGAAAAATTCGCCTGGGAAGATTTATACTATAACATATTATTTTAACATTTAATATGAAATGGTCAAATGGTGCAGTGGTTCAAAATTGAAATGTTACATGACACTATTGAAATCTAGTAGGTACCCGCTGGAACACTTTACTATATTTGTAATCTGCATTTAAAATATCATCTTTTAAAATAAAACAGATTCGTTATTTGTTAACATTTTCTTAATTTCTTAAGCTGAACAACCACCAGAGCTGTGCGAGGTAGTTACGCGGTGTGCCAGGAAAGAAGTCACCAGTAGGATTCATTCCTTTCCAAACTTAACTCAGCGCAGTTTCTATTTGAAATTTACCACGAGCTTTACGGTGAAGGAAAACATCGTGAGGAAACCTGCACACGCCTGCGAAGAAATTCAATGAGTGTGTGAAGTTCCTAGTCTGCACTGGGCTCGCGTGGGAACTACTGCCCAAGTCCTCTCATTCTGAGAGAAAGCTTGTGCCCTTCAGTGGGATGTGTATAGGCTGGAATGAAGTTAGCTATACTTACCTATTGGTAAGTTGATAGGTTAGCAGCTTATCAATTCTAGTAAGGTGATATTTTGTAACAATTGTTCTGATCATTCTCTTTTGGTACCAATTAAGATCCATTATTTATGGTCTTTGGAACAGTAGATTAACTCGTGCAGATTGTGCGGCATTTATGCTGTTGGGCGTAGGTATCTGCAACGGAGGTTGGCATGGTGATATTGATTAACATTTTGGACATCTTCAAGGACTCGGCACATGTAAAACTCCAATAGGTAGAAATGAAATAATATATTGAGTTACTTTTCAGAGTTTAAGTAGATAGGTGCACGTCTAGTGGCATTCACCAAAATTTTTGTTGAATGTCTGTAGCTGTGTGGGTGTTGTAGTGATAGGAAATTCCAACGCACACTTCAAAAGCTGTTGAATGTGTGAAGGTAGGACCAACTTGTGAGGTACCGGTCGGTATGACGGTTGGTACGGGACCTAACATTATTTCCTGCGACTCATGAGTCAGTGCTGCCGTAATCAGGTGCAGTTTCATTCAAAATAATGTAAAATAATCGGTATGTGAGTAAAATAATACGTGTGGATGACGCGGCACGCGGCGGTCACCACCACAGGCGCACAGCTGCCTGTCTGACGCCGCCGCTCATTGGCTGGTGGAACCGGTCGCGCCCTCCCCGCCGCCGCTCACCCCTCCCGCGCCCGCCACAACTTACAAACGAATTCTTATTCATATCCCTTGCTACAACCGTTGCTGCCGTTGACAGAGCACCGCTCGCCCGTATTTCGCGTAATCTTATCGAAATGTGCCCAATGTTGAATGTGAAACGTGTATTCTATGAGTGAATTCTAAATTACCACACAATCTAAGCGATTCGAGTGCACCGCCCCGAGGTTTTTCTAGCTTTGCGCTATGAAAACACACGGACTGGTCAGTGTTTTTGTACTTTTTGTGTCGTCGGTGGTCGCTGAGCGGCTTCGGTGCAGGGTTACCTTTACCATGTGCGTCAGGTAGTGTTTTGCTCGTATTAGTTTGTCTACAAACTAATAATGCTGGCGCGTAGATACAGTGAGCAGTGAGCGGTGTGGAGAGGCGTGGTGTTTCGGTGATTCATAGTGTTGTGGTGGAGTGGATATGAAGGTGACGGTGTGCTTTGGGAGTGTGCGGGTGCTGGTGCCGTGCGGCGCCGGCGACCTGCTGGTCAGGGACCTGGTGCGGGAAGCCACGCTCCGCTACAAGAAAGCGACGGGACAGGTCAGTAGCTCATTACGACGACTCCTAGAACTCGTTTACTTTTTATCACGCGACGTGTTTTCGCGCGTTTTCCCTCGTTTTGTATTGGCCCGCGTTGGATCGCGGCCGATTTATGCGTGACTCAAAACTTCACGGTAAACAATGCGGGTAGATTTTAAAGTTTTAACGTAATTTTTAACAGACCACTCATATGAAAACGATGACTAAAATCTGAATTTAAATAGCCGGACTAAACTGCCTAATTACTAAAAATAAATCTCTATTCAGATACGTATGGTATACAATGTTCATAGTAGGTAGGTACACATCTATAATGACATTCATAGCTTGCATTTCCGAACAGGATTTCTAGCTCTGTTAAGTTTAGGTTTTGCTATCATCTGGCCCACTGTTTTTGCTTTGCGTAATGATCATTTGGCTCTGGAATGCTATGCTAGTCGTGTCGACAAGAACCACTTTCCCGACAGAGCCTATTCTAAATGATGACTGGCTACAAAACGAGATAACTATTGCGATGTGGTCAAACTCGATAGCTGACTTTGTGTCTAGTGCATCTGTAAGACGTTCACGAGTGGGTTTATATTTCATAATAATATTGCAGATGACCTGAGAATGGCACACTTTGGCCTAGTCGTTATTCTGTTCTTATTATGGAAATAGATTATAGGTAGTTATATACTTAGTTTGTATACATTCGAATCAGGTATTACGAGTTTTATTCTTAGTCGTGATACTAATCCGGCTTGCAGGACCAATGTTTGGTCCTTGGAACCGGATTTGAAAATGTATAATTAAAGACTTCAACAACTTACAGGAACCAACATGTTGACTTACTTAGCAACATCCTGTTAGTATTGCTAAAAGATAATTGAAGCATTTCCTCATCCGATAAGTTACCAGGCGGTATTAAGGAAAATCGCCCTCGCCGAAACAACGCGTTGGGCAACACGTTCCATGACCGTTCATGCGTGTAGCCTAGTATTGTAAGTTAAGTGAACTGGCTAAAGTGCTAGTTTAATCAAGAAAATATTATATCCCTTCCCATAATTTTACTCTAGAGTCTAAAAATGATCAAGTCTTCGTCTGACTATGTATTACGTATGGTTGTGAGACCTTTATTTATCTTCATTAGCAATAGACATTCACTTGCTACTAGTTGCAACGCACCTGCGCCGGAGCAGCCATTGAAGTATGCGACTCGTAGGAAGCGACTGACCTTGCGATACCTTCACATCAATAGCAATATATTATATTTTAAAACAAAGTACTTACCCCGCTGCGACTGTCTGTCTGTATGTTCGCGATGATCTCAAATAATACTGAATGGTTTTTCATGCGGTTTTCACCATTACTTAGATAATTTTCTTGGAAGGTTCATGCGGAGTATGTTTATGCATCGCCTACTACCCGTAACACAAGCTCTGCTTACCTTGGGTCAAGTGTCCTGTTATATGTATTTATTTATATAACTAGCTATAATGCTCCCTAATTTTAGTAATTTTGTGCGAGTGTCGTTTTGGGGAAATTTACCTTAACTTTTTCGAATAGCTAAAGAGTATTTCAGTATTCTGATATTGATTGTTACTTATTTCAACATTCTTAACTGTTTTCATATTCTCAATCTCAAGTTCAACGCGAGACTTCAGATGGATGATGTAAAAAATAAAAATTAATGTGTTTATCTGAAAATGTCAATGTTTCGAATATATTTTTACTAAAGTACGTACATGTATATTTTCATTCGATAATTAGCTCGTCTTTCTTCACCCTGGAACACCTTTTCGATCATTCAGAATAAAAAATTTATGTTGTACTTTACTAAGTAATTAAATTAGGTAGTTACCTTTGGCGCCGCAAGTAGGTCGTTAGATGTCATCATCATCATCATCATCAGCCTATGTTCGCCCACTGCTGGACATAGGCCTCTCCCATGGCACGCCACTGAGCACGATCCTCGGCCACTCTCATCCAGCTCTTGCCAGCCGCCTTGCGAAGATCATCGCTCCACCGAGTCTGAGGACGTCCCACGCTACGTTTGCCGATCCGTGGTCTCCACTCATGAACTCGTCTACCCCAACGGTTATCGGTTCTTCGGGTTATATGGCCTGCCCATTGCCACTTCAGCGTGCTAATGCGGTGGCTATGTCGACAACTTTGGTTCTCTGTCGGATCACTTCGTTACGAATTCGATCTTTCAGAGAAACTCCGAGCATAGCCCTTTCCATAGCACGTTGAGCAACTTTAAATTTGTGGACCAGCCCTACAGTGAGTGTCCATGTTTCGGCACCGTATGTCATGACGGGTAGGACGCACTGATTGAAGACTTTCGTCTTTAGACTCTGTGAAATTCGTTAGATGTAATTTGACGCAACTCTTATTTGCATGTAGTTAAGAACAAAGGTTTTCGTATTTACAGGATCCATAATTATCTAGGCAAGTAGGTAGTAAGTAGGTTGTTGCTATGCAAGTAAAAAAGGAGCCTGTAAAAAATGCATAACAACCGTCGTTGCGGCGTAAAATTTCCATAATTATCATTATGTATTCGTATTTCGTACTTGTGAATTGTGCGGTATTGCGCAAATGTGTAGAATAGTTTAGTTTTGGCAAACGTAGCACTTGCGGTTCAGCATGATTGGTTGCAGTAGGTTGCACAAGCGGGGTCGCGGCTCGACCTAACGACCGGCAAAGCTGTTGCCCGCCGGCTCATTGGCGGAACAATGTGATAAAATCGACATGCTTGACGTCGCCAAGGAATGCTTCAGACAATGCATCTTTTACCTATCTAGAAGATGCAGTGTCAGATTGGAACAAGATGTGTGACATATTTACATTAAATAATATTTAATTAGTTTTTAACCACATCTCCCTTTAACCACGCTCGTGTAAAACATCAAATTCGTCAGTTGAATTAAAATTCTGAGATTTTACATTCCCGTGGAATTCTACAAAATTACAACGCAGTCTTTATTTACATACCTACCTACTGTGTATAAAAAATACCCGTGCAAAAATTAATGTTTCTAGACTGAGCGTTAAGATTGATTTTACACGTGTCTTAGGTAATTATCTGTCTTAATCCCGAAGAAATATAGGCATAAAAAGTAAAAAAAAAGATACATACAGTCGAACATAGAACCTCCTCCTTTTTAAAAATTGGCCCATGTATTCCAGAGATCCAGTTGTCTACTTTCATCCAAATTCGTTCGACCGTTTTCATGTGAAGTACCTAGTAGGTAATAGACACGCACACATACTCGCAAACTTTCGCAGTCCTAATGTTAATAGGATTAGCAGTTAACAATAAGATCAACAGTCAAAAAATAAAACCGCCTTCATAAAACTCTCTAAAAAACTATGAAATAAAAAGTCGGTTTACGGACGATAGTTTAACGTGACAACGTCATAACAAAACATTCAAAAAAAACAAAAATGAAACCAGGCGGTCACCCATCCAAGTACTGATCGCGCCCGACGTTGCTTAACCTCGGTGATCGGACGAGAACCGGTGTTTTTCAAATATCTTGAAAACGGTGCATCCTACGCCTACGGCAAAATCAATGAAATTTTCATCCCACATTAATACCGCCGCACCCCCACCCCACACCCCCCTCGAACCCCCCCCCCAAACAGATTAGTAGAAAGATATTTTCATGCTTATTGTGGTCGGCTTAATTTTTATTTCATAGTTTTTTTGGATGTTTTTTGAAAGCGGTTTTTATTTTTTGTTTTTTTAGTTGTTTCTCTATAAAATAGATGCGTAGGATAAAATCATCAGTTAGACTTCGAAATAAGTTACTTTCAAAATTCTATTTTTAATACTCGACGGGGATGTGTCGTTTTATTACAGAGTTTCTGTGGCCACGTTCCAGCTCCATCATCAGATCAGCTCCATGTTACATTGCATTGCATTGTCACCTGATTTACACATGCATGCAAAATTTCAACTCAATTAGAAACCGGGAAGTGAATCAAATTCAACTTGCAAGATTTGACCCATTGAGGAGTTCCGTTGGCCATCTGCGGTCTTCTTCATCAGATCCAGTTTACCAAATGATACTTTCTGAATGCAAATGCTCGACTTGTCACCGAAAATACTAAAACCGCTATACATTCCTCTTGAATTTTGAGGAGTTCCTTCAATTCCTCATGGATCCCATCATCAGTACTGGATTCTGGTAACAACGGGACTAACCTTGAAGCATATGCTTTCAAACGACGGAAAAAATTTCCAAATCGGTTCATAAAATGACGGAGTTCTGAGGTAACACACATTATAAAAAAAAGAACATTCAACCGAATTGAGAACTCCTCCTTTTCTGAAGTCGGTTAAAAATCGAATGTTTTGCAAACCAGTAGGCTGATTTTTAAAACCACATTTGAAAAAATGCTAAGTATTCAATAATAATAATAATGAAAGTTTGTACCTATTGAATTTGAAATTACAGGAGAGTAGTTACAAAATTAGATACTATTTGTATTCATTTTGGTCAGCTGAGTAGTAATTAATTTACCAATGCCGTTTCTTTCTTTCTTCTTTTGCATTATTAATGCAAAATATCGAATAAAAATTTTACAGTGTGGTGATTTTAAAAATCTGCCACTGTTTACTTTAAGCTCACGTACGTTTTGGATCGAAGGGTTTCCATCCAAAACTTACCGCCAAAAAACCAAAATAATAAGGTAGACAAAACAATGGTGAGCCGTGCCGGTATACCCTGCGGCAGGTATGCGCAGGCGCCGCGGGTATTGTACGAGCACGAATCGCGACCGGTTCTCGGAAATATGACAGCCGTCAGAAACCCGAACGCGTTTCAGTTTGGATGATCCATCGCATTATGACGAACATCCGATCCCGTAGCATCAAATTTTACTAACGCGCCGTCAGATTCCCAGAAAGCTCTGACAAGAGTCTATTGTTATTGTTTCTGTTTCTTAAAATGGTTGTAAAAATTGATAGGGTCGTAATGATTTTTATTGATTCATAAAGTTATTCGTCAAGAACGATCAGGGTGGTCTAGCGATAACTTAAAGACTATTTGTAGGTACAATATACATACCTACTAACATTCTCTGTTTTCGAAAGATAAAACACAGACTAACATCAAAAAGAATCTTTACAGACTTTAAATTATGCTCGAGTAGATAGATATCAAGCTGTAATAAATCTCGACAAGTGATGAGAAAAAAACTCCTGCCTTCCCAAGCACCATATGTCTGGCTTCCTGTCAGGTCATCAAGTGGATAGATGGCAGGTCTTTGGCCGACATAAACTCTCGATTTTTTTCAACGTATGCTGAGCTAAAATCATTATCCGTATAACGTTAATAGAATGCGGTAAAATAGCCCCTACAGCTATCGTAATACAATATAATTTGAAGGTAATTATTTATTCCGCTTCGACCGGTGTACGTTGATAATGGTTTCCACATGTTGCCGTTGTCGGTATATTTTTATTTAAGTGATTTTAAATAACCAGAGGCGAGACTGAAGAGATTCCAGATTTGGGCATTAAGAAAAAAAAGGTCATCTTTTAGCCAAAATGTCTTCATTTATTTGGAAGTGAAGAGAACTATTTTTAACCGAAGCGCTAACGTGAACGCGATAAGGTTACTGTACGATAATTAAAGAGGTTGAGGCTATCGATTAATCCTTCAGTTAACTTAGCAAATATAGTTACAACTTAACCGCTATTAAGTAATTAGATTAATTTAGTATCTGTGTGACATACCCGCGTTCTTAACTATGAATATATCGCTTGCGTAGGAATTGAAACGTCAACAATAAATCAAAATACATTATACGACTTATGTTTAAACCTATAATAAAACTATCCATGGATACTTTAGATTCCAGTTTACAGTTTCCAAATTTACTTAACAGTAGAGGAATGTTGTCCTTGTTGCTACAAGCTTTTATAAATGAGCCTGGTAATAATATTCGGCCCCGATTCAGATGACAACGGAGTCCTAGCCGTACACGTCACACGTCTCGTCCGATCGCTTGACCCACAGGACGTGCCGACCGCATAAAAACCAATACGCCAGCACAGATGCTGATCCAATTAGTGCAACGATAAAATGCCAGGCCTTGTTTAGATATCACTCTTCAGCGCTCGTAGTCATTAAAGCCCGGTTTGGATGAAAGCTGATCAAGGCGAACGTGATCTTTGTAATTTAAAATTAAAGAATAATATTCACTGCATAAACACCCAAGCGGGTCTTAAGCGTTTTAATTAAGGGTAGTGATTTACACTTATCAATCTTATATAATAATCGACAGTGGTTGCAATCTGTATTATGGCTACAAAACTACAACTCAAATTGATATAATGAATCGGAACTATTTATGATTTTCTACCACTTTCAAATTTACCAAATTGCCTTTGGTTAGAAATAAAAATGTATTTTTTTATATTTTTTTCTTACAGATTAGCCCAATTTATAGTAGATTGTTCAACAAGGGACTAAAACAAGCCATAATGACACGAGATATTTAGCCACCCGAGCGATAGCGAGGGAGGCTATAATTCGAGTTGTCATTATGGTAGTTTAGTCTCGCGTTAAACACTCTACTTTTCACTTTGAATGCGAGGAAAAAAACGACGTACAAAATTACTTTTTTACAACGTATGCTCAATACGAGCAATGGACATCTGTTCAAAATTCAAATAGC
This sequence comes from Archips xylosteana, assembly GCA_947563465.1. Taxonomy (NCBI): domain Eukaryota; kingdom Metazoa; phylum Arthropoda; class Insecta; order Lepidoptera; family Tortricidae; genus Archips; species Archips xylosteana. The sequence goes on along the minus strand of OX387347.1, from coordinate 10,358,248 downwards.
AAAAAAAAAATCCGCTGTCTTTTCTTTTCTTTTATATTTTTTTGTAAAGTGACGCTTTAAATGCTTGCATAATTAGCCAACAGATTCTAACTTAAAGACTATGTTAAAACTAATTGGACTATATATGCATGTAAGAATGATAATTGTTCATTCATTAGAATTGCCAAACAAATTAACCTAATTGATCTAAGTTCACACACAAAATATATTGTTAACTGAAACACTTACCCGTGAATAAAGAAACGACATTTTAAGTTTATTTTCTATATGCCAATTCTTTGTTAAATTATATCTAATTATACTTTCTATTTACTATTAAATGCAACTGACATCGCATTATTTTGAAGTCACGCCATATTAACTTTCAAACGTAATTGCTCTATCTACCGTACACTCCATCCAGCACTGCTTTGCCGACAGCGCTTTTTAAAAAAAACAAAATAAAAAACACCTAAGCTAAAGGAAATCTTTCTTTACATGCAGAATAAAATGAATTCATCTTTAATATTTTGTAATTAAATAGATTAATATTCGTAATTATTCATCGTGTTTCACGAAATTATTATTTTTTAAATATTTTTTATACAGTTATCATTTTGAGGTTATTTCCACGCACTAAAGGCTTCCACAGACCGAAGCGCAGGGCGCTACGGAGCGTCCGCAGCGCGCTTCGGTCTGTGGATAGCTTTAAAATTGTCTATACCCAGTCACTGAAAATGGCGATAATCCTTCATTCACAAACACCGTGATTGGCAGTTTAGGGGTTTCATTGTCAATTAAAAAAAAATTACTTTAATCCCTAGAGATCAAAAAAGAGCTTTAGTCCCGATATGCAGAGACTAAAGTAACATTTTAAGAGCATGAGAAGTGAAAAGAAACTAATTTGAATATTTTAAAATTTGGTCGCGTATTTTTTTTTAAATTTAATTTGTTACCGTATATGGTTGACCGGATATACGTCATCCAGTAGCTCGAAACTCTTGATTTCCTTTGCCCATCTGCTTAGAGAAAAAATACTGTTATCTGTTATTCGTACGTCGTCATGTCGTCAATAAGTTTCTAACCTTCTGGTTCTGAAAGTCTATTTTTCAAGATAATTTTTGAAAAAATGCTTACCAGTGGAAACTCCGGTGAAAAATTTGTCAAGGCTGACACGCTCAATCTACCCAAAATGCGAAATAGGTCCATTTACATACATCAATATGATCTTCGCAGCAGTACAAGAGAGATATCCTAAAATATTCGACATTTGCAAGACGACACCAGTTCTCACGTAGATCTTCCCTAACACGGACGAATATTTTGCCGGGGCTATTCATGGAGTCATTTGAACAAATAAAACACTTTCTATAGTCCCATTTTTTAGTTTCAAAAATGAAAATAGCCTTTTTGTTTTGTTTTCTATCCTATTGAATATCAGTTAAATTTAAATGACATTTTGACAGACATTGACATTTTTTTTAAGTGAAGCGTGAGAGCAAAGGTAAAAGAAAAATGCCTTTGAACCTTTGATGATGTTATTTGAAGATCAAATGAAAGACATCAGTTTTTTTGGAATATCTCCGCTATTAGCTGTTTATTTTTAAGTCCGACTACAGAAAATGGTTGTATAACATTATTCCTCAATGATAAAAATATAAAAAAAAATAGAAAAAAATATTTAACCAAAGGGAATTCTTTCATCACATTCAAGTACCTAGGTTTTTCCATTTTCGTTTGCTAGTAGGCCGCAAAGGGCTCTTTTACATGCCACTTTTTAGGGTTCCGTAGTCAACTAGGAACCCTTATAGTTTCGCCATGTCTGTCCGTCTGTCTGTCTGTCTGTCTGTCCGCGGCTAAGCTCAGAGACTGTTAGTACTAGAAAACTGTAATTTGGCATGAATATATATATTAGTCACGCCGACAAAGTGGTTAAATAAAAAAAACTAAAAAAATTTTTTTTAGGGTACCTCCCATAGACGTAAAGTGGGGGTGATTTTTTTTTTCTCGACTAACCCTATAGTGTGGGGTATCGTTGGATAGGTCTTTTAAAACCATTGAGGGGTTGCTTACATGATTTTTGTATTCAGTGATTTGTTTCCGAAATATTCAACTTTAAAGTAAAAAATTTCATTAAAATCGACTGTCCCCCCCCCCCTCTAAAATCTAAACTGTTGGGTGGAAAAATTTGAAAAAATTCAAAATGGTAGTAATATATTAAATTTACAAGGAAAATTATAGCGGCTAAGATTGCTTGGGAATTATTTGTAGTTTAAGAGTAAATAGTAGCCTAAGGTATTAAACATACCGTCACTACTTTGAAAAACTCGTATCTCAAATCAGCATGTTAACAACACTGAACCTTGATACGCACGTAATAAAGTTCACTTTGCCAGATTAACGATTTTGAGATACGAGCTTTTTTCAAAGTATTGACGATACCTAACTTGGAAGATTCCGTACACATACGAAATCCTTAGAAAAATATTACTTGATTTTTTCGTAATGGCTACGGAACCCTATCTTGGGCGTGTCCGACACGCTCTTCGCCGGTTTTTTTAAAACTACCAGCGCTTTCGTAAGGACCATCATTGCCAAGAAGAATGCGCTTTCAAACAAAAATAAAATAAATAATTACAAACAAACAATAAACATATAAACTACAATATAAAATAGGTAAGTATAAATTAAAAATTTTAAAAACCCCCAACGCAATTATATCAATGTCACTCGTATGTTTGAACATTAAATCAAAGCCCATTATACGTCTAAAATCCCTTCCGCATCTAACAAAAGATCTGATAACTTTAAAACCGCTGAACCGATTTTGATGAAACATATCTAAGAACCATCGCCAAGAAACCTGCTTGTTCACCCGTTTAAGAGCTATGATGCCACAGACAAACACACTGAAAGACAGACAGACAGACACACACACATAGCGGTCAAACTTATAACACCCCTCTTTTTGTGTCAGGGGTCAATTAAAAAGAAATTACATATAAAAAAAACAAATACAGGGATGTAAGGGGTCCCTTAGTTAAAAAAAAAAAAACTAAAAGTAAACATCTTAACTATATCTATCTTCGTTCAGTGGAAGTGTAGAATGCTTCCACCGTCACAAAAAAAGAAGGAAAAAAAATATTGGAGATAGTCTTCCAACGTCAAAATTATTAAAATAATTCTGAAATATACATATATGTATTCCAGGTCAAGTAACCATTAAGCTTTTGGATTCCAAAGGCAAGCTTATGCCTGCCGGCCCCAAAGTTAGCTCTCACGCACTCAATGTCCTGCTCTGAAAGCAGAGCGGTACCGAGGGCATGTATCGCTTCCGTTCCCATAGGCCCTATGGAATCGTCTTGGGAACTTCGACGTCGCGCGCCTGTGATTAGAAATTAAAATAATAATAAAAATATAAAAGCTTAAAATCCATAAGCTTAACAATATACAGCCTTAAATACCTATAGCAAAGGGATGTATAAAGTCGCTGAGTTACTTAGTAATAAAATGCCTATTACCTAATATACATGATTAAGGTATATAAATAGTGTCTAAACATCATTATCATTATACAGGGTTATTGGCAATTCGACCCACTCCCGCCAAGGGGCCACTTGCTATCATTCCCGTCCCACAACGCCCTCTGCAAAAATGAACCATTTCTGAGACAATTGAAATTTCCCGGGCACAACAGCTCAAAATGATTTCCTTAAACGTATTTAGAAAGTCGAAAGTGACCTTTGACACAACGCAAGGAGTTAGTTCCAGTAGTTCTCTAGCACTGTCCATTATTATCTGCGTGGTAGGTACTTACCTAGGTACACGTTTGATCTGAAGAAAGAATGATGGTTAATTAAAGGTGTATAATATATATTACTACGCTGCACTAGAGGATGCGTTCAAGACTCTGAACTGGGAAGGGCGTGGCATCAATGTAAATGGCGAATACTTCACTCACCTTCGGTTTGCCGACGACGTGGTGCTTATGGCTTAGACCTTGGAAGACCTCAGTGCGATGCTCGCTGACCTCGGAAGAGTCTCCGAGAGAGTTGGTCTTAAATTGAACATGGACAAGACGAAGGTCATGTCGAACGCCCATGTTGTACCAACTCCCGTCGTAATCGGAGATACTTTGCTCGAAGTTGTTGACGACTATATCTATCTGGGACATACAATCCAATTGGGTAGGTTCAACTTCGAGAAAGAGGTCAATCGACGAATTAGACTCGGCTGATGGGCAGCGTTCGGGAAGCTCCGCAATATCTTGTCATCCGATATACCGCAGTGTCTCAAGTCAAAAGTCTTTGACCAGTGTGTGTTGCCAGTGATGGCTTATGGCACTGAGACGTGGCCGCTAACGATGGGTCTTATAAAGAAGCTCAAGGTCACTCAGAGGGCGATGGAGAGGGCTATGCTTGGAGTTTCTCTGCGGGATCGCATCAGAAATGATGAAATCCGCGCAAGAACTAAAGTCACGGACATAGCTCGTAGAATCGCTAGACTTAAGTGGCAGTGGGCAGGGCACATCGCCCGTAGAACTGACGGCCGATGGGGCCGAAAGGTTCTCGAGTGGCGTCCGCGGACCGGAAGACGCAGTGTAGGTAGGCCTCCAACAAGATGGAGCGACGACCTGGTGAAGGTAGCGGGAACGCGTTGGATGCGGATGGCGCAGGGCCGATCTGTTTGGCGAGCCTTGGGGGAGGCCTATGTTCAGCAGTGGACGTCTTTCGGCTGAAATGATGATGATGATGAATATATAATAAGTAGGTATATTAGAATAAGAATATAAATGAAGGAAAAAAGAAAACAATTATCACACAAAATTCGGCAACAATGAAAAAAAATAAGCAATAAAAATTATGAACTAAAACAATTACTTTGCTTTAAGGTCGCGGGTGAGCAAAGTAATTGTTTTAGTTCATTAATATGGACCTCCGCAAAGTAACGCCTGATTCAATAAATTAAATAAAAATTATCTTACATACTAACAATAGGTACCTAAAGTGCCGAAAAGGGCGAACAAGGGCCACTCTCAGCATGATGCTGCGGCGCCGCAGCGCTGGTTTACAGTGTTACGCTTTTACTTAACTTACACTACACATCTTTTACTAAACACTAGATTTGCTGTGACGGCATAAACGTCACGTAAAAGTTAAAATTTAATGGAAAACTAATGAAACAAAATAATCATGCCACTTTAGTTTATCTAAGATCTGAACTAATGCATTGTTTTCTTCTCAACTATCACGTCCTTGTTTTGAATAGATCTCAGATACCTTACACCTTGAGTATAAATTAGCAATTGCTTATATGTATATACTCTAAGCCACCTTTGACTACCTAACGGAGGCAGCACCTAGTGGTTTACAGTTGAATTTGGTGACTCCTTAACTGTATAATTATTCTTCCTTGTAATTTTTACCTTGGCCTTACATACGATAGCTACATTACACCCATGTGATAGCTATGTCAAGTAGGCGCCGTACATAAGAGGCGTAGGAGCATGGTCTCCGGAACAACTGAGTCATGCGCACGTGCAATGCCACCGAGCCAGCAGCGACAAAGACACCGTCGCCCGCGCATTCTTATCAATGCAATGTGATCCATCGACGTGTGACTGTACCTACAAGGAAATTCCTGTAGGTTGTAGTACATAGATGATTTTCAAGACAGGTTGAAGTTTCTGCCGTATTACAAGACTCAATGTATTCGTCGATTTCGTCTAACAAATTGCTCTAACAGCAACATGCAACACTAGGCAAAAAGCCATTAGTTCGTCACTAAAAGTATGTATTGAGTTATTTATAATATAATAATTAATTATAGAGCCTGCGTTATCATGTGTAGGTATTTTTAAAATTGCAATTCAATGCACGTGCAAAGATCTAGTCAACAGCCAAGGTCCTATATGTGTTAAAAGGTACAGTGGTTTTGCGTTCCTTGTATATGTACTCGTAATAACGTTATTTACATTATATACAGTTGTGGCCATATAATTAAGAACGATTATTTATTGAGATGATTTTTTCAAAGTAACAAGTATAACTAATTGCCCGTATTTTTTTTATTTCTCTCGGTATTGCGAAACTTTTCCGTACTACCGGTACATTCATTTATGCAACATAGTTGGTTAAAAAATTAATAGAGAAACTTAATACATTCGATCTGAACCTAGTATTAGTACTTACTGGCTGGTCACGTAATTAAGAACGCTGAATAGTTTATTATTTTTTCAAATTTAAATAGAAAACACTGTGTGGCTCTGTGGTTGTAGATTATTATTCGTATAATTTTGGCGCCATTTCGTCCTGTTAAAGTCTTAAAAGTGATTACTTCGTATAAAAACAATGGGGCAAAATAAAAGTTGTGATAAATCTACAAGAGAAGTAATAATAAAACTTCGCGAGAAGAATTGGTCGTATAAAAAGATAGCCGACTATCTGCAATGTTCAAAAACAATGGTTTTCCATGCCGTAAAGCATTTTTCCACGTATCAAACTACTTCAAACGTTCCACGTGGACCTAGACAGAGAAAGTCGTCTCGTCGAGATGATCGAAATATCGTTCGTTTGACAAAACAAAATCCTTTTAAAGGGTCTAATGAGTTGAGAAAAGAATATTTTGGCGAAAAAAACCCTTCAGCAATCTCTGCACGCACTATTCGAAGGCGTTTGGTAGAAAATAAGTTGAACGGAAGGATAGCAAGGAAGGTGCCTATGTTGAAACGATGTCATAGGCAAGCCCGACTTGCATTTGCAAGAAGGTATGAAAACTGGACAGTCAGACAGTGGAAAAACGTTCTTTTTTCTGACGAGACAAAAATAAATAGGGTATGTTCTGATGGAAAACGATATGTACGACGCCCTCCGAATAAAGCATTCGACCCAAAGTACACAAAAGTGACATTAAAGCATAGCGGGGGAAATGTGAAAATTTGGGGGTGCTTTTCTGGACATGGCGTTGGACCTGTTAGGCTGATAGAAGGAAACATGGATCAATTCCAATACAAAAATATACTGCAAGAAACAATGTTACCATATGCCGAAGACGTGCTTCCGGTTATTTGGACATTCCAGCACGACAATGATCCAAAGCATACTGCACGCACCGTTAAGGAATTCCTCACATCACAATCAGTTTCTGTCTTAGATTGGCCAGCCAACAGCCCAGATCTTAACCCAATAGAGCATCTTTGGTGCGAAGTCAAGAAAAAGGTTTCATATCGACAGTGTGGCAATTTGAGAGAGCTGTACGACGTTTTCTTAGAAGAATGGAACTCTATTTCTCTTGCGAAATGTCAAAAATTGATAGATTCAATGCCTCGCCGGTGTAAAGCCGTAATTAAAAGCCGTGGACATGCTACTAACTATTAATTTTAATTCAAATGTATTAAATTGCTTTTTTTTTCTATACCAACTTCACATTAATTTGATTTATTTAATCTAAGTTTCATATAAAACAACTCTCGAGCAGTTTAATAAATCGTTCTTAATTATTTGTCCAGCTTCATTACTATTTGAATTTATTAGTATAGAGAACAAATAAAATTTGTAAAAAAAAATGTTAGCAATTATACACTATTATTCTTAATCCCGTTTGCTCTATCCATGTGGCTATTTTATAACATAACTTGTTACTTCTAAGAAGGAACACAACTAGACATATGACATGATTTAGATAAAAAAAAATCGGAAACTTCAAATCGTTCTTAATTGTATGACCACCACTGTAACTCGCTGCTATATTGCTGAAATTAAATTTATAAAACTAGCGGGGAAATATACATAGACTCAGATTTGTATGAGTAAAACTGTGATTATAGTGATTCATAGTGACAAATTCACGGCGCTGAGGAAAACTGTTATTATTCCAACCTCATATTTATTATTCACTGCGCGAGGACTAAGCCACGAAGTTCATGTCTATATTGTGTTGGTATCACGCAATTGTTTTAGTATTCGTCAATCTATTGTGATCCTTTTTATAAGTTCGACCAGTTCTACCATTAATAACTCGGTTTACGTAGCGGTGCCTTTGAATCTAAAGCGTTTATCTGTTGTATCGTACTGATAGTACTAAGCACATAAACCTTAATGCAATAAATTCCGAGTTACGCTTTACCATCAATTTTTCTTTAATCTTTATTCGTATCGAATGTTGATTTATTGCGCCGCAAAAGCTGACAAGTAGCCAGTAACTTCTATTTATCTTACTGTCTGCCTAAATAGGTTAGGTATTTGCCGACGATAACTTCAATAGGTATCGATTCGATCGATAAAAATATAAATTCTTACCTAATTACTGAAGAGCGTAAGTAAGCAATACTGGACGAGTACGATTTGAAATTCGAGACATAGGCGAGGATTTCTATGTACGAGTCCATTATGGCACTTATTGGTCGAAACTAGCATAGTGCTTTTCTCAAAAATAAAACAAAAACTTACAAAGACAAAATAAAATAGGTACATAACAGTGAAATATTTCCAAAATGTTACAATTTTTCCGCTCTTTTATTGAATAGTTTCTTAAGTACCTAAGTATGAATAATTTTTGAGTTAAGTATAGCCAAAAAACGATAAACCTCATAATAATTTTGTACAACTTACCTACTTTGTTTACCACAATTGCAATTTATTTATGTGCAGTAAAATCGTGAAATACATTTTTTTGAGGTCATTCCGAATCCAATGAGCAATCTATCTATACATATAATAAATCTGTAACAAGTCGGTGTCTGTACATTGAAGATATTTGAGAAAAACTGTCACTAGGGCTATTTACTAGCGCAATAGAACCCAAAACAATGTTTTTTAGAATTATTGTCTGTTTGTCTATTTATCTGTTTGTCTGTGCGCTTGTGCGCGCTAATCTCAGAAACGGCTTAACCTAGAAGGATGCGGTTTTCACTGATATGTTGGTATTTTCTTGGATTAACATTTAGTGTTTGTTTCATTTGAATCGGTTCACAAATAAGAAAGATAGGTACGTCTATTTTAAGAATTTATAGAACAGTTTTTAGAAGTAGTGACTTGGGAGTAGGTACGGTGGTGAATGTGAACGCGGGTGTGCGGGGGGGGGGGGGGGGGGGGGTTCGGTGGGGGGTCGGTGAGGGGGTGGGTTGCGGGGGGGGTGCGGGTAATTTTTTTTATATCGAGGAACTAAGGAGAGCCATAATTGTTAAAAAAGCAAATTGATAAATAAAATATGCTGCCCAAATTACTAATTCCACGCGGACGGAGTAACGGGCAAAAGCTAGTTATACATATTTTTAGGAGCTTTATCTCTATGTTCACGATTTTGAACTTGTGAAGCAGACTAGAAGTCTTAAAGTTTTTAGATTCCGCGTTTAATCTCAGAGATGACAAAGTAGTATAACAGAATATGTATCTCAAAAATTCTCAGACACCTAAAAAAGCAACAACAATGGGCCATAAAATGAACAAATATCAACAAGAGCCCACCATTGTTCGTTGAGTGGTTTCCTAAATATAACATAGTTTTGTACGAAATCGCGTTTAAGTTCCCAAGGCCACTTTGTTACTTCTATTTGTCAGTAGTACCAAGTAGTACCTTACTTGTATGCTTAATGAATTAAGCTTACTTACACTTGCCCCTATTTTAAAGCGACATACATTTTGCTCTATAATTTGAGTTCGCGTGTACCTATTTTTAAACATCAAAGATTAGTTCAGGTAGATAGTAAACTAACACAGCAATAGACATTTGTAGTAAACTCACAGTTGTTTGTTGGTTTGTACCTGTCTTTCTCAGGTAGTGAAATTAAGGCTTTCAAATCACGCTCCTTCGTTAGCGGCCCTTTCACGAGAAACCCTTTCTGGTATCTTCTTTCATCTTAGTATTTTTTTGGGTTTTCGCGCTTGATTGCTTCAAAAAAGTTAGTTTTTCTAGTGCTCCCCCGTTACTTCTTGTAATTTGGAATTGTACGGCAGACTGTTAACAGTCTGCACTTCCGTAGAAAGGTATAGTCGGGGTAAGAAAAGGTTCGTCACTTTTCGACTCTATGTCAACGAATTAAGGTCGAAATGTGACGAACCTTTTCTTACCCCGACTATACTAATGCGATTCATTGATAGTCTTCTTATACCTACTTAAAACGGCTAGCGAATCGCGACTACCAATAAATAAGATAATATTTAATGCTTATTTGGGCAAAAAACGGCACAATAATAAGAAAAACTTAAACTATACGTACAAAGGCCAGCAAATATGCCATAGTTAATTTGTGGCGTTATCAGCGTGGAGGGACCTTACTGTCGGTATTGAGTTATTAATGTCTTCGTAATCTACATACATTAAGCTATCGAACCATGTAAAAAACATACGTATATGTCTAATAGATATTTTTTTTAAAATTGTTGAAACCCAAAAGTCATAAAAGGTGATTATGAGAAAATTGAATTCAAACTTCTATACCCAAAAAAAGTATGTTATTGTAGGAGGTTACATAGATAGCATGTTATTTGATGAATAGATTATATGGTCTCTTATAATTGATTTACAATTTTATAATTGTATACCTGTATTCCTGTTGTTTACCACGCCAAAGTGAACAAAGTAATGAAAGTAGGTACGGTAGATAGGTTTTTGCTAAATATTACATTTATAATATGTTTTCTATTGGATTTTATAGGAGAAGGATATAATTCGAATAATTCGTAACTAAATAAAAATAACACCGATATAAATCAACATTGTTTATCATAAAAAAAATCAATTTTAACAAAAATAACTTTTTAGTTTCCTAATTACTTCATCAGTCAAAATCAACAAAGATATATATTTACTACGCTAAAGCATAGCCAAATGAGATCAAACATACAAACTTCTATTTAAAAAGTACCTTTTTTCAGTCTCAAAATTCAAGTTAAAGTTTAGTGAAAAACTGGTACAATCACTACACGTTTTTTAAAAGGGACCTTATCGTCAGTAATAAAATATTTAGTGATATCATATGAAAACAACTATAAAACTTTTGATGAAGTTAAATAATAATAATTTTAGATCACTTTAGAAACTAAACTTATAAGTTTAAAAACCTGTAAATTGTCTCCGTTAACATTAAAGTATGCACGTATTTAAAAAGGGACCTTATTGTCGGATGTAAAATTTTTAGTAACAAAGTTAAAACACGGATTCAAAAATACGATAAATGTTGTAGTTCTAACTATTAATTATAATTCGTCACTCTGTTTAAAGAATCTTACTAATAATATAATTATAAATCAACGAGCTGTAAACCTCTAAAGACACAAATTGGGGTAAATGTCTTCATAACTGAAGTCATCATACAATGCGTCAATTTATGGATGGCCAGTTTTTGAAAATGTACCTATCTTACTGCAATGAAATTAGGCAAATAGATCATTAATCGTGTGATAATTCTGATTGACGTTTTTGACAAAAATATTATCCGTTTCTGTACTGGATTCGGTGTCAGCCTGACCGCAGTAAGAACGGGAACGTATCAAAATATACAGGATTATTTGTAATTCACTAGCATCCTTTTAACCCTAAACTCCTACCACTTAAACAAATGATTTTTGTTTTACGGCTTTTGTCATAACTTAATATTTTTGGTGTAATAACGTTTTGAAAATTTGAGATAACCTCATATTTTTACGACACTGTGTATTTGTATGGGAAAAAAGTGCTTCATTTTAAAAAGTCGCAAAACAAAAAACATTTGTTTGAGTGATAGGAATTCAGGGTTAAGAGGATGTCAGTGAATTACAAATAACCCTGTATCAAGTTTAAAACGAATAATGGACGAAATACATAATGGTCATAATATATACTAAAATTTTCTATGAAACTATTGATAAAACGAACTTTTTTAATCGTGTATGCAGATTGGTTTAGGTTAGGTTAGGTTTATTTTATGAAAATCCTGTATTAAAGTTGATAATTTCCAAGAAAATTGCATTATATCAAATGACCATTATGTATTTCGTCCATTATTAATTTTAAACTTTATATAAGTAAGAACATGTAGGAGTAAGAACATGTAGGAGTTTTTCTTTTAGACAGAGGAAGAGCGGTTGCGGTGCCGCGCCGACTAGTACCGTCATGTCTTCAAAAACCGATACAGCTCACACAGAAAGCATACGACAGAGACACCGACAGTTAGGTCCCTTTCTCACTAAACTTTAAGGGATATTTTTAACCCATAAAAATCGATTTAAAAACCTATGTCTTTGTCAAATTACAATTTAGAGACTACTTATTATAATGGAGTAAAAAAAGAAAATATGTTTTTTTTCGACATTTTACTTTAAACGTGATTATCTCGGAAACTAGAACCGACAATAAGGTCCCTTTTCATAGATAACGTCACATTTATGCTAATAAAGTAACACGTAAAAATACAAACAGCCAAAAATGAGAAAAAGAGAAACTAGATCGTACAATTTCATTATTATTTTTTTCTATTAAAAACAAAATAACTATTTTTTTCTGTATCGATGATTTTTGGAATTATTTTATACCTTGGACATGTGCTGTGAGACTTTTTTACCAAATTTTATAATTCCGTCAACAGGAAGTACCTTAGGTATGGATTTTGATTCTTCTGGTAAAAATACACTGTCAAAAGCTTATTTCTTACGACTGGAAGAAACCACATATTATTAAGTTCTTCCACTTCCACGTGATACTTAATGAGAAAAAGATTCTTGACAGTCAGACAATCAGACCGCGAAGTGATCCTGTAACGATTTATTTTTGCTTTTGAGGTACCTACAGAACCGTTAAAAGACATACCTACATAGAAACATTGAAATTAGAGTTTCTAACACGCTGCCGCAAATTAAAAATGAGCTACATTTATAAGCGTAGATTACGTATTTTACATGAATCATGACATGAAGGTTTCATTAGTTAATAACGGTTTTAAGACTAATAAAATATCTCAGTCCTCTCAGTAAACCCGAGAGTGGTCCAGTCCGCAGTGTAGCAGTTCAAGATTCAAGGTTGCGTGCGCGTGGGCACATCCTCAGGACCAATTACGACCAAGCATTGACGCTTAATCCTCTGTTTGTCTGTTGTACCACAATTGTTTTGACACTGAGTCACATACGAGACGGATATACTCCGGACAAGTGCGAGTCAGATACATGAAGGGTTCCACGCCTCCATACAATGTTAATAGTCCAGTGAAAATTTATAAAGACCGAGTTTAAAACGCTGAAAAAATACGTTTATTGTATGACCACTGTCTTTAATTTTTAACTTTATTTATTGAAGTGAAAACTTCTAGCGGCGTTGTGCACTTTTTGGGATGGGTAAAAAATGTTAAACTCGCGTCAGGACACGTGACCCTGATCGTAAATTCGTAAGACGGGGGGGTGAGGGGGGTTGGTAAGACGGCACAACGTTAATGTTCAAGTTTTCACTTCTGCCGGCACTCCCGGAGTTCAACCCGTTTTTTTTTAGTATTTGTTTGTTATAGCGGCGACAGTAATACATAATCGGTGAAAATTTCAAGTGTCTAGATTACGATTCAAGAGATAGAGCTCTATGTACCTATGACAGAAGGATGGACAGACACAGACACCGTAGTCTTAGTAATAGGGTCGCGTTGGCCCCCTTTGGGCACGGAACCCTATAAAAGCCGCGATAGCGTAGTGGTTAGACTTGTGGTCTTTCGAGCAGAGGATCGTTCATTGATTGGGCGGAGGATCGGGCGCTCGCGCGTTAGGGCCTCCGTAGACGGACTGCTTAGGGCCCTCGCCCACGGCGACTTTTTGTATAGCGATGCGCGACGCGCGTTAGTCGCATTTGTAACGCGCTATAGAAGCGATGCCAACGCGCTACTAACGCGCTACAGCATCGCGACTGTATCGATGCAAACGCGCGACCGTGTCGGACGACATCGGGGAGGGAACGGAGGGAGGGTGGCGCGTTAGTAGAGAACCGCGCGTTTGCATCGCGACAGAAGCGCGACGGTATCGCGTTTACATCGCGTTAGAAACGCGATGGTGTCGCGTTTGCATCGCGACTGAATCGTGTTATGTGGGCGAGGGTACACAGCTAGCGACCGCATCGCGACTGTATTGATGCGAACGCGCGACAGCATCGCTACTGCATCGCTACAAAAAGTCGCCGTGGGCGAGGGCCCTTAGAGAAGGCTAGACCAACTACACGAGAGCAGTCGTGTTGCCGTTGGAGTCGAATTCAACCCGAATACTATACAATTTTGTATTGAAACTGCAGATCACCGTAGCGACCACTTGAACATGTTGGCACAGACTGCTCTGAATTCTAAGCAGTCCGCCGTGAGTCCGCCTATGGACGGGCTTAGACAATAAGGCCTCTGGACCATACATATGTTTTAAACCTTCGTCGTACTTATATTTTAAACCTAATCATAAAGTTGAAAAATTTGCATATCTAAAGATACGATTACAACATTTAGATTAAAGGTATGCAACACAATCTATTTAATCCTTAATTCTACTCGGTATTTGCTGCTGATTTCTTAATCTTAATCCTCTTCAACAATTTTACCTAAGTGCCTTGAATTTGTTTAATCCTAATTCTGTTTTTCTAAATATCTTCTAACTAACTGATAATAAGCTGGTATTGATATCTTTTGATAATTAGCCTATTTTATTTACCTACGATTTGATGTTACATCGCTATCGAAATTTATAAATTCCCGTCAGAAAAAACGCTAATAAGTATTATTAGTTTTCCGGAAGGTAAAGAAAAAGCAACGCTCTGTCAAGCTGTAGAACAATGACCAACTGCGAGTAAAATATTCTTCGCGTGGTGTAAATAGTTAATATACAGTTTCGTTTATGATTCAGGAACAAAGCGCAGTGTTTCAAAACAATGTGGAACAGTAAGTTAGCGCTGCGCACACGCACGCGCCCTATTGTTCGGGGTCCTGCGCCGCGACCGGCAGGGCCCACACCAGCTGCACAACCTTGCACCACTCCAAGCATATTATGTAGTGTAAATCTTCCCAGGTGAATTTTTCGCTACGAGCCCTTATCTTTCAAAACAAACGGTATCGTCATAGTATTAAGGTCATCCAGGCGGGGGGAGCGTCTTCATGTGGTTAGTATTCCAGTAGCCCGTACGAAGCGGTTCGCGTCATCCTTCCTAATGCGAACTGCTAAAGAATGGAATTCGCTCCCGTCGTCTGTATTTCCTGATAAATACAACCTGGGTCTCTTCAAGGCTAGAGTGAATAGGCTGTTACTGAACCGGTGAGGTACACCTTTGGCCTCATCTACACTTTTCATCAGGTGAGATAGTGGTCAATCACGGGTCAGTTTTATGTAAAAAAAAAAGTTCAAATTTAATGTAATGGCTCGAAGCGAAAAATTCATCTGGGAAGGGAAAGATCTATACTATATCTTAAACTCCAAGGTGAACATTTTATGTTAGCTATTGGTTTATCCGGTTGGTGTGGGCCTAATGATCTACCTTAGTTCCGCGAGCCTGCGTGACCTCTTATCGCCATCTAAACTACACGCTACAAGCCAAAGGGTTGCTAAGACCACTTTTATCTTATCGTATCATTGTTTAGAAGTTCACACCAGATAACAATTTGAAGCAGTAATTTCGTTGTTAAGAGTTAATTAGATAACGGAGAATGACCCGTTTTCTGATGTTAAAGAATAGTTATTTGTTATACAAGGGGGGAAAGTTGTATTTTACCTGCGAGTGTCCATTTGAAACACAAGCTATCGAAAGGATTCTATGATTGACCACGAGCGAAGCGAGTGGTTCAAAAATAGAATCCTTTCGATTGCGAGTGTTTCAACACACGAGACGTAAAATAACTTTTCACCCGTGTATAACACAAAACTTTTCACCTCACTACAGCGAGGAAAATAAGAAAAAGGGTTTGTACTATCAATTATTATTTATTTATTCACTCAAAATAATTAATTGAAAAGTTTTGACTTAAGTTTTTTTTATTATTTCGGATGCGTTTTGTTCGCACATCGACTTACTTGGACTGTCAGAACATTTTATCCGTTTTTGCAACAAGAATGAAGGTTAATGTTGAATGCTGATATTTATGAATTAAAATAAAGTTGTAAGACTGTATTTAGTGTTTTTTACTCGATGCAATTCATTAATTGTGATGTTAAAAATTCAGCACTTTTAACGTCTTACGTTTTGTTAGCTGTCAAATATCACGTAAGCTGCCTTCAAATGTCAAAACTCTTTCTTTACATGTGGATAAAAAGCGATTTTCTCAATAGATGTCAAACAAACAAAAAGGGCTTTCCGAGCTAGTGAGGTGAAAAAATTATTACTATGCCGTTAGTTTTCCCCCGGATTTTTATCAATTGGGACAACCACTTGCACCTCCTTATCCCGTGTTGCTTATTGATTTTTGTAGTTATCAGCAAATGCTTGGACTGTCCTACTTTTGCTTTGTCCGATAAGAAAAAAATTATTAATAATTGCAAAGTCCGCTATCTGTTAATAATATTTAACGTCAACTCTTTATGTGCGTATGATGGCCTATTGATAATAACGTATTAGGCACAACATACTTTACTTAATAAATCGTATGAATTTATAAATACCGAATACTAAATAAGAAATAAGTACTAAACGTCAATTTCGTCATTCATAGCTGTGTTATTATTTTTAATTCCACATCGAAACGTTTAGAGGGGAAGTTGAATCGGAACAAACACGAGCGTACATCTTCATTGCTGTTGAGCGAAGCTTTGTAAACGTTACAATAATAACTAGTGTTAATTGCAACAATTAGTGATGCTAGGAGAATACAACGAAAAAATAAGCGTTCTTTATCGTACACGTACATCGTCTGTTTCTCACTCTCGTTTTCTCCCACGAGCGTCACCCTCGGGTGCTCACCCCGCTAAATAAATTCAAGTGAAATAAAATACCGACGGAGTTGAACGCAACAATTACCCACTTTCCGGTGCGCGGCAACGAAAGTGGTCGCGAACATGTGCTTCATTTACATCAACAAGACGCGTAGATAATTTGTCTACATATTATACTCGGTTTCAGCGGTCAAAGGCTCCTAACTGCTAGTTAAGTCTACGTGAAAAATACAAAGATTTGCCTGGCCCATTTAATCAAAAACTAATTGCATGAATTAAGATATTATCTCTTTCAGCTTTCGACTCAAAAGGCACAGGATGTTCATTTAAGCAAACTACTCACCTAGTATTAAGCGTGACTTTACAGACATTATATAAGTATCTAACCCAAATGGATGATGGATGCTTGATCAATTTTCTACGTGCTTATTAAATAGTGTCCTCTTTGCCCAAAAAGGCTCGGTGAGAGCAAGGCAATCTAAAATTGCAGATTTATGCATATCATACCCACGTAGTCGTAGTGTGCTTGTTATTCCAAAGGCATTTCTACCGAACAGCGAGCAAGAAAGCAAAGTGATTTGTTACCGTTGCGTTGCGGAATCATAACGAGTTTTCATGACAACCATGTTTTTGCCGATCTCATAACAATGTAGGTGTTTATTCAAGTTAAATACTTCCGCAGGCCGACCTTCAGTAGTCAGAATACTTACCTCTCTGATTTTAAAAACGGAACCTAGTATATGTGATTTCCGGCGGCTTGCCAATTTGCCAATGCACGTCTTTCAAAAATCCGTCTTTCGTCCGCAGCTTCGCCTGCGATATTTTAATTTTTCCGTAGGAAAAGGTATTTTCTCGCGGTAAAAAGTAGCCTATGTCACTCAGTGATAATGTCGCTCTCTAACGGCAAAAGAATTTTTGAAATCGGTCCAGTAGTTTCGGAGCCTAATCAATGCAAACAAACAAACAATCAAATCTTTCCTCTTTATAATATTAAGTAAGTATAGATATAGATAACGGAACTTAAATTTAATCTTGTTGTACGTGTGATTCCTTACAAAGGAAGGATATGGAGGCTGATGCTGATACCTTAATAGGGATGACGACTGGGTTAAAAATTTGTCATTCTAATTAGTCCGTCAGTTAGATTATGGGAAAATATGAGACACGTATTTTTTGGTTTATCAAATTATTAAAAAACGACAAAGATATAGATCATCAAACTTCCGAAGTGGGGGCTTGTGACGTCACCCTTAGGTAGAAATTGTATCATATAGAGACGTCACTCGAAACTTCTAAGCACTGTATCCTCCTCATTTTTTGTTTGTCAAACAAAAGAAAAAAATACGTGTACAATATTTTTTAATAATCTAACTGACGGACTAAACAGTTTTTTTTAGTCGTCTAGCCTATTATTCTGTTTGAAGGTCAATCTTATTGCCGCAATTAACAAATAACTTCCTTAGATATTATGATTATGTTCCCAAATAATAAAGGAAATAAGAGTAATCTAGGCATCTATGCTAATTCGTAGTAAAAAAAGTAGGCTATGTGATAAATTTGTAGTAGAAACAATTCAATGATACTTTTTTGACGGTGACGATGAACTGCTAACCTTGGTAAGTAGTATTGTGTTGTATCGAAGTTTAATAGCCCAGCACTTCCTGACGATAGCGATGGTAATACGTAACAGAACGACGTGTCGTGAATGTGAGATCCCAGGGTCGTGGAGTATTGGGACGAGACTATATTGTTGTATCAAGATCAGGGTTGTTCTGGCTGATCAGTTCGGTCCCCACAGCACAGGTATGGGTCTACATTTTAAATAATATGGAATTCAATGCTAAGTTTTACAGTAGAAGGACGTTTTTAAGAGACTGTTTAAAAAAACTTACCTATTTAAATGCGCAACTTAGAACTACATACGATACTTACTTATCTGTTGGTATTAGTTTGTATTGGTTTAGGATGCGCTGGCGGGATTCTGATGTGTTCATTTAATTGGCTTGACACCACTCAAAATTGGTGTGAATGAAATGCGGGGAGGACTAGCAATGGGACACTTAATCTCCGAACTAAATAGTAAAAATTTTACAGAAAAATCGATTCAAATGCAATTACAGAGAAGAAAAGTTGCGTTCCTCGAGAACAAAGTCACTATGAGCGCTTTTCTAATTCTTATAATCTGCATTTTTGCAGTGTGAAAGCACGCTAGGAACGCGCGAACGACTATGAACGTTATGGTAATATTTCATGGAACTATCTCCCATTGTTCCCGAGTGGAATTGATGGGAAATTATTTTCTAATTACTCTAGTACATCGTGGAAAACATGAACAATATCCACATAGAAGTAATAAATCGAAGGAAGAATCTAAACAATGTCGTGTAGCAAACAGAAATTCCAATTCAAGCTTGACTTGCTGCGTGATTTTGCAATATTATAAAAGGTCAACGACCTTATTAGCGGTATGTAGATCGAGATTTTGACCGTGCGTAGAAATTTATGTTAATGCAATCAGCGTAAAATACGGAATCAATAACTTTACATGTCGTACTCGTAGTAAGCCTAGTAAAGGCGACGCACACGTGCGCACTGTCGTAATAAAGCACCGGCGCATATAGACTAATCCCGTAAAAGGATTTTCCCAATAAGACCATCACTTATGTGGTTTCTGGAGATTGACTTTTTAAGTGAATTAGACCATTACTTGATTAGACATAGAAACAAAGATGCACCGCACTCGCTTCAAACAGTGAAACAGTCAATAGCAGTTTCTAAATCGTTCTTTACGCTAATAAATAGATCCAATATGAACATAACTTGTAGTACCTATACTCTAAATTAGTTGCTGGCTTAGTCGCGGCACTTAGTAGAAACCTTGTAGACCTTGAAAACTACAATGACAAAGACATTGCGAGTTCACCGGGCGACGGTTACAGCTCAGTTAACATGTGGTGCAGGTGCTGGGATCTGATAAGCTTTGTGTGGCAACGCACCCCTACCTGTCTCCCCCTCCATTATTTTAGTATAAACTAAATTACTTGTGAATACGTTACAGCACTACAAAGACTAAGTTAGACGGCTACACAAGATTTTTGACTTGCAGTGACATCTATCGGCAGATATGTAATCATAGTTCATGCCCGTGGTTTCGCTCCTGTAGGAGAATGAGAAATGAGTTAGATCCACTTCCACCCTTAGGTATTCCGAAAAATCTCTCCATTGTTCAGTAGTTTAACTCTATATGATGCTCAAAGTATAAATCTGCCAAATTTTAAGTCTCTAGGTTTAGTGGACTAGGCTGTATGTTGTTTGCCAGTTAATCGGTCAGGCAAGGCACTGTTCTATACAAATTAAATAAAGTTTTAAAGTTGTTTTAGGTGATCCTGTTAGCTCCAATTCTTGTTACTTAGTAATACTATCAAAATACTTTAAAAATAGTAAAAAAATCATAATCATCATCATACTCAATTTAGTTACCGTAAGACATCCTTTGTACAACGTCTGTACTCGCGAGCGGCTTAGCTAAGTAACTGAGCTTCTAATGCATACACTTTCTGATAGATGGCGTTAAGATGCACATGTATTCAAAATTTCTAGGATAGTTCCGTGAAGTGCACTAATATTCACTTTGTTTTAAAGTGGTAATGCCAGTTTGAATCACTAAGTAACAGATAAAATAAAAACATTTGGAAATTGTACCTAATTGTTGGCCTGCTATTGTTCACCTAATTATAAAGTTATTATTGACTCTACACACTATCTTTGTTTAAATGGTTTATGAAAAATCGTGCATAAATCGTTCTAATGACGACTCTTGTTCACAGAAATACAACCGCATGTCAAAATACTAGGTATAGATGGTTGTTTTTCTGTCAATGACTGACTCTACAGTCCTTCTCTATAATTTTAGGGCCGACAACGCACTGGTATCGCGTAAAGCGCTGCGAGTGTCTATGTACAGTGGTGTTCACATCAGGTGGTCAGGTGGTCAACATAAAAAAAATAATAATATACCCAGCAGCGCAAAAATTCGCTTGTGCTCGCAAAATCTTCGCTAGGCCGCTCAGAATTTCGCTTAAAGTCATTAGTCATTACATTATGGCACCTACCTAAATTGAGAACATTAAGTCTTAAAAATTAATTTTTGAAAAAGACTTGCATGCGTTCTAATTCTGAAAAAATATTATGTATGCCTCGAAATCTTTATCATTAACTTAAATTCCGTAGGCCAGGGTAAATTTGGATGTTGGGTGGCGAAGGCACCCTGCCAGCGTTCCGGCGGCTGCGCCCGCGCCGTCACGCGCTGCGGCCATCGGACCCCTGTCTCGGTCTTCCGTTAACCATTTTAAACTGAATTTTTATGGAATGTAATTACTGGCCATGACATTTTAAATAGTTTCCGCTCGGAGTTTCCTTTTGCGTTTGTGTTTTTCGGACCAGGAATTGATTTATTCAGTCAGGATACAGGAGGTTACAGGATTTACAGGTTTATTAGGCGGACTTGCAGACCACAGTGAAATATATCCAGGGTTTTATGTATTGTCAAAATGTTTGGAACTGTCATCCATAAGTCAAGGTTAACGATTTAATTGTTAAACCCCCCAATATAAATGTACTCAAGTCTTAAATAAAATCCCAGAATCGATTAGGCAACAAACACAATATAATAATTTCAAAAATAAGTTGAAAGCGTTCCTAATCGAAAAATGTTATTATTCTGTAAATGAATTCCTTAATGATGAGAGTGTAAAACACTATAAATGTAAATAGATCAATTTTTAATATTCAATGACAAGCGCTGCACTTGATGACATACATAGATACTCAATAATGGAATACATATAATAATCAAAATTAATTGGATGTACCTAATGTGATTATTGTAATTTAATTTTTATTATTTATTTTTTTAATTTTTGATTGTTTTAATTTATTTTTTTATTTTATTAATTCTAATGTATGTTCATAAAATTGTAGATCAAAGTATGTAATAATATAATCTATTAATAATGCATGATTTCAATTTAATATAAATATGACATAATTAAATATTTAGTTTTAAGTAGGTATTATTGTGTGCCCTTGCAGGGCGTCATGGACCGACTTATAAAACGATTTTAACATCTTATAAAAATGTACATGACTTTACAGTGAAATAAATAAATAAATAATACCATGAGCTGTCGGGAAGACATTGTGAGTAAACCTACCCAACACACCTGCAGAGCATTTAATTAAATCATTGTGTGTATGAAGCTCTCAATTAGCACTGGGCCTGTGGGGGAACACCAGTCCAAGCCTTCTCATTTTGAGAGCATCCTGAGCAGTGGGATTAAGTTAGTAAACCGGAAATGAGATAATTTTTTCCTTTGCAACTTTTATTAGCTAACCACAGCAAATAACACAAATATTAGCTTTGTGCATGCTACCCAGCAACTGGACGCAATCGTTACGTTTTGCGGAGGCAGTAAGGTGACACAGGTGTAATGATTGTTTACATGGCATTCGAGCATACTGAATGGTTTGGTTGGCTACCTCTCAGGGGGCCGAGGAGGGGGGTTGTGACCTGTCGCCCCCCCTCCCCTTAAACCACACCGGCGCACGCGCAACACTCCAAACCAGCCAGTTGCTTGCCGCGCAGCCTCCAGTTTGTTTACATCGATAACAAATTCGTGCCGTTTGACCATTGTGCAAATTGTAATTAACATATTGACTGTCATTATCGAGTGCAAAAGTGGGATCGTAACTGGTATGGTTCAGGTTAAAGCTGTGTTGTAAACGCTGATAAGAAACCCGATAAAATGACCCCACTTAGTTCAGGCATTGTCGCGATTCTGCTTTTGTTAGACTACATTTACATAAAGTTTGCACCGGTCGGGTGCGAGCGTGCCAGTGACGGACTGAGTCGGAAATTGTGCATTTATAACTTTTATAAGAAATTCCCTAACCCCAGAATAGAAGGAAACGCTTCACAAATCAAGCAAAATTACCTAAAAAGCCTGCTAGTTTATCAAATAGAACAATCATGAACGTTGCTCTAACAACTGCTGCTTATTTATTTTAGTAATATTTCACAGGCTTCCGCGTTGGATTGTTTGTAGTGCGCCTTAAACACAAAAAACCTTAGTTTTAAATCTTATACGTCGACTCGCGGCTGGCGTGTTCGGTGTTGCATGACTGCACGCAAGTCCAATGCTCCTTCGTCTGACCCTATACTCCATTTAATTTAGAATTATAAACCACAACAACATTATATTGCGGCTCGTGAACTGTAATCTCTTTACAATTTGTACTAGAGTAACAATTGACGACACGCAAATAAAGTGACATTAAAACAATTTTATTTTGCAGCTCCCAGACTATTGTACACTGTACTATTTGCTAGTTAAGAAATAGTTGACAAGCCGCAATATTGTGGTTTTCAATTCTAAATTAAATGAAGAATAATGAATATAACAATATCAATATCCTCGACATTACTTTGATCTCCTCTTTTCATCTCATTAGGATCAAATTTAAAACCTACAATACCTACTAGAGGTAACGCCATCCGAGTTGAGGCCACGCACACAACCACATCTCTTGTAATGACAGCGGGATTTTGACGTTGTGTTGTCGTTAAACGTCAACACAACGTCAAAATCCCGCTGTCATTACATGAGATGTGGTTGTGTGCGTGGCCTCAACTCTGGTGGCGTTACCTATATGTGGGAACATAATAATCTATTACCTAATCTCTAAAGTTTTCTAAAATTTTAGAGCATGTTAAATGTGATAATGTTTTTAAACTTTCGCGCTCCTAGCGAAACGTCGAGGTAATTTTTAGCAATAAATAGTTAGTTCGTGATTAAGGCCCGAATAATATTAGTCATTTTAAATGTGAACACCTACTTACTTGCATGTAAATAAGTACTGTTATAGGAACCTAATAAGTGTCTCTTATAATAAGCAATGATGACGGTCTTTCTCTGACTAATATCATTGAGTGACACAGTTTGGAACAAGAGCAGAAAGTAAAATTATTGGTGTCATTTGAATTTCGAAGCTTGGTTGTCAGTACCTTTCTTACTGCTAATAAGTAAGTATCATTGCCGCGGTTGGGTCTGCCATGACATTGTTTCACTAGAATAAGTAAGATAATAGCAGTAGTGGCACCGATCTAGATACCCATATCTCTTGGTAGAAAGCAGCTTCGTGGGACACTCGTTTACATTCGCCTTTTGTGGGAAATATACTCGTAGCTCAGCAAAATGTGAAACGCGGCTTTTCTCTAAATATCTCCTCAACGTTGCTTCTGTGGACACTGGGACTTCCTCGGCAATAGATCAAATTGATTACCTTGCGTTGAATAGAGCCAGTTAGGTAACGCAGAGTGTTAATCGTCAATTGTTTCGTTTGTTACATTGAATTCGCCCCATCCAGTTGGAGGTAAAACTTGTGAGTTTAAAGATTGCCTCATTGTCATCGCAGTCTAACGACGGCGCGCTTGTATGTTAATGTATGATTTTACCCTTTGGAGCCTCATTAATTATTAATGGTGCGAGAGTTGCAATTATGTGCACTTATTTCCATAAAATATTCTTGCGGCACTCTTGATCGTGAGTGGGGCTCGGGGAATGGGGCTTATTATAGGGTGTGCAATCATGAGACAATGCCAAGTGCTAGGTTGAATGATTATCATAGCAGGATTTTAAAACGACAGCGCCGCTCCTCCATTAGTCGAGCCAGGGTTTCGCGAATTCGCGAGCTATTCAATGCGTGCGCTGTGCACTAATGCGCTACAAACAGAAATTACCCTTCTATAATGCAAGTCCTCTGTAGGTACTGGTCAGGTTCTTCTTGTTTGAAACCATTTCCATTCAACCGCGATGAATGGCTCCGTCGCCAATTGATTTTAGCATAACTCTTTTCACCAAAATATTTATACGGTGCCACTGCCCACATTTAAAGAATTAAACAGTGATTTCACTTTCTGTGTTCGATTTCTACTACTTTTTAGCGACCTTATTTGTTTATCTATGATTTGCAATTTTAATAGAATTAAGGTCAGTAGATTTTACGCTAAGATAAATGACCAGCCGATAGTTAGCGCCGGACAAACATGACGAAACATCGACAGGAAACATGCACCCTTGCTTTCTTTGTGCCACATGTTCACTGACCATGTGACATGTCCACTCTAATTAGTTCCTTTTGTTTTAACTCTATATTAAATTGACATGTTGTGAGACAGTTAGTTACTTACTGCTTTTATCTCTGAACGTTCGAAAAGAGCAATACTTTCTACTTACCATACCATAACATAACTTACCAGCGTGACCAGTGGCCTTTGGCCGCGTTGGCTTTTTGACACCGATTACATGCCTAATGAATTGGCCTTAAGATACAAGGCGTTGTCTTTCACTTGCCAGTGTTAAAGAACCCTCGTTACACAAATTGATCATGCTGAACTAATTTATCAAAATGCGCACGATTTTCACCGCCACCGTTCTTTCCATCGATGGCCATAATAAGATCAATCTAAGACCTACTACAAAATGTAGCCCTAATGATGTAAGAGTCTGCATGCCAGCTAAGCATCAGCGTGAAAATCATTACATCACTCGAGTGCAAGCGTGCTTATAGCGATATTTTAACGCGATAAGGCTGCCGCTGAGAATCCCGCGCGCGTTGCAATTTGATCGGAGATAGATAACGCATGCAAGCATTCAGGTAGTACCCAGTAGGTACTGTCTAGTCAGTGAAGGAGTGAGGGGGGCTTAGATAACGATGTTGGCGATAACGCCAGGCGGAGGCCACGGAGAGCGCGCCGGTCGCTCGCTCGCAGCAGACACGGATTTTTTTACCACTTTTTGCGCGTCTAACTGCTAGTGCTAGCGGTATTGCGGTGCGCAGTGTCATAGTGTAGGAGTGTACCGGTGCCGATATCAAGATTCAGCCAATTCCATCCGCACCGTTGCCCCTTGCAGGCATGTGGACTTCGTACTAAGTAATTAGTGTACATTTTAAATTCTTAAGTAACGAATTGAGTCATAATCCTCTGGGTCGATCGTCTAACGTGAATATCTCAGTGTAACCTTCCCACTTTTCACTCACTATCAGTAAAAGTAAACATCACGACGTGCTAAGCGTACCTACTTAATCATAACACAGTGTCGTACGGTTTTGGTGATGAGTCCGTGCCAGTGAGTGAGGTAGGATGAAGGACTCGCCGCGATGCGAGGATGTGGCGGACAAGCTGGTGCGTCTGTTTGGGTGGCGGCAGACCTACCCGGTGCAGAAGCTACAGAGGAACATCCTACCAAAGGCTAATGAAAGGGTAAGGAGAATAAAATTGATTTTTAAAAAGATGTCAAATATAGGCAATTCCATTTAGCGGTAATTATAGGGCTTTCTAAAATAAATAATCTATACATATAAAATCCTTTGTCCTGACTGACGGATCAACGCACAGCCTAAACCGCTGATCGTAGAGACCTGAAACTTGGAGGGTGAGTCCTTTGTATGACGTAGGCATCCGATAAGAAAGGATTTTTCGTAGTTCTACTCCTAAGGGGGTAAAAAAGGGGGGCAAAGTTTGTATGGGACAACGTGATTCCTTGGTCCAATCTACATCAAATTTTGCATAAACATTCTTTAACAGAATTGATGGAAGACGTGTTTCGTATTTTATTGAAATTCATCCCTTGACGGGGTTAAAAAGGAGTAGAAAGTTATTTTGGGGGTGATTTGCTTCGAAGTTGATATCAATACTCCTTAGTGCTTTTGATTTAAATTACATTTTATTTTGACACATGTTTGAATACTCGATCCGAAGACACGGCTTCATAGGAACGTAGAGTTCGAAATTTGAAATGGTAAGGTGAATACTCGATCCGAAGACACGGCTTCATAGGAACGTAGAGTTCGAAATTTGAAATAGTTAAGCCGCGTTTTCACTTAGTGTTCTAAACAAACATTTGTTTAGAGCAAATATGATTGCGGTTTTGCCGATGTTCGCTCAAAATAGAAAATGTCCGTTTTCATTCAATGAGGAAAGAGAACAGTTGTTTATAACAAATTCGTAAACAAAGATCGGAGACCCACCGAACACGTATAATGTCGAGCGAATGCACAGTACGCTTAGTATAAGTTTTACTTCACCAAAATACTTCTCGATCGCGTTTACGTAAAAAATTCAATTACTAGGGAAAGATGGACAGCGTCTCCGCGCGCGCACTTCCATGTTTCCATAGAATTTGGTTGCTCCCAATCATTAGATTGGGCGTCAATGAGGGAGGCCTTTGTCCAGCAGTGGACGTCCTACGGCTGAAATGATGATGATGATGATGATGATGCTTTTATGTGAGTTCAACCTTTTTCGAATAAAATCGAATTGAGTATTCAAACATCATTGTTGAACTCGCATAAAAGCTTGGTGCAATGCAAATACATATAAAATGCTTTGTCCTGAAGTCCTAAATGACTGACTGGCGGATTAACGCACAGCCTAAACCGCTGTATGTAGAGACCTGAAACTTGGAGGATGTGGTCTTTATATGACGTAGGCATCCGATAAGAAAGAATTTTCCGGAATTCCCACGGGATAAGGAATATACGGGATGTATATATTTCATCAGTCGAGAGTGACCCTATCCCCATAACGAAGATTACTAAACTGTTCAAATTGGTCATGCAAGTAGACTATTAGAGTAGACTATTAGGTATAAAGCTAATTTCAATAATTTTGAAAATTCCCACGGGATAAGGATAAATCAGATTTTATTTACTCAAATCAACTGGATCCTATGTCCGTAACTACAATTACTAAACTTTTCAAATTCAGTATAAACGTAAATAGTCATACATAACAGCAAAAAAACTTATTGCGGGATTTTTGGAAATTCCTGTGGGATAGATAATCTACGAAACTTCCGAGCCGATTAAAAAAAAATCTTTTGCCAGTAAAAAGTTACACTATCCTTTATTGACATAGGCTACTTTTCTCCGGAAAAATACAAAATTCCCAACGGATAGAAAAAAAAATTCAACTTAGGAGCTCATTTTAAAATGTCTTTCACCAATAGAAAAGATACACTGTCCTTGATTAACATAGGATGCTATTTTCCGGATAAATGCAAAATTCGCGCGGTATAGAGAAAATCACGAGAAAATAGTAAATTTCACTTCGGGGCTGAGTTTAAAAAAAATACCAAAAGAAAGCTACACTATCCTTTATTGGTATAGGCTAGGCTACCTACTATTTATTCGGTAAAATGCAATATTCCCGTGGGATAGAAAGAAGTGAATATCACTTGAGGGCTGATTTGTAAATTTCTTTCACCAGTAGGAAGCTACACCAACTATTATTTACATAGACTACTTTTCTCCGTGAAAAAGCAAAATTCCCACGGGAAAAAAATAAGTGAATTCAACTACGGGGCTGATTTGAAAACTTCTTTTACCGGTAGAAAGCTACACCTTTAAGGACATAGGCTACTTTTTCTCGGGGAAAATGCAAAATTCCCGCGGGATAAAAATAAGCGAAAATTTGCATAGAATAAGGACAAATTTGTTGAAATTCCCACGGGATAGAGAATAAACGGGATTTATAATATTCACTAACTGATACTGATGATGATGAAATGATAATAATGATGGATGTTGCCGTTGCCGGATTTTTGTTTTATACAATGAAAGAGATGAATAAGCTTTACCACAAATTGGAATTCTACGCGGACGAAGTCGCGGGCAAAAGCTAGTTATAAAATAAATTACAACACAATTACAAAAATACATGTCACAAAAAGGTTTTACACTTACTTTGAATAATTTCTGTTTTCTGATTAACAGCAGACAGTGATTAGGTACTACCAAGCATTGACGTTGCGCGACTTGCGCGTTAGTAAAATAGCATTGAAAAATGTTTAGTAAGTAAGTATATTTTAATAATTTATGCGTGTGACGATAATAATATTATTTTATTAACAAGCAAATCGTTTTGGGTTAAGGACGCGCCGTACAAAGGTTGTTAAATACTAAATATTAAAATGAATGAAGAGAGGATAATCATTAGAATACTTAAATAGAATTGCCGCTGATACGATTAAGAAGTTGTAAGAAAATTTTAACCGCCTTATATTTAAGTATTACACTCTATTTTAATGTGATAGGTAGATAAAATCAACCAGTTTATCAGAGTTTCTATGGACTGCTTATTGCGTCTTTATATTGATAAATCGATTAACGAACGGAATTGATTTCTTGGTAATCTATCTTATAACTTCTCAGAATGAGCTATTAACGAATAAAGTTTAGAAAAATGTCCGTCATTTCTAAAACTTAAACCTTTTTTTTACTTCATACATACTTCCTGACTATGTTATAATAATAATGCTCCAAACAATTACATTTTATATAAGGGTAAGGCCGCGGATTTTGACCAATTCGCTCGTTTCAAATTTACCTAGCTTATTATAAATTACTGGTGACACCTAGTTTGAAAAAAAATTTAGTATATAAAGCGACAAAAACTGTCAAGGTCGCAATTGCAATAATTGATTTAAACTTCTTCAAAAAATTTATAAAAATATATTTGTGTCTAAAACGTAACGAAAGTCGTCTCATTTTTTCGACACCGAGATATTAAAACCATTTTTTTTCATAATATTTAACTTGTTATGATTTTATGAATGTTTTAAAACAAAATTATATGACATTACAACCGTAGTTCAAGCGGTTACGGAATTATTATAATGAAATAATTTATTGTTTTCTTTGTTTCTTTTATCATATATGAATTCCACGTTTATGTTACGAATACTTATGTGACGCTTTATAACGCTGGTTCTAAAACCAATTTGGGTAGAAATTGGTTTTCGTATACCGGCAACTCATGTTTTATTAGGGCAACACCACTGAGTAACAGATATCTCGCTAGTCTGATGATAAATCGCAGTCGAAGTAGACGCTGCAAAAGTTTTGCCAAAAAACTAAAAAAGTGGCTATGTGATTTTAAAGGTAAGTAGTGGTTATTTTTAACCGGCTGTTTTTTTATATGATAGAGTAGCGTTTTTTAAGTAGGTGACATGTATTATTGTATTTAAATTGTCTTAATTTCACCATGAAAACAAACGTTTTATAAAAAATACGTTACACTTTCGTTACGATTACGTTACGTTCTTATAAAATGTAACGTATTCTTTATAAAACGTAACGAAAACATGTAGTAAAGGGAAGTGCACACAGGAAAAAAAAAATGTTTTCTTTATTTAACAGTTCACTCATTAACATAGATAAAGTTTACACATTTAGATAAAATTAAACACTGTACGATGTCTTTTAACACATGATTTTCCGTATCACCTACACTAGGCTGGGCCTGTCTCGTAGGCTGACACTGCTAGCCGATTACCATAATTTTGAAGATTATCTGGCGCAGAGAAGTTTAGATAACTTATATAATGCAATAATTTTTAATTTAGGTACATACTAACGGAAATGATTTTTTTTAGATTTTTGTATGAAAATACAGAATTAGGTGGGTATTTTCAATAAGATAAATAAATTTGCAATACAGTGCGTACAGGAGGTACAGAAATCGGCCCAAAACATTTGAGGCAGCATAAAAGACAAAGTACGTTAATTTAAAATTAGTTAAAGAACATAAAACTTTCTGCAACTACTTGTGCGTAAAATTTATTTAAGTACCGTAGTTTCGAAGTTAATGATCTCTTCTTCTTGCGCTGCCCTTATCCTACAAAAAATGCGGTTGGCACATGTTTTCTTCTTCCAATTTCCTCGGTCTTCCGTCTAACTTAAAGATCAGATATAAAAGATCAAAGAGATCAGATACTTAATTCCATCACCGTTCATCAGGTTGCTAAACTTAAATTATTAACTGTGCAATACCTATTGTGTTCAGTTCATGTGCATAGTTGTTACGATTAGGTATATGTACACTCATCGGGAAAATAATCCACTAACCCTATTTTTTTATTACTGTAAAAATGTGTTTCAATGAACGATTTTTTAATAGGTAAATAAAAAAATAGGGTAGGCGGATAATTTTGACACTGAATACGTTTATAATTATTTTCCAATAAAATGTAAAACACCAAATAATACAAAAAATACATTTTATTTTACATCATAATGATAGAATAAAATTGTGTCAGTATGATCTAAGCTTTATAGGAACTTACGTTACGTTTTATAGTAACGTAACGTATTTTTTTATGTTACTTCTATGTCACTATTGGTCAAAATCCGCGGCCTTACCCATAAATTGAAAAGTTGTGGTAGCCTAGTGGTTTAACCTCCCAAGCGGAGGTTCGTGGATTCGAGCTCGGGTTCGCACCTCTGAGTTATGTATTCGAAATTTATGTGCGAAATTACATTTAAAATTTACCATGAGCTTTTGCGGTAAAGGAAAACATAGTAAGGAAACCTGCACACACCTGCGAAGAAATTTAATGATGACGTGTGCGTGAGTGAAGTTCGCAATCCGCACTGGGCTCGCGTCGGAACTACGGCCCAAGCCCTCTCATTCTGAGAGGAGGCCTGCGCCCTGCAGTGGGGCAGGCTGGAATGATGATGATGACGACATTGAATGAACAATTTTGTCTCATAAATGATGGGCATTTTTCTGACCCTTGCCTGTGACATAATATGAAATATGACACGTACCTATTAAAGAGTCATAGGCACAAGAAACCTTTTTCTTTCCGTCACGTGAAAGGTTTATTTTTAACGTTATTTATGTTTGTTAATCAAAACAAAACATCGGTGACAACTATCAATGAAGTAGGGTTGCCAAGTTTTTTCGCTAAGAAATGTACAATGCCTGTTACTTAGATTATTTATACACTAGATAGAGTGCCAGTAGCAAACATAGCGATACAAAACGTCCACAAATTTCTTCTGACAGCTTCATATTACAATCGCGTTACGTCATTCAAACTGAAGGGAGGCAAATGACATATAAGCCAATTGTTGGCTTATATTTTTCGGGACGTTTTCATGCCGCCTAAGCTCTATCAAGTGTAAAATAATCTAAGGCCTGTTAGGAACAAAAAATAGCCTAGGATTTTGTGTGTATCTTTTAGAAACATCTTGAAAGCTAAGGATAAACTAATTGAGCGTTGGATATTTGTCGGTTTTCGGTCACTTACTCAGTGAATTAATATCTTCTTGCCAATAATCTTTATTTTAATCGTAATCCTAATTACCCTAATCAATCTCTTTGTGTTTGTATGTTTGTTCCTTGTCGGCACGTTAGTCTTGATTTTATCATTACGTAAATTGACATGCACATAGCGTTTGACATGAAAAAGGATACGCAGGATTAAGCTACCTTTTATCCCTATTCCTGAAGTAGTTCCTGTAAGTCATTCATAACGTTATAATGTGAAAGTCTTTGAGCATGTCTACCACTTCTCCTTGTTAAAACTGCTGGACGGATTTGGATGAAATTTGACATGAAAATATCCCACATTAATATGAAACCCTTCATAAACACAGGCATTCGTTAACTTACTTTAAATTACCACAAATACGAGCTTTATTTGAGTAAAAAATTCACCGCTCGTAAAAGCTCGTATTTATGGTAATTTAAAGTACAGTCCAACAAACAGATGATTGGTAGGTAGCCCCACGTTAGCCCTGTCCTATGTGACGTCGGTACATACGCACTTGCGCTCGCGTCCACAAGTTCCCAACTTCCCATTGTTATGTTCACTTTCACATCTGATCTGAAAGTGTTGGAAAGCCCGCATTAATTCAGCGCCAGCGCAATTATGTTGTCGATGCCATATACACGCGAGACGGTCATTGAACTCGCATTATTCTGATTGTACTCTTTTTGCTTGTAGCCTTCGTCTCGATCGGTTTTCCTTAAGTGGTTTTGTGTTTTACGAGTGCCTACACATGTCCATCGTCGAAAGATCAATCACGCAATAGCTATCATAATCGTTTGATTTTAAGATGTTTTTGAGCGTAACTTAAAAATGAGTTAGACATTAATTATACTGTGCTTCAATAAGTTTTTCATTTTTAAGGTTAGGTAATAAATTGTTATAATATTTATGACAACAACGTAATACCTACTGTTATAAAAGTTCAGCAGTGTAATCAACTTTATTGTGCTCAAGACATACCTATAATTATGTAGAGTTGACTTAGGAAGGTAGAGTTGCCATTTCTTACGGTACAATACCTGTATATTTTAAAAGTTAACTTTCTTGTGTGGTTTTGATCGAATCAAGCTTATCATAAACTGTAGATTAGGTTAAGGATATTTCTAAAAATCTTCTGAAGAATTAATCGTGAAAGATTCGTGATTGTGAGTTCAATGTGACCCTATTTTCAATATAATAAATAAATTAGATAAAATGACTAATAGGAATAGGTCCAGGTACACTTACAACTTACAACTCGTTAGGGCGTAAAATATCCAAGTGTTTATGTGTGCTGTTAAAGTTACTAAGTGATGTAAATATTATGTTTGTATTATCCTATGAAGCCATTACGTCAGTTTTAATGTGTGAAACGTGGTAATGTGTACGTCAACTAGTTAATATGCAGATTACTTCTGTTGCAATAGTGGAACAAGCATATAATGAACTAGGTACCTAAGTAAATCTTTTGGTTGGTTAATCTACAGGCTTCCAAATAAATGTAAGTAGGCACTTATGTACTAATCTGTGCGGAACAGTTCTATTTATTTCAAACTTATTTTATTAGAGGAATGCAGTAAATAATTATGAGGTTAATTACACTAATGAGTAAAAATAACGGGTCACTTTCTACATATACAAACTAGTTTTACGAAAAGTGACTCTATAATTTTGGGCGTCAGTGCATGTTATTTTCCACTTTAGAAAATGACCTATCTACGTGACAAACGGTCACTACCTATCCTTCCGGGACAGGGACAATATAAATTTTCTCGTTTTTTCTTCGACCTGTCCATCCAATCGTGTCCAAAGATTGATTGATTGAGTGAGAATAGGCGTTGGCAGCAATCTACCTACTACCCTACTAGATAGTTTTCAATTGCAGTTGGAGTTGGGAGATTGCGCGAAATAAATCTGAAAAAAGTTAGAGGGGGGGGGACACATTATTTTGAACTTTCGGAGTGAATATCTCCGAAAATATTCACTTTATCAAAAAATGGTTTTAGAAAACCCCTATTTATTTTCAAATACCTATCCAATGATACCCCACACTATAGGGTTAGTCGAGAAAAAAAAACCCCCACTTTACGTCTATGGGAGGTACCTACCCTAAAAAAAATTTTTTTAGTTTTTTTTACTTAATCAATTTGTCGGCGTGACTGATATATTATATATTCATGCCAAATTACAGCTTTCTAGTACTAACAGTCTCTGAGCTTAGCCGCGGACAGACAGACAGACAGACGGACAGACATAGCGAAACTATAAGGGTTCCTAGGTAACTACGGAACCCTAAAAAAGGAGAAAATCTGGTTAGTCCATGTTTGCAGTAGAGGCAATATCATGTGAAGGCGTGTTGACTACCACAAATTGGCCCATTGTATGGTATAACCTTCGGTGTTCGATGCTCGCCTGGCCTGCCATCCGATCTCCTATTGTTCGTCCCACAAAACCGCTTCCGCTTTATTTATCATAGTTAGTGCGACTTCACAGGTTGCTCATTACATTTATTGATGGAAAGCGACCGGCATAGAACTCCAGGTCAGGTTCATACATACATATGTACGGCCAAATGGACTACATTATTATAGAACACCCTCGTACCTACTGTCAAGAATATAAAGAGCCAATAGTAAATACATATCTTCGTGTCTCTAAGACTGCGAATGACATCTAAGTAATTTTAATTGTTTATTATCTTTACAATCTCAATAGATTTTATTGAAAAAGGTAAGGTAAGTACAGGAGGATCATAAGCACACAATCCTTTGTTTAACAGCTCTACGTGGCTCGACGTCGTATATGAAAGGTTCGATTACGTTAAATCATTGCGTTTAATGGTTGAATTTATCTATTTTTTATCTCTTTGATAAGTATATCTAAAGAATTCGTATTTTCCGACCTTTCTTTGTGATACCGTTAGTCACGGTCGATTATTCCAAATGTGTTAAATCTAGCTAGATTCCAGTCATCCTAAAGTTATGCTTACACTATGCATATTTGGTCATCAGCGCCATATTTGTTTTACACACTTGTCCCACTTAACTTTTCCTTCATCCATTTGAATGTAAGCACTGGCTATTAAATGGATATCAGCAGCCGTTCGTAGACAGCCATTTCCATGTTTTAACGGTTTCGCTTGCCTTGTGGCTTCTCCGTATTGTCTGTTCTCATTTATCTTAGTCTCAGTTTGTGATTGTAATTTTCCTTATCAGTCATTGCCATCTTTCAACGATATTCACTGATTTTGTTTGTTGACAGTCCCACTGCATTAGCTATATTTGATCATATCTATTTGTATACAAAATCTGGTTAGTAGGTATGCAAATCCCTATAGTTGCTGGTTGAAGTAAACATGATTATTAAGACTACACGTGTTTCCGTTTACGGTTTAAATTTACGGCTTAATAATTAGTGTCAATTTAAGTAATTTAACCTCGATTAACTCAGCACCTCTGGTTATAGCTATGTCAAGCAAAAGGACATTATCAATAATCAGTATCAGTAATGTTGTTTAATACAATTATTTGCCACATTTAAAAATGTACCTACTTGTTTTTGAGATTAGGCTGAGTCACTGTTAATCATAATTTTTCCCTGTTCTCTTAAGTACTACGTAGTGACGAAACGACATTGATACTAGCTCCGTGTCTCATTTATGTTTCGCATGGTTTACAAGCCTTGAATCGGTGAAAAAAGAACCTCAGCAGTAATCGTTTATTTGCATTGTGAGATCTTTCTAATGCCGGCTTCGCTTCGCTTCAGTTCTGCTTCAACCGCGCGCGAAGCTGGCTGACTTACCACAGCTTAGTCGACTTCTTTCGTCGGTATAATGAAGTGCGTTCGTAATTAATTAAGTATTTTTGTGTATAGTCAATATTGAATCTTGGATCTGCAGTGAATTTAATCAAATACTTCAATCGTTCTTTAAGTTATCTCTAGATATCAAGTTTTGCAATTGACGTGTTGCAAAAAACTTGGCTAAAAAACGTTCCGCAAACATACGTTATAATTTTCGGTAGTGATGTGGTTTACTAACTAGTACTATTAAATCGAAAAACAGAGCGCAAATCATTACCTTGACAGTTATTATCACGCTGGTCAAGCTCTAACAATTTTCAAAACCGTTTTGCAACGCGAGGAGCGCACGCGGCTGCATTAGCGATAAAACAGATATTTGCATAACAATTTCACAGCAACGGCCCCAGGCGCGGCCGCTTGGAGTGCCACAACATTCTGAAAATAAGCTAACGTGTGACAGTGATTGATTGTCATTACATTAGGTACACTTTGTATAAATTGTCCCACAGTCCTATTGCCAAAGTAGCTGAAAGCTGAAAGGCTTACGGTTATTATTTTAAAATTACGTCGCTGTCCTACATTATGATAAAAAATGGACAGCCATCTGTTGCGAACATGTAATTTATCATATTACAGGCGACAGATCTGTTGTTACATAGATTATACCTGTTTATAACGCTCTTAAACCCCCGTATAATTTTGTTGATCCGAGTTTGGTAGCCCGTAACATAAACGTTACTGTTGGGTTTCCAAGTTCAACATAATGCATAATAGATTCCTTATTTAAACTGGATCATTATGGAAGCCAGCATTGACGCATGGCCGGTCGCTTGGCATTCAAGACATATCGCAGACCATAATGGCTGCATTTCCGCTGGCCTGCCCGGTTTAGGAGACGGACAAATTACAGCCTTACATAAACAAGAACTAACTATTTGAGATTATTTCGTAGTTAGGTATAAACATTGACTATATCATGGAAGTAGGTACTGTACAGTACGAGTTAACGTTGAATAGCCTTCTGAGATGGCATGCGGATCGCGTGCGTCGTCTACGCAACTGGATGCTGCAGCGGAATGACCACGTTCATGGAATGGAATCTCAAGTTGCATGAACGCTGAGATAGCGTGTCGAAAACCGTTTATTTAATTTTATAGCCCGTAGACTAGATAAACTGAACAGCTTGTTTTCTATAAACTAGAACGTTTAAATCACTGTACTTTTAAAACTTTGTAATCTTGAACTAAATAATAATAGCGTAGAGGTAGGTCAGGTGATCACGTATAACACTGACTTCTTAGGTTTACCTTTATTTCTAAAGGTTATTTGATAAGTAAAACGTTCTAAGCGTAACCTACCTATACTCAACATGCTTATTATCGTAAAGAGTAAAATAAAGTGCACATTATGTGCAATGGAACGGATCCTCTTGAAAGAAACGAGCCATCTGTGCGAACTGATTGACATGGTGCGGTGATGCGCGAAGGCCACGGCCTCATCCGCACCACTAACCCACACTGGTGCAAATAATACGAGGTTATAACAAAACCTTTAAGATTAGGAATACAGGAAATCATTTAAATGAATGCTTAGGTTTTTTATTTTCCAATTCAATAACCTTACCTAACACTGGATCCAAGCAGATTCGATCATGTATTACGACCGTTTCACAACTTTGGCAAAAGTGAGTGAAAACGACTTGTGAAAATTGCGCAACTTCATGCGATAGTCGGCGAGTTCGATAGACGATGTGAGTGCGATGCCGGAGGTGCGGGAGCCGGTGCCTCCGCCGAGGTTCAAGAAGATCGCGCGGCTGGCCGCCTCGCAGGAACGAGACAAACGGAGAACTGTCACTTGGGTACTTTAATTTGCTACGCTTAATTTAGCGTTAAAGGTATTATATCTCATTAGCCGTATCACCACAAAAACTTAGACAGTCTTGTTTTTAACACACGCCAGTTCATAGTCTTTATTTTTTTGTGCTAAAGCCATGTAAGCAGAAGAAATAAGAACTAAATACGAAGTTTCGTTGTTGGATTTTACACAAAGTGTTTTAAGTAGTTTGAGTATTCCTGCAATGATTTATATCGGATTTTTTAGTTAAAAATATAGTCCTTTTGACTCGGCACATTTAGAACATCAACCAATTTAGATGTAATTGCCAAATACAATAGAAAAATCTTGAAAAATATCTGCCTGCTAAAATACTTATTAAATTTTAAAACTACTTATATACCTATTACAAACCCTGATTTGTTCCTACGTTCATACCTTTTCACATTAAATGAAGAGAGCTAGAGACAAAAGCGATTCCAAATCGAAGTAGGTAACTAAAAACATCTCGTGATCTCGCGAAACAATGGTTTATAAAGCATCCTCGATGGCGTGCGGCAGTTCTTTTCAATTTTATTCATACATTCGCGAAAGAGACGAATGTTTTGAATTCTGCCTTTTAAGATCATTCATCGCGATCATGCTGTCAAGCGGACAAAGACTGACGAGTCTAGACAAAACGATCCACACAATAAGCCCGTACAAACTACTGAATAGACAAGTGCGTGGGAACATTTCCATGTTCCTGTTTACTATCTGAATAAGAAATACAGAAATTCGCTAATCCAACTGACAATGCGAATGTTTTCGCACATTGTTAACTGTTGCCGTGATTCGTCGCATTACTATACCGACACCGTTAGTGTGACGATTGCACTTGGATCATGCGATGTCATGCCAAGCCACAATGTATTCGTAATTATAGTAACTAGTGTGTAATCCTCTTCATACTCAATAACACTGCAGCCATTGAATTAAAGGAAGGTTACCTATTTATTCTATCATTACTCACAAGCGTTTGCAACAGAAATGAAAATGAATTCTAATTCTTACCACCGCATTCGGTTCTAACATTTTTCCAAGACATTGTGGTACTATTTTGTAAGTACCAGCCAAAATCACAAAACTGACTCAAAAAATAAGGACACTTGATGAAATGAAATAGGTTATTTGCTGGAATACGTAACGAATGGAATTTGTTAATTAATTTTTTTAAATTTTTTGGTAGTGGTACCTTCCTTTCGCTATACCGGGGTAGCACGGCAAAGTGTTGTTCATTGGTACAGACCTCCGCGAAGAAACGTCTGATTCAATCAATTACTGTAGATCATCAAATTAAATTACATAAAATTTAAAAGAATAAGGGACAAAACACAAAATGGTCATTCGATATGACACAATTTTCTCAGGAATTGACAAATTTGCAGCACAGTGTTATAATTATATTCAACCTCATCTGACCTAAACCAAACAGTAGATGGGTCATAGGCAGCGTAAGAAACAAAAGATGTCTTTCCTGTGGACATAAAATTAGCGACTTCGAGTAGTTCAAGTCGGCGAACTTAATTAGGTAAGATTTATTTAGGTGAGTCGAAAGTTAGCCAGGCGTCTCACACGCCGATGTAATATACACTTAACCTATAAATATTGGCTCCTAGACCCTTAACTTTTGGCATGTCCACAAGAGAGATGCGAACAAAATAACGTTTATGACCCAGATTACACTAATATAAAAATTACTATACAACAGTACTTAACAGTAAGTTTCACCGAAAATGATATACTATATCAAATGGCAACGTATTTCGACCGTTATTCTTCTGAGACTATGTTTTTTGACTCGACTTCGCATCGTAAGAAGAATAATAAACATATCAGGCAAAATCGACTTTTTTAAATTGAATATCTTTTTCTTTCCAGGGCCCCGAGACATGGGTGGGAGTGCGAGCGCTGCGCGCGAATTCAGGCGGCATCCTGGACCCGGACGACCGCGTACGCGACGTAGCCGACGACCGCGAGACGCTGACGGCGGAGTGCACGGCGCAGGCGCAGCCGCGTGCGGCCCAGGCCGACGGCGCGAGCGGCTCCAGCGCCGGCACCGCCTCGCCGGACATGTTTCGAGTGAGTAACTCTATGGCATCTTAAGGCCCTTTTAGGTATTCTATGCACTCGTGTATGTGTGCGTGAGAGCGGCTAGAATTAAAGCTGTGCGTAAGCGCAAGCGACACGAGTTCCCCGTCCGATGGCCGAAGGAGAACTAACGCAACTAACTATCAGACAAGGGAGAAATATGATATGATGGCTTAAGAGCGAACTACAAGTAATCGACTAATCGTGTTTCGGTAAACACTGGTCATTAGAGTGAATCCTCAAATACACAATATAGACTTACACATAAATTTCAGGACTAAAGCTTTGCTAATAATGATACAGCATGAGATTAAATGAATGCAATAAAATGCGCCAAAAGCTCGGTAGGGCCTTAAGGCTGGCGCAGACCAGATGCGTATGCAATGCATGTCACGTCACGCACACGCACCAGTTGTAATGAATGAAACTGTAAGAAAGATGCCACACCAAGCGCATGGATCTAGTGCGACGTGTCACGTCACGTACACGCATCTGATCTGCGCCAGCCTTTTAGAATTCATTTCAATAGAATCTGTCAATCTCTTAGATACCTAAAGTCAACTGTCATGGACTTACAATCGAAAACCTTTAAATCTATCTAGATTGGGAATATCAGCAATAGGTACCTACCTAAGTCTTATTTTGATCTTTGGCTGAGTTGTCGAAAATTCCCGCTCTAAAATATTTTTTTATT
Source organism: Archips xylosteana (assembly GCA_947563465.1). Lineage (NCBI taxonomy): Eukaryota > Metazoa > Arthropoda > Insecta > Lepidoptera > Tortricidae > Archips > Archips xylosteana. The sequence goes on along the minus strand of OX387347.1, from coordinate 10,317,809 downwards.
GTAGTTTTGTAGCAATAGGTACAGAGATTTACACGATTTTCCAGTTATATTTTCAAACATGTAATTTTTAAACTTTGCTAAACGCTATGCTTATGCTTGTACACATCTTGTACATCAAGCTGCTAGCCCTTTCTTCGCTGAAGTCGTAACAGCCACCGCTAAAACCATAGATATTATTATATTATGTACTAATTAATACAGAATGGCCAGAATGCAACTATTTCACTCTTGGAAGCCGGGAAAAAATCGTCCAAGAAGAGTAGCATGCAAGTTTTTAGGATAAAGTAGGTAGGTATAACTAACGGCTATAAGATAAAAAATCTTCTAAAAAACAACGCTCTGAAATCGTAACATCCGTGCATCCGTTTCAACTGAGTACGATGTGCAGACAGGCAAAAAGGCAAAGACTAAACTCTCCCCTTTTCCTGTCTGGGGTTAAAAACAGACATTTAATTCACGTATGACAAAGTAAATCTTTTTAGCAACTGAGTGTCTAATTAGAACATTAACTAAGGAGTGACTAATTACTGTATTAGTTGGTTAGTGGATTTGTACACAAATAGACATATTTCCTTTTTGCACCTTTGTCCTTAACATTTAGTTTGTATGTATCCTAGATAGGTTCGTGTCCCATAACAAAGCATATGTTTTTCTTTATTTGTAGCAAACTAGCTGTTGCCCGCAACTCAACAACAAAGAATTCGTTTATCGCTATCCCGAGGTAGCTATTGCAATTCTCCGGGATAAATCTATCCTATGTCCTTTCCCGGAACTCAAACTAAGTATTTCTACACCAAATTTTATCTAAATTGGTTCAGCGGTTTAAGCATGAAGAACTAACAGACAGACCTTCGCATTTATACTATTAGTACCTATGGTAAGTATTACCAATTTTTACCTTTTTGCTGGTCAGTGGTGCAGCCTGTAATATCATTCATCATTTAAACTATAGTATAAATCTTCCCAGGTGAATTTTTCGCTTCGAGCCCTTATCTTTCAAAACAAACGGTATCGTATATATATATATATATATATCGTATACTCGGGCTCCCCTGGAGATCTGTACAATCTGACACCTGACGCAATCTCGTGGCTAGGGACCCTGAATGTGGATTTATAGCTAGTAGTAGTTTGTTTCTATAGTGTTATTGTTTAATGTTTTACGCCATACGATTAAATAAATAAATAAACGGTATCGTCATAGCATTTAGGTTCAAATTTAATGTAATGGCTCGAAGCGAAAAATTCACCTGGGAAGATTTATACTATACATAGGTACCTAAATTTTCATTTATCAGTAGATATAATTAAATTACTACTGTTTAGAGCCTGTTCCGATACAAGTTATATCATATATGACATATAGGTATCTATCCGTTTCGATAGTTTAGCACTAAACTTTAAATATTTAAGGTATAAAATATACCTAATTACTTATTTACCTTTTCCGAAACGAAAACTAAACCAGCTTTCTTAAATAATACTGGACTATTAGCTTAGTAACCAATTAAATAAGTTAAATCAGCAAACAATAGACATTCCCTAGAGCGTGTACTAGAGGGAGTTGCACTTAGGTAAAATCCTTGCATAAATAATTAAGCCTAAGGTTAAAATAAAAATAGTACGCAAGTTAAAAGTTAAAGATAATTAAAATTTCGTGCTTTTGGATTTACTATTTATGTCGTTATTTATTTCATTGATGTGCTTAACCTGAGCCGAATGACATTAATAAATAAAACCATCTAACTAACAATAATTGCCTAATAAAATACATCAAATAAAAACTTATTGAAACTAAAACAAAATGTAAAAATATACATTTTATTACATCTCAGTGTTACCAAAAATATCTATTAATAGCCGTTTTAGGGCGCCCAAGATACAGGCAATGCCTAGTTTGGGGCCCGCTGACAATGTTTTTATGTTACTGTTTCTGCATCAATAAAAAAAATTTCATTTCATTTTCATTTTTTCATTTTCATCATTCAAACACTGAACTTTATTTAATTCACGCACGATACCGCGCGTTTATAATGCAGTGTGGAAACCGCACTAGGCTGTATGGAGAAAACCTTTGCTTCCTGAAAAAAAAAATTGGCGGGAACTGAGCCGAACGCGCGGGCACATGAAAAATTTTCCTGTTTAAACCTGTCAGTGTTAAGTTTTCTTCCTAAGGGGATGCTCAGCTCATTCTGTATGATGTATGGTAAAAGAAAAGATTTCACGCCATCGTTTTGTTGTAAAGTCGATATGGGTTTGTGTTATTCCGATTGTGTGGGTCGGCGTAAACCTAAAAAGGTGAGTTTTATTGAAATGTTACTAAAAATTGTGTAATCTTTAATATCTAACTTGCATACCAGGTGCTTTTTAAATATGTTGACTTTTCAAGAACACTAATTCCTCTAAGTCTTTCGTCATTCCGTTTTTGTAGAAAATATTTTTACAAACATGGATATGTTTAAATACGTTTTTACCTATCAATGGTTGCTTTTATTGCTAGGCAAATATAAATTATCAGTTATCTACATACCTATTTGCTAGTCGCTATGAATCACATAGGGTACGGTTTTGAAATGGTGAAATAATAGGTAATACTTAGGTACTTATTGTAAAAAAAATAACGACATTGGATACCGAGGTGTATCCAGACTTCTAGAAGTTTTTTGTTCATAAATTTCACAAGTATTCAGGATAAACACCCATTCAACTGTAGATGTGCGGCGTCAGTTATACGTAGTAAAACTGTAAATAAAACTAAGTAGGGTAACAGGATTACGACCAGTTCGCAGCCGGCTGGTTTTAAGCTCATAATATCTTATAGGCTTTGACTATATCAGCTGTGGAGCTGCGTTTTGAAATACTACCTAAGTATTGAACGTTTTTGCTAGGTACCTCTCTGTAAGTTTCGTTGTCCAAACTTAATAAGTAAAAATAAGGGCCACCTACTGGATCTTAACAATACAGTAGATTTTCATAGAGTAGGCAATGACGGGGTGTCTGTTTCTATTCTACCTAACAAAAGTTGTATAGCATGTAAATGTTGTTGCATAAATAATTAGGTATCTCAGGGTACTTACTCGATACTCAAATTTTGTTAAGCCATAGTATAGTAGCAGTTTGCCTCGATTTGTATCAATAAAGAAACAATATTTAATACGTGTAAGACACAGGATTTCCTGTGTTCGTTTTTAATAAGTCAAACAAGTTACTTTATTGTAATTTTCCTACGAATAAAACAACATCTAAGGATATAAAATAAATCTATAACACTGTAATGTTTATTGACCTCGAGTGCGTAAGTTACCACCTACGAGTGACTAGTTTCTGAAGAAGATATTGTCGCGAAACCCACTGACGCCTTCATGTATCCCATCTATTTTGAAATCGACCTCACACATGTTTGCTATGCGAGACCATAAAGGCCAAGACCTGCCTCGTATCTTCTGAATAGAAATTTTATTATTTCTTTAGACGGTTCCGCAAACAGTTTAAATCACGCGTTAGAATGTGCGGTGCGATTGATTTCGTTCTCTCTTTCATTGTAACGTATTGCTTGCTTGAGGTTGTCACCTGATGAGGATGCTTCGCGCGCATTTACACTCAGCCAGTCCACAGTTAATACAATCTTTGTTTTTGTACCATGCCTCATTCTAGAAACGATACAGTGCAGTTTTTTCGCTCATGCAAATATTTTGGTTTCGGTGCCATTGCAATTTTTCTTTCTAGTCATGACATGAGAGACAGACAGCATTGACTATTAAAGCTCCAAACACACAGACAGCGGGGGCGTGGCGGTGACGGTTGTAATTGTAATATTCTAACTTGTATGAACGGTTGTGCGGTACCGTACCGCGAACTCGTTCAGACAAGTTAGAATATTACAACCGTCACCGCTATCACACCGCCACGCCTCCGCTATTACACGTAGCAGCAGGCAACATGCCCATTCACCTTTCTATACTTTGAAATGCTTTCCGCAGCTAGCGACACTTCGCCTTCATAGAAATACATAGAAACCAGTATGCTTAGTATAAGTTTTACTTCACCAAATACTTCTCGATCGCGTTTACGTAATAATTTCAATTCTATGGAAACATAGACGCGCGCGCGCGGAGGCGCTGTCCACGTTTCCAAAGTAATTGATTTTTTTACGTACGCGATCGAGAAGTATTTGGTGAAGTAAAACTTATACTAAGCATACAGTAGTGCACAGTAGTGTACGTATCTATCTTCCACCTTTCCCAGTCACTTACCATGCCACTCGTCAAATGTGGCTCACACCTTCTACTTCGAAATCCGATTTTTGCACTACGTATCGTGCCGTTTCATTCACGCTAATAATATCAAACAGAAGACCGAAAGAGACGGCACGTCGTAGTTTTTTTTATGTTTGAGAGATCAGATAAACGAACTAGTGGGTCACCTGATGTTAAATGATCATCACTGTCCATAGACACCCGCAGCACTTTACGCGATGCCAGTGCGTTGTCGGCCCAAAAAGGGAGAGGACAAAGGAAAGGGAATAGAGGAGGGGGAGAGGTATTGGGCCCACGGCGCTCTCACTGGCCGTACGAAATGCAGCAGGAGTACTGCTGCTTCACGCCGGTGTTCTGTGAGTGGGTGGTACTGCCCCGGACGAGCCGGCCCATTCGTGATGCAGCGGTTAGCTACAACATGGCTCTACCACTACGAAAGCACTAAGACGTGTAATTCGCCAGGGTGGTGGCGGCGTGGGCGGCAGCATGCGCGTGCCCAACTCGGAGTCGTGCGTGGAGGTGGGCGCCGCGGACCTGGACGCCGGCAGCGGGCTGCAGGTGCGGCGCGGCAGCGAGCCGACACTGCACCAGGATACCCTGCCGCCGCAGAGAACGGTGAGTGGAGAACCATTCTCTTTCCTAAAAGCAGCAAAGGTATAAAAGTTGGCAGCCGACTCCACGCAGCAGCAGCAGACGACGCGTCGCTAGCTACGCTAGCTACGGAGGGAATTTCATAGAAATAAGGTATAAGTTCGCGTAGCTAGCGACACGTCGTCTGCTGCTGCTGCGTGGAGTCGGCTGCCAACTTATACCTTAGGCCGTTCATACATTACGCTACGCAAATCTTCGATACCCGGCGATTTTAGTCTCTATGCGACTACCGCAGTCCAAACTCATAGAAGTTCGTATCGTATACACGTCGTCGTAGTCGACACGCGTGCCTGTGTACGAACCTCTATGAGTTTGTATTGCGGTAGTCGCATAGAGACTAAAATCGTCGGGTATCGAAAATTTGCGTAGCCTTGTGTACGAAGGGTCTTATTGGTATAAAGGTCACGCACCTCGTAATAAACAAAAGTTGTCTCTATTGTAGACATAAAATTAACGACTCCAAGTCAGCAAACTTAAGATTTACTCAAATGGGCCGAAAGCCGTTGTAGACTTGACTAAAAAATATTGGCTATAGGCCCTTGACGTTTGCAATGTCCACAGGAGAGACACTAACAAAAAAAACTTGTATGACTCATAATTCATAATCACTAATTACTTGTTATAGTGACTATTTGAGAAATTTATAGAAGCAAATTAACACTGCTAGTGTTGCGCCCCCTGGTAGCCCACGAGCGTAAATCATATCTAATAACACCTAAAATGATACCAATATTGTAAAAAAACTACTGTGAAATTGTATTAATAGTTTAAATAAAATGGTAAAAGAGATACCTACACACAAACTTATCTCAAATGTATAATATAGGTAATGTACCTCCTCCGTTCTTTCGTCCTACATCTCACTTAGCAAAAAAAATAGCTAAGGATAAATCGTATTATTGTAAAGGGTAGGTTTGGATAATCGACTAATACCGGTTGAAAAACGATTAATTGACAGCCGATGGATGCTACTATTCGATGTCGATCGATTGTTGTGGTAGAAACTGTCGACCATTTAATCGATCGATCGATTGATGTAGTAACACCGTAACTCCCGCTTCCAGGCCACCGAACAAACGAAGCGCTGGTCTGCGGCGGTCGTGTGCCGGGAAGACGGCCGCTCGCAGAAGCCGCCGCCGCCAGACGGCCGGCCGCCGGACCCGGCCGACCGACTGAATCCCTCCCACTTCCAACGGCAGACCAACCGGCTCTCTATGCAGTTCTCAGGACCTGGGTAATTTATTTTTATAGTTACTTTTAAACTGAAATCCAAAGAAAGTAAAATTAGACTTGCATACCAATGTTTACTTGTCAACTAATGCGCTAAGAATGTGTTCAGTTTGACTAGCGAGTCTATCCGTCGAAATGCACTAGGTATATAATAAACTAGCTTTTGCCCGCGACTTCGTCCGCGTAGAATTCCAATTTGTGGTAAAGCTTCTTCATATCTTTCATTGTATAAAACAAAAATCCGGCACCGGCAACATCCATCATTATTATCATTTCATCATGAGTAGGTATCAGTTAGTGAATATTATAAATCCCGTTTATTCCCTATCCCGCGGGAATTTCAACAAATTTGTCCTTATTCTTTGCAAAATTACACTTATTTTTATCCCGCGGGTATTTTGCATTTTCCCCGAGAAAAGTAGCCTATGTCCTTAAAGCTTTCTACCGATAAAAGAACTTTTAAAATCAGCCGCGTAGTTGAGTTCACTTATTTTTTTCCCGTGGGAATTTTGATTTTTCACGGAGAAAATAGTCTATGTAAGTAAGGGTTAGTGTAGCTACTCACTAATAGGTGAAAGAAATTTTCAAATCAGCCCTGAAGTGAAATTCACTTCTTAATATCCCAGGGGAATTTTGCATTTTACCGAATAAATAGTAGGTAGCCTATACCAATAAAGGATAGTGAAGCTTTCTATTGGTGATTTTTTTTTAAACTCAGCCCCGAAGTTAATTTTACTATTTTCTATACCGCGGGAATTTTGCATTTATCCGGAAAAAAGCATCCTATGTTAACCAAGGACAGTGCATCTTTTCTATTGGTGTAAGACATTTTAAAATGCAATAAGTTTTTTTGTTGTTATGGTCATTTTCGTTAATACTGTATTTGAAAAGATTAGTAATTGTAGTTACGGAGATATGGTCCAGTTGATTTGAGTACCTACATATATAAATCCTGATTTAACTTTATCCCGTGGAAATTTTCAAAATTCTTTATATTCGCTTTATATTCTAATAGTCTAATTGCAAGCCCAATTTGTACAGTTTAGTAATCTTCGTTATGGGCATAGGGTCACTCTTGATGAAATATATAAATCCCGATTATTCCTTATCCCGTGGAAATTCCGGAAAATCCTTTCTTATCGGATGCCTACGTCATACAAAGAACACACCCTCCACGTTTTAGGTCTCTACATACAGCGGTTTAGGCTGTGCGTTAATCCGGCAGTCAGTCATTTAGGACTTCAGGACAAAGCATTTTATATGTATTTGCATTGCACCAAGCTTTTATGCGAGTTCAACAATGATATTTGAATACTCAATTCGATTTTATTCGAAAAAGGTTGAACTCGCATAAAAGCTTCATCATCATCATAATTTCAGCCGTAAGACGTCCACTGCTGGACATAGGCCTCCCTCATTGACGTCCAATCATTACAGTTGGAAGCGACTTGCATCCACCCTGAACCTGCGGCCTTCACCAAAACGTCCGTCCATCTCGTTGGTGGACGTCCCACGCTGCGCTTGTAAAAGCAAAAGCTTGGTGAAATGCAAATACTTAATACATATAATTAGCTATTATCAGAGATCAGATCAAGACGTGGTTGACAAACGTAGACAAAAATGGTTTGCAATATTTGAAGTTTCGTTTCGTTTACAATGTGTCAAAATAAAATGTAATTTAAATCAAAAGCACTAAGGAGTATTGATATCAACTTCGAAGCAAATCACCCCCAAAATAACTTTCTACGTCACACCACGTCTTCCATCAATTTTGTTAAAGAATGTTTATGCAAAATTTGAAGTAGATTGGACCAAGGAATCACGATGTCTCATACAAACTTTGCCCCCCTTTTTTACCCCCTTAGAAGTAGAACTACGGAAAATCCTTTCTTATCGGATGCCTACGTCATACAAAGAACACACCCTCCAAGTTTCAGGTCTCTACGATTAGCGGTTTAGGCTGTGCGTTGATCCGTCAGTCAGGACAAAGGATTTTATATGTATAGAAGATAACCTGTGTAAAAAAGACAAGATGTATGTAATACGTCTCTACGATGGTTTATCGATCTTAAGTTGTAGACCAGAGGTCCCTAAACTTTTTTTGTCTCTTAGATCCCTAGCCATATTTTTCAGTTTTAAATGAGCCTGTTGTCAGGCGATCTTACTTAATAATGATTTTTTATAAAGTGATGGACTTTAAATACAATATTTTTTCACGTACCTACATAGATTCCTTGCAGGCGGTCGTCGACCCCTGAAGGTCGATATGGACCACTTTGGGTATCACTGCTATAGACTATTTTGGATTTCCATTTTAATTTATTAAACCTGAGTACTATACCAAATCACATCGACAAAAATATCTCAAAATGTCATTTAATGCCTTGCTTTTCTGATGTCTTTCGCTCAACTTATGCAAATACCTTACAATCATGTATTTCAGGAGCGGCATATGGCTCGACGCAGCTGACCGAGTCCAAACCTACGGCAGCAAGAGCCTTCCCCGGGACGCTAGGAGGGAGCCCTTAGGGCAGGACACCACGACGGAGCCTCCCAACCACCGGGTCGAAGACATGCTGCGGTGGGTCTCCGGCGTGAACAACGTCGCCAGCGTGCATCCTGTGCAAGAACGGCCACTAGATCTCTTACCCGAAGGTCAGTCCAAAAAATTGGTCCTTCCAGAATTTTCACCACAGGTCTTGCAAAATATTTTGCCCTGCGAAGTATTTCGTTTATCGCTATCCCCGAAAATTATGCAATTTTCCGAAATAAAAACTATCCTATGTGTCCAGCGACTCAAACTATCTCAAAATTTAATATAAATCGGTTCAGCGATTTAAGGGTGAAGAGGTAACAGACAGACACTATCGCATTTATAATATTAGTATGAATGAAATGGGTTTTTAAAATAGTTATAAAACTTATAAACCATGTTGTCATTTTTGTTAACTTGTTTGACATGCCATCTAATTAACTATTTTTAAAAGAGTTCAATGACCCACTAGCCTCCAATATAAGAAGCCATAAAGGCTACTAAGTATTCTACGTAAAGGCAGAAGCATTACCTTGCGATGTATAGTTTAATTAGATTGGCAGGTCCTCATTAATATTTTGATCGAAGTATATTTCTACTTTACATACTTGCTTATTTAAATTGTGCCCTGTTGATGAGCAAAGGCCTTTGCATCTTTCTCTCGATGTATGGACATGCATTCCAGATGGATTAAAAATATTTAATTGTTCCAATTTCAGTGGGCAGCACAGAGCGCGCAATATCAAGCCAAGAAGTCCCAGTCAGTCCCAGTAGCAAACCAACGCAAGCGACGCAACCGGTTGCAGTAACGCTAGTTAAAGGAGAAAAAGGCCTTGGCTTTACTATTACCACTCGCGACAACCCCACCGGTGGGCATTGCCCTATCTACATTAAGAATATACTTCCCAAGGTAAGTTTAACAAGCAGCCCATTTCACTACCTAAATTCTAATAATAAACCGTCCATGATCTTAATTACTATTTACATTTGAATTATCGGAGTTGAGCTCGACCAATTTGATTGACGGCTGATTACAACAGCCTGCTATGCGTGTGGCCCACTAAACTATCGGATGAGTAAGATTGATTAATTAATGAAGTTATTACTTTACCGATTAGTCTAACTGGACGTAGCGATGTTTTAGAGCGTGGTTTACTAGATCTCTTATAACAGCGGCATAATATACACACATACAGGTCTTTTAAATAACGTCTTGGTAACTTTCTCATTATACATACATGTGGATTGGTAACCCATTCACAACCTTTATTTCTTTGCCCAGCAAGTCCATCCGTAGCAGCACTTACTAAGCAAATTACACACCTTTACTCGTCTCTTTAAACTTAAAAAGACCTTTCACCTTTCTAAAGTGGTCTTTCCATATAAATACGAGTATTTGGCAGACCACAAAATCTATCTACATATTCTACGTAACTTGCCAAACTGTGTTATACCGAAATATAATAATGTATATGGCAAGAGAGTAGGTACAGTAAAATTACATAAAGTTTACCACTGACAGACGGCTTGCCTTCATTTCAAATTCAACTTTAACGACCTACAAATAAAGCCAATTTTAGAATACTGTTACCCACGTTTGCAGATTTTGTAATAGCTACTTTATTTGTATGGTGTTAAAGTTGGAAATGAAATGAAGGCAAGCCATCTGTCAGTGGTAAACTAAAAGTAAACGTATTGTAAAGTACACTTTAATTTTTTAAACTGTTTCAGGGTGCGGCTGTAACGGACGGGAGGCTCCGTGCCGGCGACCGGCTGGTCTCGGTGAACAACGTGTCGGTGTCCGGCCTAACACAGCAACAAGTGGTGTCGCTGCTGAGGAACACGCCGACTGACTCCACCGTCGACATCGTGGTGGAACGGTCCGTCCCCAATAGGACTCAGGTAAGTTCAACGTACATAACAACTTTACAATACAATACCAACAAGGACTCTTTATTGTACACCACAAAGAAAACAATACAGAAAAACAAGTACATCGAAAAAAATAAGGTAAGCAAATAGGCAGCTTTCTCACTTTTAAGTGATCTCTTCCAGCCAATCTTTTAAAATGGGCTTTACCAAAGTTTTTTGGCTAACATTTTAATTCTTGAGTGGAGAGACCTCGCACAAGAATAATAAAGTCAGTTTATAAGCTCCTCAGAAATTACATTCCACACAAACGGTCAGAGGGTAAGCCCGCCAATCGGTTCATCCGACGTATCTTCGACGCTACCGAAATCGACGAGTATGTGTATGAACTAAAAACCAATCGCCTTTATACAAAGAAGAGCCACACACTTATGTACTTAGTGGACTACAAAGTTAATTGGTTTTTATTCAAATTTCTTTATTCACATAAAATATGGTACGGTCGACTAAGAAAGTGGTCTACCAGTTTTGACAAAAGTTTCTGTGACATCTAAATATCCCTAAGTCACTGTCATCATATTATTGCAAGGGAAAATCGACCTTTGTTGTATCATGACGTGCAAGTGAACTTCGACCGTAGGGGGATAGACCATATTTTTGGCAGACTGTACAATATATATTTTATGTATATGGTATGGTAGTTCATAAATCATATTCGTCGACAATGGTAGCGTAAAAGATACGAAGGTTAAAATGTTTCGCAACGTTACCTCTGGAATGGTTGCTGAAAACTTCCTTTACCTATACATACAAAATGTGCAAGACTACTTTCCATCTTAACAATAAAATTGTCTGCAACATCAGTGACAGTATTATGTCTGTATATTAGGAAATGATGAATTATATCCCAAAACAATTTTCTATTTCGCCTTTTACAGAGGGTCGAGCCACAACAAAGCCCAACGAAGTACACCGAAAAAGCAATAGGCATTCCTAACGGGCACTCAAAGCCCGTGGACGTGGAAAACGGTCGCGTGTCCAATATAGTGAACGTGCTCAACCAAAACGCGAGCAGTTCCTTGCGCGGACGAATACCGAAGAGCTCCTCCAAGGACGACCTGATTAAGGACCAATCGCAAGACAGTGCGCTGCAAGAGGCTTTAAATTCCAGTTCTAGTTCCGTAAGTATAATTATCTGAATAAAATTTGCGTGAAATAAGAGTGTAGTACATAAATACATGCCTCCTCATCAAAGAGGTAGGCAGAGACTATTTGTTTCCACCTGTTACGCTCCTGATATAATATATCGTTCGCTTCTACAACACTCATTAGTCTTTTCATACATGCACGCTGGTTTCGGGTACTCCTGACCTGACCGTTCTTCAAGACATCTCCAATCCAATGTAATGTCCTTAAGAGTACCTATAGTCCCCAAGGAAATTAACTGCATCCATGTGCGTCATATGGCCTGCTTGGGAATTAAACTACAGCTCACGTCTGCTGTGCCAGCAGTAAGATGTATCTATAATACAGGCCGGAAATGATGCGCGTGAAAGTACACCACTCATTGCAATACGACAGATAAATTCTACTTTATGCACACTAACGCAAATTTCAAGTTACTAACTAACTACAACCACACCCAGAGGTCACGCGTCATCATACTATTTGCTTCTCTTTACAAATACTGTGATGTCAGCAACAACAAAATAGATCGTCTGTTCTAACTGTTTGCATACATTAAGCCGTGTACCATCACTTTTTTTATTACTTATAGGTATTAAGTCTCCGTAACCGTCTAATCCTGCGGCTGGACGTTCCTGTCCACGACTCAGAAAAGGCAGGGCTTGGCATCAGCGTCAAGGGAAAAGTGACCGTGGGCTCCGACCCTCAAGATTTGGGCATCTTTATCAAATCGGTGCTGCATGGCGGCGCCGCTTCACGGGATGGCAGGTCTGAACATTACCTTAACCAACATTTTTTTTACCAGTTTTTTCGTTCCTTATGTGCACTCGGGATTTTAGTTTACCAAATATCGATGTCCCACGTAATTAAATACCACGAACTGTTGCCATATTGTCGAACACGTGGGCGCTTGCGAGCGTATTCACCATCTCTTTCTATGCTCATATTGTACTAGGTATTAGACAAGTGACATTGTGATTCCGTGTGCTTTGACAATTTGGCCTCTGGGTCCAAAACATGTGTGTGATAAAATACCTTTTTTTATTATGAGTGGGAGGAAACGAGCAAGCGGGTCATCTGATGGAAAATAATCACACCGCCCATAAAAATCAACAACTCAAAGAAATGATAATTACCTTTTTAAAACTTTTTTTTTAGCTTTAATGTAATTAATCAAAGTGGGCATGAGAAACACTCAGGGAATATACGTTGACTATTTTTTGCATATGGCTTAGCACAGTAGTTCTCTGGACTGTAATCCATTGTTCGTTAACAGGTTACATACCAACGACCAGCTGCTCAGTGTTAACGGCGTATCCTTAGTTGGACAGTCGAACGCGGAAGCCATGGAGACGTTACGGCGCGCGCTTCTGCATTCGCGGCCGAGTGTACACGGCAGCATATCCCTCACCATTGCCAGAAGAACAGGTATGTGAAGGAAGAGGAAACTTTGTTGAGAAAGGAAATATGCTTAAGTTGGCTATCAGGATATTACTAAAAAATAGTAAAAGTTAGTACCTATCTAGGAGCTCCTGTTATTAAAAGTGACGATATACCTGCTTAGACGTTCACTTAACCAGTTTGGTAGTAGGTACAGACGAATCATTTTATTTCTGAACGTTATCATAGTACTCATAATGATTTTCTTTACCAGACAATTTAATGTCACAACGTAATTTACTATTAAAATACACGATTCAACATGTCATCACATGGCATGACATGTGAATTCTGATATCAGTACTCATGAGGGTATTTAATGTTACAGACAGTATGGACAGTCTGGCGCGGTGGAAAGACGACACACCCCCCAACGGGAACGACTCAACCACCTCCACAGACAACAATAGCTCACAGACCTTCAACACTGTCATTTACAACACGGACAAAGAGAACAAACCCCTAGACCACAACCAGAACAAATACGAAACGCATCAGAAAGAGCGAAGTATAGACAATGACACCCGAGCACCGAAGAAACACGCTTCCATAATCACCATAAACAATAACACCAGTTGGGTCTCGAACCAATCGGACGATAGTAAAGGCTATCTAGAAAGAGACAAAGATCCGGTTCCTCATGATCCGAAGAGAGATAGCTTTGAGTGGAGTCGCCTTGATGGCTGGAACCCTGTGATAGATCGACTGACTGGACTAAGGAACGAGAGTTACTATATGGCTACCCAAATAGACGCGCCTGTAACGAACGGACACCACTATAGGCCGAATTTAGGACACGTGCATATGTCAAGGTCGCCGCCTGCGCATCATAATGTTATTATTGAAGAGGACTATGGCACGACGCCGAGGTGAGTCTCTTTAACCCCCTGTTTCACCATCCATTGATCAAATTTATTTGACGGATAAATGTGATGCCGTCTCTGTTTGTTTTGCTCGAATAGACGGAGACGGCATCACATTTATCCGTCAGTTAAAATTAATCAATGGGTGGTGAAACAGCCCCTTAATCTCATTTGCTACAGTAAATGCTAATGCGAGGACAACCCCAGTCCTTCTATGTCTCAGAAAACAAAGTTTATGCTCATTAGCAACCTAAACATAGCCATCTAGGGCGCAACGTATATGAGGTCCTGTTGGAACGTAAAAAAGTGAATGTCACTCATTATTTTCATGCAAACTAAAATATCGGACTCCCTATGAGGTCGCGGACCCTGGGCATAGGCCCCTATGCGCCTTACTGGTAAAGACGATAACGTAAATTGCATTGGTAGCGTAAATTGTATATGCAATGACACGAAAATGGACATTTCCTGCCCTACCAGAAATTTCCTAATCATAAACTTAATTGTTTACAGAGGTAGTACTGCTGGCACCGGCGGCGAATCCGGCAGCGAGAGCGGCGCCGGATTCAGCCGCGACGCGGTCGGCCGCCGAAGCATGTCCGAGAAGCGACACGCGGCCATGGACGCAAAGGCTACCGGCACGTACAAGAAGATCAAGGAGATTAAGGCTCAACATTGTGAGTTTAGATTACTTGGTGTAGGTACTTACTCAAAATGGATTTCGGAGAAGATCAGGCGGCGTCACGAGCACGTAGATTTTTGCCGGAGTCAAGCAGTTCGACTGCAATACTTGCTCGATGTTTATTATTATTATTATTTATTTAAAAAAAATGGCTTCTGTCCTATTTCAGGACAATTTCGCCAGTGTAAGTCTCTTTGGGAGCGACGTTGTACGGTGATTGTAGTTTTTGCAAGTTGATAGTAAAATTCCAGAAACCACGTGGAGACAACTTGCGCATTAAAAAATGTCAGACAAGAGAGCAATATAGAACTTTGTGATCACTGTTAATTAAGGTTAATCACCGCATAAAACACTATCAAAATTATACTTCAACTAGCCAAAGAAACAGAAATACCAAAATTAAATACTGTCTACAACCGTCATGTTCGAATGCTACAAATCGAATCTGCTCGATGTTTGAATGATCATTGGTAAACAGCTTAGGTAAACAGTCAAAAGTTTTGACTCGAGCTAAAATCTATGTGTTTTTTTTTTTTTTTTTGTATGAGTCGCCAGAGGGGCCAAAGACGCGAAGTCTTTGCTGTTTTTTAACTTTAGGGTAGGAAGAGTGACTTGTGCTCGGGAAAAATCCCTTCGGACGAACTGGGAATGGAGGGCCCAGACAGTGTCCGACTTGCACGGACTAAAAAACCCGGTCACAAGTCCCCTTCTCTATTGATTATTAATACAAAAAACGTGTGCTTTATATTTTGAGGAGGGGAGGGGTAGGGAGGGGACTTAATCTACCCACAGTGTCCTGCCTCAGCCATTTGCTGGAAGGCCGGGAGAGGAGCATGCATTCTCCCGCTGGGCACTGGAGGGTGCTTAGGTCGGTCTTTTATGTTTTTACCCGTTGGTTTATTCCTTGACCGACCCTCGCCCGTTTCTGTACATTTACTTAGAGCTATTGGTTGGGTTAGTGGGATTTCCTGTCATATGCATTTATCTATAACTACGGGCTTCCTTTCTTTTGCCCTGCGATGGAAGGGTGGGTAAAATCAATGTGTTTGACGTCAATCTGTTTGGTCGTCTCCGAAGCTGCAGCATAATTCAGACTCAGAGCCTTTTAATAGTATAAACAAAGTATATCGTTATTTATTATGTCCTGCTAAGTGTAGAGATGTGTATAGTTAGTTGTCTGCGCAATGTTTCATTTTATATGACGGAATAATTAGGCCTGAATAAAACAGTGTTATTTTGAATTAAATTTTTAAAAATATATCTCCATCGATATTATCGATGATTCTGCCAAGTCAAGGTCAAGGTGTCAAGGTTGAAAATGACACTGTCGGTTAGCCGCTGTTCGATAGGTTATGTTATAATGTTATTAAAACTCTAGGATAATTGTTAAATTAACTTAGTATGCCCCAAAACCGCTACGCCACTATGTATATTGTTTTAGCAAGAACTAGGTAATTTCCATATTGGTATTTTACTTGGAGTAATTTTTCAGCAACGCAAGTGGGGCCGTCACTAGGAATGCGCAAATCGTCCAGTTTAGAATCCTTGCAAACAGCTATACAAGAAAACCAAAGGAATCCACGCAACGAACCTATTTATGCGCGTGCGCATCCACGTAAGTAAACTTATTTTAAACCAAGTAGCTATTAAGTATAAGTTTTTAGTTTACTTCTCTTGTTAATACATACAGGTATAGACTATAGATCAAATCTTGCAAGTCGCAACCTTTAAAAGAGTTATGTTACTGGCTGACTGACAGACAACGCACGCACAGCCGTAGGCTGCGTATCCACCGGAGCTGTGCGAGGATGCGTTGCGAGGGATGTGTTTGTCATGAACCAATAGAAACACTTCATTTAAAAGGTCCTAAGTGAATGAAGTGTTTCTATTGGTTCATGACAAACACATCCCTCGCAACGCATCCTCGCACATCTCTCGTGGAAACGCAGCCTTAACCACTGGAGACTTGATGTTTGGCAACCATATTCCTTGATAATCATAGAACTGGTGATTTTTTTTAAATTCCTAAGTACATGATGAAGATCTAACATGTTGATTGTTCTTCCACGGGGAAGCCGCGGGTTTCATCTGTCTATTTAGACAATTGCTAACCAATTAAATGTGTCGCTAATTTACGTAAAATAAAATGCTTGACACCTGTCAAGTAGGAACAGGAACAGGCTCCTAAACAATGGTGGTTCTCATATGACGACATGGGAATTTGACTCGAGACCTATGCCGCACATGCTGTTTTTCACCATCATTCTCTGCACTTTTTTCCATCTCCATTTTTACTTATTTTTCAGCACTGAAGCATTGGTTGACAGACGGCAATCACGCGCCGGATGGCATGGTGCGTGGCTCGCCGCAGCAATCCTCACTGTCACACAAGAAACCTTCACTACTCAAGTCCCTGTCCACCATGTTCCGGTCAGTAATCTTTAGGGTTCTATCGATTGCGCCGTTGTAATAAGAAAAAGCGCTAGGTCGTCAAAAAATTACCGGATGTAACCGTGATCAAAGTTTGCAAAGCAAAAACGGTAGGTACCCTTATCATTTTCTCACGTCCGTCTGTTCGTCTTCATGTACTGTACTCCCGAATTACGACTGTAGAAATGAAATTATAAAGATAGGCATGTTTTGTAAACCGCTATAGATTTCCAAATCCTGAAGAATTTTTAGACATGTAATCAGAGGAATAAAAAATAGCTCTTCCAAAATTATTAAGAAGTAAATAAAGTAAAATAAATAATAAATTAAATAATAAGTAAATTACAGCAGAGACTAGTCACTAAGCATGATGCATGAGTCAATTAGAAAAGAGCCACTTTCCTAGCTGAGACACGTATAATATTATGTTGACGAGCATGAAGGGGAGGAAACCGTGATTTTGGTTCTTAGCGGAGTTCCCCAGGTTGTTTCACCCATTGTCTCTTCTGTATAGTGGACGTAATGCAACTTATACCACTTTTAAAAGAGAATCATTAAAAGTGATATCGTGGTTCAGCCACTGCACGGTTAACAATGTTGACGGAATTTTTGTTCTTGTAGAATTGGCAAGCCCCACAAGAAACCGGAGGCAGAAATATACGGAAGATCTCAACCCGGACGAGCTTCAGAAAAATCATTGTCGAGGGAGGCGCTCGAACGACACAACCGGGACGAACGCATAGAAGAGAACTCACACAAGTATGTCCGCTTTTCATTTATAATCGACTTTACACACAAATTAAACACAAATTGGACACAAATTATAAGCTATACTTATTTTTATATTCTTATTTTAATCTGTATAATTGGTATTAGGTACATATTTCAAACATATTATTGTATCCTGTCATCCAATAATTCTTACCGCAATGTCTCAAGTCAAAAGTTTTTGACCCAGTGTGTGTTGCCAGTGATGACTTATGGCACTGAGACGTAGCCGCTAACGATGGGCCTCATAAGAAAGCTCAAAGTCACTCAGAGGGCGATGGAGAGGGCTATGCTCGGAGTTTCTCTGCGGGATCGCATTAGAAATGATGAAATCCGCGCAAGAACTAAGTCACTGACATAGCTCGAAGAATCGCCAGACTCAAGTGGCAGTGGGCAGGGCACATCGCTGGTAGAACTAAACTATGTTCAGCAGTGGACGTCTTTCGGTTGAAATGATGATGATTATTTATTTATCGTATGGGATACGTGTCACTGCAAAACTGTGAAGGAAATATAAATTTAAACTAACAATTACAATTAAAACTTAAAACTAGACTTCTTAAAATATTCCACGGCTTTCTCTGACAGCTTTTTGAGGTCATCTATGTGTCCATCGAACCTAGTGATCGGGCATTCCAGTACCATGTGGTGAGCCGTCTGTTCCGGGTCCCCGCACTCGCAAGCCGCCGACTCACACCAGCCCCATTTACTCCTAAGGTACGCGGAGTTCCCAACATTGGTTCGGAAGCGGTTGGCCAGGCACCACACTCGACGCTGCGTTTCGAAACCCGGGGGTCTTTCGCGGGGATTTAGCTCAAACAAGTCAGGTGGCTCTCCTTTCGTCTGCCATTCGCTGAGCCAGGTGGTCCGCATGTCCCAGGCAGGATCTCTGGAGTGTATTTTGGATACTGGTGGGTGGCGAGATTTTAACCTTTGGGTTGCCGCAGGTAGGTCTTTATTGACAGGTAAGGTTGAGTCCCTGCATATTTTGTCCAGCTCGCGATAGAGGCATTGTTCTCGGCGCAGGTGCGGCGGAGCAATGTTGCTGAGTGCAGGCAGCCAGTGCGTGGGCGTTGGGCGCATACAGCCTGTTACCAGGCGCATGGTGTGGTTCAGTTGCGAGTCTACTGCGGAGACATGTGCGCTGTTGAGCCACACAGGTGCACAATACTCAGCTGAAGAATAGACCAGTGCAAGAGCGGTTGTTCGAAGGCACGCAGCGCTGGCGCCCCAGGTAGTGCCCGTCAGTTTCTGCACTATATTATTGCGAGTCCTAATCTTAGCCGCAACCTTACCGAGATGGCTCTTGTAGGTTAAGCTTCGGTCGAGAATGACGCCAAGGTACTTGGGATTAGGGTTGTGTTTTAGCACGTCTCCCCTAAATGTGACATTCAGCTCTGCGTTCGCCAGTCTATTGCACAGATGGAAACAGCAAACCTCCGTTTTATTCGCATTGGGGCACAGTCGCCAGCGTGTGAAGTAGTCGTTCATGCTACTAAGGTCCCCCCGCAGGACCTCTTCGGTTCTATCAATATCTCGACTTTGTGTGGCTAGAGCAATGTCGTCCGCGTATACATATTTCCGTGCTTCCGTTCGGGGGAGATCATGGGTATACACATTGAACAGTAGAGGAGCCAGAACCGAACCCTGAGGGAGGCCGTTGTTTAATACCCTAGCGTTACTGACCATGTTGCCGAGGTGGACCTCAAACACTCTGTTTGTAAGGGCGTCTTCCACAAGCCTAAATATTTTAAGACACGGCACCAGTTTGAGTAGTTTGTACAGGAGTCCCTGTCGCCAAACCGTATCATATGCGGCTGTTAGGTCAACGAAAGCCACAGATGTCTTCTGCTTTTCCTCGAAGCCCTTCTCAATATAGGAAGTCAGCGCAAGCACCTGGTCGCAACAATTTCGGTTCGGCCGGAAGCCAGCCTGTTCTTTAGGTATGTACGAATCTATAGTGTCCGCTATGCGGTTGTAGATAATTCTTTCGAGGAGTTTGTATATGACACTAAGTAAGGCTATGGGTCTGTAGTTGTCAGCACTATCTCCCGATTTTCCGGGCTTTAGTATGGCTATTATTTTAGCGCGCTTAAGGATTGCAGGGATTTTTCCAGTATTAATAATGTGGCTGTAGAATTTGGAGAGCCACTTTCGAGTTTTGTCACCGCTGTACTTAAGAAACTCCGGGAATATATCGTCAGCACCACAGGCCCTATTTGTGCTGATCTGTTTGATCCCAGCCGATACCTCTTCTATAGTTACTTGTCGGCTGTAGGTAGTGTTTGGTGTAGTTTTTGACTTCAGATGTTTCAGTTTAATCCGGATTTCCTTAGTGTGTAACTTGTGGCTGGGTGCCTTTGACATCTTGACCATTCTTGCGGCTATGGCGTTGGCGCTGACCCCAGGCCGGTGAGGAAGATTGCCAGTGCCAGAGGTCAACCGCTTCAAGAGGTGCCACGCTTTCCTACTAGAGTGTGTGAAGTTTAGGTTACCAACTGTGCTTTCCCACTTAAGGCGTCGGGCTTCGTTGAGGGATTTGATGAGGTTTTGTCCACAAGTTCGATCGCCGGTTTTGTTATATTCTCGCCATGCAGTTTCGCAATCATTGTCCCAGCCGGGGACATATTTTTTCCTATAGCCGCGAGGAATAAACTGCTTGGCAACCGATAATATTAGTTTTTGGAAGCGTTCACAGTTTTCCGAAAGCGGCGGTATCCACCGTACGCAATCATCGAGCTTTTCGGCGTACCCTTTCCAGTTTGCTTTTATGAAGTTCCAGCGTGGTACTGGGTATGATTCAATGACTGGGATTTTCAGACCGATTTCAATAAGGACTGGTCGATGTTGGCTATTTGGAAAGTCTGCCAGTACTGTACGCTTTATTGGCACAGGGTCGCCTTCCTCATCTGATGAGCCAAACACGAGGTCAGGGTTATACTCCTTACCCCAGCGGGTGGACTTGAATGTACCTTTACCCTTGAGATCCAGGACCAAAAAGGTATTGAGGGCGTCAGCCCATTGGAGAAGTTTGTCGCCGTTCCTGTCGCAGTTGCTGTAACCCCAGGCAGTATGATGGCTGTTGAAATCGCCTGCATAGACTGCCGGATGGCCAAGGTCTGGCAGGGCTGGATCGGGCCAGGAACTGTTTGGTGGTTTATACACGTTGCAGATCTTTATTTCACCATGCTGTATGATTGTCACTTCTACGTTCTCTGGGCCACTGGATATACTAAGGGCTCTTGATGATGGCAGAATTGGCGTTCGCACATATGCAGCGGTACCGTACTGGCCGTGGTAGGTAGCTCCGATCAATTGGTACCCGGGAACGTCACCTCGGCGGGATAGCTGTGCAGGGTCCGCAGCGTGGGTTTCTTGCAAAAGGATTAAGTCCACTTTATTGTCATTAGCTAATCTACTTAAGCAATCAGATTTTGACTGGCTAATGCCTTCTATATTAAATGTGCAGACACGGGCAGAAGGCCCTATGTCTTTAGTCCGAGGGCACGAGGTGCCGTTTTGACATTGATTTAGCATTTCCGTTCGCAGTGACAAGAGCCGTGAGATTCAAAGAGAACAAAGGTACGGCTTCCAGTTTGTTGCACTTTTAGCACCACCCAGGGGTCACGTGTAGGGAAGCGGTGGGTATTCTCCTACGGACGTGGTGCAACATTGACCCCCATGATGATGATGATGATTTGCAACAAACGAGACTTGAATGCGGTTTTTTTACTTCTCATATGCGGGGGGTTAAATAAGAAAAGATATATTCGGCTGTACATTACCATGCCAGTTTCATCAATATATCAGATGACAGGTGTGTTTATATATACTTACTAAAAAAGTTATAAGCAGTTTGAAATAATTCACTCATGGTTAATTAAATTACATTAGACATTATGAAAAGGTCATTACAGGTATTTAATCGCGGTTAATACCCCGCACGAAATATGCATTTTAATTCTACACCAGTTTTTTTTTTTAATTTAAATCACCACGAGTTTATTGCTTTTACATTACGAAAAAGATTTTTTTTAAGTTAGTATTAAACGACTCAAAAAAAGATCTCAATTTGATATTAGTATAGAAATGTCACTCAAGTAACACAATCTCTAGGGTTCTTGTGTGTTATAATAACAGCTTTAGGCTGCGTATCCACCGGAGCTGTGAACGCATCCTCGCACATCTCTCGTGGAAACGCAGCCTGACGCACTGATTATGAACTGTATCCGAATATTGAATGTATTGGGCACGAATTATCATGGAGTGCATAATTAGGTCTTATATACTGCGGCTATAAACTTGGACATTCATTATCCACATCCTTTATTCTGTCAGGCCGGAGATATCCCACACGCGGCAAAGCAGTGGGGAGCGGTCCGAGAAGTCTGCGCGGGCGCCGCCGTACCGCGCGCCTCCCGCGCGGACCGCGCCTACGCCTCACCAGGTATGATCACCGTTGCCAGACGTCCCGACTTTGGCGGGACATCCTGATTTTTTGCTCAAAGATAAATGTCCCGTATTCATTTATGTGACTTGTCTATGGCTTTTTTGGCTATCTGTTTTCATAAAAACGTAATCGATTTTTACGAATCAAATCACTATATCGGAAAATCGTCTTCACAACCTTGAAATGATTTTAAAAGATTTATCTAACGTTGCCCCCCCACTATAAGGACGAGAAATGAAAATCACTCGGACAGACATGGCGAAACTATAAGGGTTTTGCCATTTTGCTCGAATGGAGACCATGGACTGCATGGCCGGCATGGAGCGTCTACCAACGATATAAATAAAATAAATAAATAAATAAATATCACAGGACAATTCACACCAATTGACCTAGTCCCAAAGTAAGCTTAGCAAAGCTTGTGTTATGAGTACTAGGCAACGGATAAACATACTTATATAGATAGATACATACTTAAATACATATTAAACACCCAAGACCCGAGAACAAACATTCATATAGACGGATGATTTGGTAAAGGCCGCAGGTTCAAGGTGGATGCAAGCCGCTTCCAGCCGTAATGATTGGGTATCAATGAGGGTGGCCTAAGTCCAGCAGTGGACGTCCTACCCTGAAATTATGATGATGCTGATTGTAAAACAAAGTGTATCTAAATTAATTTTAACTCAATTCGTGCTGCGTTGAACAATATCCCCAACGCTACACTAATAAGGCTTTTAGCAACCTTTTGATACAATCTTCTATTTTTAGACACGGCGATATGACAATGGAGGCCGGAGCTTATTTTAAAGCTCATTGATGGTAAATTAGCTTTCACTAACGTCAATTATTTTGTTATAGGGTATGGACAGCGCATGGGGCCCCACCGGTCATTACGTCAACTACGACGAAATACAACAAAACCTCAAGTAAGTACAATACGTTTACTTTTAGTTTACCACTGACAGATGGCTTGCCTTCATTTAATTTCCAACTTTAACACCATACAAATAAAGTAGCTATTACAAAATCTGCAAACGTGGGTAACAGTATTCTAAAATTGGCTTTATTTGTAGGTCGTTAAAGTTGAATATGAAAAGAAGGCAAACCATCTGTCAGTGGTAAACTTTATGTAATTTTACTGTATTCAATTTTACTAATTAAAGCCAGTTTAATGTCCTTACGTAAGTTAAGAATCAAGATGTGTAGGTAAGATACATGTGCTTATTTATTAGTCTTATTTTTAGTACTGTAAGCTGTCTATAGATAATCTAACTACTTATAACCATTGTTCGCGATTTTTTTTTCCACTTAATTTCTCGGTGTATTTATGTATTAGCGTTCGCTGCCGGCTGTCAGACTCGAGACTTCTTGAGATGCCACAAACGCAAATGTGCGCTCAAATGACTGCCAAACTATGACAGTGGCACTAGCGAAAATTACGAAAACGCATATATAAAATGCGTAAGGTAAACGTATCGATGCTCGACACCTCAACGCCCAGTAGATGACACCCATCTGTCACCTCTCTTACTATGACATAAGAATGAAGGTGCCATGTTTTGGGTCAGTGTCGAGCACAGGAACGTTTACCTTAAGCGTTCCGGCAGTGAATGTGTTAAACTGTATTGGTAATAAGAAATTGTGTTGGCGTTTTGGTATTTTCCATATCATGGCGGAAAGTTAATATTGTGGGTTGTTTGCAGCGCGCGCCGGGAGAAGCTGAGCGAAGTGCAAATAGGGCAGATGAGGCGGCAGGTCCACGCGCAAAGGGCCAAAGTCGAGGAGGAGAGGTAAATATATATAATCATAATCATAATCTTTATTGCTCACACGTAGTGTAAAGGTCTTACATAAGCACAGTTAGACGTGAACCCTGCAAGGGCATTGCAACAATTTAACAATCTTAAATCTAAAATCATTATCATTTCTATTAAAATTATACAAGATGTCACACCGTGGAATTCAATGTCAACAAAAAAATATTATTATTAAAACAGTATTAATAAATTCAGCCTAAATTTTTACAGTAAAATCAACATCAATTCAATTAATAGTCCAATTCAATTCAACATTTATTCATGAAAAATACAGTGAATGTGTAAATTAAAATATAAATATGCACCTATACACTACTTTACTAAGTGGTACGGTCAGCTGCAGGGAAAAGGTAAGGGTAAGGTTACCGCCGTTACAGGGGAGTACCTTTTCTCTCTAGCTGACTGTATATGTGTAGGTATATTTCGGTTCTCTATCGTTTGTCCGAAGTATCGTCTTGCATAATTTTCATTTGTCATAAAGTTATGTATTTCTGAAAGCGTATTTTCTTTAGAACTGTTATTAAACTGACCTAACCTAACCCACTGTTTTCTATAAGATGACAATAGTGAAAATCCAGAAAACAGCACGGCTCCATATATTTTATGACCAATTAAATTAAATCATGGGATTCAAAATGGTGTATTTCCTTGTTTTATGGATAAAAAAAGACTGTATTTTCCAAGAAAACTAAGGGGGTGAAATTTATGCCATTTTTGTTGTTATGTGACTTAGTTTAGTTCATAAGCGGAGTTGCGGTCTATAGTGCTAACCCCCAGTATCATTATCGAATAACGTGGACTACTTTATTGTCAACTAGGTACTTTGAACTTGTCCTTCTCTTTTCTTTTATTCCTAGTTTTGAGAAAGGTTCCATTAACATTAGATTTGAATTAGAATTTTTATAGTAGCTCTTATTCGTGGAACACTTATAATTATGTAAAATTTTGTAATTCACATTGTCCATGTTATTCCTCAGTCAAAATTAACTTGAGAAATATGGTATAGGTGAATTTAAATTGAAAGCGAATAAAGATATACCTAATCCATAAACTGTGTAGATTTATCTTTATCTACAATTACGACATGCGGACATTGGCATAGTCATCCATACTAATTAACAACGTGTTGTCTGTTCATTTACTACGATTATGATTTAATTACAACCTTGTAGTGCAATAGTTATAGTAATTTTACCTTAGATATCAATCCAGGGACTTTTTAATTAATAATGTGGTAATCCTATTGTTACAAAACAACGCAAGTCTATTTAGCTAAACTATGATTGTTAAGGTATTTTTTTTACCATTGAGATATATTTTTTGTTGGTCACATTTAACGCAAATGAGCAATTCCCATTCTTTGGTTATGATCATATGCGACCGGTCTGCAAAGTGAGCAACAACGTAATCATGAGTTATAATAATAATACTTAACATCGCAATTGCAGTTTTAAATGTATGAACAAGTAGTTATGCAAGGCAAAAATTCCAAAGTGAAGTCCTACATTGTGTCTTATAATTAAGTAGTTATTTTTTATTTTCCGGCTACCATCTGACTGTTGACTTGGTAAGCTGCACGTGCTTTGTAATACTAGACAAATTCTTGCTAGACAATTATAATAGTACATTATGATACAAGTGTGCTACGTTGGTCATTACACATGAGGCATTATTGTAAGCGCGAGCCGTTAGGCGAGCGCGATAAGGAAGCCGAAGTGTGTAATGATCAATGCACACGAGTTGCATACGACGTTTTTCAACACAATTGCGAGGAAAAAGACAAACTTGTATTGTTAGTAACTTTTGTAATTTTTACAAGGAACATTTCACTGTGGGTTTCTACATCCTTGGTTGCAATATTTATTGAGCTCCTGACGTCTAAATGCACCAGTAATACCGAATATTAACGCAACCTGCAAAGAGATCAAATAAGTATATTAGTAAAGTTGTAGGAACGTATTGCCATATTACTTAACGCAATTATAGAGCTGATACATAAATTTACATTTATAATGTTCAACTGACCTTTGTTGTCAAGTACTGACTGTCCGGAGCTTCTTTTAAAAACTTTTCAACATCGGTTGGTGACGACACCTTTGACTTTCGACCAATAGATCTGCCAGGATGTCTCTTTAGAAATGCCGTCAAGTTACTAAGTATTATATGTTTACAAACTTCATTTTTGGTCTTTACTGTGCTTTTCAACATGGAATATAACGAGCTGGGCTTGTATTTATTTGCCAGTTTATGCTATCACTCGCGTTCGTGCCTCGATAAGTATTTCCGGCGGGGTTAAATTAATATTTTGCTCGTCTTCACTATTTGAAGTAGACGTTTTTGATAGTAATTAACCACACAGCAGCAACTTAACCAAATATTTACGTAAAATGGCACACTAGTTTTGTTTTTTTCGCGCGCCGCACTTTCGATGCGCGCGCAGGTTCAATAAAGGCACTGGAAAAACGGCTGTTCAGCCAGAGCAGCAGCAATATAAAAAATAAAATAAACTATAAATTTAATGTTTGTAATACGATAATTAAGTTAATTTGTGTTTATAAATATACAATTTGATGAAATAAAATGTTTATTTGTCATCTTAACCCTAAAATAATTTAATATTCGTGAAAATATTCAATGTTCTTAGACATAAACTTTTGCTCAAATTAAAAAAAAGTTTATATTACAGCACTTGTACGGTAATGTTTTTACAGCACAAGTGTGGTAATATGCTGAATTATGAAACTAAAAACGATGTAATAAGAGTCCATTTACGAGCAACTGTGTTGAAAAATACCTAATAACGCAAATACAACCTACAATTATGATTTTATTATGAGTTTATGTATTGTATTTACTAAAAGTTGTATTGTAGCCTTTGCTTTGTCCAACTGTATTATTTTGACTTACTCTTTGTTGGTTCCTTACTAAATGCTCCTTTCATCCACTCATAGGTTGACTGGTAGAGATCTCTTAAAGGGATAAGTTCGCCTTTGTACATGCATTTCAACGGTTGTCAATAATGTATTTCTTTTTTTTTCCTTATTTTTGTACAATAAAGAGTTTACATACATACATACATACAATTATGATCACTTACGTATATATAATTTGTCAGTGTTACATAAAAAAGTTGAATCAGAATGCCAGACACGCTTATTTACAATTTTATTACGAAATATTTCCTAATATTTTAAGTAAACAACCCACTAGGTATACGTTATTACGAATAACACTTCAATGAAGTCACGGCTGTGATAATTTAAGTATAAATTGGCGCTAGTAGAATTGTTATAATTAATTGCAACGAATTCGATGCTAGTGAAACGTAAGATTACACTAATATCATATATTATCTAATTTTTACATAATAATTTCATATTGAATACAATTTTTTTTGCTGACTTTACACCTTTAATAAAATCAAAATCAATTCAAAACGTTTATTCTGTAAGTAGGCCGCAAATGGCTCTTTTACATGTCACTTTTTTAAACTGTGTGCTTGGTGACTGTACCTACTTGCATTGTCGTCTAAACTACATAATATGCGTACCATGTTTCAAGTCGATACCAAAAACCGTCGAAGAGTTCCCTTATAAAGAGACGATCCTGGCCGGACCACCAGAATTTTACTGCCAGATTATTGTATTGCCACCTCACTTTACACTCAATCTAGATACATCAAAAAACCAATTCAACAGATCGAATAAATCACAACTGCATTACTATTTATTGCTCTTCCGGTATCATCAGTCATTACTTCATTAGTAAATCTGAGCACTACAAAATATATTAAAGTAATCAACACACCCCGACACAAGTGATACTGAGATAATAAAAAGGTATAACCAAATTGCCTCCACCACCTGATGCAGCGGTCTGTTGTCTAATTTTTTTTTCATAT
This sequence comes from Archips xylosteana, assembly GCA_947563465.1. Classification (NCBI taxonomy): domain Eukaryota; kingdom Metazoa; phylum Arthropoda; class Insecta; order Lepidoptera; family Tortricidae; genus Archips; species Archips xylosteana. Next base: position 10,289,731 of record OX387347.1, on the reverse strand, counting down.
ATCTAACTTACTAGCTAATAACTATACTCCATGAGAACGTTCGTGGTACACTCAGTATGCTTAGTATAAGTTTTACTTCACCAAAATACTTCTCGATTGCGTTTACGTAAAAATTTCAATTCTATGGAAACATGGACTCGCGCGCGCGGAGGCGCTGTCCATGTTTCCATAGTAATTGATTTTTTTACGTAAACGCGATCGAGAAGTATTTCGGTGAAGTAAAACTTATACTAAGCGTACTGTACCTCTACCATGAGTTACACTAGTTTACAGTGACCGTACTCGCTAGCGACGGCGTAAATGATTTGTATAGAGAATTGTGTACAGCGCCTCTAGCGGTCACTTACGGAAGTACAATTCTCCATACAAATCATTTACGCCGTCGCTAGCGAGTACGGTCACTGCCAACTAGTGTAACTCATGGTAGAGCCTCTGGTATAAAATTTTGGAGCGAAGTAGCGCTATTTCACGCTCACTTACACATACCTTTTTATGTAACAGATAGCCTGGTGTTTAGAGAACCTGACTACGGAACTTGGAATTCCGGTTTTGATCCGCGGTCGGGTAGGGGCAGATATTATGTATGAAAAATACGAATGTTTGATCTCGAGTCTCGGCTGTAGAATAATGTATTTATTTAACTACTAGCTGTTGCCCGCGACTCCGTCTGCGTGGATAGGGGTATAAAAAATAGCCTACGACCTATTCTCAGACCTAGCAAATACAGAGAAATCGGTCGTGCCGTTTCGGAGGAGTTCGATAACAAACACCGTGACACGAGATTTTTATATATTAGATTTATAGTATGTAAGTAAATTTATCCGTTGCGTTTGCAGCCATAATAGGCAGAAGCTTTGGTTGATTTGATATCACCTGTGATTTGAGACTAGGTCAATTAGTTAATGGAACAAATCAATCAATCGATCAATCAATGAGCAATCTGTTGTTTAATTAATTTTTATGCTTATTTGCGTGGGACAAAATAACCATACAGTATTTGATTTGGTAGCTAGACTAGTTAGTGTAGTTGCTCCGTGGTAATAATAGTGGTTCCTACTAAACATTAAATTCTTGTAATCATTGCACTTGACACGTGGTTATGATGGAAACATGTTTTACAAGCTTTATGTCTTGTCGCTATTGTGCGGTCAGTTTATTGCAGTTGCATTAATTCTTGTTTCGCTATAAGATAATTATTACAACTTTTATTATTACCGTTATTATCGTAGAATGGAAGGTAGTATTATCTGCACCTAAAGTGGTAGGAAGTAGTTTGTTGTTTGTTGCACAGTTCAGATACTGGTTTAATTGTATTTCCTTTCCTGGGAAACTTTACTATTATAATTTCTTTAGCTGAATGCCACATTAGCTGTTTCATTGTGTTATTATTAAAAAAGTGATTCCTTTGTTCTCGATTTAATGTAATAAACCTAAAGCTCTATTTAAGTTTGTTGCAAAGTTTAAATTGACCGCTTAGCTTCAGTAACGCGGACTACTTATGTTATAAAAAATGTTCTGGAAGCAAATTACGTAACTTAGATTGCTGCTGTATAACTTATACCAACTTATACTTAGGTTAACGTGATGTTAGAAATTGCTTTGTCACGTCACATCCCATTTGTAGAATCGCAAAAGCCACTTGAGTTATCGTAGGTATTCATCATTTTGCTAAAAAACCCATTTAAGTACCTGGAGATCTTAACAGGATGGTAATGCGAAGTGTTTCCCATTAAAAATAGACAAGGTTGTTTGGACAAAGCAATTTGTTGGAAAAACATTGTCGTCCTCCCACACCTGTGATGAAAAGGATAATTGAAGTGTACACGGAGGCTTTAATCTCAAAATGTAGAGCTGGAAAAGTACCTACCATAACTTAGACCATTGGATTAAATATCTGAAAAAAATGTAGGTATATTTTTTTCGCTTTTAAAGAAATGGTTACCAAGGTACCTAATTGTTTGTGATGACCAACTTTCAAACAGCTAAAGTAAACGCCCCTGTCCTCGACACTGACCCAATACATGGCACCTTCAACCTTATGTCAATAGTAAGATAGGTGGCAGATGGGTGTCGTCTACTGGGCGTTGAGGTGACGAGCATTAGTACGTTTACCTTATAACTCAAAAAGTTTGCTTAGATGACTAGACATGTTCTTTCCGTGTACCATTCAATTACAAAAAGTCTCTGTACGTTGATTTACGATTTTTAAATGTATGTTACCTATACGTCACTAACCTATGATATTTGTTTGTTTCTATGTAAGGGGTAAGGTAATATAGCCTTAAACCGAATACAATTACGGTTTCGATATTTAGCGTGGATGATAGACTTCTTGGCCGGAGCTATCTACTGTGCATATGCATAATGATACAAGTACGCTAGCTCTACATGCTGGGCCATCAGGATCGTTTTCAAAAAATTTGCATATAGTTAACGGCTTAATCAAAACAAAAACCACGATCACTTTTTTTGTGTAACGAAAGTTAGTCACACAAAGTATACGGGTAACTCCGTTACACAAAAATAATTAATTAAATTTTGTTTTAATTAATCCCTTAATTGTGTACAAATTTTTTGAAGACGACTCATCATCGGCAACACATAGCGCTCTGTTGCATTGCGTTCGTATCTAGATGTATAGAATGTTAAGTGTGTTTGTTTGTCACCAGTCGTCGGGTAGGCGCGGCTGGCTACCACTCGCAGCGCTCCTGTAGGGACCCGCCGGCAGTCCGGCCGCAGTCCAACTACTACGAGTACGAGAGCGCGCCGCCCAAGCGACCCGGAAAACTGTCACACTACCACTGAACCATGGACCTTTTCCATATGGATTTCGCAAGAATAACTCCATTATCGTTGCCAAGACGACAAAGGTGTACGAGTCGTTTGTAAAGAGAATTAGAGGCTCAGTGGAGCGTGGTCAGATATTTTGATCACCTTGGCTGCTCCTATTTATCAACTGGCGAGATACGTATAAATGTTAACTAAAGATCATTTAGCCGCTGCACTTGTAGACGCCATTTTTATATAATGGATTCTAAACTCGTTTATTTTTATCTAAAAATACTACGTAATCTTTTAACAGCGGCATCCAGTGGGTAAAGGAGTCCTGGGCTTCCACCATGAGAACTGAGGCCAATCTGTGTTCATCTTTCGTCCAAATTACTTAATAAAAAGCAGACGCCCGAACCCTACTTTTTATCAGCGTTAAAAGTAACGAATTAAAGCACTTTTATACCAGACAATTCACGTTGATTTTACTATCAATTTAATGGCAAACCCAATCACGTACCCAGCACAATCCAAATATCAACCTAACATAAATGTAGATCTCGAGTCAACATTTTCTTTTGTTTCGTTGCATTTGGCGCTGACTAAGTAGACATCAAGGTGTTGTAATTGTAATCGTACACAATGTATACAAGTTATTGAAGTATTTCAATGATGCTCTACATTTTATTCTTCGAAATAGTCACAACATAGCAGTAGAACCCGATCTCCTTGAAATGCCGCGATATAAGATGTCGTGATACCTTCATACCCACACAAATGACAGTTGAATAGGTTTTCCAGCCAGTGGTCTATTATTAAGATCTTAATTATCACAGTTTATTGAATAAATTGAGTACAAACCTGACTTTGAATACGTTAAATTGCTGTTGGTCGAGGCTGACCCGATATGTCACGATCATAAAGTATGACTAATGCCTACAACGGACATTGAGAATAAAACTGGCACAATAAGTATAAATGTATATGACATACATGTATGACCTCCTTATTCATAAAAAGTTAAAAACATGTAGGACAATGTGCATTATTTTATCTGTATCTAGCAAAAACTAATATCAGAGTGACATACAGAAATGAAAAGAGACAAACGAATTGTAAATTAACCCAAGCATAAGGGTGCATTTACACCAGAGATGTACTATGCTACTTTGCTATTCATGCGTTTGATATCCACCAATCATATTAGTAGGGGAGCCCAAGAGGGGATTTGTGAAGTTACTCAAGCGCGTCAGATTAAGATAAGGTGGGTTAATTATTAGCAGAACAATGCACATATCACTTTCAAATTAATTTTAACTTAACATCCCCTATGAAAACCTGACGCGCGCCCTTCCGTTTGGCCACCCTCACCATGCAAAGTGGCAGTTTATCATACATTTATTATCAGTGGCACGCTGTAGTATCAAATTATCAAAATCTGACGCGCTCGAATATTTCAAAGAATCTATTTTTTTACTAAGTTTTTTGACGGGGTGCCCCAGGCAAACCCCCCCACGAAGTGCTCATATTCAATGGGGGTACTTTAGAGGGTATAAGGTATCCCCCGTATATTAATCGGCCGCGCTCGAGTAACTTCACAAATCCCCTCTTGGGCTCCCCTACTGTATTCCTTGGTCTACATAGCATAGCACTGGTGGTAACGGGTTCAACTAAGCTGTGTTTTATATATGAAACGATGCGTGCTGTGGATCCGTGTTCTGGATCTTCCTTGAACGGCTACATAGCTTAGCATGTGGAAAAGGTCACTTCGTAACGTAGCTTTAAAATCCTTGCAAAATAGCTGCATAGCAAATCTTTGGAGGAAAGCCACCCTAACACTAACAAGTGTTTATGATTTATGCATAAGCTGGTACTAATTTTTTCGTCTCTATTTAAATATTTCCGCTAGCTTCGTACAAATTATATGCACACCTTTGTCGACAAAATTAAGACTTACAGAAATTTATTTTGCTGATCTTGGCGACAGCAGTTACTAACATTACACTTTTTTTTGTAAATTTCTGCCACTTTAATCTCGACATCATCTCTAAGTTTTTAATAGCCAATGCGTTGCTTTTTTACTCTGAATCCTTAATGTAAGTTATTTGTTGCTATTTGCTGCCGATATGCTCTGCTAAAGGCGCTGCCAACTGGCCAAAAAACTTACAGTAGAGCCAGTAAACTTAGCACGACGCACTGTCTTGTATCTAATTAGAGATCTGAATTATTTAATAGTATGGAATATATGTTATAAACATACGACCTCGTCACCTTCCACATAACATTGTGGTTTCAAAAACACATTGTGTAATTAAAAGCAATATTTTTCTTGTTTTAATGTTAACGACCTAGTCGTAAAGCCAGTTGAGATATTAATATGTAACTTACTATTACCTGATCTTTAGAGCTGATGTATGTGTACGATCGTAAAAGGATAGGTATCCACATAAGCGCCTCCGTTTAGGGCTGACCAGACATTAGTGATCTTTTTTCGACGATGTCGTAAACGATCTGTTTATTTATAGTTATAATGGCAGTGAATTAATACCTACATAAAATAATTCATTTAGCATAAATTTACGTTAAAAAGATCGTAATTCCATTGCTACTTACATTCCTAACTAAAATTATTTTAATTCCTTTTCAGTGAGAAGGTATGACGTTTTATCAATGAAGAAGTTTTCCTTTTTCAGTTACATTCACATGCAAAGTACCTACTCACAGATAAGCAATTTATATTGAGTTGTAGTTTACATAAGTTAAGGTTTATCAAAAAGCTTTAAATTCAAGATTAGTCGTTAAATTTTATATAAGTCTTTAATTTAATCTGAAACTAAACAGATAAATAACATTTGTATGACTGAATAATTTATTTATTTACCTCTAACTCATATTGTTTCATTCGGTGTATTTGTAGTGTCGTGGTGCGATCTGTTCCTTAAGTAAGTACTTAGGCATGTTGAGACACATGGTACTTGTGCGTTCTTTATTTAGTACATACACACACCTTTTCCCAGTTTTGTGATATCTTTATATGTAAATCTAAACTATAGTTCTAATTCTAATCTAACACAGATAGTCCTTAAGTAGATAGTACGAAGGAAGCTAGACAATTACATATTCTTAGTTTTGTAAATATTTATGATTTTTTTTTTACTGAGATTAAATTGTGTATTATAAAGAATGATAAAATATGTTGAAAAACGTGACTTATAATCGTGTAAAAATATATTTCGTATGAATGTGAACAAAAGACAGAGATTAGTGTTATTGCAATGTATTTGCATCGAAGTGCCCATAATTTTGTACATAAAGTAAAGTAAAACACATGGTCTTCACGTGTTTGTACTATAGGCGATATTAGTTTGTATATAAAGTGTAGGTACATACTAGCTATTTAGACATATCAGTTTATAAATTGGCCATCTTGTACCCTGAATAAAACAATTTATTATCGTCAATACTTTTGTTTTTCCTTTACAAATCTAAATAACACCCACTCCATGACATTATCATTGGTCAAGTATTTGATCGTCGTAAATTTGACCACCTTATTACGTTTGCCCGTATGTGAGTCATTGAATTGTTCACTTCATGATGTGGCCGAAGATTTCATGAAATGAAAGATATCCGCTGCCTACGTCATGGCCTGGCCTTATTAATGACTTGAATTTGATATTAAGGCCACGCTATTGTGATAAATTGATAATATTATAAAGTGGTTGACCATTATTATGAAGTGGCTGTTGCTTTACCTAATCAAATCTTAGAGTAGTTAGCTGATGTTAAAAACATCAAAATAGATGATAAAAGTGCGAAAAATTAATCTAAGCTAAAACACCCTCACATATTCTCATTACCTACATCATTTGCGTGATATACCTACCCTTCATTAATGATATGGCCGAACTTGGATTAACTTATCATGAAACGTTGAAGTTTGAATGATGTGGTCAGTTTTAGCAGGTCATTTCATGAAATCATTCTATTCATCACCTTTTTATTAAGTACACGAAATTTATTCTATTTGCGTCATTTCTCGGAAGATGTTGTCCTACTAATTTTATTGAAAAAAAAAATTGTAAATGAAAATAAAGTGACAGTCTGTGATTTAGAGGACCTCTAATGTCAACAGAACAAGCTTAGCCACTTTACAAGTTTCGAGCGAGTCCCTGTCATGCTAGATACTTTTCAAAGAAAGCGTTGTTATGAACACACTGTTTCCAGGGCCGGATTAACCATGTTGGGCCCCCAGGCAATATAATTTTCGGGGCCCCCTTTCAGCCAAATATCAACTGCACTTTTCAAGAAGTCAAATCAGATCAACTATGGTAGCATGCATTGAACGAAAGGACGAACCCTTTTTTCCATCCAGATAACCAAGTTTGATAACTGGTTGACAACATGGAAAATTTCTTCTGTTAAGAAAACCAGTTGTGTCAGTGGAATTATAAATTCATATTCATAACAGAGCTGGAATAAAATTTACTTATAAAATAACATTTATTTTTGTTAATCTTTATTGACCTCTTTTCAGGAATTATCTTCTCTTGAAATACCAAGCATAATGTTCACTATTCTACAAGTGATTTTATCAAACACTGTAGCGTAAGTAGCTAACGTTTCAGGTTTTGCCTTGTTTCTGGTTGAGTTCAAGGATATTTTAGTCCACATTGCTTACCTACCAGTTTTTTACTGGGACGACACTCTCCCGCAAAGACAACTAGTACCTAACCAAGTGTGATTACGAATGTGGAAGGACGGTTCCACTCAGATACCTACCTGATTTTCTTCACGGAAGAAATGATCCACCTAGTTAACCAGTTATCAAACATGGTTATCTGGGTGGAACAAAGGCCAATAGCAAGAATAGGTACTTGTTGTCATCGAGGATACAAAATTTCCAGTTAAATTTTCACTCCGAAACCTTTTTAATTTCTTAGTTGCACACACGGGACCCTTTGGCGACGCGGGGCTCCTAGGCAGTTGCCTTCTCAAAATATTTTAGCTGATGATTGGGTAAAAACTGAAAATCCCTGTAAAAACGAGTCATGCACACCGTAACAAACAAATGTTGTCTTCCTTGTGGACAGAAAATTCGTTTAGGTTCACTTTCGTTCACATTCCTACTTCGTCCACCATCCACTTCGTCAACATTCCCATTTCATCCATATTCCCATTTCGTCCTTTTTCCACTTCGTCCACATTCCCACTTAGTTAACATTCCCATTTCATCCATATTCCCACTTCGTCAACATTCCTAACCGATTTTAATGCGGTTTTCGCTATGTCTTAGCTTAATTCTCAGGGAAGATTTTATTTTGTGATTTAGGTAGGTATTCATTTTAAGAAAAATACTTGCTAAGCACGGTGCGGGTCAGTACTATTCAGATACACTACCAATTTCGTTACTATTTTGTTACGAAATGAGAATGTGGACGAAATGGGAATATGGACGAAATGGGAATGTTGACGTAGTGGGAATGTGGACGAAGTGGGAATGTGAAAGAAAGGAGAATATGGACGAAATGGGAATGTTGACAAAATAGGAAGTGGATGAATTGGAAATTGATTGTGGACGAAATGGAATTGCTGACGAACTAGGAAGTTGACAAAATGGGAATGTGGACGAAGTGAACCTAAACGAGAAAATTAGCGACTCCGAGCCAGCAAACTGAAGATTTATTGAAATGTGTTGAAAGTTGGCCAGGCGTCCCACACGCCGATGTATATTAACTAAAAAATATTGGCTATAGACCCATAACTTTTGTCATATCCAAAGGAGGGATGCGAACAAAAAAAATGTTTATGAGCCAATTATTTTTCAGGTTTTCTTAATTGTGGTTAACAAAATGTTTCCCTACATTTCGTCGTATCCTACGAAAAGGGGCGTAATTACGAAAAGTTGATTTTACAGGAGACGGTATAAACTGTTTAAAAAAATCAGCGTAGAAGCTTATGAACTGAAACTAAAAACTAAGAATACTTAATACCTTACAATTGATATAGATAAATATTATTTTTATTATTCAAGTTATTTGTATAAAATATGTTCCTTAATTCTTTTTTCCACGCTAATTTAAACCAAACGTTTATTTTTTCACAAGGAATAAGGGCGTAAGCACCATAATGTCTTTGATCGTCGTGAAAAAGAGGGTCTTAAACGCATTTAGGGCTTTCTTCAATTATGTCTGATATGTTTTTAGTCGAATTTAATCCTATTACTATTACTAATATGAAAATTTATGAAGATGTTTGGATGTTTGTTAGTCAATCACGCAATAACGGCTGAACGGATTTACATGAAATTTGGAATGGAGATAGTTTGAGGCCTTAGGATTAATGTTATCATAGGATAGTTTTTATACCGGAAAATTGCATACTTTCCATGGGATAGCGATAAACGTATTCTTCGCAGACGGAGTCGCGGGCAACAGCTAGTATAAAATATATGAGCTGACATAAATGCTAATACTTGTAAAATAAAATTTGCGTTGATCACTTTAATAAATATTAACATGATTTTCATCACCATCATCATTTTAGCCTAAAGACGTGCACAGCTAGACATAGGCCTACCTCATTGATACCCGATCATTACAGTTGGAAGCGGCTTGCATCCACCGTGAACCTGCGGTCTTTGCCAGATCATCCGTACATCTCGTTGGTGGACGTCCAACGCCGCGCTATCCCAACGACTATCGGTTCTGCGTGTTATATGACCTGTCCATTGCCGTTTCAACGAGCTAATCCGTTGGGTTATGTCGATGACCCTTGTCCTTCTACGAATCTCCTCATTCCTGATTCGATTACCTAGAGCAACCTCGCACATATCCCTCTCCATAGCTCGTTGAGCGACTCTGATCTGAGCCTATTCACCCACACACTGGTTAAAGACTTTTATTCTTGATCACTGTGGTAGTTCAGACGAAAAGACATTGCGGAGTTATCCGAAAGCTGTCCATCCGAGTTGAATTCGACGATTTTGTCCTCATTTTCGAAGTTTAACCTTCCAAATTGGACAGTTTGTCTCAGGTCGAATCGAACTCTCAACCATAACGTGGTTAGGGGGCCACATGGACATAGAACATGACTTTCGTCGTGTTCATATTCATTCTGAGGCCTATCCGTAGGGAGACTCGGTTGAGGCCTTTGAGTATCATACTGACTTTCTCCATCAATATTGTCAGCAAATTGAAGTGAGTGATGTGTTCGCCGTTGACGTTGATATCTAGTCCTTTCTGTTACAGGCACTTAAAGGCGATTTCTCGTATATATATTACTATTTTTTTCCTTTTATATTCATAATTTCTTCGAGATAAATGTGGACTTTCACTAAAACTGGCATCCAACTGAACTGTTTAAGGAACCGAAGAAATTAGAAAACTGAAATTACTTAGGGCTTTCAACGACAATGTGTCATCAGAATAATTTTTCAGTATTTCGCTGCTGTCAACAATTTGATGAATCAATGATAAAAGTGGTTGGTCTTTTTGCTGGCGATACTTGTTTAATATGGCTTGTGGCCGAAAACTTTACTCTATTAATTACTGCTTTATTGCTTTGTGCCTTCATATCTTTTTGTACCGATAATACAAAAATTAATGGACAGCAACTTGAGAGACATGGTTGCTAGGCAAATTATCTTGCAATGCCAACGAAGTATCCCGAAATTTCTGGATGGATTGTAAAGAAAATTGTTCTGGTAGTAATGGCTGCAAAGATCGGCGCAGATGCTGCGTCTGCAGATTGCAGAGCTTGATGAATCAGCATGAATTTGTGCTATAACGCCAGAAGTTCTCCCTAAGTATATTCCAATTTCCTTCCTCCCTCTCTTTGCATAATTTCAAAAAATTGGTATATTTCCTTCCTGTCCATTAAAATATAATTTTAAAATGAAGTAAAAATAATTTTATAGTGAAACTAGCTGTTGCCCGCGACTCCGTCCGCGAAGAATAGGGGTACTTATAAAAAATAACCTACGACCTATTCTCAAACCTACCGAATACAGGAAAAAAAAGGTTTCATAAAAATCGGTCAAGCCGTTTCGGAGGAGTTCGATAACAAACACCGTGACACGAGATTTTTACGTATTAGAATAAAATAATTATGTTAGTAAAATGATTTAAAAATTACTGAAGCTATTTTTTAGGAATGAGTAGGTATAAACTTGTCATTATATCCACACATTCCATTAAATATGTAATTTCGCTCTCCAACCCTTGTGGAATTGGTGAATCTGGTGGGGCTGAAAATAATTAGGCACATTCAATTACTATTAAAATGACAAAATTTTGTAAAAGCTGATTATTTGTTCACTTTTTAAACGGGCATAACGTCTGTTAAGGCTTTTTACGTGTACAAAGAACCGTAATGTATTTTAATGTGAGGCATTATTGACGGTATCATTTGATGTTATTCGTTTAATATTACATCTATAAAACTTGTTTTTTTGCTTAATACTCTTCTTTTTTACATATTTGACTAAATTATCTCGTTTTAAAATTATTTCCATCGAAAACAGGCGCAACGATCATAGCGACACCAGCCAAATGTCCGTGGAAGCGGGACCTAACGTTAACTTGTGGCTTGTTTCCATGGAGTCTGCTTATGTAATTTAAAATCTTGATTTAACCAATTTAACACACAATTTACGGCTAACACTATTAATTTTTGCTAAAACATACACCATTGCTATTGCGCAAACGCTCCGTGTGTAAAGGGCGTAATGGCGCCCGCGGCCGGCGGCGTAAGCTCCCCGCGCTTCAACTCTCCGCGGAATACGGCTCTTACGGCTATAGCGGCGTTATTCGATGAAGAAATTGGAGCCACTGCAATTGTGGCTAATTTGAAAAAGTTGAATAACTTTTCCAAATAAAATGATAGGGTCTTATTTTTTAGGTCAGTAGATGTAAAAAAAATCGTAGAATTCGAATATCAAAGAAGAGGAAAACAGTATTAATGGCGATTACGCCCCTTTTCCTAGGATACGACGATTTATTGGTTGGTGTTCAAAGTGTACGGCGTCAAAGGCATGACTACATTTAATCATACGTTATACCTACATAAATTACGTGACATTTTGATTATTTAAAAATATCAGTATCAACTAATCAAGTTCTACATTATGATATTTTCCATGCTAGATGCTGGTTGCATCTAGCATGGAATAGTACATTGTTGTAGAGGCTGGAAAGTAAGCAATAGATGGACGAGTTTGTTTGAGGGCCGACGCGTAGCGGAGGCCCTCGAAAGTACGAGTCCATCTATTGCACTTTTGGCCGAGACTAAACATTGTGCTTTTCACGACTAATGCGAGGAAATAAAAAACGTTTCTTATAATAAAAATAAATATTTAATTAAAGTTTATGTTAATGTTTGCATGGGGGCAGTTGTTAAAACTCATTGTGATGTTTTTCCCTGGAAAGCTGATTTCAGTGTTCTGCGTCATTTCAGTCGGTCGGGAACTTAATCAAACATAGTTAGAGTTAGAGTTAATGTGAGCGGCCGTTGCGGCCGCTACGGCCGCTCACATAACTCGAACTATGTTTGATTTAGTCGCCGTCACGACGCGTCGCCGGTGGCCTTACCGGCCTAGTGGCCAGTATCAAAAACCACATAATTAAAAAATAAAATCCTTAACCTTGCAGCGCTTAAAAAGTTTAATGCTGTGGCGTTTTTCATACTTAAAAAAATTAAAGCATTTTGTGCATATTATGCGTTTAAGGAAAAAAACACCTCATTAAAGTCATGAATGACGCATTCTCATTGGTCAATTGAATTTCACATGCAGCAGACGATTACTTTTGATTGGTCGTTTCAGCACGCCGGGAATGAAATTCAGAAATTATCTTTGAAAAAGTCGAATCGTATTATGAAATACATATACTGATACGACCTGTTTTCGATTAGTGTAACATTGTTGTCGTGTTTGCGCGCCATAAATGAATCAGCTGTTAAATGTACATATATAGGCAGTTTTGTGTACTGGATTTAGGTTATCTATGGCCACATTTTCGAGCAGTGTCGTGAAAAAATATGTTCATATGTTGGCATGTTAAAAGTGACATGTAAAAGAGCCCTTTGCGGCCTACTTGCAGAATAAACGATTTGATTTTTTTTTTTGTGAAATACGTGACCCATTATTTACTTTCACACCATTGGTACCATTTTTTGATTTGTTCCTGATTCGTCATAGGTATTCTTAATAAAATTGGTCATATTTCTAAATCGACACTTTCCTAACTGGTCATATTCGTAACTCGTCATATTCCTGATTCGTCATATTCCTTAGGTACTCTTCCTATCGTGTACATTTTTGTATGCACAAACTTTACATTATTTGCCATTTCTTTTGGACTCAGCCTTAATAGTCCGGGAGCCGACTGCAAGAAACCCTACCTTATAAAAAAATAGAAAATACCTACTCTGTAGGGGTAGCTGACTTTTAGTAGCTTCAACTGCTCTTGGTCGGCCGCGGCTTAACTTGGCAAAATTTGTGCAAATGAAAAAAAAGTGGTGCAAAAAAAACCTCATAGAAAAATAGAATGAAACTTGTATGATAGGATAGAGACCTTTTGAGGACAGTAAAAAAAGTATAAGTAAATTACTGTCTAATAACCGTAGTACAAAGTATTCACGACACGCGCACACACACGCACGTGTTCACGATTTCATTTGACGGTACAATGACGAGTTAGGAATATGACAAATCAGGGATATGACCAGTTAGGATAGTGTCGAATTAGGAATATGACAAATCAGGGACATGACCAGTTAGGAAAGTGTCGAATTAGGATTATGACGAATCAGGAACAAATCCCATATTTCAAGCGAAATAAAGTTATCCTATTTTATTCTATACGTTCCGATGAAAAACCTTTAGGGGGTGTTTCACCACCTTATTGTCAAACTACTGGCTACGTAACCAATGAATAAACTAAGTACTGGACAAATCTGTCGGCTAGAGTTTTTTCAGTTTCACCACTCCGGTCCTGTACAAACTAAGTACCACTTAACTAATCGTCGGTTTGACAAAAAGTCGGAATGGCAACGTCGCATTTCGCAACCACGCGTTCCTGTTCGCACACTTTCGTTCAAAGAGTGGCTCATTATTAACGCAAAAGAAATCATTAACTATGTAATTTTTAAATAAATCTATTTTTTTGCATAAACCAATATATAACATTATAATTAATCCAAAAACGGTATTTATTTACGATACTTTGTTAACAATAACAAAGAAAAATAAAATCACGTAAAACGAATCCAAAAGTGGCGCCAAACCATATGACAGATTAACTTTTTTTTTAATGGCGATGTACAAATTCAGGTAGAACAAACGAATGTGCCACTGAAGAAAAGTCTATAATTAAAAAATATTACGAAATTTTAGATTTATTTTTACATACTAAAAGCGTACCTATATTTTTTTATTCAAATCTTGACGTTTAATTTCTTGTTTGCAATTTAGCATGACTTTTTTCTTTAAAAAATAAAAAAAAACTTTGATTTATTTTTCTGGAACTGGCTGAAGGGCTCTCCAACCATGGCCACAAAAAAATAAACTAACTAATTAAAAAGTTATGTGACGGATAACAATGCTAAATGCCGGCTGATCTGATGGTCAAATTAAGAAATAGTTTGTCCGTCACTTAGCGCTAATCAAGACTAGTGAAACAGAAATTTTTATTCCATCTGACAAATAAGGTTATGAGTAAGCTAATCCGAACTTTAAAAAAAGTGGTGAAACAGCCCCTTAGAGGGGTATTAATCTATTAGCTAACCTAATCATCTGCTGAAATATACCGGATAAATTTCAAAACACCTTGTAGGCTTGATAAATTCTGGCGTGTAAGATAGACTCAACCTTGTCAAGGAATACTTAATTCCAACAGGAACCATAATCTGATTTATTTAGGGGTTTCAGTGTCCTCGACACAAATGTACTGTATTTTTCTTGCCGTTTATCTTGACAAAACAATGCTAAGCCATTGGTCGTTAAGGGCAAGGTCGAGTGTCGCGTGCCTGCTACCGTTTATCGCAAATTGTTTTAGTAGCCCCTATCTGCCCTTTGTCGTGACCTTGTTACCGGGATCGTGGCGTCTGCTGGCTACCTGAAATTGTTTTACTGTGTACGTCCCTAATTTAATGCCAGTTGAGACATACATTTCAACATGCTTCAGACGCTTGAGGCAGTCGTGATCCACATGGTTCGTAAATGCTTTTCACTTAGTTGGGTATATTATCCTTGAATTGTAACTACGGGTTTTTTCAAAATTTCTATAGGATTTCCAAAAAAAATACATCATAGACTACATTCACGTTCGAGTCAACGGGAACATCGGGATAAAAAGCACACTTTATTTATGTTGTTCCAGAGATCTGAATAACAAATTGCATCTAAATCCGTCCAGCCATTTTGGTGCATGCACACACGAACGCAGTATAATGCACACTATGCACAGAACCTATTAATATAAAATGAGTTCTATTTTAGACAATTTTTGTGTAATGGAATAGGTACACATGGAAATATCACGTGAAATACGGGATGCCAATAGGATATTTCACGCAGGAGAATTCACTGTTGATTGATGGAATGGAATATACTTCCCTATACAAAAGTAGGTAAGTATTGGATTTTCCTCGAGTGATCACAAATTCAGAGAACGTCTTTCAAAAAAGCGGCACTATTAAAACTTTTCAATTAAAAGCTACTGTTCCGGGTTAGCTACTCACGTAGCTTCACAAAGTTTATAGATGGAGTAAGTGACTACTTAGTTTCCTACAGAATTTCCGCTCACTTTTTCCTCTGCCTTTTAAAAGAATGTGTTTTCTATGTTAATTCATGTTTATAAAGCTGCTTACCCGACCGAATTACAAAAAAAAAATGTTATTGTTATGATGATTGAGCTCTGGACAAACATGTTCGTTTAAAATTAAGTAAAAAAACTGAATCACGAACAGGGTGAACCGTTTTCATTGCAAATTATCAGGTTGACATTTCATACATCTTCCAAAGAAAACATCGTGAAATTTGTTGTGAAAAGGTTGCACCCTGGTACGCGATTCACTTTCCTTCACTGTACAGCAAATATGCGATATCCTAAATGTCAAAAAGTCAACAACTTGATCCTTCCGAGATACAGCGAAATTAAAGTTGTTAAGTAAAAACCCCTATGACGTCAATACGTCGACTAAGAACCGCAAAGCGAGATAATAATCAAGATTTATACATTAAGTCAAAGCCTCGAACTTTTCTTACGTAGACAGCACAGTGAGAACATTAAGCAGACCAGAGCATTTTATTCATTGCCAACGTCACGAGTGCCCGCAAAATTTATTACGGTTCGAAAATTGACGTCGCATACCTCTAAAATATGCTAATGTGCTATGCCGTCACGTCTGCGAATAAAAGTAATGTTTCGCAAGCTGCCATATAAAGCCAGGGAGCCGTTGCTCAATTTTGCGAAAAGCTCCTAAGTACCAGTTTACAAGACAGGTTGGATGTTGGATGACCAGTCTCCTTACAATCGAATTTAGACGTGACATTAGATGTATTCGCGGTAGATATCCGTTGTACTTAAAGGTCCTGAATATCAATATTACCTACTGCACACACATACAAACATACATTATTATATTTGATGCTGTAAACAATAATAATGATACGGATAGGTACCTAATAATTAGTCTCTGACGTGGAATGCGCCTTAATTTGTTAAGTATCAAACTATAGGTAGGTACTTATGTAGTTTAATCTTGATGGAGTAAAAGTACTAGTAACAGACGTACCAATGTGGCGCCGTCTATTTAAGTACATACGTCGGATACTGGCCTTATACCTACCACAAAATTCGATTTTCGAACTTCGTATCGTGCGTGCCGTTCCGGTCGTGCTAATACTTAGTAGGTATTAAACAAAAGAGTGATGTTTGAAATGGACAATTAAGTATGTAAATAAAAGAGGATCGAAATTCAGAGTCCACAAGATTTAAAAAATATTTGATTGAAAATATAAGTGACGCAGCTTTAATTAGACACTCCGATTTAAATTTTTTAATTGGGTGGGGATCTGTTGTGTTGTATGTATCCAGTGTGTCACGAAAATCTTAGGATAATACACTGACGTAAAGGGTCGGTTACTAAAATGACTATAACTTCAAAACCCGCTGTGATAGCTTCTTCGAGTAAAATGAGTTTAGTAAAGAGTTTTATTCTTAACAAGAAAAAGTTTAATTGAGAATAAAACTCTTTACTAAAGTCATTTTACTCGAAGAAGCTATCACAGCGGGTTTTGTAGTTATTGTCATTTTTGTAACTGACCCTTTATTTTCGCTCGTCAGTGTAGGTATACATGGGCTAAAACCAATTGCAATTCTGCAGCCACATCACAACGCTTTACGCTGCGTTACCTTCTCAGTATACTAACAAATATAGATCTAGTATCTCTTACGTTGGGGGTTTGTCTGATAAGATTTATGGCATTTTAAAATCAAACAATATTAATGTTGCCTTTAAGACTAACAACTCTTTGTACTCTAGGCTATGTAACCACAAAGAACAGGTAGATAAGGGAACTAGATCGGGGGTATACAAGCTTACTTGTAATGACTGTAATGGGATATACGTAGGACAGACAGGCCGAAGTTTTAATACTAGATTTAAAGAGCATGTTTCGGCATATAGGAATGAGCATCCAGATAGATCGAATTTTTCAAAACATTTGTTGGAATCAAATCATTCATTGTTAGATTCAGATTCTTATGAAGTGTTACATTATTGCGGCAAGGGGTTGCGTCTGGATGCTCTGGAATGCATGGAAATAATTAGGTACAACACTATGTGGTCTATTATTAATGAACAGGTAAATTTAGTATCTTCTCCTTTACTGCGGCTTGGGTCTAATTTGAACAGTTAGTATTAATAAAATATGCCTTATAAATAAATAAACAAAAATTCAAGGTAGTTTTATAATATGTCAATAAAAGTTAATTTTTGTGGGGTAGTTTGAGAATAAGAAAAATAAAGTGGGTACTTGTGAAGTTACAGTGACAAGTTAAAACATTTGTTTTGGTTTGTTAGTTTAACATTTGGTAGCATAGCATACGGTTGTGGTAACTCTGAAGATGCGCTCTGGTTGAGTTCGAAACGCGTCAGTGTAGCTTGGTGGTGGTGATGGTTGTGTTTATGTGATTTGTGTGTGTTCGTACAGTGTGGAGGTGGAGGAACTGCATGAACGCACATTTCTTGCATAAACGTAACTATTGTAAGGTCGCGGGTGAGCAAAGTAATTGTTTTAGTTCATTAATATGGACCTCCGCAAAGTAACGCCTGATTCAATAAATTATAAAATTATTTTTTTTTAGCTATTTTGTTACTGATAACATCGTGGCTTTGTAAAACAGGTACTGGAACTTTACATAGAATATAGGAGAATAAAACTAATATTGTAATAATACTATCTTCATCTACTTACTTAGTCAGCGTTATTCTAGTTCAAAGAAATTTACGGAAAGTTACTGACAGGGGAGGTCACGACCTGAATAAATAGAATCTTCACGACAAAACACAAATTGAAAACAGAAGAAGGTATTAATAAACCACATAACGATAATGAGGTTTTCTGTGATTGATAACTGGAATCACAAGACAGTTGCCTTAAGGAGGGCTAGGGTTTTGACTGTATATTTTCATATTTTCCTTGTAGTCGAAATGAAAAGCAAAGTGTTTAACTCGGGAAAAACACCAATATCACCCTCGGAATATTGGCACCCTCGCTGTGCTCGGGTGCCAAGTAACTCGTGTGATATTGGTTATTTTCCTCCCTTGTTGAACAATCTACTATTTGATCCCTGTCGTTGGGGAGCAAAAGCTACTTTTCCGAATGAAAGGTGTGAAAAGGTAATTTTCATCTCTCATACTCGGAAAGTGAGGCAAATCATATCTGACATACGGGAGGATAACTATTATTTTCTTCCCTAGGGTAGATATGAATTAAAAAAAATAAAGGCATTGGCTGTCAATGGAACACATACGCATTCAGCCAAGCATTACGGCATATAATTAAGTATTGAGTTTTTTTTTCTTAATTAGTCATATTACAAATTTTATAATGCCAGTGAAATATTATTAAATTAAGTTATTAATTTACATTAGTTTCTTATTTAGTGACTTAAACCAGAAAAGTTAGAAAATCTTAAGAAAAAAACACTGTAAACGACAATGTTATTGTCCACACAGCCTATCTCTATACAGCTTAACTCCTTGGTTACTTACATAAATATCACGGGACAATTCACACCAATTGACCTAGTCCCAAAGTAAGCTTAGCAAAGCTTGTGTTATGGGTACTAGGCAACGGATAAACATACTTATATAGATAGATACATACTTAAATACATATTAAACACCCAAGACCCGAGAACAAACATTCGTATTTTTCATACAAATATCTGCCCCGACACGGGAATCGAACCCGGGACCTCAAGCTTCATAGTCAGGGTCTCTAACCACTAGGCCATCTGGTCGTCTAAAACACATACATACACTTACATATTTTATAAATAAATTTACTAAAATACCTACTTTATCTACTGTTTTCATTGATTATTATATTGAACATTCTATATTTTTTTAAATTAATTATTCTTTAACAATAAACTCCATTGAAATATTTTACAACGATCATATTGACCAGTTTAGACATTTTTATTTATTTATACTTATATTTTCTTACTTTCCTTGTAGTCGAAATGTAAGCAGAGTGTTTAACTCGGGAAAAATACCAATATCACCCTCGAAATATTGGCACCCTCGCTGTGCTCGGGTGCCAAGTAACCTCGTGTGATATTGGTTATTTTCCTCCCTTGTTGAACAATCTACTATTTCATTTTTAGGTAGTAATAGGGTAACGACGCGACACTAATAGGATTCCGTTGGTCACCTTTCGGATACGGAACCCTATTACTATGGTTACGCTGTACGCGTGTCTGTCTGTCTGTTTGTCACAGGGCTGTATCTCAAAACCATAATACATAGATAGACAGCTGAAATTTATATTATAATATGTATTTCTATTGCCGCTAGAACAACAAATAGTAAAGTTAAATTAAATTGAAAATTAAGGGAAGAAATACCATACTCCATACAGGGAACGTAGTATTTTTGTTTTCGTCGTATCTCTATAAACTTTGAATACATATATAAACCTCAAACTCGGAATAATAATAGATATAAATGCAACTGCACATCACCAAATAATAAAAATCGGTCAGCCTGGGTAAGCCTTAGGAGAAAAAAAAAAAATTTTTTTTTAAATGTATCTGTCAGCGGCTGTTATTTATGAACTTAAACCGGTACTTATTTACTTAGTTACATTTTTTTAAAATTTTGATGTCTACGTATTTTTGCCTTTAACACTACGGAACCGTCAGTGTGCGAGTTCGTCTCGTACATATCCTTTAAACTCCTATTTCTAAAAACGTTTTACCCAATTCCCTTAACAAAATCTTTTCTTGTATTACCTACCTACCTACTTAGTCAACTAAGATGTTTCTTTAACTGCCAAAATGGGTAGAAATTAATAGAAGCGGGGTCCAGTAAATAGGTATGAGGATGTTCTCCGAATTAAGAGCCAGCATTTAATGACAGCCATCGCATCTACGGGCTTGTATTATACGGCGGGGCGTTATGATGAAACAAAAAACCATACCGAGTTCACCGTGACGTTTCTCATGAATTTCGTCTCGCATTTTTTATTTGTTCTGCGTATGAATTCTCCATAATAGTGGCTTGATGATTAAGCTATTAAAATTTGATCATTACCACACCTTGACTATTCGAGAAAACATCTCGTGATCTTACCGATGAAACGACTTAATGATTTTTTTTTGACGGTCACTTCCAAGTCATGGACTTTAGTTTGTGTCTGCAAGCATTCTGGGCACCTAGCGCGGCGATATTCCTTCATATCATAATTAATCCAAAGGAGGGTGGGCTACTTGGCATATGACCAATGGCCTATAGGACAAGTGATATGTCGATATGTAGCTTATTCTAAGTTCTAAAACTTTTATTATGGCAGGTAGTCCCAAATTTTTGTGTGAAAAAAGTTATCACTGCATAAAATTACTTTGAGTTGAAAGTTACTATGAAGGTTTTCGATACTATGTTCCTGTATCGCTTTACAGATTATGAAGGTCTGTAGCTAGTTAACTATCGATGATTTTGTGTCATGGTTTGTTTTTATGCGTTTTCATATGTTTTTTTATCTCGCCATTCCTTTTTTACCCAGCCATTCGAAATTTCCTGCTATAGGGTAAACGTACCAATGCTCGCCACCTCAACGCCCAGTAGATGTCATCCATCTGTCACCTCTCTTACTATGATACTATAAGATTGAAGGTGCCATGTATTGGGTCAGTGTGAGCACAGGGACGTTTACCTTACAAAAAGTTGTAAAATATGAAAAAAACCTTTCCAATGATATATGGCTTGTCGTTATTGGTCTCTAGGCCAGATTCCAGACAAATCAGCCCATCCTCCTTTGAACATTTATTTTTTTATAATGATTTGGAAGCATAAAAAAAACATCAGTTTGATCAATTATTTATTAAATCTAACTCTAAATCTTTATAGATACAGCCGTTTATAGTGTACATTTTGACTTGCAATTTTTCACAGAACCCTCGGTGCGCGAGTCCGGTTCGCACTTAGCTAAGTATACCTGACAGTATATAATTTATTTCTTAAAAAGTAGTGTTCAGTTCATCACCCTAATGATCACTGTTCCTAAAATTTTGTTTCCTAAAGTGTTCGTTCCTACAATTTATTTTACTATTAACATAGTCTATAACACACAGTTTCCGAAATTTTTAAGTAATAACTTCACTGTTGAAACTTTATAACTTATCAAACAAATTAGATCTTCCGGGTGGTCATAAAAAAATATAACTAACACCAAAGGCTAATGCGGGAACCATACTGAGTCGCTTCCGCTCCGACAGCTCTTGCTCGCTCGCTTCGCTCGCTCGCTGGCTTCAATCGCTATCATTGGAGTCAGCGAGCGAGCAAGAACTATCGGGGCGGAAGCAACTCGGTTTATTGCAACGAACATTATGAAGTTTAATGTATAATAATGTTCAATTTATGAATAAAAACAAATCTACATAAAAAAATATGATGATGATTAATAGTGTAAAAGTTGGTAATGTTGAGAAAATATAGGAAAACAAATAGTAGTAGATGTTTATTGCAACGGACATTATGAAGTTGAATGATTAGGAATTCAGAACGTTAGGAACAGAGTAGTTATGAGTAGTGATTATTAGGATGTAAATTTTTAGGAACAACATTTTCGGACTTTCGATAATCGACATTGAAAAATTAGTTCTACTTTGGCGCACCCCTTTTTTAACTAAACAAACAATGAAAGTTAAAATTTAAGTATAATAATTAAATAAACAATAATAATTCCACCCCTCGCTTGTTCCGGTGAACACTCGTCAATGTGCTTATATCCCATTCTCCCATTCTCATTTTTATTGAACACCCCTTTGTGTGTACCTATATGTATAGTTAAAACTTTATAAGTTTCCATAGAATTGATTTTTTACGTAAACGCGATCGAGAAGTATTTGGTGAAGTAAAACTTACACTAAGCATACTGCAGTCCTAAACCCCCAGCTTATAAAATCACACTAATATTATAAAGGCGAAAGTTTGTGAGTGTGTATGTTTGTTACTTCTTCACGTCTAAACGGCTTGAACGATTTTAATAAAATTTGGTATGGAGCTAGCTGACACCTTGGATTAACACATAGGCTACGTTTTACTGCGAGAAAATATCTTATTCCCATGGGAAAATCGATAACACTAATAATAAAGGCGAAAGTTTGTGAGTGTTGAGTGTGTATGTTTGTTACTTCTTCACGTCTAAACGGCTTGCATGCTTGCTTGCTTCCATGCCTGCTTGCATGTCTGCTTCCATGCCTGCTAGCATGTCTGCTTCCATGCCTGCTTGCATGTCTGCTTCCATGCCTGCTAGCATGCCTGCCTGCATGCTCGCTTACATGCCTGCATGCCTGCTTGAATGCTCGCTAGCATGCCTGCTTGGATGCTTGCTTGCATGCTTGCTTGCTTGCATTCGTGCTTGCATGCTTGCTTGCTTGCATGCTTGCTTGCATGCTTGCTTGCATGCTTGCTTGGATGCTCGCTAGAATCCTGCTCGGATTCTCGCTTGGATTCTCGCTTGCCATGAAAGCAGGTTTCTTGCAAGCTTGCTTGCTTGCATGCTGCTTGCACGCTTGCTTGCATGATTGCTTGCATACATGCTTGCTTGCGTGCTTGCTTGCTTGCTTGCGTGCTTGCTTGCGTGCTTGCTTGCGTGGTTGCTTGCGTGTTTGCTTGCATGCTTGCTTGCATGCTTGCTTGTTTGCGTGCTTGATTGCATGCTTGCTTGCATGCTTGCTTCCATGCTTCCTAGCACACTTGCTTGCCTGCTTGCTTGCATGCTTGCAAGCTTGCATGCTTGCTTGCTTGCATGTATGCTAACTTGCATGCTTGCTTGCTTGCATGCATGCTTGCTTGCATGCATGCTAACTTGCATGCTTGCTTGCTTGCATGCATGCTTGCTTGCATGCTTGCTTGCTTGCTTGCTTGCATGCTTGCATGCTCGCTTGCTTTCTTGCATGCTTGCATGCATGCTCGCTAGAATCCTGCTTGGATTCTCGCTTGCATGCTTCCTTGCAAGCTTGCATGCTTTCTTGCAAGCTTGCATGCTTGCTTGCATGCTGCTTGCATGCTTGCGTGCATGCTTGCTTCAGGCTTGCTTGCATAATAGCTTGCTTGCTTAATTGCTTGCTTCTCTGAAATATTTATGGTACCCGCGAGCGAAGCCGCGGGTAAAAGCTAGTTTTAACTATAATTAAGGATTTTATGGCACGAGACATCTCGAACAGCTTACGGCTCTTTCACACGGCAACGCCCCGTTTTTTGCGGTATCCTGCAAACTGAATGCTTGTGTGAATGTTACCATAGTAGCACGTATACTACTAAACGGGATCCTGCAACCGAACCCGCAAAAAACGGGACGTTGCCGTGTGAAAGAACCGTTAGGTAATTAGATAAATTAAGTGGTACAAGTAACTTTAAAGAACTTCTAGCATTTTCACGGCAACTTAGTTTGTAACACGGCAAACCTCCGTGGTGCGCAACTGGCCGCTTATAGAAAAACAAAATTCTAAATTCTGAACTATTGATTTTCTTTTGTTTTTTTTTCATGTCATTGGCTCTACAATTTGGCAAGGCTTATGCCGAAAATTGATTTCTTTCGATATAATTGTAATTTATACTCGGTAAAAATACTAATTTACCGAGTTGCTTGTATTATAAAGGGCTGCCGCTATTGCAGGTACTGTAAATATTATTTGTTCCGTTCTTTCTCTCTATTATCTTGTACATAAATTGTGAAACCTAATCCAAGTCTCGTTTAGTTTTCTTTCGCTGACCTAGGCACTAAAACGAGACTTGGATGGGTGCTTCAAGTAAGCAGTAAAGCAGGGTATTTCTTCCAGCCCTTCCTTTTCCGCTTCTGCCTACGATTCCACGCTCCAACCTACCTAAGAACGTTCTGCTCTACTGCCTCGGAGCAGACCGCCGGTGAAGCTTGAACCCCCTATTGGACGCTCCGAGGCTACTTGAATACCCTGCCCTGCCTTCCCACCTGTCCAGAAAACCTAGGCCAGTGTTTTTTTTATTATTTTATTGTAGAGCGTACTGACTGGAACAATTTGTATATACATATTTAAGAGCGCTTGCAGACAGAGCGCGGTCTGGCATTCCGCGTTCAAAGTTCTGCGTTCTTTCGAATGTACTGAGTCCCTTACGATAACGCACACAGCAGGCGGTCGGAACTATCGAGCGGTCAATACACAGAACTCTGAACGCTGAACGCGGAACGCCAGACCGCGCTCTGTCTGCAAGCGCTCTTATACTGTATTATATTTTTATCTACTACATAGTTTCTTATTTCTCCGACCGGCTAGCCGGTTACAAGTTCAACTCTAGTCTGCGTCGGTTGAAACAGTTTTTTTTACGAAATTAGTTCTAAAAGGCATTTTACATTACCTTGTGCAGTAGAGTTCTCCAATATCTGTACAGCCAACCGTTCATAAATATCTAAAGAACCTTATGGTACGGTAATAAGGTCTATGTATGTTTAGATATTTATGAACGGTTGGCTGTACAGATATTGGTGAAATCGACTGTACCTAGAGGGATGAATAAATCCAAGGCAATGGCAAGGCACGCCTTAAAATGTAATCTCAGTTTACCAAGGATCAAGCAAACATCGTCGAAATTTAATATTTTACTATTAAATGAAACGAAGTAGGTATTCGGTAGATATATCTTATGTTTAGCAAAATAATACAAGTACACGAAAGGAACCAACAAAACAGTGTTTCTTTAATGTTAGGTACATTTAGTTGTTATTGTGGCTGGCCTACTGGAACCGGCACGTCCTACTTGTGCTAAATCTGCAACTTCTGCTGAATTAGCTTAATGGGAACGTCCTTGAATACCGTCTACGAAGACCACTGACCGTGGCGTGTTTATAATCACAAACGTCTTTGTTCATAGGTGTTGTGTGTGAACTTGAAATTCAATGGATTCAGAAAGTTTTACCAAGGTAGGTTTGTACGAAAGAATGCTTCATAAGTGTGTTGTGTATGTAAGGAAGGACAAGCTGAGAAAGAGAAAGTACCTACAACAAGGTTGTTTTATGGCTAAATAGAGGACAAAGGAAGTGTCATCTCATGCCGAAGCAAAAGCGAACGCAAATGATTAATAATAGCTAAATGTACAATTTGTGCGCTATGTAGAGAACTTGTGTAAATTTAGCGTCAAAAACGAATATCATTATTGTATACCTATGTATTTGCTTTAGAAGTGAGGCTTATTTACATTGAACGAGTGAAATCAGTGAGTTGAACATAACTTACTAGGGATCATATTTAATTATAATGTCATAATTACCTTGATAACCCCCGAAATAAAGTTACTTAACAACTTTTCCTCGCTTAATGTAATCGAGCCTTTATCACTTCTAGATATCTTCACAATTTAATTTGGCATGTCAACATTTTGTTTAAACTACTGGTTTTCATAAATAATTAGAGGGAAAAGCAACTCTCCAAATGGGACAAGAGACAGCGAAAGTGAGTTCAGACAGCCGCACCGGCCATGCCACCAGCAATTTCTAGGGCGTCCATCAATATGTCTGTTATGGTTGGTGCAAACGCGAGAACGTCGACTTCGCGCCCACCTCCGCGCGGCGCCGGCGGCGGTGGCGCGAGCGCTCAGTTTTGCATCGCCACGCGATCGTCTACACGTACGACCGACTATCAAACGCTAAAACCCGCGCTTAGCCACCACGCGCTTGATACTAAAACGACATATCGAAAACGACACCGGCCGACCTATTCGGTGCTCTCCATTTACACATACGCGATCTGCAAGTATCCTCCAGTCAGTTGGTTGGTGCAAGTGATCCCAGAGTGGCGAGAGGCTGTGCTGCAGTTTGCACACCGAGCGAAAGCGGTCAAGCGGGCCGCGTTAACTCCGGCTTCGGAATTTGGCTGTGTAGGTGTTTTCCTTGTGGTGTGTTGCAATGGAAATAAGTGTTAAAATGTCGAAATCTGGTTTATGAGGAGCTCGGTGAACGTGCATATACGGCAGTTAAAAAACGGGCACACATGCTTATGTAAGCCTGATTCTGCAAATTAGACAAGTGAGTATTAGTGCTTATGACTACCTAATTAGACTCTATGTTGACATGATGACTAAAATACAGTTGGCTGTTTGATCGGCCGTGGCTGAGCCCGTGGTTGTGGAGATTGATAAATAGTTAGCATCAATTAAGACAGGTACCTTTATCCGGTTTGTGGTGTGTTGCGTTGACCTTTGTCGGAAAACCATAAAAGCAACTCTATAGATAAGAATATTAGTTAGAATTTAGTATAATTTCGCTTATTTTTGTTCTGTCTATGTCTTCACTACGAATCGGCACTTAGTGTTTCTGAAGTTAGTTTCTATGTTTTCAAGTGTATTAATTAACATTCTTTTCTGACGGCATTTATGAATTCATAAACATTAAACATTAACCATCATTGAAGTTTGCTCATACCATTTCCATTCCTTAAACAAAAAATAACCTAACTTTTGCAAGCAGTACGTAAGAAACTGTTAATTTATTTTACTAACTTTTTAAAATTTTACCACTTCTAGGAAAGCCATTGGCAATGTGCCGAGCTGTCATGCCGTGTTTGTGTTTGTTTACAAATATGGCACGCGCTTCAGTCTATCTGGGACACATTTACGTTATTACCTACTTCAGTGCCGCCTTCAAAGAGGTTGTAAAACGTTGCGCCTGCTCCGAGTGCCCTCGCGAGCCGGCGCTTACGGTGATCGTTAAACTTCGCAACTTTTACGAGGGTGATTTACCATTCGACTTCCAGTTGCCACTGGTTTTTATTTGAAGACCGGTAAATATTTATAGAGCTTCAGTTTGAAAAAGTACCACGATCTGTATTAACTACGACTTGGGCTCGTAAAATTGATTTGGTTAACGACAAGGCTTTGACAGCGGGGCGTCCGCGAAATTGGCCGTTATTTTTATATCCCCATTAGAGCGTCTCTATTATTTCTATCATCCAATAAGAGACATCGTTCTATATTCAACTTTACGTAGCTATTTTAGTGGAATTGCCGTACTTAATAATTTTAAGAATGCTCTTTAATTAATATGCATGTAATTTACGTTGAAATTTAGTTTTAAGCGACACAACCTTTGACTTTAAAGACCAAAGGCACGCGCAGTCTAGGCATCTCACGAATAATTTCCCTGCGAGAAAGCTGTGTGGTGGCCTCAAAGGAAACTACAAAGCACCTACCGCAACCCGTGGCGGGTCCCTCGCGCCCGCTTGTGGTCGTATGAAAAATGGCGAATAAAATATTAACGCGTCATTTTTCTTAGTGCGAATTTTCTCTCGGCATTTCCACGTGTTTACTTGGTTTTTGGGTGCTCTGAAGGAAACTAGTTTTGAAATAAAATGTTACCTAATCATTAACATTAATCAATCTTGTTATGATGGAGTGTCATAATTCCAAGTCATTCAAAATTACATTTAATCTTAAAATACATCTAGCGTACTTATTCATAGTTTTTTTACATTCTTGATTCCCAATTACCTCATTATATTTACTTAGGTACTAACGCAATAACGCGACACGTGCAAATATGCCTTACTCTTTTAAGATGAACTCGAACTTCGGCCGGAGTGTTGAAACATATCGCCGATTCTTACCACCAACTAGCATACGGTACGTATACACACCAAAACCTTAAATGGTTGTAAATATGAAATAGTGGCCAAGTTATATTACATTTGATGGCTTGCCAATTTGAAGATTACTTAAGTAATACAGAAAGTAGGTTACGCGCTGGTGTCTGATGAATTCATGTAACTTCCTTTCTTATTCTCGCCCTAAAAGTGAAAAACCCACAAAATACGTTCCGTACCCACTAATCTAGAGAAAATAATCAACATTAAGTTTTGATCCAGTCATACTCGCTAAATCCACGATAATATTATACCTATTCATATGTCTTTTAATTTATTCGTATGAATTATTAGTACAATTTTTGAAAGACTTATTGATGATACTCCACACCATGATCTATTCTAACACTTTGTTGACGTGATTATTTTGTATACCAAAGCTAAATCAATCATAGCTTTATATAGTGCTAAGAGCCCACGGATTGACGAACATATGGCGTAACTGACTTATAAAGGAATTTTTGCCATTATGGCTACAGAACGCTAAAAAATGGAAATCCTAGATCTTCATACGAGGTATGAAAATAAAATACGTAACGTTTCTATGTAAGCGCTTTATAAGGCCAAGAATAATGGCATCGTAAGGAAGCGATTATACGAGGAAAACCCTAAGGTTATGTAGGTTAGGAAATTAGCTGGAGGCTATAGCAGCAGGCTAGGTCTAACCTTCACGGCGTTTGATTATATATACATTTAAGTAATCTATCTATCTTTAACGATCTGATAGTCTAGTAGGTACAGCACATAACTGCGAAACTTGATCTCGAGTTCCAGTAAATTTATATTCGTATTATCTGTACCTAACCAATGTTTTGTAAAGAATTTCATAAAATACAATACACTATGAACGATAAGAGCGTGACCGGTAAAATTTACAGAAATAAAAAATTATCATTAGAAATACTGTAATTAATCAGGTTTCTTATTAAATATATAAACATGCTTTAATATAAGTAAGGTGCCCAGTCTCCCGAGTTATCTATAATTGCTTGGCACCTTTGAGGCATACTTTCTACCAAATTTTCAGCGTAACTGCGAGGTAAAGATCTCCATACGGACTTCAGTTCTCGTGCTAGGTCAGCAAAGCTAATTATATTTTTTCATTGTAATTTGAGCTTCATCCAGGCCCATACATTTTCGATTCGATTGGCATCGGGTGATTGTGAGGGCCAATCCAAAACATCGACGCTATTTTCAGCCTTCCACCCGACTTCAGTGTTTAGGGTCATTATCTTCTTGTAGGATCCACGAAGCATTATGCCTTGGGAACATTTTCTTAGCAGAAGGTAACAATGCCTTTTCATAAATTTTGATCATTTTTTGGGCGTCCAGTGTTCCAGTGAACAACTGTAAATGGCCAAAACCCTGTTTTGAGAAGCATCCCCAAACATGCACCTTCACCGGATGTTTCACGGTCCGCACGAGCACTCTGTTTCCAGCCGTAGACCAAGCTCAAGTCGAGTAATTAGCTGCCCAAAATGAAGCTTCATCGGAAAATATTACATTGTTCCAGTCCCGGTTTTTGTTTTCACTCGCCCATGCATGACAGCCTTTTTTCCGTGTGTTTCTCAGTTAAGAGCGGTTTCTTCACCGTACTCCGATATTTTAATCCATTTTCAATCAAACGTCTCTTATTGTATCTATAGATAAATCTAAACCTTTTTTTTTATTTTTTCTTGACCGGAACCCAATAATAATAATGGATTTTTCGAAAACATCAGTAAAATCCGTTTGTCTTCTGTAGAGGAGGTCGATTTTGTTTTCCCACGTTCTGGGGGCTTACCATGATCTTTAAATAAACGATCCAAACGCAGAGCAGTTCAATTTAGGCACCTAAACTGAATCGTGAAATTGGTACCACGACGTCTATGTCTCAGAGCTGAGTCTCAATCGCTTACAAGTGAATGAAAGACAGATATTGTCTCTGGTCCGAAACTGAAACGCTAAGTCGCGAAAGGGATGCTGCTATATGCAAACCAAATATATCTATCTCTTTTAGTCTCGACTGACGTTTGGACGTTCGAAACCCAAAGTACTTCTAAAGTTAGCTTACGGTTTGATTTTTTCTTCATTTTTAAAGTACTGAAAACTTAA
Source organism: Archips xylosteana (assembly GCA_947563465.1). Lineage (NCBI taxonomy): Eukaryota > Metazoa > Arthropoda > Insecta > Lepidoptera > Tortricidae > Archips > Archips xylosteana. The sequence continues at coordinate 10,259,462 of OX387347.1, read as the reverse complement.
AAAAAAACTCACTTCCTGTGATTAGTATTTATTAATAACATAACATTAAAGTAATTAACTAATTATACAGAAATAAAAAAAAAAAATTATATATACTAGAACAATTAACCTAAAACTAAAAACCTTAAAAAATATAGTATAGTAAATAACTAAAATAACTCACTTCCTTATATAATGTTTCTTTGTCATAAAATATGGCTTTTTTTATAACCAAATATAATTTTTAACACAGTGGTTGTGAAACCTTTGTACAAAATGTAGTGGTTATATTCTCTTTGCTTTACATTTTAAGCAATCTGCAGCTAAGATTCGGAACGCGAGGGCTATCGCGTATGAATTCGCCGCTGGAGGCGCTAGTGTAGCTTGAGGTCTTCGAAATGTCAAATGTCACTGTTTTTTATTTATATTAATATTGCGATATTTAGTAATACGTTAGATTAATTATGGCAAACATAAGTTACGGATCAATGAATGTGATTGCTTTAAAAGCGGAGTTAAGAAAAAGAGGTTCAAAATTAAACGGTCTGAAAGAACAGCAATTCAGAGGTTAGTTTTTTACTATATAAACAAACTATTTTTTTGTCTAAAATTTGCTTGTTTACCTAGATTACAGCTGTTTTTTTCTTTTTGCAGGCTTCAAGACTATGATAGGAATAATAATTTTGTTGGAAACATAGAAGATGAAATACTAAAAACCGATTTGGCGTACATACTGTTGAGTGGCCTTCAAACAGTTCGTACAGCAGTGTAACATCGAGAAGTGTACTTATCACCTGACTTATCATATTTTATGAGCATTGCCTTTGAATAAGATGGAAAAATTGTTCAATCCATGTGTGAGTGTACTGCTGGTATGGGACCAAAGGCAAAGCAAAAAGCAAAGTAGTCTGAATGGCGTATTAAGAAAACACCCACAGAAAACAAACAGATATGGCGTGAGCCGAAAAAAAAGAAAATTAACTTGTCTCCTAAAAAAGCTGAAAATCTTACATTTGAAATACAAAAATATAATGTCACCAAACCAAAACGAAATAATATGTGTTTTGATCCACATCCTGATAACACTTGCAGCACTGTACAATGGTATGATAATATTAGGAACAATGTAATAAACTATTGCTTTTTAGAGAAAATACGGCTGGGCATAAAGTGGTGTGTTTGAAGTTGCTTCCCTGCATGTCACTATTTATGCACAATTGTTAACGAAAATAAATATTTTCATTTTCATTTTTTTCATTTTCATTGCTCTTTAGAGAAAATACGGCTGGGCATAAAGTGGTGTGTTTGAAGTTGCTTCCCTGCATGGAATATCTAATGACCATAATTACCTTAAATTAGTACAATGAAACCCTACCTACTCTTCTTCTACTATGTTATATGTGTCTATTTCATGTGTTATTTATACTTGAAAGGTTTAGGTAGTTAACTAAATGTAAACAAACTTCAGTTTCCAAATTTGGCACATTCAAGGATTCAAAACATTTTATTTATCTATCATTGTAATACAAACTAGACTGACGTATTTTAATACACAAATGTAAATGTTTATATAGTTTAATGGGAGAATTACAGTATTTAAGACATATTATATTATCACACATATTTACATTTAGTTAATTACCTAAAACTTTCAAGTATAGTTAATTATTATAGTAGATAATAGGGATGATTATGTATTGAAAGGATAAATAAAAAGTTTAGATGATTTATTTTTGCTTTTATTTAAGTACCTATAATTAACTGTCCAAAATACTTATTTACATTATATTTTTCCATAATTTATTGAATCAGGCGTTACTTTGCGGAGGTCCATATTAATGAACTAAAACAATTACTTTGCTCACTCGCGACCATAGGTATAGGTCGCGGGGGAGCAAAGTAATTGTATTAGTTCATTTATATTTTTCCTGAAATTAGTGAGCATAAAGCATACAAATATGATTGTTCCTCCAAGTGGTACTAAATTAGATGATAACTTATTACTAAGAATCTTAAATGTTTTTCCTAAACCAATGACATGCTGAACATTGATAGGTCCAGATGATAAATTATTTGATTGTCTGAGTTGGTGTGCTTCAAACTGATTACACCTTTTTTTCAGAAACTGTGGCATGTTTACTGTAACATCCATACGTGAAACAAGATCATGAATATTAAAGCCACGATCACCAAGAATAATGTCCCCTTTGTCCCCTTTTTGAAGTAAATTTATTATGCCACACTTTTCGAATAAGTCTCTGTCACTGACAGATCCACCATATTATGCATCTGAAACAAAGGTCACACATCCAGAGCCAGAAATTTTTACCAATACTTTTAATGTGTTCGCTGATTTGTATTTAGAATAATGTAGCTAGTTGTGATACTGGGTTTTGTGGTTTTTCAATTTTTGTTTCTGTGCAATCTATTATTTTATTACTTGTACAGTTATTATTAATCTTCCTTTGATACAATACATTTTGATCAATTGTTTCCTTCGGTACCCATACATTCAGATCCTTGAACTTACAGTAAAGATAATAAATCCATGTTATGAAGTACTTGTTCACAGAAGTTTTGCTTATTTCAAAATGGAAAGATAGCTCTTGGTTACACATATTTCTTCGCAATTTTAATAGTGTTAAATAAAACTGATCTGTTGATGTCACTGCATGTTTTACTCGAGCTGGCTGCATTGATGGATCCTTTAAATTGTTTACTTCATCACCAGAAAGGTTGAACACGAACATTAAATGGTTATAATTCTCAAAACCAGTGTAAAATTGTATGACATCACATCAGGCTTCTCTTTAAGATTTACAATGCGAAACATGTTTGATGTGCTTTTTCTATTACTTCCATGTTCTGACAATTTAGCAGTATTAGTTAAGCTCTCTTCACATTTGCATAAAGAGCATTGTACTGAGACATCTTTATTTGAATTTTCTATACTTATTTCTTCAAATGTTTCTTCAAAAAACTGGAAATTAAAAAAATTGTTTATTTGTTACATTGAAATAGGTACTCCTAACAACACTATTATTATTAAGATACGATACGCAGTTTATGACGACAAAAGCTGCTGTGATAAATGTGTATGAAGGAAGTTTTTCATTTACTTACAAAATGTTGCTGTTCACATTGATTTTCTTCTTTATTTGAAGCAAGTGTTGCAGTTTCACGTTTCTTTTGACGTTAAAGAGCTTCCTCGGTACGTTTTCTTTTAATTTCCTTTCTCTCTTCACTTTCATGGTTCCAGGAAAATCGACTAGGCACCGCTTTTGGTTTTAGTAGGAATAGCTGAAAATTTTTAACAAAAGATGAAAGTATGCAAAACTTGCTCAGTTTCAAGGTTGGGGTAAATCAAATGTCTGATGCAAGCACGGTATTTAGGAATAAGAAAAATCATTACTTACGATTTTCTGTATTTGATTCTTTAGGTACCTAATGCATAATCGTCAAGGTTTAAATGTTTTTTACAAACACGTGAATGTTTTGGAGGGACATAGTTGACCATGCGAATCGCTACTACCACTGCTTTGAGACACTTTTATCTTTCGGAAACTTATGTCCGCCTTCCTTTTCCGAGCAAAACGGGACTGCGCAACACTGTGGCATGGCCAATACGTTTCTATTGTATTAAATATGAAATTAATAGTTAAATATTAAATGTAATTTTTTTTTGGCACCCGTAATAACAAACTTTGACAGGCGTAATGAGTAACTTATACTCAATCGCTAAATTTGACACCATTTGACACTAAAACGATTCAATTCCCACTCAAGTTAAGCGTCATGGTACGAAAACCACTGAAGTGAGTGAATGAAAACGTCTGCATCGCTATCGCTGAACCGCACTTGAACTGAATCGCAAAAGTAACGTCGTGGTACGAAATAGCGATGCAGTTCAGTTTAGAGCCTAATCTGAATCGTATTAAGAGATCATGGTAAGCCCCCTGGTAAGTCATCGACGTTTTTTGTTTCCGTACATATCTCTTCACCCACTTGTTTACGAACGTATTCGATTTATTCATGTACTTGGCGGCCGATTCGCGTGACATTTTGGTACCTTTCGCATGTGTACAGAGAAACACACACAATTTTGGAAAATGTGCTTTTGGCGGGAAACTGTCAAAAGTTTTTTTTCATTTCCTGCTCGCTCACTGCTTAGAAATAAGTTAGCGAATTAATTTCTAGGATCAGATAATTGAAAAGTTCTCGGCGCTCAGTTCTGAACGGAAAGTAGTTTTAATCGCTCTAAGCTTGAACTCGCTTTATATAAATCGATTTTTACAAACACGATTCAACGGAACTGGAATTAAAAGTTTTTTAATCAACGGTCGAGACGATCCGAAAACTAGTCTTGGGGTAACAAACAATAGTTACAATCGAATGGCTTACGGAGAATTCCAACTCTACCCCAACTTGAACTTAATTATGATATGTAAACATCGATTAAAAGTACGGTAGTAAGTGGAACTTTAATTGCCTTAGATATTGATTATGATTACAAACACTCTATTAATAAGTGATTTCCTCGATTGTTCTGTATTTATTAAGGTAAAAAGTTGAGGCAATGGTTTTATTTCATCTCAACTCAACATTTACCTGAGGTACTAATTGAAACGGACGGTAAATCTAAAAATCAAAGTTTGCGTGTCAAATGTATGTGCAGGAAAGTATAAACCACATTAAGAAGTACCGTACCTACCTGAAATATCTTGAAGTTAACAATATAATATAACATTACCCACAGTATTCAAAGCTGGGAATCGATAGGGACAGGTATAGTTGAGATAACGATTCAAGAGCCATCCCGAGAGCACGTCCGGACCTCGATTTATCTATCGATTGCGCTAAAATGAGGAATAGCTAAGTAATATGTAAATTTTGAAGAGAATTTAATTGGATGCAGTTTGTTAAAACACTTAAAATAAAGTGACGGTGTGACAAATTTATCTGTCTCGGTGATCAAAATGGAATTATAACTGCGAAATCATGAAAATGATTATAAGTTCACCGACCGCGGTGCTTTCACCAGCCCATACAAGTTTGTAAGTAAGAAGGTTCGCACTCGATGACATTTATCTAAAAACAAAATTTGAACTGTAAATAGTAGATTGTTCAACAAGGGAGGAAAATAACCAATATCACACGAGGTTACTTGGCACCCGAGCACAGCGAGGGTACCAATATTTCGAGGGTGATATTGGTGTTTTTCCCGAGTTATACACTCTGCTTTTTATTTCGACTATAAGGAAAGTAAGAAAATATAAGTATAAATAAATAAAAATGTCTAAACTGGTCAATGTGATCGTTGTAAAATATTTCAATAGAGATTATTGTTAAACAAAAATTTATTTAACAAAATTTAAATAATAATAAATGAAAACGGTACATAAAGTAGGTATTTTAGTAAATTTATTTGTAAAATAAGTAAGTAACCAATTTGTACCAAGGAGTAAAGCTGTATAGATATAGGCTGTGTGGACATATAATTAACATTGTTGTTTACCGTGTTTTTTTCTTAACATTTTTTAACTTTTCTGATTTAAGTCACCAAATTAAGACACTAATGTAAATTAATAATTTAATATAATAATATTTCATTGGCATTATAAAATTTATAATATGACTAATTAAAAAAAAAACTCAATTTTTAATTATACCATGTATATGCCGTAATGCTTGGCTGAATGCGTATGTGTTCCATTGACAGCCAATGCCTTTATTTTTTTTAATTCATTTCTACCCTTGGCAATAAAGCATAGTTTTGCTCCCGTATGTCGGATATGATTTGCCTCACTTTCTGAGTATGAGAAAATGAAAGGGTAAGGATGAAAAGGTAGTTTTTGTTTGTCATCACCATCGCTAGATAGAATCATTGTCACCAACAGTGAAGGTAATACCACGTAAGTACGAGTATAGCTTAACAGGATGTCAAACCAGTAATTTAACGTTACAAAACAAATTTTTATCTTTTGAATTGCTAATAGAGTTCAAGCGCGTCAATGAACTACCCAATAATTAATTACTAGAGTTTTTGTTTAAATTAAATGTAACTTGAAGCATGTTTCCGTAAGTTTAGTACGAGTGCGAATAGGAAAATACTGAATATTTGAAAAAGACTTCGTGATTAATTTGTCAACTAATTTCATTCTAGCCTTCGATCAACAACGCATTGTTGATCGAAGATTCCAGCACTTTTAGTGTAAACTGCTAGAGAAACCTCGCACACAACCCATTCGTAATCTAGTTTGAATTCGGAAGAAAAATATTCTGGAAAAGGATTAGATTAGGTACTCAGGTCATAGAAAGGAATGAAAGGTCTGAGGATTAGGTAGGTACTCCTGCTACCTCAGATCATAGAAACATGATCTGAGGTTACTACTATTAGGTACTACTACTTATAATATAATGCTCTTAAGTAACATCCACGTATGTCTTTTACCAACCTCTAAAACAGTTCTTATTTAATAAGTAAAGTTATGTTAGTACGTAGGTAAGTACAAATATTTCGATGTTGATTATACGTCCTTATCTCCATATCCTTCCACATTTCGGGTTAGGATGTGTACTGGAATCGATTGCTATTAAGGCTAATGTATCGAACAGGAAGGAAGTATGTAATAAAGTTACCCAATGTTCAATATTTTTTGGAACGGAATTTTATTTTACTGCTTTGCTGCCTAATATTTAACTTGAAGCAAACGTTTCCAATGAAAATAAAGTCGAATAATATAAATACAAAACTAACTACCTACTAAGTAACTGACTAATACCATAAATTCGAAAGTACCTAACTCTGTCTGTCTGTCTGTTACCTCTTCACGCTTAAACTGCTGAACCAATTAGACGGAATTTGGTACGTTTGGTTTGAGACCCTAAGAAGGGTAATAGGATAGTTTTTATCCCAGACAATTGCATAGTTCCCGCGGGATAGCGATACATGAATTCTTCGCAGACTGAGTCGCGGGCACCAGCTAGCAAATATAAATGCAAAAACTGCTGACTTTGAAATTTAATATTTTAGTACAAAATTTATTAAGGAAAATATTATCCCTCCAACTTAAAATTATATCTGCCTAAAGAAGGACAAGGCAGACAGCCGTTGTTAGTAAGTTTATGGCTAGATGGAAAATTCGATATCTTTAATTGGATAACTTCAGACAAGTCCTTGTAACTCGCCGATTTAAAACAATGTAGGTAAATTATACCTAGAAGTAGAAATTTACGGCTGGCTGAACTAAGTAACCGGTTTCAAAATTATCTGCATGATGTTTTTAAAAGGCCTCTGGTGGATGACTATGACGTCCAACGAATGACGTTTTACTTGTCGTTTTTTTTTTCACTCGTACGAGTTTTGCCTTGCTTACTTTACGATACAGTGCAAAGTCTGCATCTCAGTTCTTAAATATATATCTCTGTATGCTAATACGTGGAAGTTTATTGATGTTATGGAAATTAATCATTCAGCAAAAACTTGTTAAAAATAATATAAAAACAGTTCAGATTTTTTCTAAAGTCACAAACTTCTTCCTTAGCTACCTACGTGTAGTTCAACATATGCCAATAGTAAATGTACCGATTATAGTTGTATTTATTCTAAATATCCCTTCTCACTGCACAATGCACAACTATGATCTTAATCATCATCGCAGTCAGCAAAACTACGCAAACAGCGCGCAAACCGCACGCTATCTGCGACTGAAGTGTATGAGCAGTCGGCAGTTACAATAACGTTGCAGTTAGAATAGAATAATAAATAATAATAATCAATATCACGGGAAAATTCACACCAAATGAACTAGTCCCAATGTAAGCAAAGCTTGTGTTATGGGTAGTAGGCAACGGATAAACATACATATATAGATACATACCTACTTTGTTAGATATTAAATATCCAAGACTCGAGTACAAACATTCGTATTTTTCACACAAACCTCAAGCTTCGTAGTCAGGTTCTCTAACCACTAGGCCAATGGGTAGGAATAACATCTACCTATAATGGCCTTTAAGAGTAACGTGTTCAGACATCTACTGATATACTTTACACATATATTTACATTGGCATTTGGCATAAAGTATCAAATGAAAACAGACTAAGCATAAAAAATATATCTTGTAAGAAGATAGTAGATTTTCTTTTCCTTGTTAAAAACAAACAGGAAAATGAGTTTTTGTAAGATAATATTTAATATCAGCTTTTAAACCACATTTTATTTGTATATGCTTATTTGGGCACACTGTGAAATGAGGACCGATTTTCAGAAATGGAATGTGACTTCCATGAATTTTGGCTTTTCCTAGAGCAGTAAAATAAGATTTCGAGACGTTAAGTATACTAACGGAAATAAATAGAATTCAATAGCTTTGGAACAATGTACAAATTACATTCTGTCTTTTTTTAAAGAAATGTCCACGCGATAGAAAGATTACACAGATTTTTCCAGAAAATGAATATTATAAAAAAATCTGTATGTAAAATATTGTAAAATATTTCGAAAATTCTTCGTAAACTGTCAGAAAAAGAGTAGAGCCCCGCTTAGTACCAGATTCATTCATCAGTAAGAATAACAAATTCAGTTTTATTGGTTAGAACCGAACAGGGCTTTATCGTTGAATGCAGCGTTTATTACTCCACAAAGGCAATAGGCTAGCACAATGCGGCAATCAAGGGCAATCAGACGACTTCGGATTAAGCGGACAGCGCGACTGTCAATTGTTTTGACAACCGCCTATTGCCGCGGAAAACAATAACAACACACAAATGGGTCAGTCCGGAAAGTTAAGAACTAGAGCTAACGTAGGTTTGGCACTAGAACTGTGGTCTGACTGTGGTTTAGAAAAGAAATACTGTTTTGAATGTTGCAAGCAAACTGGATTTTTAACACTTATTTCATTAAGTATCGGAACTATAGGAACTTTGTTTAGATAATTATAATTAAGTACCAAAATTCAGTCCAGACATATCCACGTAAACAAATTGCAGATAATAAGACAGGCGTAAGAAAGAACGATAGAATCTCCTATTAGTTCTTTACTATCATAATATTTTTCTATTCAATTACCCTATATATTTTTATCTAATTTTCTATACCTATATACGTATACCTAAACTTATCATTACAAAGGTCGAAATTACGAGTACCTACTCTACCGAATGTGATAATATTTTGTAATGTAATACTGCGGCATAATTTTGGATCTTGATAGAGATGTTCTCGAATAAACTTAGATTAGCATAGATAAGTACACATACTTAGAGATAATAATAACTACAATAAAATAATCAATCATTCATAACGCAGCAGTAAATGCTTCAGGTAGAGTCACTCCACGATGCTTGCAATTCTCTTGTATATCCTGTAACTCTTAAAATGACTCTACTATAGCAAATTTTACAACAATTAGCCTTTTCTCTCCTGAACCTTCGATTCTTACTTTTTTTAAAACCTTTTTCGCTGATTGTATGTAAACGAACCGCAGCACGAGCGAATGAGAGACCGTAGAGCTCGCGAGTGGCTGCAATCGGGCGGTTTCGGTTTACTTCGGCGGTGTATTCAGCAGTCGTAGAGCCGGTAACTGAGTTCGGCGGACGGCGCGACTCCGCGTTCGGTTGCCAGTCTGCTGTCAGCCAGCCGCTCGCGTGGGTACACGGTAGCGCTCGTCGCGAGCCGCTGATAAACGGCTCCGAGATTCACGATTGTTCAATGAAAACGACTCCAAGGAACCGTAATAAAAACACCGGCATTAATTTAAATTAGCGACTGTCATTAACACCTTAATCTAGACGGCCGGTATGACTTTGGTAATGTAACGTCAGGTGTTTGGTGCCGTTCGTAGTGAAAGGAGTTCTTTTGTATAATTGTGATACTGAAGTGCTGTGTAACTGTGCCATGCTCGGCTGATTATTAGCAGTAAGTGGAACAGCCAGGCACGCTCCTCGGACCGCGATGATGAGTGACCGGCTCCATCGGAACTCGACGACTGTAATTGACTGCTGTTTATCAATCAAAGCACTTTGCTGCATTTAATCGTTCCTGGTTGATGTGTATATGAATTGAAGCGTGAGTATATTACATATTTTAAATCAAACAATAATTGTTACTTTTAAAGTTGTTGTTCCTTAGTTATCATTTACTTAAGTATATTGAAAAAATCTATGCAAAAATTTTTAATACTTTAGGTAACTATACATATAAACGATGCACGTTGCTTAAAGTATAAAAACCAAAAATCATTTTAATGAATTAGAAATCTACGAAACCGCGCGAGAAGAATGAATGAGATGTGTTGTAAAAACTCAGAAATATTTTCAAACATCTCGCTAATGGGTATTGTTCTGCTATTTATGAGTAAAAACATACTATAATTTCAAATGAGAAACGAATCTGATGCGCGACCTACAAATATACTATTCGTGTCATATAAGATAATTTATGAGGGAGCCTGTTACGGTTTTTACATTTTGAAAGGATTAAATTTAATTGGCGCCTAAATAGCATTCGTTAAATTAAAAACGAAGTAGTACTTAAGTTTAAACATGAGCACCACATGAGCACTAAACACACCGATTACCAGTCAAGTACATATTAAGTAATTTACGATAGCGCCGATTAGTTTCAAGTTCATCGTCGCTTAATGAAACTTATCAGGCAACTTCAACGGAGTTGATAGACGGCGTAGGTATTGACGTGAATGGCGAGCCGACAGAATAGATCCTGACACCTCGTGAATGGCCGTCCTCCGAGCGCCTGTCGTGAATATACCATAGGAACTACTTCATTTCATATAGGTACCTAGTATACCCAGTACATGTTTATTGTGATCTTCTATAGACTTCAAATACCTTGTGTTAGCTTCGACAGCTGCCATATTGTATTCTGCAATTTGTATTTAAGGTTTGACGTTACGCTTACATTTAGATAGGGTATGAACTGAAGACGGGCACATGCTAGGAAGGTCGAAGTAACGCATTATGCACGTTAAACGTAGAGTGATATGTACATTTAAGTATTGTAGCAGAGTACTATGTGGTGTGCAGATGAGCGGGGAGCGTCAGCAGGCGAGAAATAACAAAGCCAAGATATCGTGATAGAGCTTCTTGTATTCACGGTACAATGAAATTGGACATAAGCGGCAGGATTACATTTGATATGTGTAGATAGAGTTCCACAAAACAAAGGACAATCAGTTTTACATATTTACACCACGGAAAGAGGAAACGAACAGAACTGACAACTGTTACAGTATTGCCATAGTCTAAATTCATCAAAATTATAAACTATAGAAACACTCATGTATTGCCATGTTAATCCACAATGCTATAAGGCTTAACATTCATTAACACCACCCCTTAAGCTCTTATAACATTGATAGAGTCAACAAATTAGTTAGACAAAGTAACAACAAGACACATACAACATGACATGCCTACACAGTATACACTCAACTAATTTTGACACAAAATCAAGTTACAATACATTTACAATATTCATGCCATCCAAAAATTTATGATGCCTCATGGAACTCAAAGGTTTGGTCAGTATATCAGCAACCATATTGTTAGTTGGCATGTATTTAATTTTAACAAAACCTTTCTGAATTAAATCTTTGACATAATGGTACCTAAGGTCTATGTGCTTAGTTTTCTTGTGACAATATTCTTTTATTTCTAAGAGCTTGTGTGCACTCTGGTTATCATTATATAATAATACATCAATATTATTAGCTAGAAATTCAGAGACAAAATTCTTAATAAAACACAACTCTTTACATATGTCACTAATAGCTATGTACTCAGCCTCGGTGCTAGAGAGAGCCACACAGCGCTGTTTACGTGACTCCCAGCTGATGTTATTCCTACCTAGCTTCACTATGTAGCCAGTGTACGACTTACGGTCCACACTGTCATTTGCCCAATCCGCATCTGCAAAAGCGGTTATGTTGAAATCATACGATCTATAAAAACATAGAGCATAATTTAACGTTCCTGCTAAATATCTTAGAATGCGTTTAGCGGCTAACCAATGAGTATTATCAAAGTCATGATTAAATTGGCTTAACTGACTACACGCATACGCAATGTCAGGCCGAGTACAGACGGAAAGGTACATTAAACAACCTAATAATTCTCTATATTTGTTAATCTCATCATCTAAACAATCTGATTGTGGTTTATGCAATTTTGAATTAACTACCATAGGCGTAGAGACACTTTTACAGTTCTCCATGCCGAAACGCCTCAACAATCTCTTTATATATTGAGTCTGATCCAACCTCAATAAACCTTTAGCTCTATCACGAGTCACATTAATTCCCAAACAATTACTTAAGGCTCCAAGGTTTTTAATTTCAAAATTACATTCTAAAAGCTTTAACAATTCATTCTTAGTCTTTAAGTCATTACTAAATATATAATGGTCATCAACATAGAGAGCAATTATTGTCAATAAATTATTATTTTTCTTTACATACACACAGGGTTCACATTTGTTTTGCATATAGCCATTATTTGTCAATAACTGATGTACTGTTTCATTCCACATCCTACTGGCCTGTTTTAGACCGTAAATGCTTTTGTGCAACAAACATACCTTACTGTCATTGTTTACAAAACCTACAGGCTGCTCCATATAAATAATTTCATTTAATTTACTATTAAGAAATGCTGTTGCAACATCCACATGGTCAATATCCATATTTAAATCATTAGCTAGAGAAAACAAGATACGCATAGTGCTGTGGCGTACTACAGGAGAAAAAGTGTCATTGTAGTCAATACCTCTCTTTTGTGAGAAGCCACGAGCAACCAATCGCGCTTTAAATTTATCCTTACCTGAAATATCTTGTTTTACCTTAAAAATCCACTTACATTTGACTATATTAGCATCCTTAGGACGATCTACCAAAGACCACACTTCATTCTTAATGAGCGCGTCATATTCTTTTTGCATGGCACTTTGCCATTCTATACTACATGGAGAAGACATAGCTTCATCATATGTAAGTGGTTCAGTCTCACCCTGAGCTAACAAAGACATGTCATAACTGTCATACCTTGAAGGGACCTTGCAGCGAGTACTGCGGACGGGTCGTGAAGTGACGATACCACCAGAAACATCTGGACGAGTCACAGGCTCCGGCTCCATCACAGGAACATCTTGCCCTGGACAATACCTTGCCGGATGTGACATGTCGGTCACAGGAACATCTTGCCCTGGGCCAGACTCCGTCGGGTGTAACATGTCGGTCACAGGAACATCCTGCCCTAGACGAGACACCACCACTTCCCCTTCACGAGACGCCACGTCCGCATCCGAGGCACTGCTACACTCCCGAGCATCATGCCGGGAACTCTCGCTAAAAATAAAATAAGGTGTATAAGTATAATTAAAATTGTATAATAAATTTTTGCTAAAATGTCCGTTCATATCCTTTATAAAACTTTCCTCTAAAAATACTACATTCCGTGAGTAAATAATCTTTCTAGGTTCAGAAGGGTCTATCAGCCTATATCCTTTAGAAGTGTCACTGTATCCTACAAAAATACACATTTTAGATCTGGCATCTAACTTGCATGTACGCCTCTGTTTTGGAATAAGTGTGTATGCAACACACCCAAACACACGAAGATGACTGAGATCTACAGGAGCTCCAGTCCATACCTGTTCTGGAATAGATCCCGCCAAAGCTCTTGTGGGAGATCTGTTTTTAAGATAGATAGCCGTCATTACCGCTTCTCCCCAGAACTCCTTGGCAAGACCCGACTCCAGCAGGATACACCGAACTTTATCAAATAAAATTCTATTTATTCTCTCCGAGAGGCCATTCTGTTGAGGACAGTAGGGTATGGTGGTCTGGTGAATAATACCTTGACTTTTTAAATAAGTACTAAATTTCTTATTACAATATTCACCACCACCATCAGATCTTAGACACTTTATAGGCAAACCAGTTTGTTTTTCTACTACAGCTTTAAAGTTAATAAAACATGACATTACCTCGGATTTAAACTTCAGTAGGTAACCAAATGTCTTCCTCGAAAAGTCATCGGTGAATGTTAAAAGGTATCTTGCTCCTCCCATACTGCAAGTTGACATGGGCCCACAAACATCGGAGTGTATGAGCTCCAACGGTCGTGAAGCACGCTTTGCCTGATGTTCGGGAAAAGCAGCCGCGGTTTGCTTCCCCTCCAGGCAGCGCACGCACGCCGGTCCTTTCTCCAGATCACCCATCTGCAACAAAAGACCCCTATCCCGCAGAGCACACATACCTCCATGACTCAAATGCCCAAGTCTCTTGTGCCAAACACCCGCTGGCACCACAGTAACCATTGCACTCTGATCCCTCTGCACTTCATCCTGCAGAGTGGCTGAAGAATGCTCCAAATGGACCTGCAAGACCTTGTTAAACATAACACCACCATTTAACCTATAAACATTACTGACTTTTCTAGCTGAACCAATTATCTGACTTTCAAAGCTAATATTACAACAATTCTTAGTAAACAAAACTGTGAACCCTTCTTCAGTAAGCCTGCTAACTGATAATAAGTTGGTTGAGAGATCAGGAACATACATAACATCAGACAATAAGTGACATTTGTTATTCAAAACAATGTTAATATTACCTATACCTAAACAAGATAACCTGTCACCATTTGCTATTGACACTTCACTTAAACATGGCTTAAAGTTTATGAAAAAGTTCCTGTTGCTACACATATGAGAGGTACATCCTGAGTCGACGATCCATTCCTTCTGTTGCGCAGCAAAAGCCTCGGCCGAAGGCTCCCGAACAACAAAAACAACATCTCGTCGATCAGTTGTCTGCTTCTTTTTCTTCATCATGTAACAATGTATCTTCTTATGCCCCGGTTTCTTGCAAAAGTGACAAATAATAGGCTTCTTTCTGGTAATATATGCCACATTGGTAGCTTCTTCACAATCATTGTTGAGCTTCCGGTGTTCTTCTTGTAGTAAGCGAGAACGCACCACCTCGCTTGATAACGTCTCGTTGATGCACGCAGTCTCGATGTTGGATACCAGCACGTCATATTCTTGCGGCAAACCACTCAAAAAAATTTCAGCGACTTCAGTGTCTTCAATTTCCTTTCCTATGTCTGCTAATTGTTGGACAAGGAGCATTACTTTGTTGATATATTCACACATGCTTGAAAATTTTGCAAATTCTATTCTATGAAGCTGCCGCATCAAAAGCACTCTTCGATAAAGACCTTTATCCTCAAAAACAGCTGAAAGACACCTCCAAGCCTCTTTTGGAGTCGAAGCATTCCGCACATATTGATAAAGAGAAGTGTGCACAGAGAGGCATATGCGTGCCAGCGCTCTCTGACCTCGTGCGGCATCCGTGTCCTGTCCCTCAACGCAACTCCATAAGCCTTCCAAAGTCAACACCATCCGCATTCCAAATTTCCATGCGTTAAAATTCTCAACGCCCGTAAGCTTTTCTATCATGTTAGTGCCGCCATTAAGCATAGGTGGTGGCATACCTGGCACATGGCCGTCTTGTAGGTTATCCGCCGGCATCGTGTCACCAAATAAACAAGCTGAGCACTCACCCGCTAAATGTTTCTTGACTTTCTTCTTTTTGGTGTTGGGCAGGGACTTCTGATTGCTATGCCTGGACCCTTAACCTGTAGCAGAGTACTATGTGGTGTGCAGATGAGCGGGGAGCGTCAGCAGGCGAGAAATAACAAAGCCAAGATATCGTGATAGAGCTTCTTGTATTCACGGTACAATGAAATTGGACATAAGCGGCAGGATTACATTTGATATGTGTAGATAGAGTTCCACAAAACAAAGGACAATCAGTTTTACATATTTACACCACGGAAAGAGGAAACGAACAGAACTGACAACTGTTACAGTATTGCCATAGTCTAAATTCATCAAAATTATAAACTATAGAAACACTCATGTATTGCCATGTTAATCCACAATGCTATAAGGCTTAACATTCATTAACAAGTATTACGCATTACTGATATCATGAAATGACTTTATCCTAAATTCCGTGATCAATCTTTTAAAACGGACAAAATACTTAAAGCCATCGATGACTTAGTACCTCCAGAATCTGTGTAATAATATTTAGACGACCAGATGGTCTAGTGGTTAGAGAACCTGACTATGAAGCTTGAGGTCCCGGGTTCGATTCCCGTGTCGGGGCAGATATTTGTATGAAAAATACGAATGTTTGTTCTCGGGTCTTGGGTGTTTAAATATGTATATAAGTATGTTTATCCGTTGCCTGGTACCCATAACACAAGCTTGCCTAGCTTACTTTGGGACTAGGTCAATTAGTGTTAATTGTCCCGTGATATTTATTTATTTATTTATTTTTACTGTTTAAGTATTTAATAACAGTAGCAATTAAAAATACTACGCAAGTACGCAGAAGAGCGATGACCATTCGATACTCAACAGCAAATAAACTAACTTTGCTCATCAACAAACGTACTACTCGCATTAATATCAAACTTTATGGTGGAACTAAAGTTAATGTCGACTGTCGAGTCCATATGGCTCATAAGTCCGACTAAACTTCGATATAAACGGGGCTGCTATTCGTCCCCCGAGGCAGTTACAGACTAACTTTACCATAGCCGGGCGAGAATAGGTTTGCAACAATTGCCTTTGGTTAGAAAAAAAAATGTATTTTTTTTATATTTTTTTCTTACAGATTAGGCCAATTTGAGAAACTAATTTGAATATTTTAAAATTTGGTCGCGTATTTTTTTTTTAATTAAATTTGTTAAATACCGGATATGGTTGACCGGATATACGTCATCACTGCCTTGTCACGCACAACTCATCTATCTTTAAAAAGTGAGTTTTGAGAAAAACGCCCAAACAACTTTTTACAAACAAAAGAGGGTAGAATTGTTATTTTAATTCATTCACCCATTATTTCTAGCTAAATAACTTCTAAATAGGGTTTAGAACAAGAGGTCTTTAATTTTTTTTTAATTATTGTCTTATTTATCTTTTAAATTCATTTAACCGAGTTTACCATAACCACTGCTCCATACAAAGGTGGTTACGCGTCATGTGTTAACTTGAGTTAAAAGAGTTACGCGTTACTAAATGTAAGCAAGTTCTGAATGACTATCTATGTTTACTAATAGTTATAAGCGATATGCGTGACTTGCGATGCGCCTATTTGTGACAGAAATAATAGTAATATATTGAGGATATTAATATAATAATTAGGTACGTCATGAGGAATATAACGATAAATAATAAAAATAGCAAGTAGTATATTTTTTTATTTTTAAAATAATATCCATATCTTTAAATGAATTAATTTGGTTTAAATTTAAAAAATATAGGTACTAAATTAAAATTAATGAGATCAGAATCATTTAAAATGGTAAAAAAAACTTACTTTGTTATGTCAAACTAAACACGCAGGTACGGAATCCAAAAAACAATGAAATTTTGGACAACATAAAACATGTATTGGGATAAAATCAATCTATCATTGTATTAAGGAATAAATTTAATCGAAATAAAGGAATATTAAATAAAATAAAAAAACATATACACATGAAATTAACAGCTATAAAGAAGATAAAGATAACTTACCTAAGAAAAATTAACTAAATATGTACATGTTACTATAAAAATAGAAATTATAAAAAGAATACCCCGTCCAAAAGATCTGTCTGTGGCAGGGTTCCCATGATGCTGGCCGAATTACCCCTTTGGATCGCAAGTGCGATCCGCTGGGATAAATATACGCCAGCTCTTGGGTCCCCAGAGGTGTCGACCAACCGGGAAGAAAGGGCCTTTATGAAGGACTTCATGTCGGCTGACCAAGGCCCTAAGGTCTCAACAGCAAGCGCAGCAAACTCGTAATCCTTTAATAAAGAGGAGTATTTGCGGCGCTTGAGGAGTTGGGCCTGATCAGCCGCAGCGCCGGCTTGTGAGCTAGTTGCCTTGATGTGGGACAGAGCGAAAGTATCAACGCATGTAGCGTCCCACACCAGAGCCCTACTGAGCTTCCACGGCACCAGTGTGACCCCGTCTGGACGCTTGCCATCGCCCCTTGCCATGCCAGCCGGCTCTAAAGCCGAAGGCACTGACACGGTGGCAAGCGACCGACGTACTAAGTCATTTATGGTGCCATGACGGTACATACGGCCGGCGCTCCTAACACATGAAAGCCCATGTCGTCCCAGTTGATCCACGTTTTTGCCACAAGCGCAGATGTGAGGAATGCATATTCTGGCCCCAAGTCTTAGGGAAATTGCTATCCGCAAAGTACTTGGGTCCAGAATAGTTCCAATATTCCTCGATGGCAAGGCGTTCAGCCAATGGCCTGCCTCGGGTGTGGAAACAGCTAACAGACGGACGCGTTCCGAATCGTCCGGACAGTTTTCGAGAAGTTTAAAAAATTAAATTGACTGAATTAAGAAAAATAAGTCCTACTAAACTAAAATTAATGAGATCAGAACCATTTAAAAAGGTAAAAAAATCTTTTTTTGTTATGTCAAACTAAACACGCAGGTACGGAATCCAACTAACAATGAAATTATGGACAACATGTTTTATGTTGTCCATAATGTCATTGTTATTTGGATTCCGTACCTGCGTTTTATCCCGATACATGTTTATGTATTGGGATAAAAAAAATCCACCATTTAAAAATTAAATTGGCTTGAATTAAAAAAATAAATACTCAATTAAAATTAATGAGATCAGAACCATTTAAAATGGTAAAAAAATCTTACTTTGTTTTGTCAAACTAAACAGCAGGTACGAAATCCAAAAAACAATAAAATTATGGACAACATAAAACATGTATTGGGATAAAATCAATCCATAATTTAAAAATAAACTAATTATATGGTCTTCGCAGCAGTACAAGAGAGATATCCTAAAATATTCGACATTTGCAAGACGACACCAGTTCTCACGTAGATCTTCCCTAACACGGACGAATATTTTGCCGGGCCTATTAATGGAGTCATTTGAACAAATAAAACACTTTCTATAGTTCATTTTTTAGATTCAAAAATGAAAATAGCCTTTTTGTTTTGTTTCCTATCCTATTGACATCAGTTAAATTTAAATGACATTATGACAGACATTGACATTGTTTTTTTAAGTGAAGCGTGAGAGCAAAGGTAAAAGAAAAATGCCTTTGAACCTTTGATGACGTCATTTGAAGATCAAATGAAAGACATCAGTTTTTTTGGAATATCTCCGCTATTAGCTGTTTATTTTTAAGTCCAACTACAGAAAATGGTTGTATAACATTATTCCTCAATGATAAAAATATAAAAAAAAATACAAAAAAATATTTAACCAAAGGGAATTGCCCTTTTTAAAACTCGAATCACACACAAGGAAGTTAACAGCTTGAATTGTGTATATTAGGGTGAATTAAACAGTGTTTTTAACTTTAAAATTATCACGTTACTTGTCACTGAATTGTAATCTGACACATTGGAGGAATGACGAAAGTTCGCTTATTGAAAAACACCTGTACGATTATTTTTCAATATTGTCATCTAGGTAAAAACGATAAAGCTACCAAATATATTTAATAAACCGGCCAATTAAAAATCGGACTCGCGCACCGAGGGTTCAGTATAAATTTTGTGAGTAGGTATATCAAAATACCAATCCAGTGTTAGTAGCATAGTCTTGCTTGTAAGCAAAATGTATGCTGTGTGGAGTAATTTTGTATTGGTTGATTGGGAGCCTCCGTAGTTCTTAAATATATTTTTTTTATTATTTGCTGTTGTAGTGATAGCAATAGACATACACTTTACTATACATCTTAGCTCTCTGTCTATGTATTACGATTTGAGATGCAGCCCTGTGACAGACAGACGGACCGACAGTGTAGCGGCATTAATAGGGTTCCGTTGGTCACCCTTCGGGTACGGCACCCTAACAATTATTATTATCTAGGACAAGGGTTATAGCCGTTAACATTGTCTACTTCAAAATTACACTTCATTGAATGTTAGCTGCTACTAGTTTCGTGTCGCAAGGGATTAAGGCACTTACAATTTGATGGATTAATAGATAGGAAACAATGTTAATCGGTTAAAGTACTATGGGTCAACAACTTTATATTGTCGTTTAATATCGCTAAATGAATGATGAATAGTTAATTGCAAGTCACATTAAAGGTTAGTACCTGGGCGACCGAGCTCCGCTCGGGCTGAAACTCGGTACCGAGCGTTTTCCCAGAGATAAGACCAAGCTAGATCAATTTTTCATCCCCGAAAACCCCCACATACCAAATTTCATCGAAATCGTTGGAGCCGTTTTCGAGATTCTGATTATATATTTACAAGAATTGCTCGTTTAAAGGTATTAGATTAGATTAGATTAGATAGATAGATAGATTAGATAGATAGACGAAAAGTTAAATAATTAACTATACACATCCTTTAAGGTTTAGAGGTTTATGTTTAACACACATCAGTGCGGTACCAGATTTTTGTATCCTCAATTACACCCGTTCACTGTTCTTTATTATAAGTTGCATACAATACTAGTCGGCATCGTCACGGCATCGCCTTGCATCGGCACAAGCTAATCATTAGCGGCGTTAGGACACATCGAGGTCGCCGTCCTAAAGGCTCGTCCACGACATAGCACGACCGGCGGCAGCGGCGAGCGTTTTATCAGTTTCATTGCGTGTGCGCGTCTCGGCCGCGCAATGAACGGAGAAAATGCTTGCTGCTGCCGCCGGTCGCGCGGAGTCGTGGCCGGGCTGTTACGTCGGTTTTACGCCGCACTTACGCGTCGCCGTCAAGTCAACGCGGAGACGGCGCGGACCGATGGTCCTTTCAATCTACTTTTTTTTTATTTGTTTTTTATTTATCATTGATTGCAAAGAGGACGGTGAATCCTGCCCTGCCGTGATACAGTTTTAACTAGTACGGAGGGCAGAGGACGCTTACTTGATGAAGTCTATTATGTTATGTTGTTAATTGGCCTTATATTTATCTTGATTAGCATACTCATTTCGTTACTGTTCGTTTTTTAACTGATATAATACGCTGTCATTTAACTCTGGTTATTTCTTGTATAACAATTAACATTAGTTTGTAAGGCGAAAATGTTACTACTTAACTATACAGAAATGGTTCTGAAAATGAAAATTATTATTATTATTAAAAAAAATGTCAAAGTCGACCGCCAGCCGTCATACAACTGCCACCTCGCCGTAAGCGCGATGTCGCCGCGCCGTAACCTCGAATGTGCCGAGCTGCTTCCGTTACGTATTGTTCGGGCTTTATACTGTGAAGTTTGAAATTCGAACTTTGTATCATGTCGTCCCGCTCACGATAATAGCATTAAAAAGAAAAGAGAGACGGTACTAAATCAACTTCGTATTTTCGAATACCTCCCTGGTTGACAGCAAAGCGACGCCGATCGTCTTTGATCAATTATAACTGTAGATCCACAGTCGCGCGCCCGAAAATGTCCGAGCCAAATGAGCGCCACTTCGATAAAAGTGGCCTTCTTTTTTTTCAGAACGTTGCGTGAAATTGTCAAGTTTAGCTGTCAAGTGGAGTTTTGCCGCTACCGAAATTCGACTGTAATGAAGTAAAGACTAGGTTCAAATTTCTGTGTAGGCGATGATTTTATTTGTTACGCAACCAAATAAAAAAGTTCGGACATTCTTTGAAGGGGATTTTGTTCGGCAATGTGTATCTACAGTTATAATTGATCAAAGCCGATCGTGCAGATATATCTACAGGATGTCCTAAAACTGAATGATAACCAGAGGCCATATTGTTCAACGCGCGGGCGGTGGCGATCGCATTTACTATCTCTTTCTATCGTCATTCTATACCGTGTGACAGTAAACTATTTTGATCCTGAGTGCGTTAGGCAATAAGGCCTCTGGTACCGGGCGAAGGGTCAAGTTATACCAGTTCCGGAAAAATAAAAACCATATCACTTAGTTAAGTAATAATAGAGAATCATTATTAGTGTTATAACTTGGTCTCTCGTCCGGTACCTGGTTACCGTTTAGTTTTTGGGAAACCTGTACGTGCGATAAGCTTTTACCACTTGGATGCCCTGATCCAAAATATTATTGACTAGCCTTCTTTATTGGTGAATGGAAGGAAAACATCGTGAGGAAACTTGTATACACCTGCGAAGAAATTCAATGGTGTGTGTGAAGTTCTCAATCCGCACTGGGCACGCGTAGGAACTACAGCCCAAGCCCTCTCGTTCTTAGAGAAGACCTGTGCCCTGGAGTGGGACGTATATAGTATGATGATGAAAATAAGCTCTGCCTCGTTCCACTATCCAGTAGTTAGTTACGTATATCATCATCATCATCATCAACCCGGCCTATAATTGAATTTCTTCTCAGGTGTGTGGTCACATGTCTTCGCAGGTGGGTGTGTGGTAAAACTCGTGGTTTTTAAATATAATTTCGCACATAAATTTCGAAGAACTCATAGGTGCGAGCCCGGATTCGAACCCACCACCCTCTGCTTGAGAGGCAATAGGTTAAACCAGTAGACACCCACGGTTTCAACGTTTTTTTATGTATTTGTGTAATAAGAAATCGAGCAACTTTATCCTGCAGTAGAAGCAACGTCTCGGTTTTTAGTATCTTAGTCACGTTCGTGTATGGGGTAACCTTTAGAACCTTTAGTGATCTCAGGAGAGTTCCTTATGTCTGGTAAAAGCATAATGTTAAAGTGAGATAGACAAACGGATGTTAAGTTAACGTTAAGCGTACGTTGGTGAATAACAGCGTTAAGTCCAAGGCTTTTCTACATGAAAAATCATGCAAGTTGCATTATACTGCGGCGCTTGATTGACCACTTCAAACATGTTCATTTTACGACATAGCTATATAAGCGTCCCAAAACTGAACAATAACTGGTACCAGGCAAGGCAGGTCAAGTTATACCAGTTTTGGAAAAAAAAGAAAAAAATCTATGTTATTGATAATAGTCACATAACACTCACTTATTCATACCCCCCTATTTCACCATCCATTGATCTAATTTATTTGACGGATAAATGTGATGCCGCCTCTGTTTGTTTTGTTCGAATAGACGGAGACGGCATCACTTTATCCGACAGTTAAATGGGTCATCAATGGGTGGTGAAACAGCCCCTTAGTATTCTAAAAAGAAGTCTATTATCGCTTAAGTATGTGGGTTAATCAACTTTCTTGTGTTGTTTACTCTGTCCCCGGTTGTCCAAGTGACATCTTCATACTGTTTCATAGAAAAATGCTTAGGTTGTCCAGGAGACAAAATTTGTGTAACCATAGCAACGAGTGGCAAAAAAAGATGATTCACCCATGGGACATGGTTTTTTTTTTCTTATTTTTTCTAGAACTGTTATAACTTGGCCTCTCGGTACCAGGTTATCGTTAAGTTTTGTGACACCCTGTCAGTGGCGGGGCTTGAAAATTTTTGCAAGTAAAGCCAGAGCGAAAAACTCAAAAATCTCATTTATCCTCTGCTTGAAAGTGCTGTAATAGAAGAGAAACGTTTGGTAACTTCGAAAGTTTAGTCAACCCGGGGGGAATCGGGTCGTCAGTACCCTTCGCCACTGTTACATATAATGAAACTTGCACGATTTTCCTTGGGACTGGGCTTTAGACTCTGCAACTCGCACATGTCTGTAAAATGGTCACGTCTACCGTCGGAGCCCGCGGATCACAAATAATAACGTGATGATCTAGTCTAGACTACCCGACAGCGTGTTTCAACATTTTTAACTAAACTCGCTATTTACCTGAAAAATATGTTCGCAACATACCTTTGTAAAGTTGTGCACATAGTTTAAAATTCTAAGTTGTAATAATAACCATAACAATGTGATAATTATTCATTAATACTCTTAAAAATAATGAGTCCTGAAAATCAACTATTATTGTTTAGCATACCTAAATTCCGAAAAATTGCACTTTAGCGAGCGTTGTTGGATGATTTTTAATTTTACATTTAAAAATCTTCTTTTCTGGTGCACTAATATAAAAAAATCGAATTCAATCTCGCTGAACCTCACAACCTGATTTTCCAAGGCTTGTACCTACGTTAAAGTGGAGAACTCATTTGTCAAATGCGCACTTAAGCACGGTACTAAATCACCGCGTTGGAAATCGCATTGCGTAATTCTTGGATCTTAATCGAGTTCGGTTATTTACTCACCTAAACTATTTAAACAAAATCGGCCAAGTGCGAGTCGGACTCGCGCACGACGGGTTCCGTGCCATTATCTATAAAAACGGCAGAAAAATCATGTTTGTTGTATGGGAGCCCCCCTTAAATATTTGCTTTATTTTAATTTATCCTTTTAAAAGGAAGCCCTTTCCTCCTCCTAAAACATGGGTTCAAGAGTGAGATAGAATACCTAAATCTAGACTCGACACCGAACAAGCTGGGATCCCGAATTAATTTAACTGTGAACCAAAACTATAAGTGAATAATCATAAAAGAGTAATTAACGAACTAGATAATGGAGTACCTACTGAGCAAGATAGGACCAAATGATATGTATGCATATGTTCTTCTGTCCCTAATGCAAACACACGAGCAAGCAAAATCGCTGCACTTCGCCAACTATATCTATTCCACTTAGGTGGATTTGCACGGGTCAGAGTTAACTATATAACTCCGAGTCAAGTGCTAACCCAGGATTAAGTAGTGTCAAAATATATGAAACTGTCACCTCTAACGGTTAACGTTTTAATTTTTGAACCCAAGACCGTGCAAGCGGCCCTTCGTGTGAGTAACTTTAAATAGGTACTATAACAATTACCAATAGCAAATCGGAGGCTGTGTTCTCTAAGGAGCGGACGCTTGCCATCGCTTTTACAATCTCCTTCTGTCAACGTCTTATACCGTTTGACAGAAAGAAATATTTAATGCGACAGCAAGCGCCCGCGCCGAAGAAGCCGTGGTGGCCTAGTGGTTTGACTTATGGTCTCTCAAGCAGAGACCTCTGAGTTTTTCGGAATTTATGTGCGAAATTACATTTGTAATTTACTATGAGCTTTACGGTGAAGGACAACATCGTGAGGAAACCTGCATACACCTAAGAATAAATTCAATGGTGCATGTGAGATTCCCAATCCGCACAAGGCCCGCGTGGGAACTACGGCCCAAGCCCTCTCATTCTGAGAGGAGGCCTGAGCCCTGCAGTGGGACGTATACGTACAGGCTGGGATCTCCGGTTAAGTCAATTTCTGCAAGCCGAAATTTACTTCACAGCAGATTTGACAGCTGTCTAACGCTTCTGACGCTTGCCTTCGCTTTCACCATCTCTTTCTGTCATCAACTTATACCGTTTGACAGAAAGAAATAGTGATTGCGAAGGCAAGCGTCAGAAGCGTTAGACAATAAGCCTGCTGGTTTGAATTTGGTTATCGTTTTTATCGTACAATAACATGGTGCAACTCACGCTAATTCGGATTAGTCTCACGCGTCTTACGAAGAAAATCAGCTACTAGTGTTCAAAGTCCTTTTGTCACAAACTGTACTTGCCTCGCCCCACCAATGCGAAAGAAGCTTCTATATTAGGTCTAAGAGTATTCCTTACACCTGCGCACCGCAAGTACTTACCTTGACTCGGTTCGTTTTATGAGGCAGACATTATGAACGGTTTTATGCCACAATTACACTGGGACCTTGACTCTTCTTGATAACGTTTAGCCACTTGCTGATTGTAAACTGCACTTTTATAATTTGTTTGCTCAGATGCGCACGATTGACTCAGTGACATTCAGGTTTAAATGCACCTGAAGCGAAAGGCGAGAAATAAATATAAATAAAAGGAAAACCAATGCGGTAGAACACTAACATAACATTCCTATATAAATCACCTTGCACCTAATTTATAGCGCTAAGGGAAATTCCGAAAACAGTTAAAGTCCATTACTTTTCGATAAAATCAATATTAATATGTATATGTATTAGGTCTCCGAGACACAAAAGTTTTATGGGATATCTGGTTTAAATTAATTTACGGGAACTAAAGATCACATAGTACGTAAATACATCGTTACACATTTAAAATCACTTAACGCGAAACAATACTATTGTTGCAGACAGCGGCCCTCACAACAATAGCACACACCATTCAGCTATTTAAGTGTTATGAAATGTTTTACACAAAAGATAAAAAATAAACGGCTCATTTCGAATGTTAAAGACTGTCATTAAGCATTTATGACTGGTCACGATGACCGCGCTTCGTGTAGTCGTAGACGCGTTCTAGTCGTTCCGATTATATCCGTTTGATGCAATACAAATAGGTGCGTCTTCACCAGATGGTTGGGATAGTGTGATTGAATATATTCCTGTCAGGGTTTTCATTATATTATTTCATATAATTATCCTAAATGAAAAATTAAGTACCTATTAATTTGCTTTCAGACATTTTAATGATTTAATGACATGCGATGGCCGTATCTACAGAATATTGTGCGCCAAACACAGGCTGATTGTGACAAACTTCAATATTATTGTTATCATTTATATATATCACTCACTTTCTGAAAGTAACTACGTGTGTACGAACCTCTATCAGTTTGTACTGCGATAGTCGCATAGAGACTCAAATCGTCGGGTATCGCATATTTGCGTAGCGCAATGTACGAACAGCCTAATGATTTTCGATTTAGGTTGAAGTCACCCCTTTTAAGGTAATCACTTTGGACATTGAATGGAAAAATTTGTTGACAACAGTTAACAGACACTGACAGGAGTGTTCCGCCAAACTAGCCCGATCATAATGTGGAAATATTCTGGAAGTCACGTTGTATATCGTAGAGTGAAGGTACTGAGTGCAATAACTCAGTTGTACGGCCAGGCCAAAACTGACTGTTTTTAGTATGTTATTCTGCATGATAACATTATTTGTGTCGCACAAACGGAGCAGTAGAGCACGTGTGGTAGTTAAGAAGGTTGTAGTTCTGTTATTAACACTCTTATATGCCAAATGACAATCTTTCTAATGCTTAGATTCTCTGCGCTATGTCACGGACAGACGGACACGGCGAAAGGGCTTCGTTTTTGCTAATTTGGTTACGGAACCCTTCAAATGATTGAAGAAGTGTCACTTCAACTGTTTTTAGTCACTCAACTTTCCTTTGTGTGCGATACGAACGTGAGATAAAACAATAACTTGGCTGCGATGCCGATGGATTAATATTAACACACGGCCGTAAATTTTGTATTTAATAGAGAGTAGAATTAGATTTTTCCTTAACCCTTAATAAGGTAGAGACGATTTAGTGGCCATATGCAATGATTTGGGAATTCACCCTTATTTTTTTAGTAATACTACTAGCTTTAAAAATATCCTTTGTCAGGTATGTATTCAATAGCTGCTTTTGATTCTGTGGTATCTCGAGGTATGCAATTTAGGGTTCAATAAGAACACGTAGCCTTGACTCGACGATTTATTCCAGACTGACATGACACATTGACAATATTAAACACTTATAGTATAAATCTTCCCAGGTGAATTTTTCGCTTCGAGCCATTACATTAAATTTGAACATTAATACTATGGCGATACCGTTTGTTTTGAAAGATAAGGGCTCGAAGCGAAAAATTCACCTGGGAAGATTTACTATACTAACTACCTACATTACACTAACTAAGAGGTTTGTCGTGATTTCGAGGTTTGTTGTTAGCGTGGGTTAAAGCTCGCATTTTTGAGTTTTTCAAAATTTATGTGCGAAATTACTTTTAAACTTTACCCTACAGTTGAGGAAGAAATCGTGAGCAAAGTACACAACTGAGAAAAATTTCAATGTTGTGTATAAAGTTTTAAAATCCGCGCTGGGCCCGAGCCCTCTCGTTCTAAGATGAAGCCTGTGCCCTGTAGTGGGGCGTATAAAAGCCGAGATGATAATGAGATATACTTCATATTTAATAGGTTTTTAGCTTTATATCGTACGAGCTGATGCTAGCTACTTCTACTATCTCGCGGGAACTACTTTATGTGATTGTTTGATATACAAAACTGTGCTATTTTCTTTCCATAAACCTTTAAACTATCTCCATACCAAATTTCATCATAATCGTTAGCGTACTTAAGCGTAACAAACAAACAGTCGAATTTATAAATTAGTTAGTGTGAACAAAGGAATTCAAACAATAAAATACGTATCTACATAATTCGGCCAATAGCCGTCTCATTCATTATGCAGGTTGACCTCTCTTGGTGAATAACTTTGCAAAAGGACTTTACATAGATTTATTTACCTTTTCTAAAAAGCCCGACGTTCGATCAATTTGCAACGGTCGCGGTCATGGGATGACTGACCTGAATTCTTAGTGAGAAAGATGACTGATGTTAAAGTGGAGGTAATGATAAGAAATAAAGCGGTAAAGTCGCTCGTCGGCATTTGAACCTGCATATTTTGGCACAACGTGCTGAGATGCTAAATCTGATATCACAATAGCGCTACCGGCTAACCCCTACAAATATAATATCCCAATCGCTAGCATACAAGATAAGACGCGTATGAGGATAATTAAAGATTTTTTTTACAAGTTGCGAAGTTGTTGAAGTTGATATTCCAAATTCCATTAGACACTTCTTTTTCACAGACACTGCTATATAATTAAGTGATTAAGTATCTAACAGATTGAGATATGGATGTATGGGAAAAATTTGTGTCTAAACTCCTGACCAGTGGTGGTGTAGGGGAAGGCACGCGGCACGGAATGCTGAGGACCTGGGTTCGATTCCCAGCGCTGGTCTTTTTTCTGGGATTTTTCTGTGCATCCATATTTCAGTTTGTATTTAAAATCAACTATCTTGTTGCTTTTATTTAATCGCTAAGCCTTTATTTTACGTACGTAAGTATTGTATGATTCATCCCAGTTTCGAAACTATGCGTCTGTTTGTATAATTAATATCATTATGTGTGTCATTGTGTTATATTTAACATTGTATCCGTTTGATACTGCGTACGTATACGAAATGACGTATTTTACAACGGGGTAGTGTTATTATTATTAGTACAAACTTAGTAGGTACTTGTTTAGCACGGTGCACTTTGCTACGAGATAACTTGAATTTTACAAACAATGTAACAAAGTTTGTACAAATGTTGCATCGAAAAAACATTCGCCACCTGAACACACAACAATAAAACATATTAATCATTGTTTGAAACCAGACGATGTAAATCAGGGACCATGATTATTATTAATGCGTTTAATTATCATTACATTTCTTGTCGAGTTATTTGTAATCGTAGGTACGAGTGTGTGTCACGTAAATATAATCCACTGAAAAAAATATATTGCACACAATAAGAGGAAACGATCTAGACCCTTATTTAACTTATATATTTATTGAAATAGTTTAAAAATATTTCATAACCGCACCGGAAGTTTAAAATAAGTACATAACTATAGTTACGAGCAAGCGTTAGTTAATTTTAAAACTGTATAAATTATCCTTTATGGCAAAACTCCATATAAAATAAGAAATATTCACATTTGAACATTAGTTAGGTACTTTTTGATGTTTATTCACTATACTTACCTACTTCGAAATACGTGACAAATAATTTGATAGCAAAATGTCTTCGCTTCCGGAACAAGCCGTATCTTTATAAACAGAAGCAATTTTATCTCACGACATATTTTTTGCGAATATCTTCATGTAACTTTGTTGAGATAATCTTTTCGACATTTATTTAATACATGACATAAAACAAGTATCTTCGGAACCTTGCTTAGGAACTCCCTTTAATAATATAGTTTAATAATATTATTTTAGTTATTATTTTTATATATTTTTTTTTTAGTTCTAGGTTAAACAAGTACGTACTAAATCTTAACATATTCTTGCATTTTGGCATTAATAAACAAAAAGTACCTTCCTATACTTAAAATGCAAACATGTTATCTTCATGATAACATCTGCCAAGAGAAATATTTCTCTATTGTAGCTTAAAAAAAAATAGCTCTTAATGGGCAACTTTTCCAGAAAAATTCTGCATACTTGAAATCCAACAAAATTTTGCCATAAGTTTTGTCTAACAAAAAGCTAACAAACAATCAGCAAACCACTTTTTGTACTAAGATGGCGTCCTTTCTCAATAGTTTGCTATTCAAACCGACCGCTAGCAATCGCAGGTCATCAATTATCGAACTTATACCTAAAGAACTTACCTGTACAGTACACATTCTGTGTCACTTTAAATTTACATCTAATAGATTTAACAATTAGGTTCAAATTAATGTATCATCGCAATCGACATAAGCCCTTATAATTTAAAAGCTTATTCGAATGTAGGTACTTCCAAGTCATTGTGAAGCCGGCAGCGTGTTTGAATCTCGAGTGAGCTGAGGTTGTTCTACCATTCGGGTCACGGATGAATCCCAACTAATTACTTATTTATCCGCATCAGCCTCAGGCATTAGCAATTTTTTTTCTTTCATTGTTTAAAATTCAAAAGTTCGGATACAGAAACGTTACCTGGCGCGCTATATTCAAAAGAAGCACGCTTGTGATGAATTATGAATTCCTATATTTACCATGGTTTTTATGGTTCCGTGCCCAAAGGGTAACAACGGGACCCTATTATTGAGGCTCCATTGTCCGTCTGTCCGTCTGTCACCAGGCTGTATCTCACGAACCGTGATAGCTAGACAGTTGAAATTTTCACAGATGATGTATTTCGGTTGCCGCTATAACAACAAATACTAAAAAACAGAATAAAGTAAATATTTAAGGGGGCTCCTATACAATAAACGTGATTTTTTTGCTCGTTTTTGCTCGATATTGATAACGGCAACAGCTAGACGCTTGAAATATACACAGAATATTTAGTTATATATTCACTTTAAAAATTAATTATTAAATTAAAATAAAACAAATATTAATTGGGAGGCTCCCATACAAAAAAACGTGATTTTTTTGCCGTATTCATAGATAATGGTACGGAACCCTTCGTGCGCGAGTCCGACTCGCACTTAGCCGGTTTTTTTATAATCGAGCGATGTACCCGCCCAATGCCACTTCAATTTTCATTTTCTTCAAGCTTGTTGGTGACTTCTTCGGGTCCGTAGTTTTAATATACCTTACAATATACAAAACCATAATTCTGTTTTTTTAACATCACGTATTCACGTAACATTATAAACAATGCAAAAAGGTTAGGTACTACGGAAACAAAATAATGAATACTGAATACCTATAGGATTTGGAAAAATAATGGTGCGATAAAAGGTATGATGTACTTTATGCATCAACCCAAAATGGGCATTGCTGTTAATTTTAAATATCCATACGTACACATATTTATGTACTTACCTATTATAATTACTTAGCAAATTTTAGCTGAATGAATGAACTAGAAATGCAAAAATACTCCGAAGATCATCCCAGGCCCTATACTACGAAGCGCGAAATTCGAACTTCGTTTCATGCCGTTCCGCTCACGCTAATGGTATTTATAACGAGAGTGAGAGGGACCGCACGATCCGAACTTCGAACTTCAAATTTCGTAGTAACCCCCCAGTTGTATCTGTTTCAAAAAGTTTTTTTTAATATCATTGATACATTAATACATAGAAGTAGGTATTTGTGTACACATATTTGGAATCCGATAGCGCCTCCTACGTGCTTCTCCGCGAGAGATGAGATATCGATTCGCTTCTAGTAAATAACTGATTTATTTGTGTACTGTAACGCTTTGGAATAGAGAGGCGCAGCGAAATCAAACTAGGGTGCTTCTTTTTTTTTAGTCTGAATCACTCGTTTGTTTTTTTAACAGTTTCTCTGCTTTTTGAATAAATAGGTATTGTAACTAATTCAATTACGAGTAATAATAAAACATGGCAGCAGTGTGCCATGTCGTCACTTAATTGGAAAAGTTTTTATTATAGTCGATGTTACTTATAAATATAGATAAATTAAAAGCTTGATGTTTCTTTTTTGTTTGAAACAGTTGATAATTATGTGACTGTCTGGTGCATAATGAGAGGCATTAAACACGAGTGTTGTTCTGTGAAACGAACCGAAGGAAGGAGACACTCGTCTCAATCCTAATTACGCACAACAAAAAACTTAATGCACATGCATATACAGGTTGAATTCAAATTGGTGATTCAAAATTAGTGTTTCGTACAATATAATGCGCTAACTCATTTGTTTCAATTAGTCTTATAAAATTTGGGGCGTCCATACATTGAGTTCGTGATTTCACGTGATAAAATGAGTTGGCGCATTATATTGTCCAGCATCAACTGAGTACGAAACACTAATTTTGTATCAACAATTTGAATTCACCCTGTATAACAACCTAAAATATACATTTTAATCACACTTTTTGGTCGAATCGAAACCTGAAAATATGGAAACAATGCGTCGTTTTCTAGGCGTTAATTAATAGTACATTACTGCAGAGGCCGTGAAGTAAGGGATTGATGGACGAGATTTCGGGTATACAAAACGAGTCCAACAATCCCTCTTCCGGCCGAGGATTGTATAGAGCTTTTCTCAAACATGCATCATCATCATCATCATCATCATCATCCATCCATCCAACCATCCATCCATCCGTCCATCCATCCATCCATCCATCCATCCATCCATCCATACATCCATCCATACATCCATCCATACATCCACCCATATATCCATCCATACATCCATCCATACATCCATCCATACATCCATCCATACATCCATCCATCCATCCATCCATCCATCCATACATCCATCCGTACATCCATCCATACATCCATCCATACATCCATCCATACATCCATCCATACATCCACCCATACATCCATCCATACATCCATCCATACATCCATCCATACATCCATCCATCCATACATCCATCCATCCATACATCCATCCATACATCCACCCATACATCCATCCATACATCCATCCATACATCCATCCATCCATCCATCTATCCATACATCCATCCATACATCCATCCATCCATCCATCCATACATCCATCCATCCATCCATCCATCCATCCATACATCCATCCATACATCCATCCATACATCCATCCATCCATCCATCCATACATCCATCCATACATCCATCCATCCATCCATCCATCCATCCATCCATACATCCATCCATACATCCATCCATCCATCCATCCATAAGTCTATACATCCATCCATACATCCATCCATACATCCATCCATACATCCATACATCCATCCATACATCCATACATCCATCCATCCATACATCCATCCATCCATCCATCCGTACATCCATCCATCCATACATCCATCCATCCATCCATCCATCCATCCATACATCCATCCGTACATCCATCCATACATCCATCCATACATCCATCCATACATCCATCCATACATCCACCCATACATCCATCTATACATCCATCCATACATCCATCCATCCATCCATCCATCCATACATCCATCCATCCATCCATACATCCATCCATACATCCATCCATACATCCATCCATCCATCCATCCATACATCCATCCATACATCCATCCATACATCCATCCATCCATCCATCCATCCATCCATCCATACATCCATCCATACATCCATCCATCCATCCATCCATAAGTCTATACATCCATCCATACATCCATCCATACATCCATCCATACATCCATACATCCATCCATACATCCATACATCCATCCATCCATACATCCATCCATCCATCCATCCGTACATCCATACATCCATACATCCATCCATACATCTATATATCCATACATCCATCCATACATCCATACATCCATCCATACATCCATACATCCATCCATACATCCATACATCCATCCATACATCCATACATCCATCCATCCATCACCAGTAGTTTAGGCGGTTTTATAGAAATAAAAGAAAATAGATTTTTTTTAATGTCTTAAGTTGGCTGTATGTAATTTTTCCTTTGTCAGTTTAGTGTTAGTAAGCAAATTTAAAAAGTTACAGCAGCAGACAATAATGGTTTTTCATTCTTACTTTTATGGCCTAGGCCAAGAAGTAATGTAGGGAGCCATGAACAACAAACTTCATGGCTTCATTTCGTGACATTAACGCATACATTTCAAAGCATGTTTGAGAAAAAATACCTAAGGGAAGGGATCTTTAGTCTAGGCTAAAAAAATAAGCCATCCTTACCCACTAGGAACCAACACCTTTTTCCATAATTAAGGTATAAGTTGGCAGCAGACTCCATGCAGCAGCAGCAGACGATGAGCTACGCGAAATTATACCTTATTTCTATGAAATTCCCTCCGTAGCTAGCGTAGCTAGCGACACGTCGTCTGCTGCTGCTGCTGCCTGGAGTCGGCTGCCAACTTATACCTCCATTATGCGGACAAAATTATCGGCCGCGACGAAAATCAACCCCCTACCTCGAGGGTTCTTGTTTCCAACAAACTCACGAATAATTTAAGTCCACCGATAGGGATGCACTTACAAGCTCGAGTGAGAAGCAGCTATAGAAGCTCTTGAAACCGCGCAATAAAACCAACTCGAGAGACACTCTATGTTTATCGAGTCACATACCCATCCCTACTCGCTGCGTAGGCGATGCTTTTGTTTACACAAAGAACAACTGCAGTTCTTTCTTACGAAACTGGCTGGTGGGAAGTGGGAGACATTGTTATTTCAAATTCAATTAGGTACTAACTAATGATGATGGTTGATGCATTTACTTAAACCTTCTTCACCGTACTTTGTCGCAGTAACTTATTATTAAACTAGCTTCAGCAAACAACTTTGTGTGCGTTAAATAGTAAAATTAACGACTATGATAAGGTCAGATAATATGATTAACTAATAACCCCAAGACTCAACTCTAAATTTAAAAAAAACCGATATAGTGCCTGTCGGGCGAAAGCCACTTTGTCAAAAATAATGTAAGTATTCGTTTTCTTTATCCCATGGGAATTTTAAACAATCCCTTCTTAGTGCATCTCTGATTAAAATAATAATTAAACGTTTATTACAGGCTCTAGTTGCATGTTAGTTGCATACGTAGGTATAAGTACTATCTTTATATTAGTTATTTAATTTAATTAGATTTGCATTTTAAAACTAAGACGCTCAAGATATTTCTTAAAGTTATCTGCCAAATTTCAAGTTTCTAGTTGTTTTGGCTGTGTATTATCTGTCAGTCAGTCAATCAGTCTGTTATTCAATAACGTTCCTCTTTTATAGGTATAAGAGTCAAATTTTCAGAAAATCAACAAGTCTTTAATTAGCAAGCGCTACTTTTAAGGTCGATCTTTTCGTTGCGGACTTTAAATTTTTTATAAGCTTTTATAATATGCAAAACTCGTTTTAAAATGTTCCAACCATTTTTAAACATTTCCCAACGGTCAGATTGTTTAGGAATGGTTAAGTACATTTCTTAATCAATCTTTATAGCAGAGAATAAATGTTTTAAAATGTAAAGGAGTTGTGCCGTCGTGGGTTCGCAGTAATTTATCGAATAATTTAATATTGGGCATCAATACTTAGAAAGAACTTCGGTTCCATTACGAAGAGGCAACTATGTGTACCTTATTTACTTCATTTCATTACGATATTGTTTTATATTTTATAGTGTTTTTGTTACGATAATAATATTTAAATAAAAACTACTTCCGCACTTGCGCTCTTCAATACCAATTTTAAAATTATCAGAAATAACTGCCTCGTTACGAAGTTTGCTTACAAACTTTCTACTCCCTATTCGCTGGAAACTTTATGAACGTGAAGGAGACACCTTAACGTGGGACCGTCGTAGGTACCCACTTACAATCGGCATCAAAATTATGTTGAAAATAATAAATAAATGTATAAAGCAATTAGTACTTCGAACAATTTTACAGTTCATTAAATGAAGTCAAGAACTAAAGCTACTTTTATTCCCAAAAGAAAATATACTGTTCATGCAAGAGAAGCTTTAGAACGAAGTCACTTTTGTGTATAAATAATTAATTACAGATTAATATCATAAATTATTGAGTTCCACTCCATCGTCTCAACTGAAATGAGACGAGTGTTTATGTATAAAATGTTATCATACCGGACGTTAATTGACGTTGTCATCAAGCGAAATAAGTATTCCTTTGGATTCATATTTACTTACTTTTTCACGCACAAAGACACCATACAAATTTAATTAGATGAATTGACTTTCTGAAATGAGAAATTGTATGATTTACTACTAGCAGTTGCTCGGGACTTCGTCTGCTAAGAATTCGTTTATCGCTATTCCTGCAACTTTCTGGGATGGGACTACCCTGTGGCCTTACCAGAGTCTCAAACTATCTCCATACCAAATATCATTTAAATCGGGTCAGCAGTTTAAGCGTGAAGAAATAACAAACAGATAGAGTTACTATCGCATTAATAATATTAGTAAGGATTATTTGTGTACTTTTGGTTAACTGTCTCACACATGTTTCTCTAATATATAAAATCTCGTGTTACGGTGTTTGTTATCGAACTCCTCCGAAACCGCTTGACCGATTTTTATCAATTTTTTTCATTATATTTGGTAGGTCTGAGAATAGGTCGTAGGCTATTTTTTATACCCTTATTCTTCGCAGACGGAGTCGCGGGCAACAGCTAGTGAGTATATATTTACTTCATCTTAATTTAAATCTTGAAAATTGCTGAGTTACCCAATAAATTATACGTACACAAAAAATCTAATTCCACGAGATTATACGCAATAGATAATTAGAGTAATAAACCAAAGCTAATAAAGTAAGCATCAAAGTTATTTTCGGATTTTTATGGAGAAAATCGTCGATATTACATAAAATAATCTCAATCACGGCCGCCCACGCCCAGCATGAGTAGGTGAATAATCTGGCGAAATTGATACGAAACCTAATACGTAACGTTTGATTACCGCTGCCGATCCCCAGCAACGACCTTTTCCAAAAAGCTCCGGGAATTTCAGTCAGGGCTGACAAATATCTACCTACATTGACAGTATCACAAGGTGATAAAATGTTAAATGGTGCCGGATCATTTAGCTCCCGCACCATAGTCCCGCTCTCCCGCTTGTCACTCAACGTGTTTCTAATTGAACATTTTAAAGACACTGAGTAACAAAACAAGTCGCGATTTCTCGTGCTAGGCAACCACGGAGTACCTAGCTCAAATTGTAATTAGTTTCCGGGTGGCGGCAATTAGACATTGATGTAATAAGTAATAAAACCGCCATTATTTACTTACCACTCAGTAACTGGCCAACCCTCCAACTTACTTTATGCAAAAAAGGGACAAAACAAATGTATTTTCGAATTTAGAAATGTAACCTCAAGAAGTTACAGATTGTCATGAAACCCTAATTTCACTTTTCATATTGAAATTTTTTTCTCGTTCCTTCGGATCTAAAGATAACAGGATGAAATTGATGATAGGAGAACGTAAAGTTAACTAGATTTCTGTGCCCTTCAACTCTGATAGCAGTCATGTACGCTTTATCTTCGATGGGAGTTCTCTTACAACATGATAATCGTATTGCAGAAATGTTCATATATCATTTGTTTTAGTTGCGTGGATGCAAATGAACCTTAATTTATAGTAAAGACTTGCAAATATAAAAACAAGTAAAGAAAACAACATAGAATATGATTTTGATAATGATAAAATATAAGAGTGGATGGAAACTGAAAAGCAAGTAGTGGCAGTGTCTTCAGAAAACAACATATACCTACCATATAAGTTGATAAGGTGCAGCACAAGTGAATTTACGTTGTCAAGTTAATGTACAAATTTAGATTAGCTTATATTCGGCCGGCGCTTCCCGCCGCAGAGGCAACGTATTGATTTTTAATTACCTACCACTTTATCCAGTATTGGTTTGTAATAAAATCTATCTATACATATAATAAATCTGTAACAAGTCGGTGTCGTACATTGAAGATATTTGAGAAAAACTGTCACTAGGGCTATTTACTAGCGCAATAGAACCCAAAACAATGTTTTTTAGAATTATTGTCTGTCTGTTTATCTGTTTGTCTGTGCGTTTGTGCGCGCTAATCTCAGAAACGGCTTAACCTAGAAGGATGCGGTTTTCACTGATATGTTGGTATTTTCTTGGATTAACATTTAGTGTTTGTTTTTTTAAGAATTTACAGAACAGTTTTTAGAAGTAGTGACTTGGGAGTAGGTACGGTGGTGAATTAAGAACGCGGGTGTGCGGGGGGGGGGGGGGGGGGGTACGGGGGGGGGTTGCGGGGGGGGTAATTTTTTTTATATCGAGGAACTAAGGAGAGCCATAATTGATGAAAAAGCAAATTGATAAAAAAAATAAGCTGCCCAAATTACTAATTCCACGCGGACGGAGTCGCGGGCAAAAGTTAGTGCATAATATTTTAGGAGATCCAGGCCAGCCAGTCTGGCCCGACGATCTTAAACGCCCAGAGAAAAATGATGTTGATTGCATTAATTTGCAATTTTTGATGCTTGATTAAAAATTACGGTAAATGCTACATACTCGTAATTGATTATATATGGCGTTACTTTACGGAGCTTTATTAAATTGCAACCACACTTGCAGCGGTTGCGAAATAGTAAGGTAGAAGATTGTAGTAAATTTAACTGGTAAATATCTAATGTAATTTTTGCAAAAAAAATGTAAATTATTATTACAAAGTTTGCAGAACTCGTCAAAAAACTGAATATCGTACCAGGGTGGAACCTTTTCGCTACCAAAATCATGTTGAATTTCCGTACATCTTTTGCATTTTTGGCACAGCTTGACCGCACTATTTCGCGGATAAGCAAATTAAGTTCATTCATTTTCCTTTAAACAAGGACCTCCGCAAAGCAATGCCTGAATACATATAGTACCTACTTGTTCCGTACATCTGCCAAGGTATATCATCGTAAAATTGAATCGGAAAAAATCCACATAGTACATGCTACAGTTTCTCGACTGCACGTGTCTACATAGGTACTAACATGTATAAAAACACAATTTGCCTCCAGGATCTTCATCCAGCCTATGTGCGTCCCACTGCAGGGCACAGGGGCTGTCGTCCCCACGTGGGCCCAGTGTGGATTGGAAACTTCACACACACCATTGAATTTCATCGCATGTGTGCAGGTTTTCTTTCGATGTTATCCTTTACCGTAAAGCTCATGGGAAATTTCAATTTCGAAAACTCAGAGGTGGGACTCGAACCCACGATTCTCTGCTTAAGAGACCATAGGTCAAGCCACAAGGCTACCGCGAGGATTTTAGCAACTTCTTTCAGTTCCGTTAACTTATTGATTCATCGTTCATGCACATAGTCATTAGTTTTGTCATGAAGGATTCATATCTCATTATGCACGACACATGTCTGACAACGACTGTGTTCGTTACGCTTGCCAAGTGCCATATTATTATACCTAAGTATATATTATAAGCGTCAATTGCCTTTTGCAAAAACGGATGAA
This sequence comes from Archips xylosteana, assembly GCA_947563465.1. NCBI lineage: Eukaryota > Metazoa > Arthropoda > Insecta > Lepidoptera > Tortricidae > Archips > Archips xylosteana. Next base: position 10,220,050 of record OX387347.1, on the reverse strand, counting down.
TGTTGTATACGAGATTGCTTAAAGAGTTTGCGAAATTCAGTGAATGGCGGCGATTGTGATGGGTAACCAACAAATCGTAATGCGAAATGGTATTTCTGATTAAATTATTATAATTGCGTGTATCACTGTAGCGCACGCTACTGACGACGTCAATGTAACAATGCCGCTCTGTTTTGTACAATAAAGCAATCAGAATAAAGTTGTAAAATGAAGTCACGTATTTCAATGATATCTAAATATGATACTTTAGCCTATGGTTGCTGCTGGACACAAGTCTCCTGTCCTGGACTGCTATAAGAACAGGTATTTAGAGTTAGACCAAGATAAAATAGGTTTGCAACGATTTTGATAGCATACCCAGTGCAAGTGTTATATTAAACGTCAAATATTTGTAATATAACACTTGCACTGCGAGTGTTATCAAAATCGTTGCAAGCTTATCTTGGTCTGACTCTACATGCATTGTCTTCACCACAAGTTCGTAGCAGCACCTTTAATTACGACTCTACTATTATATACTCCAGTACTACTACCATGAGTTTACAGTGACCGTAATACTTGATAGCGACGGCGAAAATGATTTGTGTGGAGCATTGTACAGCGCCTCTAGCGGTCACTTACAGAAGTATCTCATTAGCAATACCGCTATCCTTTTACTTATTTCCTCAAAGCAGATTTAATAATTAATAAAAAAAAATGTTCGACCCAATATGTTTGTATGGGTATGTATTACAATACCGAAGTACGAAAGACCGAATGTATTAAAACATCGAATGTGTCAAAAGACCGACACGATTTTTTTCTGAAACCGTTAACTTTTTAAGATTGTTATAAAACAAACCTAACCTAACCTAATGGGTTCTGTATGATGCCGTTTTAATAAATTCTGAGAAGTTTACGGTTTCAGAAAAAAATCGTGTCGGTCTTTTGACCCATTCGATGTTTTAATACATTCGGTCATTTGTACTTCGGTATTGTAATACATACCCGTTTGTATGAACGTATGTTCGGTTCGTGATTTTTTCAAAAACTATTGGTCTGATTTGAGTACGGTTTTTACTTTTTGACTGTATTTATTTCTTACCCCCTTGGAGAATATTTTGTCTCTTTTGACGTCTCGTAAATTAAGTGTAACAGTAACAGGTGCTTGATTAAACGGCAAAGGTCACCGCACAAGTCAGGCTCGCGAGGAACGAATGGAAAATATTCGCGAAATTACGAAACTCCTGAGGGGCTACTACGAAATTCGAATTTCGAAGTTAGTATCGTGTCGTCCTTTCACTCTTCTGTAAATGTAAATGGAACGGCATGATACGAAGTTCGAAAATCGAATTTTGTAGTATAAGGCCTGTTTTACTGTACGAGTAGGTACTGCCAGCTTCAAAGTATTTCGTAAAAAACATTTTTTAATACAAACTTCTTGTTGACTACACTTTTTGTAGATTGTACTTGCGTTGGCATCTACATATACTACAAAATATCTTGTACCAGTCCGAACCTTAACAAACATACTAACATAGCAAGTTATCTTAAATCTTCTAAAAAGGAGAGATAACACAGTTTAAATTGTAAGGCATTATAATGCATTACATTACAACACAACACTTATACTTATAATATAAATAAAACAATCTCTTATCTAAACCTCATATTATTTAAGACAGAAGACAGAGAAGTTAAAAATAAATTAAAATACTTTCCGAAGAGAAGAAACACTCGTTTTTACATTGTGGAAATAAGAATAAAATAGAAATGACTATAAAATCGTGTTGATTTGTTTGCTTAAAATTTCATACATTGATTTCATATATTGCTGAGTTATTTTTTGCATATGTTCATTACGACCATTACGAGCATTAATTCCAGAGTATTTACTAACGTGCCCAGCGATGCGTGTAGCTAGGTTCAGTGTGATAAGCGTGAAATTTCACGGCGCCGCAAATTGGGGCTACAGGTATGTATAAGCCATCAACGGTTACAATCGTTTCGTTTATTCCCAAAGCCCTTTCAGTGTTTCTCGTCAATCGGGCCGCCGTGTCGGATTATCACTTAATCCCTATTTTCAATTCTCAACTGAAGTGTGGGTTGCGATGATTCATAATGCTTTATTTTGCATATTTGTCCTTTTTACAAGCTTTTCTATAACTTGCAATTGTCGTATAAAATTGTCTTTGAAATTTACAAACCATTTTTAGACCACTTCTAGCGATCTAATTGACTTGACATTCGCTCATATAGGTAGTTTGGATGACAATGCAAATACAATAAACAAAAATAGCTTGTATAGTTGGGGTAAGAAAAGGTTCGTCACTTTTCGACCTTAACTCGTTGACATAGAGTCGAAAAGTGACGAACCTTTTCTTACCCCGACTATACCTATAAAAAATAATATTCTTTACAAAAACATTGTATTTCTAAGCGCACATTTTTTAGATAAGTATTAGTCGGACAAAATCGTTAATTTCATTAATTCATTTTTGAAGAAGATATAATTTAAGGAATTCAATAATTTAAGAGCTTATACTTTGATCAAATCTTAGATGAGACTTAGGCTTAAAAATCAAATGAAAATCTCATGTCTCAAAAAAAAATAGGCTCTTTTACATGTCACTTTTTTTAAACCACCAGCGCTTTCGGAAAGACCATCATTGCCAAAAAGAACGCGCCGCAAGAAACTTGGCAGAAAGTCATGTTTTCAAAAGAATGAAATAAATAATAACAAACATAATAGGCATGTATGGGGTCCCTTAGTTAACAGACTAAAACAAAAAAAATCTTAACTAAGTATATCTTCGAGTACCTACGTTCAGCGGAAGTGTAGAATGCTTGCACCGTCCAAAAATAAATAGAAAATAAAATTGGAGATATACAGTCTTCCAATGTCAAAGTTATTAATTTGATTCTGAAATATACATTTCAGTTCAAGTAACCATTAAGCTTTTTTATTCCGAAGACAAGCTTACTTCAAAACTTTTGATAGGAATATGCATGTAATGCCCCTCTTTTGAATAACTTCTTGGGCTCATTTTATTAAGTTCAGAGTCTGTTTACTTTGAACTGCTGATTAGACTAAGTAGTATATTTAATGATAGGTAATTTGTTACGCCAAATTCAGAAATACCAGTTAAGTAGACTGACATAAAAAATACCGCATTAAGTTTATGGTATTACAGGATTAGCTTGTCATTCTTAGTTCTTCTGAATGAACTATATTGTATTACACTTTAAAACAGCGGATGTGCCATACGTACCTACGAATAATATGTATTAAATAATAACCAAAACACTTGCTGAGCTATTAGTTCCTAATACCAGGCGAGTCTAATGATGTGAAACTGTTAATCATCCGATGTTTGAGCTTGTTCACACCTAGTAGGATTAAAAATTATTTCACAGTAAGTAAATATAATTTTTTAACCCCAAAGGCAGGATTGAAATCATATTATATTCAGTCCAGAATGTGCATTCAAAAATAGAAACAATTTTAGTTACCTTTTGTTGGTCTCCGCCTATCTTAATTTCGTTTTCTATTGTTGATTTGAGTTCTATGATATTTTGTTATTCAATATCTAAATAAGTTGTATGAACTACTAAGATGGCTTTTATAAAATTAAAGAAATTTAAAAAAAATTATTCACTAAATCATAATAAAAAGAGAAACAATTATACATGGCACAAAAAATAGCTTTATAATCGCTGAGATTGAGTTATAAACAAGCCCAGACAAACAGAAGCAGGTTAATGAGCACTTAATAGCATTTTCCAGGAGATTAATGGCATACGCCATGCGCCCTTGAGCAAGCGTGTCTAAATAATAAAACCGAGCTTTGAAAATTATTAATGAGGGTTCAAGCTTTAAATTCCTAAAAGCATTCAGACCTAATCTATTCATACAAGAGTAAGGAGACTGATCGACTGACACATAATGCACAAAACCAGCCTAAGCCACTAGAGCTAGGTACTTGAAATTTGACAAACATATTCCTTGAGGATTAGAAGGGTTCCACTATGAAAGGTTTATTTTGAATAAAAAGCTAGCTAATTTGTTTTTCATCCACGGAAGCGAAGCAGCGAGATAAAACTAGTTTTAACTAATCATGTGTACAAACATAATATTAGACACTTTAAAAAGTGAGCGTTGGCATAATTTACAAAATTTCGACTATTTGCCTTAGAGCCTAAAATGTCTGACATAATACAGAAGGACATGACGAAACTGAGACTAGTTTAACTGTGGAACCGTGTGCTAGTTGATGATTTATATGTATTAAAATTAGTGATACTGATGCGTTTAAAATTCAAGGCATCTCATGCGACCTCTCGGGATGATGTCACTAGATCCAAGAATTTAGAACTCCGAAAATAATCTTAACACGTCGGTGATGTGTTTAAGGATTCTACGAGATGCTTGATTAATACAAGGTGTTTAAATAATTAATCCGAAATATTTCAGGGGATGGTTAGTTTGTCACGGCTTAAACGCGGTAGGTACACTTTGAATATTTATCTATGTATGGAAACATTTGTAAAATATAATTAAAAGTCCTAAAAATTATTTACAGTGACTTTCTTTCGAATGGTTCTCTGGCTTTCGTCGAAAGTTTTTTCCTAGCTGTATTTTTTTCTGAAACTTTCAGTACTTCAGGATTGTTATAAAATTAACTTAACCTATAGGGTTCTACAGGATAGTCTTGAAATATATCCTGAATTGATTACAGTTTCAGAAAAAAAGCTGTTAAATTAATCGGGCGAAAAGGCGGGGACCCCCTTTCTTGTCGCTGCGTAAAGCGTCAGTATTATTCCTCGCGCGCCGTCAGGAGCCATTCCCGAATTAGTAGGTACCTGTTGAAATATTTCGGATTAGTTTTCAAACGCCTATCTAGGTGTAGATAGATAAAATCAAAATGAATTTGAACTTATTCCTTACGTTCCCATTTATCAGTATCATGAAATCTAAAATAGGGTTTGCATTAAATATGATGCGCTAATTAGCACTGTTACTGTTCTGGGTTTAAATTTTACTCGACTCTTTGTTTCGCGGCTGTTGCTAAATTATGCAAGGCAATTGGATTAGGCGCGGACCCGGCTGCCCCAGCCAAACGATATTATGAATTTTATAACGAATTTTCCGTCAGACGGTTTCTGTTCTCTTTGCACAAAATCCGCGGTAAAACCTTGCACAAACACAGGTAAATTGGTAAATAACAACTGGTTTTTTCTCCTGGGCGGCGGCGACAGAATACCTGCTCCATTTAATTGTCGAGGTTGATGGCTAACAAACAAACAACCCTCTTGACTTTCACATTATTTTTATAATTTCAACATTATGCTTTGTACCTACCCCGAAAACCTCTATAGCCCTTTTAAGATAATGAATTGCTTGACCGCATTTGTCCCTTGTTTTCTGTGTTAATTCATTACTTAGCGCATTAATTTGTGTCAAAAAGGCTCTCCTTTTTTCAGGTTTGGTCTACGAACTGCAAAAGTAGAACCCATGTGGCTATAAAAGATATATCCGTTTGGCCACATGTTACAACCGTAATTCTCGTAATTTTCCTTGTTTTTCTTTCATACTTATCTACTTAATCTGAAAAATACTAGACCGCAAGTTACCCGTAGCCCATCGTTTCGTCGTTCGTTCTCCGTTTTTAGTGTTTTTTATTTTATTTTCAAAAAACAGTAGGATCATTTCTTATACCACATTACTGGGTTATAAAGAGATATTAGTTAGTACCTACCGATACCTTTCTACCTCGTTACTTTTCGGTAAAAAAAAAGAAAATTTACCAGAGCAGGATTACCGTTGCGATCGCACATTCATTACATTACTATTGAACTATGTTTTCACCGAATAAAAATTTTAAACCAGACTTGGCATTAACACCCGTGATTTTTTAATTATAATAACTGTATTTTCTATAGTTTTACCAATATAGAGTTATAAAATAAAAATCAAATTGAACACTTTTAACTACAAAAACAATCTTATTAGCAAGATTTTTCTCGAGAGAAGTAATCCCTGGATGGAGCAATAAAGCACACTTTATCCTGATATCGATGCCGCTGGGAACAAAGTGGGAGTAGCGTAACTTTCACTCAGCGAAAGCCGCAACTCCTGGCTCGGGATCGACTTGGGTGTGGGAGAAGTGTTTAAGTGAAATTAAGTTTTTGTCTTGATATATCTATGTACGATTGAAGAGAAAAATACTTTAAATGTTGGAATAAAAAAATTAACGTTACTTACCTCTTGCTGGATAGTCCAGACGCAATCATTAAAGAATTACATTAAAGTTTTACATTCGTCGTTACCATTTTTTTTCTTACAATTAATTATAGAAATCTACCTTTTAATGCTTCATCTTAAGAATTCTTATCTTTATGAGTCAAACAAAACTAGGCATGGTCGAATTTCACATTCATTGCAATAATTTTGCTATATGTTATGTTCGCGTTACGTTCCAGACTGCTCTATGCGATCCCAAGGAAAATTAATCTGTTATCCCCGTCATCCCTCTACGCAGCAGCAGTTGTCAGAATACTACGTATTTGTGTGCCGACTAATAAGTATTATAATATCAAAGGAAATACGATCGGTGCTCATCCAATTTCACGTGGGCTGTTACGCTACTGCAATAAGATTAGGAATTGACATTAGGTATTCTGTCAGCGATAGGTATAGTACGGTTGTAATATGTTATTTTCTTCAGTACTTAGTTGGTGTTTACATGTATTGTATGAGATAAATCAACTGGCAGCCTAGAAACTTAAAAACACTTACTAAACAAAACGACTGTTTTGTTCAGAAAACAATTTTATATGTAGATTTTTTTGTTGTAAACAGTCACTTTTCAGACCATACCCACTGCTTACAAAAATGTGTGTTGGCTAGCGGAGTGTGTCGCTATTTCGTCTGCTTCGCATTGGATAACACGCGAACGAGTTTTGTAACAGATAACCCAGTGCGCATCGAGCCAATGTTAACATCTAAAAGCACTGGCGTAAATCGGTTTCATCACGGTCACGCCTCTAACTCCAAAGCAAATGAAACGAACAAGTTTTGTGACCAGATATACCTAATTCCCCCATGGTCGTCGAATGTCAGTCAAGGTCAAAATTACTTAATAACAAACATTAATTTATCACACCGACCGCAATCCAATGTTTTAAAGATCGGACGTAAAACACATAGTGCCTTCACCTCGAGTGCATAGTTAAATGCAGCAAACTCGGCCGTTGAACCTGCGGCGTGACGTCAATCGGGATGCTGCATCTCTTGTGCTTGCTGAGATCGTAATCTCACGTCTAGCTGTACGTCCGATTTACTGTTACTGCCTTTGAGAGCGCTTCGCACTCGAACTAAAATAACCGAGATACGGTACTTTCTGTCGGAAGTGACCAAAGTAATAAAATAAACTGCATTGTGTAATAACGAAGCTGTTGGAATTTATTCGGATGTTTGTGATTGCATCAATGTTAGCTCGTCCTCAAATCTTGTCAGTAATGGTGTGGTAAAAAGAACCCAAGGTTTGTATTCTTCGTAAATCTTAAACTCCAACATTCACTGAAGAACTGATAAATCTTTCAGCTAAGCACATCAACATTCTGATGACTAACCCGATACGATTAATATCAGTAAATAAATCAGATTTCAAAATAAACAAAACAATCACTACGGATGTTATTGACCTTTGATAACGTTGATTGTAGGCAGAATGATAAGATAACGCACGAGTGATGCGAACGTGAATCCCAAGTTGATAAGTTAACTAGTTGTCAGTCAATTTGGATTATTTTTTTCTCAATAAAGGAACTGAATACCTCGTCGTTTCTTGAGTCGTTGGCACGAACGATAAAAACGGCCATAAAACCGATTTTATTGATAGTTACTAACTAAAATTCGGTCTTTATTTTGACAATGTTGCGCTGAACAGCTCGTCCTTTTTCGTAAGTAAGAATTATCTAGGTAACTGGAAGATAACAATGTTATAAATAGATTCCCTACTGACCGAACCCAGTTTTAGGGGAATTCGCGTAAACATAGTCCACAATGCTGAATGCGTTTCGCTCCCGAAATACACGATCCGGGTTCAGTGGCCGGGGAAATGGACCAGCAAGACGGAACTGAGACGACAACCGCGCTGCCGCTGCTCACGCGCAGATAAATACAGGTTACGTAAACCATGACCGCTATTGGTTATGGTTACATCTCATGCTGGTGCTACGCAGCGACGCATTAGAAACTCGTTTAGTTTACGCCTCAATCCAAAGTGATATTTCAAGGGTGTCTCTCACACTTCCTAATAAGGGAATAAATTCTTCCACCAGGGTTATTTACAATCGTGTTCCTATTTGTCTAGGCGCTCATTCATCAAGTCTGTGAGGGTGGAGTGGATCCCTTATATTTGTATTCATTAAAGGGTTACAAGACTACCTCGTTTACTACGCATTCGTACACAACTCTCACTCTATCAACAGCGCAAATAGGTTGTTTGCTCCACAAACTAACCAGACGATAGAGTTTCCGTCGAATGACTCTGATTCTCGCTAAATATATCGCGTTAGTCATAAGCGAGTATCATCTAGTATTAGTAAGCATACGCTACAAGATTAATGCGAAAATTAGAGCTAAATATCTGCCTTTGTGCTTTCAACTTCACCCCTTTTGTGGCTTGCAAAGTCCTGTGCTAGGGCAGTAAGATTATTAAACTGCCACATTATACAAAGCAATTAGGTGGAGGTGTCAGGTTGTCCCTAAATTAACAACAAACTTTATAGATGGACTTTAAGCTTTAAACAGTAGTAGTAAAGTTGGTTTTGTGTTGTTGCAGAATGCCGGCGCTCCGGCTGCTGGGGAGAAAATGGCTGGCCGCCTCGGACGATCTTGTTTTTCCGAGCATCTTTGAGCTACTGTTTCGTTTTGTATGGTAAGTAGTACTGTATTGTATTAAGCTGATCAGCGCTTACTATTAACGGATTTCTTTACACCAGATTGTTTTATAGCAAACGTCGAAAACTAAGCCACATGGGAATCATTTAAATTAATGCTGCAGTATTTATCGTACAAAACCATGGAGATATCTCCTTACCTTAATAGTTTACTTTTCGCTTTAGAAATTCAATAAGAAAAACAATTTTGACACGTTTTTTATCAACCAAATTTAAAAATGAAAGCATAAAAACACAAATGACTATATTCCGCTGTTATTAGTTTATTGCTTGCTTCTTGCTTTTCAATCAAAATACATAGAAAATCTGACTATTTTTTATAAACCAAAAAAAATAAACACTGTTGTCTGGACGCAATTTTTGTACGTACGAAAAATAGTACGTCCCTACTTTTTACGCCGTGATAGGTGAGAATGTTCTGTTGGTGTTACGCTCAGATAGATCCTTTCAGCGTAATCCTGCTTTATTTCAAAAAGCTTTTGATCAAGGTAAGTTCAACAAACGACCTGAATCTTTCTCATTAATCATGCCGTCAGTTTCACTAATCTCTTTTCGCGCATTTGGGCGAAATGTTGAAATGCTCCGGTAGCACCATGGCAGCGTTACTCTACCCACGCAAAATTGATGACGTCTAACCTCTGGAAATACCAACTCATCGTGTAAATTGAACGAAATAAAATTGTCATACCATTTTAATTGACTTCCTAAAAGGAGAAGGGTAGGTATTCATTATTACATAATATATACTTTATACTTATTACTGTCTATACACTTATTAGAGACACGTACACGTATATCCACGGTATTCCCAATTAAATTTCGTAATAGTGTATGTAATAGTGGCATTAATGAAAATAAAAAAAAAGTCTTCTATCTCTACTTACAAGAGCAACATGACTGAGTGCCTGACCAACTGACAGACAACGCATATCCTAAACCACTGGAGCTAGAGACTCGAAGTTAACAAGACACATTCCTTGAGGGTCTTACAGGTGCGCAGAAGGGATGTTTAGAAATTCCCATGGAAAAAAGTTGTTATGAGGACAGTTTGGTCTTAGAAGTGCATTAAAATGATTTTTAAAAATTTCTCCGGGATGGGGAATAAAAGGGATTGTTTTACTTCAAACTACTTAAATTAAATTAGGTCCTACTACAGTTTCATGTACCTACCGCTTTGTTTTCTAAAAGTTAATATGCTCAAGTACAGGATCTGGTCAAGTAGGACTTGAAAGCTTTTGTAATAAAAGAGCATGTAATTAGAATAATTTAGTAACAAAGCTTTCAAAGGGATCTATATTTTAGTTTCAAAGCGGCTCTGGCGCGACACACTTTGCCGGCTTTTTACTAGAATTGAATCATGGGATTATTGGTTATTTTATACTTATGCGAACGAAGTTGCGGGCTTTTTAGTATTAGCAAAAACTAGTACTTAATAAATCAACGTCCACTGGAGAATAAAGTAAAAGTAGGTAAGTAACTCAAAATTCTTACACTTTTACCTTTATATTATAATTGACTTGCTTCCGCCCACGGCAGATAATTCGCAAAATTAGTCCTAAATGTGGTTACATTTACATCTCTTCTAATTATTATAGATAGATAATTGTAGAGGTATGTAAAAATATGTCACCAAATGTATTCAATAATATCACATAACATGTTGTGGTGTTTGCTGTGCCTGAGTTAGGATTAATAATTAACTAAGAATAGCCAAATCTCACGACATCTCAGCAGGGAAAATCGCCTCACACATTATAATAGAGAAAGACATTTGAGACATGAATGAAAATGTTGACCGTGCACAAAGTAGGTAAGTACCTAACGTAACTAAATACCTACTACTTAATTTTTTTTTAGTTGTACGATTTTGCATTGAATGGGTTTATTTATTATGTTTTATTACGAGTATCTAACGATGAGTAACGCTGCTGAGCCGGGCTACTGTGTGATTGCCGATCTATTTATAAAATGCATTACCACATTATCAAGGTGAAGACTAAGAAAAGAACAAAGCAGTTATAAATGCACTTGTGTAAGTCTGTCAAGCAGTGTAAGTTGACGATTTAATCGATATCTAATTAGAAAACAGAGCAATCACATTTTTTTCATAAAATGATTAGTACCGATGTAGTTTAACAAGCAGAGGGTCGTGGGGTCGAGCCCACCTTTGAGTTTTTCGGAATTTATGTGCGAAATTACATTTGAAATTTACTAAATATAAGCTTTACAGCGAAGGAAAAAGTTGTAAGGAAACTTGGATACATTTGTGAATAAATTGGGTGGTGTGTGAAGTTCCCCATCCGCACAGGGCCCGCGTGGGAACTACGGTCTACGACTTCACATTCTGCACATTTTGTGCCCTGGGTGAATATTCAAGCATTTTGACTGCTCCGTATACATCATTACCATCCCACGATTATTACCACAATGGAAACACAAGTCGCAAGATCTTTGATCAAACTAGATTTAGTATCGATACTGTTTAGTAGTTTTCATGAAAAGTTAACCCTGAGCATCATCTTTTTTCAAAATATTTGCTGAAACGGTAATGACGAAAAGAGAACGCCGTAAAAACGCTGAATATTCACCCTCCTGCAGTGGGATTTATATAGGCTGAAACAATGAGTACCGATAGTAACAAAATTAGCAGTTCATTTTATTACCTTGTCGCTTTACAGTCACGTAGGTAAAGCCCTAAAGGATTAAAAAATGTGTTAATGCGACAAAGTAGTAAGCGATCAGCTACTTACTACTCTGACTAAGTAAACCACTGGAGATACCTACTAATGTGTAGTTAATTACATTGTGTCTCAAGGCAGGTCTAGATAAAGTCGACTTGGGACTCACAATGATGAACACAAATGAAAAAGCTTAAATAAACCAACTTTCTTCCATACAAATTAGCTCTTTATTACAAGCAATTATTTACGTTTAACTTATTTACTGTAAGTAGTTTTTTTTCATCATCATCATCATCAACAGCTTTTGATCAGTTGCCCATTACAAATCTTTGTATATGTAGACTAGTCTTGATAGTGTAATCACCAGCCTTCTTGCATCTGACATCGAAAGTCTTACTTTAACCAAGTTATCCACCGCAACTTAATCCCTTCGGGTTCGCCGAATGGTTGGATATAAGTCGCACGTGGAATAATAAATTTCCATTTTCTCGGTTCAAACATTTATAAACGGCAAAATACTGCAGGGTATAATAATGTGAATACCGATGGCGTTATTGTTTCACAAATAAAAAAAAAATCATCATTCTCAGGCTCATTTATTTATAAACCAATCTCAAACGTTTAAACCATTTTAGAACATTTTACAAGATTTTAATAGAAATTTATTTGATGACTGAATGTCAACTCCATCCAACCACTAGAAGTAGGTAAAATTTTACTTACAAAATTTAAAGACAACTTACATACACATAGGTACATTTTAAGTTTAATAAAAGCTTGTGATTACAAGCGGTATAATTAGACCGTAATGAGATTATGAAAAAAGACAGTTATTTCGTTAGCTACGTCGAAATGTTTATAAAATAAGAGAGCTTTCATTTCAATTCCATTCTAATCCCGGTGTAATGTTAATACAATTACGACCTCCACGCGTGGTAACCGAAAGTTAGACAGTTTAAAAACAATTAAAACCGACTCATTACGAGTATTAGATCTCGAGCGAATTCTTAATGATAAGAGAAGTGGCACAATTATTAGCATTAGCCCAAATCGGGAATGGTAAATTAGAATAATTATGAAAGTCAGTCAAGCGTATTTTTAGGGTTTTGTAATGAAAACGGAAAAAAATAATTGATTGAAGGTTCCGTGTCTGTTTGTCTCAGCTCAAAAACTCTTACTAAGTACTAGGAAGTAGTAATTTGGGATGGGTAGATATACCTAATAATCACGCTGACAAAAATAAATAGCTTAAGTATATGTATACAAAATAGCATTATTTTAGAAAGGGGTTTTTGATTTTGATCGACAGCACATTATCACTTATAATAGGCTAGTTTCCTAAAAAAATCTAATTAGTTCGTCATTTAAATTATCAAAAAATATTGGACACGTATTTTTTCTTTTGTGAATTGAACAAAAAATGACGGAGATATTGTATGTTGAAGTTCCGCGTGACGTCACGATTCGCTACACTTTTTAGCGAACCGTGACGTCACGAGCCCCCACTCCCGAACTTTGTCGCGCTTTATCTTTGTCACTTTTTGTTCAATTGACAAAAGAAAAAAAAACGTGTTCAATATTTTTTGATAATTTAAATGTCGGACTAATTGTAATAGTGTTTTTTTTACCCAGGACACTACCCTATTAGAATTAGGTAATTAAACAATTGAATATAGTTTTAAATTACTAGACGTTGAAATAAAGTTCTTGAGTTTATGTCGAAGGCCAGAAAACGTTTTGGGCCCTGTGTTTCTGCCATAGAGTTAGATTAGCTTGATGCGAAACACATCATTTGTTGAAATTATTAAACCCAGATTTGAGAGCGAAACAGTTTCCTACTGAAATACCTATTTATGATCAAACAATTTGACAAAAGGTTAAGAACCCGCGAGAACTAAATTGCACCCAGCCAACATCGACTTACGAAAAAAAAACTTGATTATAGTCAAAGAAGCAAAAAGTATACCAGCGGTACTTAAGCACTGTCTGATGTTACAAAATGCTACGAACGATTTGTGCATAACAGAGTATTAATAACTTCGTATTTGATAACTTGCGGTATTTACACAACTATTGCACCATGAAATGAAATTGAAACTACCTAAGCTGATGAATAGCGTTCATTTACTATCTACCTGTATTTGGGTGCTCGCGTTGAGCCCTTTGCGGATATCGTGGCCGTGACCATAGCTACCCGTGGCCATGACACCTGAAAGGGGTCGAAACGTCGGAATTGAAACGAATAACACAACACATACGATGGAAATCGCAAGATTAAAAAAAAGATTTTGACATACTACCTTGCTTTCAACATTTATATTATAATTTACTTTACAATGCATATGCTCGGAAAGTGCCTCTTGACGCGAGTCAACATATCTATAGAAAGTTAGTCATCCCAGCACACTTCCGCAAGTGTGAAAAAAAATTGTATGGATTTTACTTTCCACACGCGTGCGGAAAAGTAACTTTTTAAATTGCCAATTCTCAAAAAGTTCTGTCCAAACTAGTGTTTAAAAAATAAGACTAGAGAGTTGTGTCTTTATAATTCAGCTTTGCACAAATAAGAAAATGTTTGATGCAACCAAATGAATATTTACTGATAAAATAATAAAACAGATTATTTAATATTAAAACACACAAATTTTAATTTCTTCAAAAGTTTTGAAATAAAAAATTTAGTACTAAAATAATTCCTTGAGTCCATTTCGGACCGTACGACATCTGCGCTTTCAGTGCGCGCGCAAGGCGTAACCCGAACCAATCATGTTTACTCGTTCGCGCCTGTCAACCAATGAGCTTTCAGTGTGCGCGCATGGCGTAACACGAACCAATCACGGTTACCCGTTCGCGCCTGTCAACCAATGAGTTTTCAGTGCGCGCGCATGGCGTAACACGAACCAATCATGGTTCGTTCCGTTCGCGCCTGTCATGAAAACCCACAGTAATGTTCATGAATTCAGTCCGGAGAATTAATTTAAGTTTAGTAAATTAAAATGGAGAGTTCAAGTGATGAATTTACATAGGACTTAACGCCGCCTGACGTCCTAGACCAAGCACAAAATTAAATGTGATAGCCTCCTGCTGGCTAAACCGATGCTGAAATATATAAACATCTACGAGACTTTCCCTCAATGAAAGGTAAAAAAGAACGCAACATCTTTTTCCGAAAATGTTTATGAGCGCGCGCAGACAGAGAGCGGTCTGGAGTTCCGAGTTCAGAGTTCTGCGTTCTTTCGAATGTACTGAGTCTCTTACGATAACGCACACAGCAGGCGACTGGAACTCTCTAGCGATGAAAACTCTGAACGCGGAACTCGGTACTCCAGACCGCTCTCTGTCTGCGCTCGCTCTAAGCCCCAATTTTTTTTCTCGCTTAATGCATTGTAAAATGTTGTATGATATACGTGTCGAAAGTAGGAAATTCCCAACTCATGTCGGCTAAACCAATCTCGCTTCGCTCGTTTGTTTAGATCTCCGCCATTCGTTGGGAATAGCCTACTTTCCGCACTTGTATCATAAATAACTATATATACTATTATTTGTGACTTTCTTAATTCCATTCCAGGGGCAAATTAAAAAAGTCACTTTTAAATCATAGACAGCCTAGTGGTTCTAGAGAACCTGACTACGAAGCTTGAGGTCCCGGGTTCGATTCCCGTGTCGGGGCAGATATTTGTATGAATAATACGAATGTTTGTTCTCGGGTCTTGGGTGTTTAATATGTATTTAAGTATATGTATCTATCTATATAAGTATGTTTATCCGTTGCCTAGTACCCATAACACAGGCTTTGCTTACTTTGGGACTAGGTCAATTGGTGTGAATTGTCCCGTGATATTTATTTATTTATTATAAACATCACTCTGGAACTCTATGCAGTATTCAGCCGCAAAACACATCATAACGTATTACACGTAGCTAGTGAGTATTGTATTTATGTAAGTGCCAATTTTGTAAAACGCACATAACTTCTTTCGCTCGTTCCGTTGTGTGGGTAATAAATCGGGCTTCTTTTAGTGCGAAAATGTATTATTCATGATCATGATATTAAAAAATAAGTATTTTGTTACTCAATGTTTTACGTAAACATTATCAAGCCTTGTCCTGTTGACTCAAACTCCGAGCGCGTAGTTACATTGAGATTTAAAGAGATTCCATATTTGCTAAGTTGATTCTTTTATTGTGCCCTTTCACATTTGTCATTCGTCTGGAAGTACTTAAGTACTTTGCCGCGGGGCTACGATTGAGCCTCGACGATATTGGAATTATCGGAGCGAGTGATGGCCTTCGCACTCTGAAGATTTGTTGAAATATAAAAGAGAATAAATAGAAATACGAAAGATCGGCAGACAAGATTGCGGGAAAGTTATTTCCGAATTTTCGTTTATATCCGAAAACGGTAAATGTTATAGAAGGAGATAATAAGAATAGGAGGGGAGATATATGTTTAATATATTTTAGTGGTTATTATACGTTCTAGTGAAACTAATTTAAAAAATGTGTCTGTCTCTGTCTTTCCATGACCACAAGAAGAGACGAGAAGGCAAAGGTCTTTTGACATAAAGACTTTTAAAGAAAGTTAGGTATTAGAATCGTCTTATTAGTTTTAACTAATAATACTAATAATAATTTAAATAATATAATTATGACCTACTCCAAATTTTGAATCCAAAACTTTGAAACTTAAAATTTAGAACGCATTAAAAGCCAAAACAAAGTCGCTGGTTTGAAATATAAGGACCTTTTCGTTGTTGCGATTTTCAAGAAGGACCACTATTATAAGTAAATTCTTTGATCAATTATAACTGTAGATCCACAGTCGCGCGCCCGAAAATGTCCGAGCCAAATGAGCGCCACTTTGATAAAAGTGGCCTTCTTTTTTCTCAGTACGTTGCGTGAAATTGTCAAGTTTAGCTGTCAAGTGTCAACCGAAACTCGACTGTAATGAAGTAAAGACTAGGTTCCAATTTCTGCGTAGGTGATGATTTTAATTGTTATGCAAACAAATAAAAAAGTTCGGACATTTTTTGAAGGGGATTTTGTTCGGCAATGTGTATCTTCAGTTATAATTGATCAAAGAGTAAATTCATAGCAGTGGATATTTACATGAACTACATATAATTAAAAAAACTAATAAACACACACACGCTCAAAGAGCTGCTAGTGTATTATTTGAATAATAATAAATAAATCTAGGGAAAAATATCAAGTGAGATACCTACCTGTGTTCTTGCAAATGTAGAATATGTAGATGTTGTAGGTTATTCTCACAGATACCCGTTGCCTGACGTCCCTCAGGAATTCCTGACGCGTTCAACCATAACGAAACTACAACTCACTCCTCCGGGAAATTCCAGCGGTTCGCGTTTAAACGGTTTGCTCTACCTTTGTACCTACAAATAACCTCGCCGGCGCCTACCGATACCTTCAGGTGCATGAGCAAACTAGGTACTACTAATACTATACTAGGTACTTTTAATACACATTCGTTTACTAAATGTTTTACTTTTCGAGTTTTGTCTGTTTAGGGTAGGTTTTATTTTATTTAGTACCAATCACTCACTTTAATTTTCGATAATGTCAGTAGGTATTTAAAATATTACTGGCTAAATTTTGATTTAAAGTTAGTGGCAATTTTTTCTAACCTCCAAGCATAAAGCCCGGTTTATATACTCGTGCAAGTAGCATTTCGTTAAAAGTTGAATAAATGTACACTTTGGCTTTTTCTGCTCTATTTGTTGGTCTCGGCTTCAGGGGCACCCCTTGTCCGAAAGTGCCCAGATTATTTAACTTAATTTATATTGTACACTTTTAATTGGTTCTCCGCGTTACAGGCAAATCGTCACTATCCCTAGTAAATTTTGCCATGCATTGTACTTTTTAAATAAACGCATTTTTATTTATTTCAAAATCAGCGCTGCAGGCGTCTAACGCCTCAGCATAATGCTGAGTCAGCGACCGTTTCACTTTTGCGGAGACACACATGCAGAGCTGTGTATGTACATGTTTATTACTCCATTGTTTGTTATCTTTGTTTTTTTTTGTGTTAAATTGTGTGTACTTTCTTGTATGTGCGTGTCTTGTTTTAGTGAATAAATGTCTTCTTTCTTTCTTTCTTATTTATATTTAATTGATACTTACACTGTACACGACGTTTCTTGATATTATAAATGATAAAAAAGAAGATAAAACAATTTAAAAAGTTCAATTTAACAGTTCATTGCATTAACTTCAGTTTATTCTTAGCAAAGGGTACCTACAAAATATTTTCATTCGCCATTCTCAAAGCATATTCTCGGCACTTCATTAATTTACGTGACATAGCTACTACGCTACATTACCATAATTGCTGCTACATTACAATATTGCCATAACATTTTACCGAGATCATTTGAATATGGTCATAGAAGACTTGTGATATTGCTAAAGCCTACATTCCTTCATATTCCTGATTTGTTATTAGCTTATTTCATTGCACAACACGTCTATTTCTATTAATGGATAATAGACAACCCAACGTTTCCCAGTTGTGTGTCCCGGGGTATTACGTCAGCGAGCCACTTCCCCGGATGGAATTAGCCAATTAGATCGCTTCCGCCCGGGTGTTAGTAGATTATGTGACATGCAACCCTTATAGACCAAATACACGGTACGGGTATTTGTGGATATTTATATTGAAGGTGGTCAACGGGGATAATAGTGCATTTCAGACACAACATTATACTTACTTAGAGCTATAGTGATTGAAAATAGGTAAGTACCTATATTTTATCCTGTGCTCTTTAGTTTTATTTCTATACATTACTGTTGTTAACATGCGAAAGATCAAAGATAAAATAATCCCGCTGTCGTGTTTACTTTAGCGGGCTTAAGCGTAAAATAAGGATGACTTTACAGAATTGAGATGATAAAAGCTAACATCCTACTTGATTTTATTTCAGGATTTATATACCTTCATATCTAGTTCAGGGGCTCAAGATACATAGCCACAAGGCCCAGTTTTGGACCATTAAGGGTGATGTTATTATAGAAGGCTCTAAACGACCCATTGGGCACTCGCTTGCCTGAAAATATCCAACGGAGACCTTGACCGCCTTGCTCCATTGCGCTCGTGCGAGTCTATTAAACTCCCATCAAAATGTACACGAATTTAGTAACAGCTATACCTACTAACTTATTTTATGCTCCAATGTACGCAATGTTGTCTCGGGAATATTTTTCTGCAGATATGTAAACGCGCCTCAATAATCCCTTGGCTTAAATCTGACTCGTACGCCCATGATATGATAAGCCGGATTTACACCCTCGTTTGAGAATTTAATATAATAAGCATAGCGTGAGCTAGTATTTTGTGAATATTAAGTAAATAGGTACCTACCGTGTATAGTCGACCAAGAAATTTCTTTATCACCCTAAGGTTCCATGTCAGTTATACCTACGGCTTAAAACATAGGCTAGGCTTATTGACTTACAAGTCAATGTGACAGTTAGCCTTATTGTTCTTACTCTGATGTATTTAAAATATTATTAAACTGTTATAAGTAAAAAATGGGAAAGCACAAACCGTAAAATGGGGTGAGTAGTGTTCGCGGGGGGAGTTGGGTTGCGAATCCAGAATTTTTTTTTTCAGTAGCTACTTTAATTTTCGGGCTCAGGTTTCTCTCAAAGTAATTTGATTATATTTTTAGACATATTTTTTCTTCTTTTCGCAACACTAAGCTGCCAAATCATACAATTTTGAAACACAAATGGGCCAATCAACTTTTAAACCGACGTTTTTGGCGTCTCCTGCGTTACCAAAATTGTCTCTGGCGTTACCAAAAAATCGTACTTCCAACAAGATATTTCACGGTTTAATAGGTTAAACTTACGCAGGACGGCATGTATTCATGCTATTCATCTATTAAATTACAGAAAAAACATGTTTACTTACAAAAATCTGCAATTGTTTGAAAAATGTCGCGGACAGATTATAGTCGGTTTAAAAGTTGATTGGCCCAAATTCAATGTCAAAGTTGATACTCGAAAGCGGCGGATTTTTAGTTGAATTTAACTTTGTTTTTATGTGATGTTTGCTAAAGTACTTAAGAGTTCATCCACCTTTCGGATATCGTTTATATACTTACATGGCTTATTGGAAACAGAAAAACATAAGTTATATTTTCTTTATTTAACATAGCAAACGATTTAACTGCATTTGAGGATTTTTATGGGGAGAGCAGGGATGTACTGAGGGATGAGTTGGGTCGACAATGGGGACAGTTGGGTCATGAATGGGGAGAGTTGGTGTTACGAACGGGGTGTACCGGGATGATAGAGGGGGGAGTTGGTGTTCGTAGTTCAGGGTTGTCGATTTACATAAGTAGTCAAAAGTGTCTTACATTATGATAAAATGGTAAATATTATTTTAAAATTGTGACACTACGTCGATAGACGTTTCTATCTGTCGACGTGTCATAGTGTGTCATGCAGGTAATTAATTTAATATTAATGTTTTTGATGGGATTCACCTTACTAATTCCATATAGATCATAGTATTTTTTTCAATTGATCTAAAAAACTATTTATATGTCATAAAAATAAGGGTCACAACTTACAGGAAACATTAAACCGATTTAAGTAGTAGCATAAATAAAACATAATTTTGCTACATTAATAAAAAATTCTCTTGACAAGTCAAGCTATTGTATTAATCCGAAAGTGTCAACCAGTAATTTTCCCATCTCACCCCATCGCTAAACTACGGGGTGAGCTGGGTTTGCCTACTATTATGTATTTTTCGTTGAAACTATGCAATGAAGCAACAAATTATCACTGACAACCTAAAATTCATACCTCCGGAACACTTTTTTTTGTATATAAATCAATGTGCCACATATAAAAATAAAGTTTTATCCAGGTTTGAACTTCGATTTTGACCCAACTCACCCCATTTTACGGTACTTGGTCTGCAATACAATGAGATTTGCTGTAACTGGGAACCTATCGATGTTTAGAAACTCCTTTACTCGAATTTCATTTATCCGAAAACGGTTCTCCGACTTTTTAAAATCCATATGTTTTGTTTTTCCACAACTTCACAATGCCACGGATTCATTTAATCACAGTTTTATTTGCCAACAAATTCAAAATCTCGAACTACAATAATCCATTTTTTTATTTGCCAACCTAATCAGTTGCCATATTTTCATAATCTAAATGTAACGAAAAGCCGAAAGTAAGTTTTTATTATCTACCTAACCTAACATCAGACTAAGACAACATTGCTTTATTTTTAGCGAGCGAGCGAAGCGAGCGAGCAAGACGGTTCGGAGCGGAAGCGACTCGGATAGATTAGGTTTAAAGGCTAATGCGGGAGCGTAGCGGAGCGAAGCTCCCGCATTAGCCTTTGGTGTTAGTTATTTTTTTTATAACCATTGCACCTACAAAACCCCCTACCCACATAGCAAACTCAATAAAATATTTGGGCAACATTAAACAACAAAATGAATATTACGCTCCACACATAATTGTATGGTCGCCTTTTGTACCCCTAACCTTTGCGGAATAATAATTTTGCGGAATAAATATATATTTGGCAAATGATCCTACGGAATTTCATGCAGTTGGATTTTGAATCATTTGGCAAATAAAAAAATGGATTTTAAAACATTTGGCAAAAGAAAATATGGTAAATAAAATTTCGGACAAACAATAATTTGGAAAATGAAAAAATGGAGTTTCGTTTTCGGAATTTTAATATTCGGAAATGAGCTTTTCGAGAATATGATAGGTAACCGCTGTAACTAAGTTCTATTACTTTGCATTAGCCTTAAACTCTTTATTGTGTTTTGTGTGTACGTGTGACGAAGAATTTAAAGGGTATTGGAAAGCTTCAACTGAAAGTATGGGGTTCTTAAAATTATTTTTCATCACACTTGCTCGTCAATGGTGTTATTCCATGCCTGTATACTAAATGTCAAAGGCCTAATTTGTTCTTAAGGGAGTTATGGATTTACGTACAGTTTTTCTTCCCAAGGGAGTTCTAACTTTAGTTTTAAAATTTGCAAACAGACTAAGGAGGTTTCAAGTCAGCCAACGTTTTATTTATATGTTTAAAACTTAGCTATAACCCAATTTTACTACACAAAACTTGTCTACGCTTCATGAAACTTCATATTTTAAATTTATATCAAATAGTTTTGCAATAATTTTAGTAAGTATTTTTTAACATGTTGGCAGAATGTGGCCGTATGGCCATTCGAATTCTAAACACAGTTTACTTTATCTGTGGTAGATGACTTGAAAAAAGTGACAATCTGTATTGGCGGGTAGCCATTATTTATTTAATTTAAGTATTTAGAGACAAAATAATTTCATTTTTGGATTTTTTTCCTCGCAGTGTGATGAAAATCATTGTGTGTATCACGGGCAGTAAGGGGATTACAAACTCGAGTCATTAAAAGCCCTCCGCCTCCGGCGTCGGGCTTCTAATAGGCTCTCGTTAGTAATCCCCTACTTACGGCCCTTGATGCACAATGTACTATTTTTCATAGGTAAGACAATAACAATATTATGGCACCTACTGACCTGCATATAAGCTTCTGGCTACTTATATGTATTTTATGAATTAATAAAATTAAGAAACGTATAATTTTTGACCTATAAAAGGCATAAAATTTATCTTTTGTACGTCAGATTTTTTTAATGAAACTTAATGAACGATAACACTAAATTGTGTCACTTAAATCATTTAGGCACTTAGGTAGGTATAACCACTCAGCGTAATGCCTTACTAATTAATAAAATAACCTTACCTCTCTTATATTTTGCTATAGAGTAATATATATATTTTATCGTTACTTAGCGTTACTGCATGCAACATAGTGATGCGCATTGCTTAGTTAGCAGTAAGTTATGATAAATAAACGTAGCATAGGTAATGTCTTGGTTCTTTTGTATTTACACCTGTGACACCCTTAGTGTTGCGGGTGTCCATGGGTGGCTGTGATTGCTACTAATCAGGTGATCCTCGTGCTAGATCGCAACCAATCTCTATACCAAATCTCATCTAAAGCAGTTCAGCAATTTAAGCTAACAGACAGACATACAGAGTTACTTTTACATTTATAATTTTTAGTAGGTAGGGATAGTGATTATAATTATAACCTAATTTTTCCATATTAAATGCAAAACAAGTTGAAAAAACCCGAAGAGAAGTTGATGTAACCGCTGCATTTTATTTTGACGTGATACCTACCTACTTATAATGCTTTTCACCTTTATTGTATTGCGATCTCTCTTTACTATCGATTGTTGAACATTACGCGCTCAATCGATTGAGTGGTTTCTTGCACTTCTCTCTACGGCATTGTTACTTTATATACGTATGTGAATTGGTTGGCTATAAATAACAAAAGTATCTATTTTATATGCGATTTTGTTTTACAACGGCCTTAAAGAACAAGATAACTTTTTTACAGGCGCCATTGTAAATATCGTAGCTGTCTAAATGTTTAAAAATATCTAGATACACCTTAGATACACTTTTTACTTAATAAGTACTTGATTTGATTCAGCGGGTTAATTTTTAATGTGTCTATTTTCTAGAGAAATGTAAAATTTTCAGCACATACGAGGTATTTGGTGTATTTCTACAAATATGAAAGCTGATTCATTTAGTACCTACCCTGGCTCTCGTAGTATTCTAAGCTAGAAAGAGTAGACAAGCCCTGTAATAACATTACGTGGGCGTCGTGCGACCTTACTCCGAGCAATTTAAAAGGAATCCACATGGCATACCTAGCCTTCAATAAGCAGTTACACGAACCCTTGTACCCTACACGAAGGGTACGAACAAGAATGCTCTCAATTTCTTAATCCAAACGTTAGTTGAGGCGGTTTCCTACGAAAGGACCAAATATTTTACCAAATTTATGTGCCACTTAAACGAATACACATTGCTTGTAAAAACAAACCGCGCTATCCAATTACAGAATACGATCCTTCAATAGCTGCTCTTGTAATTGCGTTGTAATTACCTCAAACCCATGTCACGTTTTGTGAAAATATAATCTTACTTAATGTTATAATATAAACGTGAAAGTTTTGTATGGATGGATGGATGTGTGGATGTTTGTTACTCCTTCACGCTAATACTGTTTGACGGGTTCTGATGAGGCACGCAGATAGTTTATAACCTGGATTAACAGATATGAAACTTTTTATCACGGAAAATTGTATAGTTCTCGCGGGCAAAAGCTAGTCAAAATATATTCCTTTGACGTTATAGAACAGTGACGCTTTCTCAGTTGCTTTTTTATTGAATTATTAATATAATAAGTGTAGATACGTTATATGCTCACATGATGCCCAAAAAAAATGCTCCGCACGCGGCGGCAGGCACACACACATACACGTTTCATATTTTTCGTTTCGTTACATTTTATTACATTGACAGACGGTATAAGAGAGATGGCTTCATTAAGACGATATGAAGAAAAAAGACAAAGATAGTTTATCACTTACGCGCAAGTGTAAGCAAACGTCACAGGAGTTCCGACTGATTCCATCGGTCACAATGAGAGCCATTTCGCGGCACACGTTTTGGTGCGTTGGTGGCGTACTTACCTCTTTTTTGTTATATAATATCATTGAATATAATCGACAAAGTTTATCCCAATTCAAATATTCGAGGTTTCCTAATAAATTGTATCTATCTAGCGCGGTGGGCCTACACTTGTTGCGTGGTACATTAATATGAATGAGCCTATATTGATTGACGCTTTCGGCCGCATGGTCCTCGCCGGCCGGGCCGGCGCCCGGCTCCGTCCCAACGTCCGGTCCGCTCAGGCCGACCTTCGCCTCTCCAGCGTGATTGCTCCCTAATGGACTTTAAATTGTAGCGACAACGGTTTAATTGACTGTATTGCTTCCCCATAAATGAATCAGACCTTTACCATCCGACGCCCGCTCAAAAAAACAAATTCTATTTTCGACTCAGAAGTTGAACATCATAAATTCTATTTTCGATCTCGTCAGAACAAAAGCAAAACTTTCAGGATTCATTGCGAATTCCTAACTGTATTACCATATCATTTTCCACGGTTCATTGGACATCCATTTAAAGCGAGATAAAAACACCGGAGCCCGCGCCGTGGGCGTCTCGTGGCTACTTACTATAACATCCAATAATCATATAGGTATATCCACACTAGCTTTTGCCTGCGACTTCATCCGCGCACAAATAAAATTTATAGTCAACTTCCGATCTCTATCCCGCAGGAAATTCCCAAAATTACTTTTTACTGCACCTCTATGATCGTAAAGGAATAGGTCCCATTGAATTGTATAAATTTTTTCTACATTCCGGGGATTTTCCAAAAATCAAAAATTATTTAAAAGCGAAAAAGTTTTTCGGGTGCGCCGGTGGGATTCGAACCCACGTCTCCCGGGTATGCGCCCCAACGGGTGTTCTACCAATTGAACCACGTCGCATCCAACCGACTCCCCCGAAATCGTAGCTTCTAATAGTTGCGATGGATGTTACCACTCGCCACTGTTGGCGTATGTATGCGATTAAGAATTTCGGGGGAGTCGGTTGGATGCGACGTGGTTCAATTGGTAGAACACCCGTTGGGGCGCATACCCAGGAGACGTGGGTTCGAATCCCACCGGCGCACCCGAAAAACTTTTTCGCTTTTAAATAATCTTAGATTCGGTGAGCAGCCGTACTGCTAATAAAATAAATAATATTTGAATCAAAAATTGTTTTTTTTTTACAGTTAATATCAGCTATTTGCATGCCTAATTTAGAGTCACTAATAATTATATATAATGTTACGTAGATAAGGCCACTTTTATCTGAAAATATAAATTCAATTTATTCCCTATTTCGTGGGAATTTCGAAGAATTCCTTTTTAGTGTAGGTAGGTACTTTTATGACACTCAAGGTATATGTGCGTCAAATTTCAAGTCTTTAGCTTCAACAGTCAGGGCTGTGCGTTGGTTATCAATCAGTTTGATAGTCAGAATTTTGAATTTTATTGCTGTTTCCTGCGAATTCGTCTGCAAAGACGTAAAGACTGCGTTTATCGCTTAAAATCTATCCTATGCCCTTCCCAGGGTCTCTAAAAGATATCCATACCAAATGTTATCTAAATTAGTCGTATCAATCAGTATTATAAATATAATATTAGTATGGATTTAAAATTCCATTTTAAGCGCCTAACCCCCTAACCTATATTTAGTTTCTGATTCAACCCTCTTTCTTTGTCCCCAGGCTGGTATTAATAGCGCTAGTGGTTGAAGTGATATTCCCCGTGACATGGCAGTGTCAGTCGGAGGGTTGGCACGGCGGAGCGTTCGTGCGGCTGTACCTGTGCGGGACCTTGTCTCTCCAGGCGGCGCTGATGCTGCTCCTCGCGGCGCTTGCGCAGCAGTCCGCGCGCGGGACCATCACCGAAGTCGACATCAGGAAGCACGTGTCACCGCTGCTACTTATGAAGTTAGTAATTTAAATTTAAATTGCAACCTGCACCCTTGGCTATCCGTGCCGAATATCCTCCTCCAATCAGCCCACCCAAGAACACCACCAGTTAAGTCACATAATTATGTTTGAAAATAAAGTTTTGACGACCAGATGGCCTAGTGGTTAGAGACCCTGACTATGAATCTTGAGGTCCCGGGTTCGATTCCCGTGTCGGGGCAGATATTTGTATGAAAAATACGAATGTTTGTTCTCGGGTCTTGGGTGTTTAATATGTATTTAAGTATGTATCTATCTATATAAGTATGTTTATGCGTTGCCTAGTACCCATAACACAAGCTTTGCCTAGCTTACTTTGGGACTAGGTCAATTGGTGTGAATTGTCCCGTGATATTTATTTATTTATTTTAAAGTGAATGCCCATTATGCGTCTAGAACCCTTCCGCAGCTATCAAAAGAGCTGTGATAACTTTGAAACGGCTGAACCAATTTTGATGAAATATGTCTAAGAACCATCGCCAAGAAACCTGCTTTAAAATAAAAAACTGCATCCAAATCGGTTCACCCGTTTAAGAGCTATGATGCCACAGACAGACACACATACATAGCGGTCAAACTTATAACACCCCTCTTTTTGTGTCGAGGGTTATAAAGTAGCGTCATGTAGCGTGTGATGCGATCTATCGAAGGTCATCATGATCATCACTGCTGGACATAGGCTTCCCTCATTGATATCCAATCATTACACTTGGAAGCGTCTTGCATCCACCGTGAACCGGAGGCCTTTAGTTCATCCGTCCATCTCGTTGGTGGACATCCCACTATCGAAGCTATTAAAGTCTAATTTTGACGACCAGATGGCCTAGTGGTTAGAGAACCTGACTATGAAGCTTGAGGTCCCGGGTTCGATTCCCGTGTCGGGGCAGATATTTGTATGAAAAATAGGAATGTTTGTTCTCGGGTCTTGGGTGTTTAATATGTACTTAAGTATGTATCATCTATATAAGTATGTTTATCCGTTGCCTAGTACCCATAACACAAGCTTTGCTTATCTTACTTTGGGACTAGGTCAATTGGTGTGAATTGTCCCGTCATATTTATTTATTTATTTATTTAAATCTAAGATTTTGCTGAGCGAACGTTCTGGTAATAAAAAAAGTTTTGGTAATTGCCTAAACTTTGTTCGGAAAGTACTTATCAAGTTAAAAGGAATCTTCCCACGAGATAAATAAAATCTGGCATCGTAAAGGAGAGCTCGTAAACGGGCTGTAATATTCGCGCCCATCGAGAATTTTTGTCTACATGACTGATCCTAGTTGGAAATTTCAAAGCAAAAAGTACTTAATTAGGGAAAATTTATCATATTTTAAATTTTTTTTCATGGGTCTATTTAGAATCAGTAGCACTATCGATTCTACATGGAGAAAAAAGTGTCCCGAGGTCAGGTTTTAATGTTACTTTTCATACATTGGTGTTTGAAGGTAACAAAACCGACACTTATTTTTGTATGAAAACTGGGGACATTTTTTACTCCATTATAATCGATAGTGCTATTGATTCTGAGCAGATCCATGCAAAAATTTCTATAATCGGAGAAAAATAAATAATTGTACCCTATTTTCGAAATGCCCCAATTACGGCCTTGGCAAAAACTGTGCACCCATCCTTTATAGGCCGACAAGCTCGTGCGCGGCTCTCCACAGAATAAAAACAACAGAAGTCAATCAAGTGTATGTACTTCACTTTTCATACCTACGCTCGGCGGTCGCTCTAGGGTTGTCAATTATGGCATATGCACATAAAACTTATCGTGAAAGTGGCACTCGTTTCTAGTTGTTTGATTTATTGTATTCAAACGGGAAGAATGGAAATATAAAATAGTAATAATTAAAATACCTACCTACCAAATTAAGCGTTTGTCAATTTTCACTATCGAAAATCCCTAATAACTTCTAAACGGATTATCCTAGTTATACAATTTCCATTGTCCTATCGGTTTTAGACCTAAACCTATCTAATGACGCTAAAAACAACACAATATCTATACAAACAAAAAAACATGTTTTCAACTTACGTAATATTAGTGGCATGAATTTACCTTACAAAAATGTAGTTAGGTACCTGACCACATTTTTTGTAAGGTAACGTTTATTTTTACTGATTCAAAATAGGAAACTATTATTACTTTGGGAGTCGGGGCGAGGTGCTTACCTATCTTCCTAACTATTCTATGTAACGTTAAAATGAACCATCGAAATACAAGCAGATACCTTAAACTTACCTCTCTGAAACCACTGGTAGTTTAAAAAACGACCATTCACCGTTTAGGGTTGAATTTAAACAACCGTCCACTGAACAGTTACCTATAATAACCTTTTTTTTGTTGCTCCATTATTGCACTCGAAAAATTCCACAGACGCGCGACACAAAATAAATAAGTACGCGCGACCACAGCGCGCGCCTCGAAAAATTCCACTGACGCGCGACCACAGCGCGAGCCTCACGCGGATGGCAATCGCGCTCGGACTGATCTGAACTCATCCGAGATATCGTGTCTGTGAACAGTGTCTATGTGTGCGTTGCTCGAGCGCACTTTGTATGTAGATTTATTTCTGTTGTTTTTATTCTGTGGGCTCTCCGTGGAACCCTGTCGCGTTCAGCATTTGCTGCACTTGTTAAAAACAATCTCGTTAAGGACAGCAGAGACTTCCTGCGACAGGGTTCCGCCGAGCGCCGCGCACGAGCTTGTCGGACTATAATTGCCGCCTATTTAAGGACGTAATTTGATTAATGATATTTAAGTTTCACTTAAAAACGATTAAATATTGTATTTTCCGATGTAAATTTATTTCTAAACTATATTGTGTTCTCAATAAAATTTCAGAATATTTTTATAATCTACTATATAAAAATAAGTCGGGTTTTCCTTCCTGACGCTATAACTCCAGAACGCACGAACCGATTTCCACGGTTTTGCATTCGTTGGAAAGGTCTCGGGCTCCGTGAGGTTTATAGCAAAGAAAATTCAGGAAAAATTTCAATAGAAAAGCGGGAAAATCTTTTTTCACATACAGCGCCATGTCTGATACATAGCATGTACTACAAACCAATATACAGCGCCATCTCTGATACATAGCATGTACTACAAACCAATACTATTCTCCGCGGACGGAGTCGCGGGCAACAGCTAGTGATTTCTAATTTATTTGGTTTGTTGAACACGTACTGCAAAGATTGAATTATGAACAATTCTCAGCGAGCCAGTCGGTTCTTAAACAGATAACATCCGTGTTCAATTTCTTTTGCGTCAGTGGGAAAATCGCACATTTGGCGCAAGAACAACACAACACTGTTTAAAATCTTGTATCGAGCTAGGCGGTTGTTTATAAATTTGTTTTAGTTTGCACTTAAGTATATGTACTTTTTTATTACATCTAGGTACATACATACTTAGATTAATTTGAGCTCCTAGTCCTAGATTGTTTTGAAAATGTAATTTCGCATATAAATTCCGAAAAACTCAGAGGTGCGAGCAGGGATTTGAACCCACGACCCTCTGCTTGAGAGGCCATAGGTCAAACCAATAGGCCACCACAGCTTAACGATGCAGGAAAACATCGTGAGGAAATCTGCATACACCTGCGAAGAACTTCAGTGGTATGTGAAGTTCCCAATCCGCACTGGGCCCGCGTGAGAACTATGGCCCAAGCCTAACCCTTCTCATTCGGAGAGGAGGCCTGTGCCCTGTAGCGGGACGTATATAGGGTGGGATAATGATGATGATGATGATTGTCTTGAGTTAATTGACTCTTGATCTAGGAGTGCGGTGCGATATAAGAGCAACAAAATCTCAGTAAGTTAAATTAGATATTCTTGTCTAGGTCTCAAAAAATCTCTACAGTTTTGTTTACATATCTAGAAATGGCTATTTAAATTGGCACTCTATTTTATAAAGTTGTCCATAAAACAAACTCTTCGGACCGGCTTTATTTAATTACCAATAAAAAAACTTTAATTTGTTTCCATATTGAAGTAGTTAATGTCAATAATTGACGTGATCGTAGCTTGGCGGCGTGCCAAAAAGAACAAATCCAGTAAGATAACGAGAATAAATAAACGTTTAACTGGTCAGTTACTTGAGAAACACGGAACTATGTAACTATTATAAAGCTAAACGCCAAGGCAGCAATTTAACATTAGGTATTATTCCTTTTCTAAGATTATTAAATGTTTTATGTCATATTTATTGAACGCGAGGCGAAATGAAAATTATAGGTTCAATATTTTGAGTAAATGATGGGGATTTCGTCAGTTTTTAGCCATACAGCGTTCGCTAATGGCATCTTTTACTCCCTAAGATAACTAATTCATCAACATATTTTACAATACACACCTATAAAGAGGTCGGAGTTGTAAATTTTTCCCTATGTTTCTCAAGAGAAACTTCCAAATTATGAAAGCCGACACCTCTAAGCCCGCACAAATTGTACCTAACAAAACTTTGAAAGGTGAGACAATAGGTAACAATTTCACTTTGAAATTTAGCCTCCCTTCAAAATTGATAATTATCGGTTTTCAATCTATTACCGCCTCTGTATATCATCCCTGATGGCTTAATGCTGATAAGGTTGGATCTAATTAGATTCAAACCAATTGGTTTTGCAGCCGGGTATAAACGCGATAATTTAATTTGTTTTTTAATTAAAAAAATGTTATTCCTAAACCATTATTGATCAGAAAACTAACAACAGCCAAGATAGCAGCACAGTCAAGGAAACTGAATCGCGTACCAAGGTGGAACCTTTTTACCCGACTGCAAGGACAGGGTTATTTGCCTATAACCAATTGAACGATGATTTGATAGATGTATGGAATGTCAAAATGATATTTGCAATGAAAAGTGTTCACCCTGTTTCTTTAACCCGTCACGCGTCCCAGGGACTACGTTAGTCCCTAACTTTTTTTTGCGGGAAATGTCCTAGAGACTACTACTGAAGTCTCTAGGACTTATCCCGCATAAAAATAAATTTTACTAATTTTAGTATGGTGGACGCGTGACGGGTTAACTGTACCTACGTGATTCGAAAATAAAATCGAAATACTACTTTAATTTATTGAATCAGGCGTTACTTTGCGGAGGTCCATATTAATGAAAACAGACACAGTGTGGAGGTGGAGGAACTGCATGAACACACATTTCTTGCATAAACGTAACTATTGTAAGGTCGCGGGTGAGCAAAGTAATTGTTTTAGTTCATACTACTTTAAATAAATAAATTCTTGATTTACTGACTTTATCTTTAGCGCCAGACTTGTTAGACGTTAGACTAGACCCGAATTTGAAACAGTAGAGGTCTAGAATCTTTTTGTAGTAAAATTTAAAAAAAAAACATGTCGAAGTTGACTTCCTAAGACTGCATTTGGCATGTTTTGATTCAGCGGCGTCGAATAAACAATAATACACCATTTAATAAAAAATAACATGATTTACTTTTTGAATTTTCAACCGGACATTGATATTTTCAAAGTAAATTTATTCACAATTTTGGTCTTAAGACTAAATTTTAAATTTTATCAAAAATCTGTACCTCTACATTTTATCTTTCAGGGCGCTAAGAAAGAACAAATCTCAGCGCGCGAAGTTTATAAACGTATACTATACATAGATAGATATTTAGAAAACTCCACTTTACGAAACGTTGAAATATTGTTCGCTCAGATATATAAGAAGCGTGGATCGGCGCCACTATAATTGTGATTTATTGCGTGTTTTTGCCACCGAGCAAAATGTACCTTCACCAGTTTTTCCTCAATTCGGGGATCGGGGCGTATTTTGAAAGACGCGTAAATACGTAATTCTGGAATACTGAAAACCAACGGTTCTGTGTAGATTTCGACACTGGTACCTAATTAATAAATATGTAAGTCTGAAGACGAGAAGGCAATCTTGGTGGCTTCACTAAAAGGCGTAAGACGTAGCTTGGATATTTTTTGTTTGACAAAGTAAAAATATTCGTATACAAATTAAACATAACCTAAATCTCGCTGTGGGATGGAATGGATATAAATTACTCTAATTAAAGGGAGCGCAAGTTTCCGCACGGTTTCAGAACGCTATCGTACTTACTGTATTTTTTGTATTTTTCTCCCTGTTTTTTATCGCACTCTCTTAGGCTGCGATTCCACCAGAAATTTGCGAGGATGCGTTGCGAGGGATGTGTTTGTCATGAACCAATAGAAACACTTCATTCACTTAGGACCTTTTAAATGAAGAGTTTCTATTGGTTCATGACAAACACATCCCTCGCAACGCATCCTCGCACAGCTCCGGTGGATACGCAGGCTAACTCAAGTCTATTTTTGTTAGTTTTTCTAAGAATCCATAGACAAGCGCTTTTGGCTTAGCACCATTTTCGTGCTCTTACAAAGAATTGGGATATTTACGAAACGCTTTTCATGGAAAGCTCATTGAACTATAAATAAAACTCTCGATTCGATACTAATGTCGCAAAAGATTAAGATGACACTAAAACTAGTATGAAGTAAACAGAGCTTTAGCAACCTTGACCTTCCAGTGATAGGTATCCCTTTGATAAGATAAGCCAAATGACAGATTAGCCGTCAAGTCGCCGGGACCTGAGCGTTGGCGGTAAAGTTCGACACTACGTCACAGCCCACGTCGTTGTCTGCAGATACTGGTGTAAAACAAACACTATTTTCAAACTTCCCGGATCCTCACAATCCTCGTAAGTGGATGACGTGTTCGCTCTTATCCGTAGACATATTTATGATTCTATTATTTAGCGCGGAACCTTTAATATTTACAATCTTTTTTACACAACACATTCGCCAATGCTGTGTGGCATACGTTTCTTCCCTCCAATAGAAGCTTTTCATTTAATCAGAACGAAAAGTACGTAAATTTATAACTGCTTTCTCTAAATTTGAATTTGTTAAGTATCAACAGCAACTGATAGGTTTCTTAAAATCACTTTTAAGTTAATATCAGTTTGATCAAACTAGGTCTTGTATTGGCAATAATACTTATGTAACTCCAAAAATGGATAAAGTAATAGGTAGGTAGTTCATAACGAATCAGTAAATAACAAAATGGCGTGATATTTGCTATTAAAGTCAATATGGCGAAGGTCCATTCCTTGACTTACCATACGCAAACACATTTGAGTATTACCTTTCAATGAGAATGTAGATACCTGTTCAGTTTTCTCTTTCCATAATACATAATTTGGTACAGATGAATCAAATACAGCGTTATGTATGAGCGCTCTAAAATACTCAAAGTTTTAGTTTTTTAATAGAAATATTTAATTATTCTTTCTCGTTGAACGCTGATCGGATTTTTCTCAATATTCGCAAAAACCCAGATCTATGACGGAATTCCTCTCTATCTTGTATCACAAACACAGGAATTGTTACTCTTAAGATTTGACCAAGCATCTCTTAATTTCATCACCAACATGGTTCACTGGGAAAGCGATAGGTAATATCGCTATAAATATTGATCGAATCTATTTACATAACCGCCGAAACCTGGACAAACAAGATTAGGCAATACCAGTGTTCGCTAGCGATAGAAAATCTTTTGGCAGCCATTTAGCACATGATCGTACAATTCTGTACACCTAAGAGGTTTTAGTCACGTTCTGTAAACACCTGAGTTCTGTTTTACAAAGTTACGAGTTTAGAATTTGTAAAATCTTAGCTAGCGACATCTGTTTTTTTCACAGGGCTTATGTTTTGTTTAACAAAACATTTATCCTGCACGCAAAATAATACAATAGGAATGTAAAGTTGATGTTGTTGAACAGTTCAGGGACTCGACTGTTCAGCTGTTCTTACAATTCTTACCCTAGAAATATAAGAACATACATATGACAATAACACTGCAACTTCAGTTCAATACTGCTCCCGAGATAATCATGCGATTAGATAAACATTTCGCTCTCTGAGCATAGATAATATCCCAATATCCTACATTAACATTAAGTATTTTTAATTTTTAAGTTCTGAAAGTAAAACTTGCTGCAATTACAAGATACTTTGTGCTGTCGCTTTTGACATACCTTATAAGATTTTGGATTATTCTATGGCTTATGACGCTTTTCTCGGAAAACTTGAAACTAACAACTAAAGTTGGGAGTTTACATGAAAAAAAATTACGTAGTTTTAAATGGTTCAGCGCTAGCAAGTGCCGAAAGTGGGTCACTTGAGCTCACATTTCCTAAGGAACGATCAACTTTTACCGCGGTTCTTTGCTAAACGCGAATATCAATAGCCGTCTATAATTCACTACCTACTATAAATACATAACTTGTCACGGATATTAATAGCGAACAAGATATTTTTAAATATACCTAAACTGAGCAGAATACAATTACGCTTGGAAAATTGTTTTTCATTTTGATATATTGATAGATATTTTTGAAATGGAACTTCGAGTAGGTAGAGTACTATTTATGGAATATTTAGAAAATAGATGCAAAAGAAACTACTTTATCGACGGTGGAGAAGCGACCCTTTAAGCGACATTTTGTGAAATTTAGTTCTCCTTTCCACCGTCTATATATTTCATTCAATTATACCTATAAATATGGGTTCATCGACACGGTCCTTAATTCTACTAATCTCGAAAGTTCATTAAGTTGAACAAGAAACTTTCTGTTGTTATTTAGACTCTGTTCGGTAGCTTTGACGTGTGATAAACTATTCAGCAAGTGAATTGTTTTCATTTAAATAAAATAAAAGTAAGCGATTTGATTTTTCCCTCTGTATTTTAAACGTGGTTTTAGAATATATACCCATGAGCAATAATAGTATACGCTATTTCCCCATTCTCCGTTAAGTTTCTGTTAGCTTATACTGTGACGGATGTCTAAAATACCGTCATTGTTTTTTTTTAAACAGAGACGGAATCACTGGTACAGAAATCACAAAAAATTAACAGAGAATGGTGAGACAGTCCTTTATTCTTATAATTGAACACGCGTGGTGAAATAATGAATGCCGTTGTGTACCTATATAATATGTAGGTATGCAAAGAGGGTGAGAAATTTCTGCAAGACCTAATTTTTCTTGTTGTTCCAGAGTGCTGTTGGTGCTACCTGAGATCGCGCTGAACGTGATGGGCACCATGTGGATGTTTTGTGACGTCATCGAGTGCTCCGTCTCTGATACGTTCTCCAGTATTGTCATCCAGAGTAAGTAACTCGTTAATACTACGTCCACAACCCTGGACTTCCACCCGCCCGAGACCATCAGAATATTCTAGAACGAAATAAAATCAATTCCAGCTCTCAGTTTCATCGAAATTATCTCTTGCGTAAGATTGTGGCAAAGAATAAAGACGAATAATTTGAATAGTGACCACCGCAGAACGTTCTCAAAGTAAATGTCATAAAGAACTAGTGCGAATGAATCGCTTTCAAAGTTTTTTTACATAACGTGTTAAGGTCTTAATCATAACAAAATCACGATCGCTTCCTAAGAACGAAAGTTAGTCATACAAAATACATGGGGTAGGGTCACTTTCGTTACACAAAGAAATCAATTAAGTTTTGTTTTTATTAAATCCCTTAATTGTGCACATTTTTTTGAAAACTACTCTAATATCAATCGCAGCTCTATCTATGCAATCCCTTAATTTAGATGCGTCCACAACATGATTCAATCATAACATGATTGTCGTTGGTCTTGACTCGGATTCTGTGTCACCTGGTATCAATAAGCACGCAAAAGTCGCACGCCGATCAAATTGTCGCAAAAGTGGAAAAAGAACTGTGGAGTTACAAAGATTGTCTACAAAATAAACGTTGTTCCGGCTCACGCCTGCACAATGCGGATGCACCTCAATGCAATGGATTGCATTATGTTTTTGATCAGGCGCTTCGGTGCTTCAGTACCTTTTAACGTTAAGCTACCACTCTGCATCTTACCGTCGTTACAAGCACATAATATTTTTTGTAAAATTTTATTAATCTTTTGAAGATTAAAGTTTGTTATCGAACTTTTGAGTTTTCATCCAAAGAAAATTCCATTTCTTCCACAAAAGAAGAAACATTGGCCAAAAATTGGGAAAAAAGATAATTGAAGAAAATTGGGAAGAAAGATATTGTAGAAGTAGTTAAAAATTGGGCTAAGGGGTAACTCTTAGATCCATTTATATAAACAGGACAATTACTTATACCGTAATGCGAAGTTCCAACCATGCATTATTCAATCCAAAACATAACGGCGAGTAAAATAGTTAAATTATAAAATGCAGCTTATTTTTGACCTCATGGCGATCATGCATAATTTATAAGGTCGCAACAGAAATCAAATTCGACGATAAATAATGTATGTCACGTATTGGTTCGGAAAAGATGTTAATTAAACACTATTACCTCCAAATGCCTGCCACTAATTTCCATTTGTATACAGGAGCCTTCGGTCTGTCGTACCTACCTCTATTTCAAATTATAATTAAATTACACGTGGACTAACATTGGTAAATTAAAGTCAAAGTCAGTGTCTTTATTATATAAGTATTACCTGGGCGACCGAGCTCTGCTCGGGCTGAAACTCTGTACCAAGCGTTTTCCCAGAGATAAGACCAAGCTAGATCAGTTTTTCATCCCCGAAAACCCGGCATACCAAATTTCATCGAAATCGTTGGAGCCGTTTCTAAGATTCTGATTATATATATCGAATCGATGAAATTTGGTATGTGGGGTTTTCGGGGATGAAAAATTGATCAAGCTTGGTCTTATATATAATATATATATATAACAAGAATTGCTCGTTTAAAGGTATTAGATAGATTAGGCTAATAAAGACTTATGAAGGCCGTAAATTTTAGCTTTGACTAGAAACGTTTAATTACTTACTCAGAAAGGCCGAAAAAAATCGGTGACGTGTAGTTTTTAAATAAAGCTACACAATACCTATTTACATAGGTTATCGTTGTTAATTAACCATATTTTATGTTTCAAACTTCAGCCATACAATTAATTTGATATACGTTCTGCTCACTGGTCAACCGGTGGCTTAATTGTAGCGTGTGTGGCCATCGCGATTAGGGACCTTCATGGTGGCGAGCTGCGTGGCTACTAATAATACTACATTACTGGCAAGGCCCGGAAAGTAGGGAACGGTAGTTTGCTGATCAAGAATCGCGAAGCTTGTGAAGATATTTAGGTACAAGTCAGACAATTTATGTTTCCGTCGAGGAATAGGATAAAGCGACTGGATACGATAACATACAGACTCATATAATAAAAATATGTAAATTGCAAGTATCGGGTGTTTTAAGCTATTTGATCAACCTATTATTCACTTGTGGTATTTTTCCGGAGTCTTTGAAAACCACATTGGTGAAGCCAATTCATAAAAAGGGAAGTAAAGCTCAAGGAGACAATTACGTATAGACAAATCTCGTTTACACCAATTATTTCTAAAATATTTGAGAAGGCAATGCACGTCTTACTAGTTTCTAGGGTTTTGTACCCAAAGGGTAAAAACGGAAACCCTATTACTGAGGCTCCGTTGTCCGCCCGTCCGTCCGTCCGTCCGTCCGTCCGTCTGTCACCAGGCTGTATCTCGGGAACCGTGATAGCTAGAGAGTTGAAATTTTCACAGATGATGTATTTCGGTTGCCGCTATAACAACAAATACTAAAAAATGGAATTAAATAGTTATTTGTTATACAAGGGGGGAAAGTTGTATTTTACCAGCGAGTGTTCATTTGAAACAAGAGCTATCGAAAGGAGTCTATGATTGACCACGAGCGAAGCGAGTGGTTCAAAAATAGAATCCTTTCGATAGTGAGTGTTT
Organism: Archips xylosteana; assembly: GCA_947563465.1. Taxonomy (NCBI): domain Eukaryota; kingdom Metazoa; phylum Arthropoda; class Insecta; order Lepidoptera; family Tortricidae; genus Archips; species Archips xylosteana. Next base: position 10,182,120 of record OX387347.1, on the reverse strand, counting down.
CAACACACGAGACGTAAAATAACTTTTCACCCGTGTATAACACAAAACTTTTCACCTCACTACAGCGAGGAAAATAATTAGAAAAACATGCGAATATTTAATTGAAAAGTATTGACTTAAGTTTTTTTTTATTATTTCGGATGCGTTTTGTTCGCACATCGACTTACTTGGACTGTCATAACATTTTATCCGTTTTTACAACAAGAATGAAGGTTAATGTTTAATGCTGATATTTATGACTAAAATAAAGTTGTAAGACTGTATTTAGTGTTTTTTACTCGATGCAATTCATTAACTGTGATTTTAAAAATTCAGCACTTTTAACGTTTTACGTTTTGTTAGCTGTCAAATATCACTTAAGCTGCCCTCAAATGTCAAAACTCTTTCTTCACATGTGGATAAAAAGCGATTTTCTCAATAGATGTCAAACAAACAAAAAGGGCTTTCCAAGCTAGTGAGGTGAAATAACTATTTACAGGGGCTCCCATACAACAAACATGATTTTTTTGCTCGTTTTTGCTCTATATTGATAACGGCAACAGGTAGACACTTGAAATGTTCACAGAATATTTAATTATATATTGACTTTAAAAATAAATCATTAAATTAAAATAAAAAAAAAATTTAAGGGCGGCTCCCATACAACAAACGTGATTTTTATAGATAATTATACGGAACCCTTCGTGCGCGAGTCCGACTCGCACTTGGTCGGTTTTTTTAGATAAATTTAACATTATTAAACCAGAACAGTATGGATTTCAAAAAGGGAAATCGACGTCCTTGACAACTTTTTCCTTAATGAATAGTATTTCTGAATATTTGGATAAAAGCACTCCAGTCACTGCAATATTTTTCGGTATGACCCGGCGTTCGATTTTGTGTCCCATGAGTTACTTTTGGCTAAGTGTGAGTTGTACTGCATAAGGGGGTTTAGTAAATGAATTGCATTCGTATCACGGCTACGTGTCTTCTTTGTTGAGGTACGGGATTCTGCTCTGGGGAAACTCTAGTCACGTTAGAACCTGTTCTCATAACACAAAAGCAGTGCATCAGAGCAATATGCAATGTAAATGTTAGGACTTCTTGTCATCCTCTTTTTAAAGAACTACGTTTATTGACTGTGCCTTGCATGCACCTGTACGAGTTTTGCCTGTTTGTGAAGCAACATCCAGAATCCTATAGGACCTTAAAAGATACTTGTAATTTTCGCACAAGATATCCAGTTAGACTAGTAATGCCTGTTAAAAGAACCAAACTGTATAATAGAAGTACGTACTGTATGTCTATAACCATCTACAATAGGTTGCCTAATAAATTTAAGACATTGCCACTAAATTATTAGAACTAAACAATTCAAAAACTGGCTTATAGGCAAATGCTTTTACTCTGTGGGCGAAGTTTTAAATGATGATATGGATAATTAACGATATATGTGTAAAATGAATTAATTAGTGTTATTTTAAATTGATTCTGACATCTTATTATTTTGTAAATTATATGATTATCTTCGCCTTGGTATCTTTGACATTTTGCTTTTATAATTTTGCTCAATTAATTTTATTTTATTGTTTTGTATTTTATGTGTTGTCTTAGCAACAGAGCATGTGAAACATTATTATTTTTAAGAACTATTTTTGTACACCATGTTTTTATTTAAAATAAAGAATATTGATTGATTGATTGATAGGAAAGGATATGATAGGTAGTAGGTATGTGCTTTTCTTAAAAATTGTGAGGAAGAAAAAAAATTTTTAAACAAAAAACCTTTTTCAAGACATGCTATTTTTCTTACATCTATTAACTAAACAGGACTTAACACACGAGTTAACTGAAGTATAGGGTAGGGTGTAGTTATGAGTTATGAGTAAAAATTACGAAATTTCAAATCAGTACCTATATTGCTAATTTTCTGTCTGTATTAACATTGCCAGCCAAACTACATATCCGTAGGTACCGAAATTTAATTCAATCCGATCAATATAATTATAAGTGGACGAAATTCGACTTGCATGATTTAACCCCAACAAATCAATATTGCAAATTAAATAAAAGATTGTAAAAAAACTCTTTAGCAAAGCAAAAGATTGTTCTTAGCTTAATTTGTTTTTTTTTGTAGTGGTAGAGCCATGTTGTAGCTAGCCGCTGCATCACGAATGGGCCGGCTCGTCCGGGGCAGTACCACCCTCTCACAGAACACCGGCGTGAAGCAGCAGTAATCCTGCTTGCGTTTCGTACGGTCAGTGAGAGTGCCGGGGGCCCAATACCTCACCCCTTCCCTCTCCCCCTCCCTCTCCCCCTTCCCCTATTCTCTCTCCTTTAGGGCCGACAACGCACTGGCATCGTGTAAAGCGCTGCGGGTGTCTATGGACAGTGGTGTTCATTTAACATCGGGTGACCCACTAGTTCGTTTGTCTGGCCTATCTAACATAAAAAAAAAAAAAAAAAACACAAAATAAGTTCCCAAAAAGAGATTCCATTATGAACAATGAACTGATTTTACGATAATTTTGTTGTGGAGATAAGACTCAATAGAGCATTCTTCTTGCCAATGATGTTTTTTCCGAAAGCGCTGTTAGTTTAAAAGAGGCATATAAAAGAGCTCTTTGCGACTTATTTGCAGATTAAATGTATTTTGATTTTTATTATAGAAATAATAAAAAGAAAATTAAAAATAAAACTTATGCACATGCCGCGGTAAAACCAAAACGATTGGCTTGGCATGTTATCCGCTTATTTTTACATGCATTATGTCAAGTTGTACCTAAAAAGTTAGAGAAGTTGAAAAAAAAATATTTTGGTATGTGTATTTTACTTGTAGGTAGGGGAGATTACTTATCAAATAGAAACCGAAAATTTCCGAGCATATTTGTTTGGTTGTTTGTTTATTATATCCCTAATTTAAACTTTACAATTGGAATTTGTTTTCTTTACCGTTATCCTATTTCACTTATCCTGTTGAGCTTGCAGTATCTCGTCATTTCCCCAAGCGATTGCATATTTTATTTTGTACATAAAACGGCTTCGTATATAAAAGATAAGATAAATGTAGCTGACAAAGGCTGGCGCTGGCGCCTTTATGCCTGAATACGGATCTAACCCGCGACTCCGTCTGCGAATATTTGTTTATTGCTATACCGCGGAAACTACGCAATTTTCCGAGATAAAAACTATCCTATCTCCTTCCCATCGTCTCAAACTATCTCCATACCAAATTTAATCTCAATCAGTTCAGTGGTTTAACTTGTAGAGGTAACAGACAGACAGATAGACAGTCATGCTTTCGCATTTATAATATTAGTATGGATTCCATTATGAGATCGTAACGAAATAAAAATAAGACCAATTTGGAAGCACATGTATACATACTTTTTTCAATCTTTTTAAGTGCAACGTTCCTACCTATTATTAAATTAACTAATGTATTGTGTGTTATGTGTTAGTAGCGGAATGAAATGGTTCGTCACTTTTCGACCTTAGCTCGTTGACATAGAGTCGAAAAGTGACGAACCTTTTCATTCCATTACTGTACACACACATTGTCATAGAAAGGGGCTTGTCAGGAAGTTAGCTACCAATTATATTAATTTTCCTCTAAGTATGTGTACAGCTAGTTGTACCACCACCAAACTGTCGGGATTTCACAAAGGTACATTATAAAAAGATGGAAAAAATCGCGTACATGTCGCGGTTTACCATGATTGCTTCGAAGTAGGCTTTCCGCTAGCCATAAAAATACGTAGAGCGCAAATATCAGAGCAGTAAAAGTTTTATCCAATCGCAAGAAAAACGCAAACGTACGTGAATAACAATCCCAATGATCCTACTTTTATTTTAGGTATGTGGTTATGAGTTAGGTATAGGTTCCTCCAGAAGCTAGGCTGGCACGACTAGCGCCTACAGCCAATTACGCAAAATAGGCGCACAAAGACTTCGAGTTGCGAAAAAACCCGCTATTACGTACCTTACGAGTAGGTATGGGTTTATAAGATAGGATGCAATACATCTCAGTTAGAGTATATAACCATTTCCACGCTTGTCTTCGCTTACGTCTTATCTCAATTTTTTGGTTATTCAAGTGGGAATCATGCACTTGCGGTACCATTACCTACACCGTCCTACTTTTAAGCAAGTCGTTCTTCCTTCGTTTTCAGGTATAGTTCTATTCAACTGGGTGCAACTGGGTCTCACGGTGTTTGGTCTGTTCATGGTATTCGACCCTCTGGGCTCGGTGAACTATGGGGACATGCAAGACACGCCTAACCAGGTGCGGCATCACAGGAAGGTGACGGGGCTGTGGTCTCGGAGATTCCGGTGGGCTTTCTGTTGGCTGAAGCGCGACGAACACGGGAAGGAAGCCTTCCAACAGGTTGCAGGTGAATATCCTAAATAAACATAATAAGAAGGTGTACTTGAAATGTTTTCGGTTATTTTATGTCTAACAATCAGTTCAGTGATGTTCTGCAGTCCTCAACCAAATCAAATGTACTGAGTTGAGGACATAACCAGTTTTTTTTTTTTAAATTTTCGATATACGTACCTATCAAGTTCGATAGTGCAACCCTTGGCACTGCTTTTTTTTACTCATACTTATTCCAATATAGTAACTGACATTGTTATTTAATTTGTAGGATAGTCTATTCATGCCTTCCATCTTTTCAGCCCTCCTGAGTGCACTGTTCAGATCAACGGACTTGGTTCCCTCGGACGTGGTGGCAGGCTGCGTACTTCTCAGGGTCAGGCAGAAGCGAGAAACAAGAGAAATGCGCCGCATCCAGATGCTGAACGATGAAGAACCGATATACACTACAGATGTCAACAAGATATTTTCGGAGACGCCACCTTGGATGAACCTGAAGGATGCCTTGCATTATCTGAGACTGTCGATAGCGGCCTACGGCTGGCCGTACGTGCTGTATCGGCATTGCTTTACAGGTTTCTGCAAGTTGGCGCGGCATTTGACGTGCTGCTGTTGTCGGTGAGTTATCCATTTGTGTGTGTTGTTTTAGGTTAACGAAGTACTTGCCTACAGTAGATTTGTCACTTACATCTCTTACCGATCAAAGGCATATGAGAAAGGAATGTTAACAAATGGTGTTGCTGGTGGTAGAAGTAAGACGTTTTTTTAGTTGTTAAGTAAACGTTTTACCAAGTTGAAGTTGAACTCATTTATTATTGAGGTTAGTAATAAAAATTTGTCTCTAGTTCAAAACATTAGCCACTCAGCCATGCAGACTTCATTGACAAACTTATCACTAATTAATTTGATATCATGTACATATTTTTAATATCATATGCAATGCACCCTAACTATGTATTAGTCGTACCTACCTATTTATCGTACGGCGACGCACCTAACAAGATTTTCCTAAGAAGCAAGGTCGCAGTTAATATTCAACTTATATGCTACGTACCTACGTAGTTTAGTTATCATTACATTATAGCAAATTATAGTCTACCGTAAAATAAATTATTGCAGAAATGTAAAGTCAATGAATAAAATTACATATGAATAAACAAAAGTAGTAAACTTCACCAAAATCATAATAAACTTCGAGTGCCCTTATCAACATAATCTGGGCTTTATTACCGTTAATATTTACCTATTGGGTAGCAGATTTTTATCAAACACGATGATACCTGTACTTATCTACTAATTGCCGTATTGATATAGCCCACTTAACTATCTTCACTCGGGTGGTTTTATTGTTATTTTCCTGCTATCATGTTCATTGTTGTCCCGGCTACAGGATCCGATGTGATCAAAGTAATGTAATTAGGATGGTTAGCTGCTTAAGCGTGTAATAGATTGGTACCTACACGTCATTTCTTGTAAGATTAAATAATTTAAACATTTTAAGAGGTGCAAACATACTCTCTCTATCTATAAGAACACCACCATGAGAAACAAAGATTCTTGAGTGGTAACCTTTCATTTTGGAATGCTTCCCACGAGACTGCTGACGATCATAGTTGCTAATGGTGGATGAATACAAAATACCAGGAATAGTTGGGTTGAAGTTGTTTAAGAGACGCTTGTCTTACCCTGAATGTTTTCTAGATGGTAAAGACGATAACATCAGAACGTGGCTTTAATTTCCATCTTGAAACTGTTGGTTGCTTAATTTATATAAGACTTTCTCGCTTCGCGTGCGGTGTATGTAGGTCATAGCGTAAAGTTTGAATAAAAATAAATGTTAATTTATTTATTAACTTAACGTATATTTTTTCAGTCCTAAAAACTCAATTGTGACGGACGACAACTGCTGCATGTGCCACTTCGCAGGCGTCAAATACATGTCCAAGTTGGAACCCGATGACATCATTTTTGCGTCCTTCAACAATCACGTGTTTGAAGTGAGTACTTGATTTTTTTTATTAAGTATATAGAAAAAGTGCACTTCACGACGTGCCTGCAACCATGACTTACGATACTTTATACGATGACGTACTCGTAATAGACTACTTGCGTGCCTGGATGCTATTAACGATTTTATTTGTGTTTGTTGTACTATTTAGGTATGATTTCTTTTTATTTCGTCGTACCTACTACATTTATTCGATTCTCTAACCAGCTAGCAGCGTGAGATCTTTTTTTATTTTTTCAGTATCATCAACAGCATAAATAAAATCTACATTATACCTTTAATCATCAACATCTCAGGGTAATTCAGAGCTGGCACGTTCTTATCGCACCGGATAACCCTTAAAGAGGTATGCCACCAGGGTCATGGAGACCATGCCGTAGGCGGTTCTGTCAGCCAGGGCTTTTATGACATTACTAGCCATTGCCCGCGACTTCGTCTGCGTAGAATAGGGGAATAAAAAGTAGCCTACGAACTATTCTCAGACCTACGAAATATAGAGAAAAAATTTCATATAAAGAGGTCAAGCCGTTTCGGAGGAGTTCGATAACAAACACCATGAGAGAGATATTAGAGATTATTAGAATGTTAATTGTTTTTATTTTATTTTCTTCAAATCATTTACATAAATGATACATGTTGTCTTTTTCTGAAATTTTCCTACACTTTTAAACATTAAACATAAATATTGCGGGGGTCAAATTAGCATGCGGTTGTCGGTTGTAAATCGCTGACGTCACACTCCTAAACAATTTGTTGTGATCGACACCAATGAATCCGGTTTTTTAGAGGCAATGAGACAAGTATTTTGTTAGCAAACTTGATTTTGGTAGAAAATCTGTGACGGTGACGTCATCATCATCATCATCATCATTTCAGCCGTAGGACGTCCACTGCTGGACATAGGCCTCCCTCATTGATGCCCAATCATTACTATTGGATTGGACGGTGACTTGCTACCTTGAAATACTTATGTACCCGAGAATCTAATTATCTGAATGGCCATTTATGACACACATGTATAACAGAAGACCTCCCTAACATTTAGTCCAAAAAGCAATTATTTTTCATCGGTCTATCGCATTTGTGTACTTAAAATGATAAGAAAAACAACGTATTCTCTCCCAAAAGCCGATGTAAAATATTGCAAATTTTATTTCTTTGGTAATTTTATTCATTGCTTATTTTTCTTACCGCTTTTTAAAGCTTTTCTTTCGCTCAGTTAGGCCGTAAGTGATTGAAATTATTATGCGAGCTCTAAACTACATAGACACAGCGGTCGATAGCACAGCGTTTTGTAGCAAGCGTTCGTTCTTTTTACAATACTATACTATTATCTTGGAATACAATATTATGGAAATCGTGGTAACCTAGTGGTTTGACCTATGGCATCTCAAGCAGAGGATCATGGGTTCAAATTCCGGGCTTGCGCCTGTGGGTTTTTCAAATGAGGAAATCTGCACACACTTGCGAAGCTATTCAATAGTGTGTGTGAAGTTACCAATTTGCACTGGATCCGAGTGGGAAGTAAAGCCCAGCTGTGGGACGTAATAGGCTGAGATGATGATGATGACAATATTATGAACTTGGAGGACTATAATATTTTAGGTATTTGTTGAGTTTCGTTCCCTTTAGGATTTATTAACAACATTTGGTCAACTTTTTGTTACCCGCATTCTATGCCACCATCATAACATGCAACAACAGTCGTAAACAGCAAAGATGTTTTGATAACAATGGAAGACGTTAAGGAAAACTTCTCTGGCGCCGCTCAGTTTTCCGTGAGTTGTTCCACCGGAATGACGGCGAATCGATCTCGCAAGATAAGACACCAAAGCAATCCAAATGGCAAGTAATCGGTGGATTGCTTTGTTCTGCATTTTTTTCGAACAAGCGTATGTAAAAGTGGCATTTGTCGAAGAAATAAGTACGTAGGTACGTGCTTGATGACTTTGTCATTTCTAACTCAAATTAAACTTAAATGATCTTTTTAACTTGAACTCCATACTAATATAATAAATGTGAAAGTGTGTATGTATGTCTGTGACCTCATCACGCTTAAATTAGATACTGATCCGAGATGAAATTTGATTAGATGAAAAGTGTTTTAAATATGGACACTCGGAAGAAAAAAGTTAAATAAGTAAGTATTAGTATTGTCAAGGACAGAGGGATGTACTGTGTACATAGGTAACATAATGTTGTTTTTTCTAGACAAAATATATTTTTACATATGTAATATACAATAAAGTACCTATATGTTTTTTCTAATTTTGTCACATGTCGTTTGGTAGATTGTTCCTTTCAACCGTCGATATGTAAGTATACTTACGTGTTAGGGTCGCCAACCCTATTTCCTCGCGTTAAATTAATGAACTTTGGGCGTTGAAATGTTAAATAGCGAAGCGTGTGCTCCAGACAGTTTACTAACAAGTTTAGTAGTTAGGAATATTATATTAAGAAATTATCTATTAGGTATAATTGTTTAGCAGAATAAATAGCGAAGGACGATAACCCAGAAGTTAAAGAAGTTTTAACGTAGTAAGGTTTGTTAAAAGCTTCACACAATCGAAACAATCACTTTTAATTTTCTTAATTTATCAACAAATATTTTTTCACTTCTCATGCTCTTAAAATGTTACTTTAGTCTCTGCATATCGGGACTAAAGCTCTTTTTTGATCTCAAGGGATTAAAGTAAAATTTTTTTAATTGACTATGGAAACCCCTAAACTGCCAATCACGGTGTTTGTGAATGGAGGATTATCGCCATTTTCAGTAACTGGGTATAGACAATTTTAAAGCTTTCCACAGACCGAAGCGCGCTGCGGACGCACTGTAGCGCCCTGCGCTTCGGTCTGTGGAAGCCTTTAGGGCGTGGAAATAACCTCAAAATGACAACTGTATAAAAAATATTTAAAAAATAATAATTTCGTGAAACACATTGAATAATTACGAATATTAATCTATTTAATTATAAAATATTAAAGATTAATTCATTTTATTTTGCACGTAAAGAAAGATTTCCTTTAGCTTAGGTGTTTTTAATTTGTTTTTTTTTTTAAAAAACGCTGTCGGCAAAGCAGCTCCATGCTCTGTCGATAAAATAGCAATCCGCACTGTCGGCAAAGCAGTGCTGGAGTGTACGGTAGATAGAGCAGTTACGTTTGAATTGCGTTTGAATGTTAATATGGCGTGACTTCAAAATAATGCGATGTCAGTTGCATTTAATAGTAAATAGAAAGTATAATTAGATATAATTTAACAAAGAATTGGCATATAGAAAATAAACTTAAACAGTCGTTTCTTTATTCACGGGTAAATGTTTCAGTTAACAATATATTTTGTGTGTGAACTTAGATCAATTAGGTTAATTTATTTGCCGATTCTAATGAATGAACAATTATCATTCTTACATGCATAGTCCAATTAGTTTTAACATAGTCTTTAAGTTAGAATCTGTTGGCTAATTATGCAAGCATTTAAAGCGTCACTTTACAAAAAAATATAAAAGAAAAGAAAAGACAGCGGTATTTTTTTGGCTATTTGAATTTTGAACAGATGTCCATTGCTCGTATTGAGCATACGTTGTAAAAAAGTAATTTTGTACGTCGTTTTTTTCCTCGCATTCAAAGTGAAAAGTAGAGTGTTTAACGCGGGACTAAACTACCATAATGACAACTCGAATTATAGCCTCCCTCGCTATCGCTCGGGTGGCTAAATATCTCGTGTCATTATGGCTTGTTTTAGTCCCTTGTTGAACAATCTACTATTCCAATAAGTTACTTGCAGCAACCAATACCAGCGTACAGTTCTTATTTCTATTTGCACATACTTAAAGTAAAAACATTTAACTTACCCCAATGTTGTAAAAGTAACTTGTTGTCCGAAGTTAAATATCGTGAAAACAACTGTAGGTAGGTCGACGGTCCCCACAAACATAGTCGTATGGAAAAATAAGACAAAATAGCTCTTTTTACAGATTTAAAATAAGCAACAAACGAACTACACATGACTACATTTTTATTTATTTATTTTGTGTTATATACCCAATTGAACATAGTCTTAAATGAAAAACGTTTCAACGTACACTGTGGCATGAACGCTTACGATCTTGTTCAAAACAAGACGTACCGGCCGCGTCACGGTGCAACGTCATTTGCGTCGTTGTTCTGCGGAGATCGTACGAGTTAGAGTGAACATTATTTTTTGTCGATTGCTTGTAAATTAATTGGAAGTTTTTGCAATTATTAAATTAATGTATTCTGATATATTTTAAGGTATTGGTATTACATCTAGTATTGCCAAAACATAATTAGTTTACATACGACCTGATTATTTACACAAAGCTTCGATGAATAATGTCTTATATGCAAATAAGACTTTTATTTAATTTCGGTACTCCATTGAACAAAGTCGTTTATGAATAAGCGACGCCTCCTAATCCACAGAACAAAGTCGTAAAGTAATAAAAAACGCCATTTATCTACAAATATAAAAAAATAAAACAAACAATCTTACATAAATTAGAAGTACATAACTATATCAAGAGGTATTTATAAGTAGTTTTAGTGTTAGATAACTTATTACGAAAATATTGAGATTTTAACTTCAGTCCAACTTTAAACGGCAATTTCTCGATACTATAATTTTGCACTTAATACTTTGTTCTTGGGGACCGTCGAGGTACTTCATTAGCAAATCTCAGAACTATTTCTCGTATCCCAGCTTTTAAACAAATTAAACCGCTATGTTCCTACTAGGTTCAGCTGTGGAGCCTGTTAGGGTAGGTAGGTTAAATGTACTGGGTCGATACGACATTTACAAAAATTGAGATATCAAACTTGTAGTATTCTGCTTAGGGCGTTCTTCAATAAACCGAAAGAAAACTCTACTAGGATCTTCTTAGTCAATATCTTTGACAACCAAGCCACGCTCGCTGTACGCTAAAGTGAGCACCATGTAGTTCCATCTCACTCAGACGTATAACCGCGTCCCTCAGTTGGGGAAGACATTGGCTAACGCGTGGAACGAGCCTTGGGTCTTCCATGAATGTAGTCTAACCTGACCTATAAAATTACACCTACCAACTTTCTTATTTGGACAGCATTCACTACTAGTTCAATATTATTCAATGGCCTAGAAAGTCGGCGCATTTACTTAACCCTCTCCGTGCGTGAACATTAGCGTTATTGCACTTATACCTACGTATGCGATACATAAAGTGGTGCGTGTTGAATAGGTTAACATAGAAATACTTTTAGCTAAGGGACTTAAACTATACTATATCGAAGAAACTAGGAAGATTTGATACTTGCTTTAAATATGGTTTGGTCTTGATATGCTTCTAGAATTACTTTTCTAGGCGTTGGATGTTTAAACTTGTATGCACATTACAATAAGCGTGAAAAAAACCGTGTAAAAAAAAAATTATACCCGGTCATCTCATTATACAGCCGAAGCAAAGTACCTAATGTACATGTATATGTTTATTGTAACATTTCAGTACCTGCTTCGTGTAAGTACTTTATTTACTTTTACGATCCGCGGATAATGGGAATGTGCGGTCCCAGAATTTGATGGATGAGATGAGCCTGAATGATGCTTTCTAATTTGGCCTTTTGCAAGTATAGGTTTCATTATTCACCATCACTTGCTACGTTACTTTGTGCTTACTAGCGAGTAGATACTGTTTTGGGGGTAGCTACAATAGAGAGATCTCTCTCCAGGCAGATGTTATGCCTGGGGACCGAAGTCCAATGGATGAAAGTTGGAAGTTGTATTTATGCAGCCGAGTTGAGAAACTTCGATAGCGTGATGTAAGGATTGTAGTAGTTAGTTCCTTATGTGATGACTAGATGGCGCTAGTATTCGCTACATCAGCCCCCCTTTTAGACCGGAGGTCTATACGAATTGCAATGGAGTGCAGTCTGTGCGTCATGTGGGCGCTTGCAAGGGCCAGTCGCTCAGAGCCTCGTCGGCGAGCATTGTTGTTCCTCTGCTACTTGTGGATGCATGCCTGTTGCGTGATTGCTCGGAGCCTTGTTGGCGAGCGTAGGTTGATTGATCGGCAAGTGGAAGTAGTGGGAGGAGAATTTGCGAACTGTAGACACCAAGCAGATAATAGATACATGCTAATGGTGCACAGTGCGGTGAGTATGGCTTGCTGTGAGACTGCGTCATCGTCTTGTGTCTGAAGGTTGCGATTTTGTCCAATGTCGTAGGTCACCAATTTGGGGGTAGCTACAATAGAGAGATCTCTCTCCAGGCAGATGTTATGCCTGGGGACCGAAGTCCAATGGATGAAAGTTGGAAGTTGTATTTATGCAGCCGAGTTGAGAAACTTCGATAGCGTGATGTAAGGATTGTAGTAGTTAGTTCCTTATGTGATGACTAGATGGCGCTAGTAGTCGCTACACTGTCTTTACCAGAAGGACACGCGCAGTCCATGTCCAGTGCTTTCTAAATTCCGACATTATTTTTTTACGTTACCAGGGGGGACCCATATTCATTGGCCCGAGCACGCCCTAAGACAGTTCTGCTACTAACTACGAGTATTACCCACAACTTTGTCTTTGACGGGAACTTTGGATAGTCATAATCTGAATTATAGCAACCTCGATTTTTTTGTAAGATTCCATGCAGTTCTACCTAAATCGTGCTTCCTTAAAAAAATTGACTCGGCAATTATGTCCTGATTTAGAAGTGCCATACCTACGGACGCTGCGCGAGAATTTTCTCTTTTCATTGCGCGGTCGAGACGCTCGCCGCACAGAGGTTACCTGGCTTCACACACATTGAACAGCGAAAACCCTCGCCGCGCTGCTGTTCGATTGTAGATCTACATGTCTTAGGTTTATAGACTACTTAGTAAAGACTCACGGCCATGACTATGAATATAAAATGTTATGAATAAGTTAACCAAGCAAGGATTATATTACAGCTTCCGTTCTGTGTGATCGCGGACCACGAGCGAGAGAGCGTCGTCGTGGCGGTGCGGGGCTCGATCTCGCTGAGGGACATCTTCACGGACTTCACCGCGGGCTCTGAGCGGTTCGAAGCCGACGGTAAACCGTCTAATTTTATTACCCTTTGATGCGTGGTGAAGTGACACCATCGCTCTGTTTGGAGCGTGGACTATAGTTTATAGTTTGTAGGCCGATTCAATGAGAATACTGATTGCTGTTTGTTATGTAAATATTTATTTGCACCAAACTAAATTATAGTCCGGTCAAAATCATCTGAGCTCTGGGGCCATAAAACCCTTACCGGAGAGATCCGATAACTTCCCAAGAGCGAGCGAGATGTGAGAAAAAGGGTTTTCTGGCCCCAGAGCTCAGATGATTTTGACCGGACTATAAAACTGTAGGTACAACGCAAGGAGGAAAATTTTATTTAGATACGAGGTTTACCTATGGGATGTTACGACCACCATCAGTAGCGGAAGTGGAGGAGAAAAAAGTTCTGCCAACTAAACTTTGTGTTATCAGCAACACGTACCACGATCCTTTGCCCACTGCCACTTGTCGGCCATCATGCGTAATGACGCACAAAGTAACAGAAAGTGCAATCAATAAAAAACAACTTTATTTTTTTTTTCATTTAGCTAAACGAGCAGGGTATTTCAACTTTCAGTCTTTTCAAATTACTTAGTTAAAAAACTTTCTTACACTCCGTGTGTTGTCCCAGGTTTGCCGGAAGGCACGGCAGCTCACAAGGGCATGTCGATGGGCGCGGCCAAGATGCTGAAGCGGCTCATGCCAGTGCTAGACCGCGCTTTCCAGCAGTACCCGCACTACGACCTCGTGCTCACAGGTACTACACACCATTATAGGAATCCCACTAGTATTGTGAAATTTTGAGTGTGTGTGTTTGTTATTTTTTCAAGCTAAAATTTGAAAGAAAATTGTTATGTTTTATTGGTAGGGTTGGGGTACTTTTTATCCCGGTATTGCCACGGGATCCATGTAAAATTCCGAAATCTTAACCGTTAATTCTAAAGACATGCAATTTTGCATGGGTGTTAAAATGTACAACGCAAATGAAGAACACGGTGTAGGTTGTGGAATTCCCATAGGAATTTTGTAAAATCCTGGAATTTCAATCCAACTGGCGAATCTAATGCTTCATGCGATCAAAGCTGCGTTAACCAATAAAGGGGCATTTTTTTCAATAAACTGAGTTTTGTGGAAGTTTATTTTTAAGAGATACTGATGGTTTGTTTGATAATGGAATCACTGCAACTACTGCAGCCATTCAATGGAAATCAAGGCACACCATCCCTTATTAACACAGGTTACTTTCTATCACGGGAAAGTGTAAACAAATCGCGTGACGCAGATGAAATTGCGAGAAAAAGCTTAGAAAAAGCTATAATTGTTCATTTTTGTTTGTTAAAAAATATTTCTGTCTTTGATCCTTTGTAGCCTTGTCCACTTGTTGGAACGTTTCAATTTGTATAGGCACTTAACTGAATTATGATGACCTTGACCTAATTTCCATTGTTTTTGTACAGGTCACAGTCTTGGCGCTGGAGTAGCAGTATTAGTAGCATTAAAATTAAGGCCGAGGTACCCACACCTCAAAGTATTCGCGTTTTCTACGCCTGGTAAGTTTTCCTTGCTTATCTCACAAATGATTAACATGATATTGCGTTCTTGGGTGCAGACTCTACTAAGCAGCAGCGTGGTGCTATAAAAACTTGATTCCTACTGAATTGTCTACATTTTTACGTGACGCCAGTGATGACAGGTATGGCCAAGGTCATGACCTTGCCATGGCACGAACTGCAAGGAGTTGTTTTGAAACATACCTACCCAACTGACGCTTTCGTCGCTCTCCGCGTTTAAAAATGAAATCTTTATTTTTATCGAAATGGTAAATAATATAAGTACCTACTTAGATACTTCGACGCTCAAAACATTGATGAGCACTGATTCGATGCCGCGCAGCACTATGGAGTTAATACACATACATAGTAACGTGTAACATAAGATCGACCATTTTTGATTTAATACCAACGCTTGCCCTATATCGATACTTTATACCCTAACTAGACTTCCTCGTCGAACATGTATGTGGAGACCAGAGACCAACGCACGGACGCTTGCTACAGCTTTCATAATATCACTTTATGTCATCATCTTATACCGTTTGACAGAAAGAAATAGTGAATGCGATACCAAGCGCCCGCGCGCACATTCGTGCAGGGCGGTATACTTAGGTATACCGCTTTAGTTACCGATATTTATGGTACTGGTGCTTGAAACTTTACCGTAAATACCAGCAGTACTAAATCGGTATATGCCGGCCGGTATTTTTGGTGCAGTCACCTCGCCATCATAAACATTCGGAGCATTCAAAGTGGTAAAAATATCTGAACACGACCGTATTGTCAATCCCGTACGTGGGTGTTCAGATATTTTTGAGCACCGATGTTTGCGATGGCAACTGTACCGGTTTCAAGCACCGCTGGCGACCCACTAACCGTACCCTTTTCCCAGCGGGTTTAATAAGCCGGGAAGCAGCCCGGTTCACGGAGAGCTTCGTGATGACGGTCGGCGTGGGCGATGACCTGGTCATGCGGCTCAGCGTGCACAGCATAGAAAACCTGCGCACCAAGGTCATACAGACCATACACGCCACTAAGCTGCCGAAGGTGAGCCACGGGATGAGATGCAAAACTAATCCCTATTTCGCACAAGGTTAGGACAGTGAGGCAGACGCTAAGACAGAGTAGTGCTTTCAAGACAGTACCTAACCAAGGCAGAACAGTTGATAGTTGGCTTGTCTATGTCTCCAAGGAAGAAAATAATCCGCTGATATAATGTATGTTAGTCTCAACTAGATTACTTTAGGGTAGAGCTGTAACTAAAAAAAAAAAAGCCGTAGGAAAGTCGAAAAATCTTTTCCTAGTGCTTGTTTATGAATTCTGAAGGAATAATGTAGATTAGATAGGTATGCCAAATTTCAAATCTCTAGCTACTTACATTAGATGGTTTGCCTTCAGTATATTAGATGGTTTGCCTTCATTTCATATTCAACTTTAACGACCTACAAATAAAGCCAATTTTAGATACCCACGTTTGCAGATTTTGTAATAGCTACTTTATTTGTATGGTGTTAAAGTTGGAAATGAAATGCAGGCAAGGCATCTGTTAGTGGTAAACTAAAAGTAAACGTATTGTACATGGTCTCGTTGCCTCTCAGCCACGTAACTCATTTATAAATTAATGGTAGGTAATATCCGAAAATATAAAAGGTAAGAAGTAAAAGGACCAAATGTACTGGCCGCATTGTCACTCTGTATCTACGGCTAAAGAAATTTGAAGAGCCAAGTAATTTCGTTCTCTGTAAATATGTTTCAGTATCGGATAATGATGAATGGCTTCGGCTACGCGCTGTTCGGCGTGCCAGCCCGCGACCTGGAGTCCACGTGGCGGAGGCCGGAGGACCTGGAGGCGAACCACTCGGACGACTCCGCGGACGCGCTGCTCGTGCCCGGCGTGTCCACCGTGAGTGCTGTCAGTGAGCCCTTTATACAGGTCTACGCGCTTCTGTGACGTCACGGGTGCCGGCTTGGTTTTGTTTCGACGCTGTTTTGTTTTGGTTCTCGTTGTTGTTTTTGCGATATTGGATTCGAAATTTAAAATTGTCAACGGTTGAGGTTAAAGCCAATTTTCAAGCCAGGGATTCACTGGGGGGCAAGCGACGTTGAAGTGGCGCAACGTTGCCGGTCTTCGCTCGACAAATTGTGTCCATGGGTAAACAATGTCGCCAAGTATGAGCGAAGTTCGGCAACGTTCTGCCACTACGCCCGACGCCGCTGCCGACACCTTGACGTGAGACATACAGTTGTGGCCATATAATTAAGAACGATTATTTATTGAGATGATTTTTTCAAAGTAACAAGTATAACTAATTGCCCGTATTTTTTTTATTTCTCTCGGTATTGCAAAACTTTTCCGTACTACCGGTACATTCATTTATGCAACATTGTTGGCTAAAAAATTAATAGAGAAACTTTATTCATTCGATCTGAACCTAGTATTAGTACTTACTGGCTGGTCACGTAATTAAGAACGCTGAATAGTTTATTATTTTTTCAAATTTAAATAGAGAACACTGTGTGGCTCTGTGGTTGTAGATTATTATTCGTATAATTTTGGCGCTATTTCGCGCTGTTAAAGTCTTAAAAGTGATTACTTCGTATAAAAACAATGGGGAAAAATAAAAGTTGTGATAAATCTACAAGAGAAGTAATAATAAAACTTCGCGAGAAGAATTGGTCGTATAAAAAGATAGCCGACCATCTGCAATGTTCAAAAACAATGGTTTTCCATGCCGTAAAGCATTTTTCCATGTATCAAACTACTTCAAACGTTCCGCGTGGACCTAGACAGAGAAAGTCATCTCGTCGAGATGATCGAAATATCGTTCGTTTGGCAAAACAAAATCCTTTTAAAGGGTCTAATGAGTTGAGAAAAGAATATTTTGGCGAAAACAACCCTTCAGCAATCTCTGCACGCACTATTCGAAGGCGTTTGGTAGAAAATAAGTTGAACGGAAGGATAGCAAGAAAGGTGCCTATGTTGAAACGATGTCATAGGCAAGCCCGACTTGCATTTGCAAGAAGGTATGAAAACTGGACAGTCAGACAGTGGAAAAACGTTCTTTTTTCTGACGAGACAAAAATAAATAGGGTATGTTCTGATGGAAAACGATATGTACGACGCCCTCCGAATAAAGCATTCGACCCAAAGTACACAAAAGTGACATTAAAGCATGGCGGGGGAAATGTGAAAATTTGGGGGTGCTTTTCTGGACATGGCGTTGGACCTGTTAGGCTGATAGAAGGAAACATGGATCAATTCCAATACAAAAATATACTGCAAGAAACAATGTTACCATATGCCGAAGACGTGCTTCCGGTTATTTGGACATTCCAGCACGACAATGATCCAAAGCATACTGCACGCACCGTTAAGGAATTCCTCACATCACAATCAGTTTCAGTCTTAGATTGGCCAGCCAACAGCCCAGATCTTAACCCAATAGATCATCTTTGGTGCGAAGTCAAGAAAAAGGTTTCAAATCGACAGTGTGGCAATTTGAGAGAGCTGTACGACGTTTTCTTAGAAGAATGGAACTCTATTTCTCTTGCGAAATGTCAAAAATTGATAGATTCAATGCCTCGCCGGTGTAAAGCCATAATTAAAAGCCGTGGACATGCTACTAACTATTAATTTTAGTTCAAATGTATTAAATTGCTTTTTTTTCTATACCAACTTCACATTAATATGATTTATTTAATCTAAGTTTCATATAAAACAACTCTCGAGCAGTTGAATAAATCGTTCTTAATTATTTGTCCAGCTTCATTACTATTTGAATTTATTAGTATAGAGAACAAATAAAATTTGTAAAAAAAAATGTTAGCAATTATACACTATTATTATTAATCCTGTTTGCTCTATCCATGTGGCTATTTTATAACATAACTTGTTACTTCTAAGAAGGAACACAACTAGACATATGACATGATTTAGATAAAAAAAAATCGGAAACTTCAAATCGTTCTTAATTGTATGACCACCACTGTATGTACCCAAATGAATCTCTAGGTTCAAAGTATGAGTAAAATCATCCGAGTAGGTATACATACATATCTATGTCTATGTACTATGTAGTCCCAAAATCTATCTAGATTTCGGGGCTATTCAGGTAAGTATGAATGATGTGACAGATCATTCAAGATATGTAATGTACTGCCACTTGGATTATCATACTTGTAGTGTGTAAACTCGGTGTATATGAGATGAAACGTTTCTACTACGTAAAAGCGTGAAGGACTCCAGATTTATTTAGATTTTTATTTGAGTCAAGCATTTGGCAAGTATGGTCATTGCGAACAGTCAAAATGCTGGACAGGAGCAAAAATCTACGTACCTACTTATGTCGAGCCGCTTGATTGTCTCTGAAGGCCTTTACGCTTTTACATTTTTAGACTTGAATTTCGAAACTAATTTTAGCTTGTAGTTTAGAATTTCATTTAAACATGTCAATTGGTTACACAGAAAAATTATTATTTCGACTGCAAAATTGCGTGAGCGTCATAAATTCTTTGGTATTCTACCAGTGACACAATTTGAAGCTCTTATTGAGTTAGTTCCGTAACTCAAAGAAAAAAACCATAATAGACTCACTTCGATCGTTCTCCATCTGGCTTTCTGTCTGTCTGTCTATCTGTCTGTCTATCACCACTAAACTCTCATAACGGGATGGACACAAAAACAAGTTAAAATTAATGTGAAATATATACCAAGAGCCAATATATTATGTCTTGAAGCTGAAAAGAAATGTAAATCTTTAAGTCCACCTTTAAGTATATTTTCATACAAAAATCACGGATATCAAAACCTATAGTAGGACTTCTCGCTAACATAGGATTATGAATTAATTTAAAACCTCACAAAACAACCTAAATGAAAAATTCTGATTTCCGTTTTTAGTGAGACACATGGGACTTTTTATTTTGCAAAGGATAAAACAATAAGTCGTTCGTAGAAATTCTATAAAGTACCTACAAACTTATTTTCGCTCATGATCATGTTAAGTACGGAACCCTTAATGCGCGAGATCTATTCGAGCTTGTCCGGCTTTTTACAAAACACCTACTATACCTACTGTAAAGGCAACTGTTGCAGCTATTTAAGTCACTTTACTCCACTTGTTGGTAACCCACATTTTGGATAGCGTGTCGCACGCAAGTATATAAGTATGTCTAACCGTCACGGGTGCTTGCACCTAGTTTTGGGTGCAAATTACCTTTTAACCGCAGCTCATATCCCATGTTTCCGGTTAAAAGGTTAATTTAACACGCTGGTTACGGAACTTAACGATAGATAATAAAATCATTCATTTTTGTTGGCCATGTTGTTGATGTGATGCAAACTCTGTTTTAGCTTATTTAACACGTTCACAGTCCTACACAAATTTCAAATTCCTGGTAAGTCCAGAAAATTAGTTTAATCATTGTACCGTCCTGCTCAATGTGTAAACAAGATACTGTACTAATCTGGAAACAAGTCTGATTGTTCCTTAGTGCCCCATTTGTGGGCACAGACCGGTGGAGTTAAGTCGCTGCGACCCTTATATGGGGCACTCGACTGTGAAAGTGTTAATCATAATACTTAACTGTTTATATACTTCTTTTAACCCCTCGTTTGCGGTAGGCATAATATCATTTTTTGATAGCTGGGTTGCGGCGACTCGGTCACGTGACCCCACAAATGCTATGTCAGCGGCCATTTCACTTATTTTTTCGTTTGTGTCGAATTTTTTAATTTTTCTTCGTTCGTCGGCTCAGTTAGCCAATCGATTTTCGACCCTCAGTGGTATAGAATAAAGTTTAAATAAAAAAGCTTTGGCAAGGATACGTGCAAACGCAATAGGGATGACGACTGGGTTAAAAATTTGTCATTCTAATTAGTCCGTCATTTAGATTATGGGAAAATATGGGACACGTATTTTTTGGTTTATCAAATTATTAAAAAACGACAAAGATATAGATCATCAAACTTCCGGAGTGGGGGCTTGTGACGTCACCCTTAGGTAAAAATTGTACCATATAGTGACGTCACTCGAAACTTCTAAGCACTGTATCCTCCTCATTTTTTGTTTGTCAAACAAAAGAAAAAATACGTGTACAATATTTTTTAATAATCTAACTGACGGACTAAACAGTTTTTTTTAGTCGTCTAGCCTATTCATCAACTGGCACGGATCCGCGTCTAAGCATACGAGGGGTTAATACACTGTTTGTCAGAAGAGATGATTTTTCTACGACTACTGCAGCTTTCTTGAGCTGGGGGATAATTAATTTTAGAGGTAACAAAAAGCAAATTTAATCATTCGGTCTTTCGACGACTTCAGAAGAAAATTGTAGCGACCCCTAGTGCCATCTAGTTTCAAATTGGAGAACTAACACGGTCAGGTAAATTCGGACTCGGGCATTTTTGCTCGCTGTCAAAATATCAATAGACAAAGCATTCTGCTTGGGGACTTCGATCACCGGGGACACATTTTAAGATAGAAATCTATTGTGGTAACCAATCCATCCAGTGTTGGGGTACATTTAACTTTTTTCTTACCGGCTACAACATAGATTCCCTTTCTAATATGCTGAATCACTACGCGCTTGCCTGTTACATTTGTTAGATGTCAATATGAGCTACAAATTCGTTGGTGCCGCGTACGCTCAACAGGTATAATTGTTGAGCAACTTGCCAATGTTCGTATTTTAAAAATGCGAAGAGTGGCAAGTTGCTTAACAATTGACGAGATTTCATTTTTTTGACACCCGAAAATTACTACAGGAATCGAAAGAGTTTTGCCTCCTGAACACGGAAAAATATTTGTTATAATTTATTTCTCCATATTTACAAAAAAACAAGAAATTAAAAAAAACTGAATTTACCCATACTACCACAGAATATATATGTTTCCTTTGCCTTTTTCATTAGAAAAAAGAGCTGTCATAATTTTCAATTGGCTAAGTAAAGTTTTTTGAAGAGGTGCTAATTATATTTTTTTTCGACAGTCGGCGTTCTGGAGATCGAGAAACTGCAGCTGTTTTATTTTTATCTCCTATTGTTTACTGGAAATATTTTTTTAAGTGTTCGAGATGACATTTGTGAGATTTTATGGCTGACTAGCCGTACGTGCTCAGAACTTAGTAGAAACAGAAAAAAAACCGAAGTTTGCTGTCACTTCTGTCAATGACAAATCGTTTGCGTTTCGTTTGCTTTGCATTTTGGTGTGCTCAGTGTGATTTTTGGACTATTTTTATCGACCTACGCATAAAATCCGACTTTCAATTTTACCGCATTTCTCCACGACCTATGCACGATAACCGGATCACGATTGAATACTTTCGATCACTATTTTGGAACTGCTTCTTGGACAACGCAAAGCAAACGAAACGCAAACTGTTAAATTTCATTTGACATTGACAAAAGCGACAGCAAATTTCGGTTTTTTTTTCTGTTTCTACTAAGTTCTGAGCACGTACGGCTAGTCAGCCATAAAATCTCACAAATGTCATCTCGAACACTTAAAAAAATATTTCCAGTAAACAATAGGAGATAAAAATAAAACAGCTGCAGTTTCTCGATCTCCAGAACGCCGACTGTCGAAAAAATATATAATTAGCACCTCTTCAAAAAACTTTACTTAGCCAATTGTACATTGAGACTTGACAGATACATACATAAATAAATTTAATGATTTATTTTCATTATTAATGTTAATGCACGAACGAAGAGTTATTGATTTAAATAAGATTTTAAAGCAGCCCGTAGTTGTGATCGAAAAGCAAGCAATAAGCACACCACACAATGTCCACGTCAGATTTACGTAATCACTTCTTTTGTTTAATAGAGACTAGACTAAAGTTATGGATCTATTGTGTTGTAGTTTTGGAGTTATGCCCTTTTAGAATAAGCACATCTTAAAAAAATTGTAATAAATTAATTAATAATCCTAGTGCAAAATTTATAACTATCAGCGTCTTTCTCTTTCCAAACAACAGAGAACGAATCAAATTATAGTCTTAGAAATATGAAATCTTGTCAATTAGAGTTGTTGACCGTAGGTATTAATTAAAGCATGCTATAAGACGCCTCTGACCCATGGTCTACCAGAACGGAATACCAATAATACTTAGAAGGGGATGAAGTTAATTGTCACGTTGCAGGAGGCAGCGTTAGTGTCACGCAACGTGTTCGTGCGGCGTTTCTCAACGGCGCGCCTCTTCACGGCGGGCCGCATCCTCCATATCGTGCGGCGCAAGCGCATGGGTATCGAGAAGTAAGTGCCAATAGGTTTACAAAGTCATAAATAACAAAAAAACCACGGAATACAAAAAAATAAGAGGAAATGGCATGTCAGCAAGACGCAAACAGGACATAAATAAGGTAACTGAGCATATTTACGTCAATTTCGCTGTCAAATTTGAATTTGATAATTCGAGTAGCATCTGGTTTATGTATCGATGTATGCAGCCGTGTTGAATCTAAGTGCTTTCGCATAGAGTTCATTTTACATTAGGTGGTAGCTATTTTTTTTTATAAACAGCTGTCAATTATTTTTCCGCTATTCCACTTTAGGTGACAGCTCATTGTGCGCAATTTCCCTTTACATACCGTTGATTCCGTACGTACAATAGAACCTTAAGCGATATACCGTTGCCGTAAAGTTCTATTATGTTACCAGTTCAGATGCAATTACTTCTTTCAAACAGAAGCTACGACCAATAATCGCCAAAATTTCAAAGTATTCGTATTGTGAGCATTCCCGGCCATTTTCTCTTGTTTTTTCTATTTCGTGGTTAAGTCTCATTTAGACAGAGCAAGAAACATCATGCAGTTGCGGAACATTGCGCTCGATGATTGATCACTTATAAATCCGTAGCCGCGTGACCCCGCAATGTAACGAAACTCGCACGTTTTCTCGCACCATGTAAATTATACTTTAGTGTTCTTAGGGCCCCTTGCGCGTTTTAGTCCTAACTAAGAACCAAATGTGAAGTTTAAAACTACTAGTGTCAAATTCCCAACATTTTGAACTATATGGAACTGTCAAACCTAATCTAGGTTTGAATTTTTTTTTACTCTGGACTGTGCTAACGGCCCTTAGAAGTAAATTTGCTCGCATACCTTCCCTACTGGACCAGTGGATAGTAGACAAAGAAAATGGCATGCGTGCTAAACCACAGTTTATTCAGTACAACGATAAAGTCAGACGTCAAGAATGAGTGAGACTTTTTTATTGCTCAATGTGCCCTTTTCTGACTAAATAATAATATAAGGAAAGGAGCGCATTGAGCGGCAATGATCATAAATATACTTACTACGTACTAGAATGAGCCATGCTCCGATATTTGGGCCCGTATTTTGTAGGTAGCTGATAGTAAGTACAAAAAAAATACACGATAGCCTAAAATAAAAATACTAATATCGTAGAAAGCATAACCAAACCATAGTTTTCTTCGAGCATGATATAATGACGAACCACTGCAATAATGTAATTGTAAATGTAGTATTAATTTAATTTCACTGCACTGTATAAAGCTTGTAAAATGCTTAGGGTCACTACAGAACACTGTGCACTGTTAATAGCATTAATACAAATTAATTAGAGTTAAGGGTGGAAAAGGGATGTTGTTTTCAGTCACGTGCAATGTGTCCACAGTTTCCAGCGTTAGTAGAGAATATCTTTTTTACATTTTTAATGTTCGTCATATCGGGGGGCTCAGTTATCCGAATGTTATCCGTTTTATAAAAGTAATATTTATTAATCCTTATTTAAATAGATACCTTCCGGAAAATATCCCATCTTGTTTAGTGAACCAATTTTATAGAAATGTAAGTACTAATTTGCTACGCAAGCATTAACGCATTTAATAATGTTGTATAAAAGGTCAGAGGAGCCGGAGAATGTTTCAAACCAGACAAATAAAACGAATTTTCTTATGCGCATGTCTTGTCAAAGCAATGTGGATGAGGATGACAACGACAGGTAAAAAATAACAATAACGTGATCTGGTTTTACGTGGGAATTGAGTTACTGCATGACGGACAGTACGGTTACGGTGAAGAGATGAGTTTAAGTGTTCCCGTAAACTACTTAAATGCTTCATTGATCAGAATACGAAAAAAAAAACATTATAACAAGAGCGCGCGCAGACAGAGCGCGGTCTGGAGTTCCGCGTTCCGCGTTCAGAGTTCTGCGTTCTGAACGCTCGAGAGTTCCAACGCACACAAGAGGCGGTCAAATTCATGCGTTCCATGTTTTTGTATGTGTAACTTATGTCGCTAGAAAGTTAATCTTTCGAAGAAGAAGCATTGATTTTGTGGAGCCCAGAAACTTCTAAAAAAGTAGAAGACATTGGGTGCATATAATTAACACAACACGAGAAGAATCCCTTGACGCGGCCATTTCAAGCCAAGTTTCTGCTTTTTTATCACGATTTTTGTAGTGTACATGACTTAAATCATATAATAATCTCCTTTTTCTAACCAGTTTGATCAGTTTTTCTGTATTTGTAACTTCAGACATCGTGGTGAACGCGGCGTTCTCTGTCTCGGCGGCAAAAGAACGCAAGAACGCGGCGTTTCGGTTTGAATGCCGCGGTCTGACCGCCTGCTGTGTGCGTTGTTGTAAGGGACTCAGTACATTCGAAAGAACTCAGAACTCTGAACGCAGAACTCTGAACGCGTAACGCGGAACTCCAGACCGCGCTCTGTCTGCGCGCGCTCTAAGTTAGTAGGGTGAATGACGGCACCAATCATGGACATGTTAAGCACAGTAGTTACCCTGTAATGGACAACAAAGAATCAATGCCTTATAGAGAGAGAGAGAGAGAGAGAGAGAAAGAGAGATGTTTATTTACACATATTCGATACACAGGAAATACAGTTGACAGGAAAAGATACAAATATAAATCATCGAATAGTATAAATTGGGCCCCACTCAGCATAATGTTGCGGCAAGCCGCAACGCTGTTTTTCAGTGGGACCCACCATTCATGGACTTTACTATTTATAACCATCAGTTATCTGAGCATAGTGTTGATAGTTTAAAAATGTGGTGTGGCCGTTGGTTCTCGTCCATTACTGGTGCTGTCACCCTAAATGCATGTTATATTTCCCCTATTGGTGACGGCTCGTCGGTGATTTGGAATCGTTGAGAAAAAAGTGCATGTAAACTCACTAAATAATAAACACTACAGAGAGCTTATGCCTAGTTTATCTAAGCGAAAGCGCAGTAGCGCAGGAGGTGAATTAAAAACATAAGACACACATTATTGTCCCAGCTTTGAAAATCCTACTTGAACCTTTTTCACACAATACAAAAGTTAAAGTAGGTACTTAAGCTGTTTGATAGACACGCATGTTTCTAAGGTCTTGCAAGATCACTTTGAAGATATTAGGTGGACAGTAAAGGTTATGGGCAAACGAATTTTATAACTTAAGATTTATGATTAATTCACTTTCATAAAACCTTTTTGACGACCCAACTACGAAAATGTAGTGCTGCTTCATTAAGCCAAAAGTAGTACCTACCTGATTTATATTTGAAAAATGATAAGCTAAAGCTAGTTGAATGAATATCCATTAATTTTTGACACAAACATTTACTGAGGACTAATATCACCGTTCGTTGTACAGGAAAGTGCGCACGCAAGAACCAACGTACGAGATGCGATGGGCGTGTCCTGAGGACTTCATGGAGCTGCAAGTGATGCCGCGGATGTTACTCGACCATTTGCCAGAGAACGTGCATCGCACCATACAAACAGTACTGGAGGAGAGGCACACTTACCGCGTCACGCAACATCTTTAAACTATCCTCGAATAGGCGTTACTCGGGATGCCTTTAAACTAAAAAAACAACGCGGGGATATTCATTTCCGGGAGTGTGGACGAACAAGCTGTACGGTAGTGAAAGCTACGTGATGCCGGCTCTGCATTATCGTCATGTTTCCCCTCAGATTAGCTCTGGTGGAGAGTCAATCTCACACGTTTATTGTCCGAATAGAAACCATGGTGGTTCTAGGAGTTACAGCGTCAGGACTGGTACTTAATGTCAGAGAATCTGAGGTATCGCCTGTGTATCCTAGACCAGCATGTCTGCAGTTGCAATTGCAGATTTTTAAGTTTATAACATGCATTTGGGATACACAACGACAAAACTATGCTAGAATGATTAAATCGTCTGCTGAATGCAATAAGGGCCAAAGTACAAAATTTTGGATTTTTGAGTTAAATCCGGAATCATGTTTTTTTTACACACACACACGACTCCGATTCCGGATTAAACTTAAAAACCCAAAATTTTGACTTCGGCCCTTATTGTATTCAGCATGCGAAATGTAGTAGAAGCAAGGCAGTACCTACCTGCATATAATTAATAGCACGGAACTGTTAATGTGAATGCTCGATGTGGTCAACGATAACGTTTGGAAAGATTATGTAGGAACTTGTGAACTAACCTACCCTCACCACAAAAAATATAATCCTTGCCAGTGAGTAAAGGTGTCCAATCTAAGAACAATGAAACCAGTCTTATGCGTAAGCCAAGATAGCGATAATTTTACTTGCCCAGAACAAAGGTTCACTAATTTATTTTTTATCAAGTAAATAGAAACTTTCGTGCAAAAGTAGGCAGCAATCTCATTTTACATTTTATGTCATAAGAGTAAACGTCATGGTAATTATCACTAATACTGTAATATGAATCTCATGAATGACTTTATACGATTTATAAGAACTCCGTTTCTGAGCACATTCATGACACGACAAATGCATTTCGTTCCTAAACCTAACTAAGAGAAAGTACATGACTCTTAAATGATATGAACAATTTCTATGAAACTTTTGTATATATTTTTTTTCACAATTTACATTGACGAACCAGTGTCAGAATGTTTTGTAATTATATAAAGAGGTTAGTTAGGATAAGTAATGTGAGAAGACTGTGATGATGTTAGAATGAAAATATTGATAAAATGTAGATAAGTAAATGGGTTAGGTGTAGCTCGGATTGTTTGTACCGTAGGGTTAGGGAGGCGGCGCACGAGGAGCGTCAGCCAATTAGGTGCATAACATATCAACGTTCAAAACGTTCACACTTCATCGGTCGGTTGGCCATCCTACTTTTCGGCACTTTCCTTCCATCAAACTACTTCAAACCAAAGACAAAAATATAAATATCCACTGACTATTATCTGGAAACTTTAACTGACTCCACTTTAGTTGTTATTCGATTACTATGCTCAAACTAATAAGCAATTTTTCTGTCAATGTGCTGTGTCAATACTCTAAAGGCAATATTGCTTCATTGAATAAATACTTTAATTATTAAGTAAGACTTGCAAAGCTACCACTAAGTACAATAACTAGATGATAGATAGCTCGTTACCGGAGTCAATTAATATATAAAATACTACATAATAATTTTGCATCGGTATAACATGTAGGTAAGTACACAGTGCTGAAAAGTTCAAAACATTTCGATTACTCTACACACAAACATGTTAAGTCACTACTTAATTCATTATTTAAACGAATAGTATGAGTGGCCAAGTCGCGTTTTGGATACTTAAGTCTATTGTAGAACTTGTTGCTTAATATGAGAAGATATAAAAATTACTTTCAAGCATCTACAGTTTCAAATTCTCATAACCACGGGAACAAAATCTTGATATGAATACATTTACTAGCTAATATAGAGTTTATAAGCGATTTATATGTACATAAAATAGCATTTATCTAAAATTATAATACATTCCAATTTGTATTGAACTTAGCCCTCAGTCCCTTGCTAGTGTCGGTTGTGATTGGGAAGCGACACAGTATGTGGTGCCTTTTCTTAATTTCCCACTTCGCTACATCAAAGCTATGAAAAACTAGAACACTACAAAATGTGACGCCCATGCAGGATTGTACCAAATTTACCATAATATTATTTGTTCTGCGCAATATCATAAATAGATGATATCTAGCAAGCTCAAAATAACTCTGAATAATTGTTTCATAAGTTATTTTAGTGTTTACTTTTAATGTCCAATTACGCGTAGCAATTAGATTGACCGCGTATATGAATATATAATTAGAATTTATATACGAAAGAACAAATAGGTATACAAAAATATATGGAATTACCGATCTGATAATTAAAATAATAATAAGAAATATTTAGACATGAACAAAAACGACTAATGCCTAAGTTTTTACGATAAACATTGTTTTTCTATGTTTTACGATTTTTTTATTTTTGTTATTGATATATGGACTGGCGTGAATCGAGTTAAGTTTTATACTTTAAAACCATGTTTTGTTTTTTTACTATCGGACTTTGAGTACCTATACCTATATGTAATGTTGTCTTTTTGGTTGATCGTTTCTTTTTTACAGCGGTACTGGACAGCGTTGTTCAAGTATTAGAAGGACTGAGGTTCTTTTTTTTGTACCCTAAATTAGGGCTCTATAATCTTTCACTTAAAGTAGTGCTAGGATAGCCAATGTCTTGTGTTGGGTTTGTGTTAATTTATATTAAAATATATTTTAAGTAAAAATATCGTCTTATTATTTTGAATTGACTCATTTTGATAGTTCGAATTATGATGCAGGTAAGTCGCAATACCATCCATAAACAAGCTGGAATCAAGTGTTCATGTGTTACTGAAGTTATAGAACTAGGAGTTTAAAACCCCTGCCACTTTAGTTATAGCTCTATGTGTAGACGAATCTTTTCAAATGTTTAGTAAATAAAATGCAATTACATCGCTAGGACATGAGAAAAAATGCGTTTCATAAATCGATTATACATTTATTTGATTAGAAATATAATTAAACCTCATTATCAGTCAAGAAAATATCACAGTAATGACTTAATTTTATGAAAAACCTAGCTCCTTAATAATAGATGACAATATTATTGTTTGATTAATATCCTTTTACAAAGAACATAAAATATCATAATATCTAACGTGTGGTACGATTATATTGCCACATTTTATACTTGGTTACGAAGCCATAACAATTAAAAAAATCAACTTACACTAATGCCTCTATGTAGTTCGGTTATGTAATTATGTATGTTACATGAGTGATCTAATCACGCCGAAAGTCTTCATTTCATTCCTATATCACGCTTCAATCAAAATTTTAGATCATTTATTCTTTAACTTTAATTTACATTTAAATTCTTGTTAGAAATATAAAAAAGGTAAGTCTTTTCACTTTCTTAACCACCAAAAAGCAAATGCAAAAGGAAAGAAAAGACAAGTTTATATTTGCGCAAAATGTCCTCACCAAATAGGAAAGTAAGTGTTGAATTCTGCGAAAGTTCCAATAAAATAACAAAAAAACTTATATGCAACATATAAAAATGAGTTACTTGTTTGCTGGCGCACGTCTTCGCTCAATTAATAGCACTATTTTAAATGCTTATTTTTAGGTAATATAATTAGTTGAATGCATATCACCTGCACAGGTTACGAAGCTCTGTCATAGCAGCTTGGGACACGGCAGTCTTGTTTTTCTCTGTCTTATACCTGAAATTAATAAGATCAATTTTAAGATATTGCCTTATGGCAATAATAAAGTTTATACTTTATTATATAAAATGGATGTAGCGGCATCTTATTACAGCTGAGTAACTTACTGACTAAAATTGGACTGCGAACGTCACTTCTAATGCGATTTTCTCTTGGTTATTTAACTATCTACACGATCGGCGATTCATTACAAACTACGCCCTTAAAATTAATGTTTTTGGGCACGTAGGTTCTTCGCAATTTTAGCTTGTCACCTTTTTATTCCTCTTATTTGTCTATTTTAGATCATGGTTGACCAGTAAACGGTCAATCTCGACGATAAGTTGAGTCGGTCGTAACAAGGCAGAAAAGTACTTTTTGATGCAAAAATATCATCATCATCGTATATACGTCCCACTGCAGCCCATAGGCCTCCCCACAAATTGAGATTTGAATTGACACCATTGAATTTTAATTTGACCATGAGCTTTACTGTAAAGGGAAACCTGGACACGCGAAGAAATTCAATGGTGTGTATGAAGTTACCAATTCGCTCTGGGCCCGCGTGGGGACTACGGCTCTGTAAGCACTGTAGTGGGATGTATATAGGTTGGGCTGATGATGATACGGACCTGGCAAGGAAGTCGTGCGCGATGTCGGGTCGGTACGCGGCGCAGTCTCGCAAGTACGCCTGGTCGTTGGACAGCGCGCGTCGGTACGCCAGTTCGCGCCACGCCGCGCCGCCTCGCCCCGCTAGTAGCACCAGGCCTTCCATGAAACTAAAAAAACCGGTTGTCTGTTAAGTCGGTTCACGGACGATAGTTTAACGTGACAACGTCATAACAAAACATTCAATAAAATTTACCCGAGCGCTAAGATTGTATTATATAATATTGCAACTGGCCTTCGCCGCTCTACTGCAACTGGCCTACGCCGCTCTATTGCAACTGGCCCTCGCCGCTCTGTAAATACATGTACGTACAGTAAAATTACTTAAAGTTTACCACTGACAGGTTTGCCTTCATTTCATATTCAACTTTAACGACCTACAAATAAAGCCAATTTTAGAATACTGTTACCCACGTTTGCAGATTTTGTAATAGCTACTTTATTTGTATGGTGTTAAAGTTGGAAATGAAATGAAGGCAAGCCATCTGTCAGTGGTAAACGTATTGTACATGTACTTACACCACAGAATATATAATAGTACTAACGTACAGAATGGAAACGCTCTGCCCCGCACCGATTCGAGTTACCCCTCCCCCCCAAGGCGCCGGTTGCATGTCGCCGCTGTTCACCAGTCGGGTGCGCGACGCGATGCATGTCGGCCGCACGCACGGACCAACCGGTCCGTGGCCGCACGGCACTAAACTTTTGCGAAATGGGAATATATTGTGCATTGTGTGGGTGTTTGGCATCAACCAAAGACGAGGAAAGGAGTTTTTTCGATTTCCGAAGGACGAAAGAAGGTAGATAACCAACTTTAATTAGCAACATGTAACATTAGTAACTAGGGAAAGTAGGTTTAAAAGTTTGTTACCTATAATGTATAAATAGACGTCTTATATTAGTAGGTAGGTATTAGTAAAATTAATTTGTTAATTATTTCCCATCAATATCTACAATTACATTCTCTAATTGTCTTTACAAAATGAATTAGGTATACACTCATTCACTTATTTTTAAACACTTAATTTAGACAAACGATAAGTTTAATTATAAGTACTACGATAATTAGATTACCTACTCATTTTATTTTACATTACAACGTTGCTCGCGCTCAACGAACGGCGCGGCATTCACTTTCCGCAGCTATCTCTTTCTATCTCTTTTTGGGATAGTCAGCCCTGTGCATCTTACGCACACATCGACGCGTGTACAGACGTCGTCGTGCTTGTGTGGATTCAGGAACGCGTGTTTTGTGCGTCGTGTCCGCCGTGTGCTTACACACAACGTTACATTGCGTCATCCTTTGTCGTTGTCACGTCAAAAAAAAACATCAAAAAATTAGTGGTTTGTTATCTGTCATCAGCATCACACTGTTTTTTTATTTTCATCAATTTCGATATATTGCTTAGTAGACTTACAGAAACTACATTGTAAATCACGTCTCAAAACGAGTTTAACTGAACATGTTTCTGGATAATCCGGAGCCCTTCTTCTCGGAGGAACACGCTACGGCTCAGTGTTGGGCATTAATCAATTAATATTTTAATCATCTTAGTAATTGATTGAAAATTTAATTGCAATTAATTTAATCACAATTAATTTAAACGGCTATATGCTAAATACGCAATTAGCGCGAAAAACTCGGTAGCCCCTTCCTTAACTGCTACTGCGTTAGCATTCATCCATGGATAATCCGGCACTTCACACTTTAAATCAAAACCACTTTTTGACATCAGCTCAAAATACACTTACCTAAGATACTCAGCGACCAATTTATACATCTGCTCAGTGGTCTTATTTAGCACGAGGCGAGTAGGCGAAGCGTTAAGCAGCGACATCTGTAACGCAACATTCTGCGCGAGCGCCGCCATCTCGCCCGCGAAACCGGTACAGCCGCCCTGCAGGTACAACTCTGCTGCGTCCGTGCTGTGGTTCAGAGCTGATTCTAGCATCGACCTGGGAAATTGTATTACAAATTCAAGACCAACGAGAAAGAGCAGAAAAAGGAGTGGTTCGTACAGAAGACCACAGAAAACAATTGAAGACTCCACGGGAAAAACAATGAATGTCACTTTATTTGTGAAACCATCTTTTAAGGGGGTACCGAGTTTTCACGCTAATCTATTTTGGGTGGGCGATTTCGGGCGTAGGGCCGCTTGGGGGAGGCACGATGGCTCAAGATAGTTTGGTTGGACTGCGCGTTTTTGGGTATTTTCATCATATTACTAAAACAAATACATATTTTAAAAATGTAGCAAAACTACGCCCTAGAAAACATCTTGTTTTATTTACATTCAAAAAGTCATGACCTTCCGTGCAGTATTAGCGTCGTACTACGAGTTTAATTTATTTTTTAGAGACGACTTTGGATTTTTTTTTCTATCAAGCGAACTACAAGTAATCGTGTTTCGAAAAAAACTGGTCGCTAGAGTGAATCCTCAAATATCTTACATATGAATTTCAGGACTATAGCATTGCTAGTAATGATACAGCACGAGTTTAAATGAATGCAATAAATGCGCCAAAAACAAGGTACCCCCTTAATGCCACTAATAATACACCAATAAGCCGATAGACGGCATTAAAAGGTCAGTTTCACATAAATGAGGCATTCATTGTTTTTCCTGTGGAGTCTTCAATTTAAATCCGATCTATCAGTGGGTGAAAACAGGTTAACATGTTGTTGTCATAGTGGCATCATATTTGATGCACGCGGGTTAGGAAAACGTTAGTCATTTCAAAAATCTAGCCGTTTCATATTATACGACTATGTACTTCCTTGTGATAGTTATGTTACAATGCATATGGAGTACTCCAATGTCACTATAGACTATGAATTTCTTCGTTCTTTGTCTACGTCTTCCTGTTCAGTTTTCAACTCATAAATGCGTCCTAAATTATCATCACTAATAAATAAATGACGGCCATTTTCGACCTTTGATTATTATCATTCGAACGCAATCGTAGTGTGCTTACCTCGTCACCATATTGTCGTGTATTTGCACCCATTCTGGCTGGCCAGGTTTTCTGGACGATCCTCTCGGCGCAGACTCAATAGCGAGCTTCTCTAGGTCGCTGATGAGGTCCAGCGCTTGCTTCCGCTTCACGTTCGCAGCTTCCGCGTACATGTTGAAGTGCAGAGCCACCATTATGTAGGTGTCTGTGTCGCCCGGGCAATGGGTTTTTAGATAATCTAGTAGACCCTAAAACAAAACGATTTTATTCTCAGGATGTTTATTACCAAGCGACGGGCACCGGAGTAGGGGCCGACCAAAATGGAGATGGCGGGTTGATTTGGATGTTTTGATCTATTTTGGCAAGATTTTACGAAGAACCCCAGCCCAGCAGTGGCTATTTAAAAAAAAAGTTTAATGAGGTTAAATCTGTAGAGTTCATTTTCGACTCTTTGCAATCGAGAATTTGAATAGTCAAGATTTTTTTGCAGAAAGATAGCATCGAAATTTTGTCCAGCAAAAGATTTCGATCTCAATTAATCATCTAACTTAATAAAAATAAAACAAATGTGGAGAATACACACTACAGACCTGTTTAAACTCCGTAATCTTATCCGACTGCTGTCCCAACATGAAGTCAAACTGTCCCAGAAGGAACTCAAACTGGTGGTTGTCCCTCAAAGCCTGGAACACGTAAGCCATCTCCGTGTACCTAGCGAGCCCGGTCAACAGGCGCACCATGAGTCGCCACGAGCGCGCCGCTAGAAGCTGGGACGTCAGCGCCTGCGCAGAACGGAGAACCACGGCCACGCCCTCGGTGTCGCACGCGCACGAGAAACATTCGTGCGCGAGAACTAGCAGCTCGATTGATATTATGTTCACCTGAAAAGTTACGAAAATTAACTGAAACAATTACTTTGCTCACCCGCGATCTTTCGATAGTTAAGTTTATGCAAAAAAGTGTGTTCATGCAGTTCTTCCACCTCCACACTGTACGAGTGTATGAACACACACAAACCCAACTATTACTACCACCAAACTACACTGAGGCGTTTCTAACTCAACCAGAGCTCATCCTCAAAGTACCGTTCACCATGCTACCAGATGTTAGACACATTCATTCATTTCTTGCATAAACGTAACTAACGTAAGGTCGTGGGTGAGCAAAGTAATTGTTTCAGTTCATTGGTGTGGCAAAGTAACGCCTGATTCAATAAATTAAGTTACGAAAGTTTTTCAGCAAGCAAAATTACTGGATAACCTGACCACTGAATCTATACTTCCATATCCATACTTAAATACTAATATTATAAATGCGAAAGTATGTCTGTCTACCATCTCTTCACTTTAAACTGCTGACCCGATTATACACAAAATCACGAATTTAGAAAAGAAAGAAAAGAAAAGAAAAGAAAATATTTTATTTACGGTTTTAAAAGTACCACCACCAAACATAAGAAAATAACATAAATAACTACATCTAAAAGACAAGTGTAACATGGCAGTGACACCAATTGTCACCGAAAAAGGGTCTCCACTCAGCATATGTTGCTACACAAAGAGTGCAGCAACGCTGGTTTTCAGTAGAGCCCAGATTTGAGCTACACGACAGCTCCACTTGCAGCTCAATTTGCGTTAAATCCTGCGTCGCAGCTAACGTACCTGTTTCGTAGACAGCTTAGCCCCTTTGGTAATCTTCCTGATATTCGATTTCACTTCACACCGAATGTGAATGTTGCTCCGCGATATTACATCAAACAGATTCCTCCTTGTGTCGCGCGTCAGTTTACTGCCGACCGTGTACACGGTTGACACAGCCGAGTACACCGACCCAGTCTCCGCAGAGTTCAGTGTCCCCCCATCAGTTACAGCAGACTCTACCTCATCACCTTCCACGTTAGAATAATCCTCGTCAATCAAAGTTTCCACATCAAAACAGCTGTCATCCAATGTGTTCTCTGGGACAGAAACAGTATTAGACTTATAAATCTTCCTGAACGCCATTAGGTGGTCGAGGATCAGTCTCCCGACGTGACTGCAGCAGTCTGGGCGCATGTTTAGGAACATCTCAATGTCGGAGTTGAGGACGTAGCCCCACAGCGTATATTGAAAATGCTCTTTTTGACGGAATGTAGACGTCTTCACTAAATGCGGACATATGATCGCCGCTACAATTTCGCGGCAAAGGTATTCTGCAATCTGAAAAGGTAAGTTTTTACACCAATGTTTGCCAATAAATAGTACACGTACAAATCTCGTAATTAATCAATAAATCCAATCCAGCTTCAAGTTCCGGCAGCACCTCTGAGTTTTCGGAATTTATGTGCAAAATTACATTTGTAATTTACCATGAGCTTTACCGTAAAGGAAAACATCGTGAGGAAAACTGCATACACCTGCGAAAAATTCAATGGTGTGTGTGAAGTTCCCAATCCGCACTGGGCCCGCGTGGGAACTACGGGCCAAGCCCTCTCATTTTGAGAGGAGGCCTGTGCCCCACAGTTGGACGTTTATAGGCTAGGATGATGATGAATCAATAAGTAAGTCCAGTTTAGACCTGTAAGAAAAATTTAGTTGATAAATATCAAACTCCAATATGTCCACCCTATGGTGATTCTCGATTTTTTTAGTGAAAATTCAATAAAATAATGAAAATAAGGATCATATCTCCATGTCATTTATTGCGGACATATTGGAATTTGATATTTATCAACTCAATTATACAAGTTGCATTACATTGCGACGCTCGTTTGACCACTTCAAACTCGTTCGCTTTATGACCTTGCAATGTAGGTAATGCAACTTGCACAATATTTCATGTAGGTCTAACAAACAAACAAACAACAATTGCCAAAATACATTTTTGAACGAACGAACGTTTCTTATCATTAGCTCGAGGTCTTTTTCTGAGTGGTACGTCGAAAATGCTAATTGGCAACCACTGTCTTAAGACTTATGAATTTTACAGGAGAAATAGTAAAAAGTACTAGTAATTAATATAAGCATCAAATTTACATACCTGTTTGGACGGAATATTAAAAGTTCTGAAAACGAGATTCGCGAGCGACATACGCGTACGTCCGCTGACTAGATTAATGAAATCCACTGACAATCCCCTATACTTCAACACAGTGGTATACTGCCAGCCTATATGCAGGGCTATGCGGTAATAGGAGGCTATATGCTTGGCGATGGTAAGTCCACTTCTGGCTGCTAATGCCTCTAAAGCGGTGAGCCTGTCGGCATCTTCTCTGCCGGCCAGTTGGCAACTGGGTTCTGTCACGTTTTCTTGTTTCTCTTGAATGATAACCAACTCTTCGAAGCTGGCGTCTGATGTACCTGATACTAAAATAAAAATATCTCTACTGCTTAAATCTTTTAACAATTGAGCATAAAATAATGACAGTTTCAAAAAGCAAAAAAATAAAAGAAGGGATATACCCACTTTCATTGGGTTTAAAATTGGACTGAAATCAGATTAGGGTGAATCAACCTTTTCTTGTCACCGGTTGCTATGGTTACACAAACTTTGTCTCCTAGACAACCTAAGCATTTTTCTATGAACCAGTATGAAGATGTCACTGATAACTAGGGGCAGAGTAGGTAAACAACACGAAAAAGTTGATTCACCCATTAACTTCCTAATCACATAAAAATTAAATAGTACTCGGAAAAGACAATAAGTACGCTAATTAAACCAATAAAGTAAAGCACTTACTGTTCAGTTTGTTTTGCAAGAATGGTGACGAGATAACCAATCTCAGTTCCTGTGGTAGCTCATACGGCGAGCAAGTGCCTTCAGCCAACTTGATACAAGTCCTAATAATCTGCACCGGACATGGTTGGTTCCTATACATATATTCAGAAGGAGTTTTAAACAAGGCGGACAGGCGGAAAGCATCCACCAGCAATTTCAACTCAAGTAGGTGATTGATGACCTTCCTCCAATTTTCCACCGCCTCTGGTTCTTCCAACACCACAACATTCTCAATATTACCCACGTCTGACTCAACTTCGATCTCTCGCAGTTCCATAGAGAACGGTTTCTCCATGTCGACGACCCCTACTTTCCTCGACATCGCCGGATCCTTCTGCCCGTTCAATATGAAGTGTAAAGTACTCTGATAGCTGTTCAAGAATATTTCGTTTTGAGACTCGCACTTGAAATATGCGTCCCACATGAGATGCTCTATACGCTCTCTTTTCCGGCCGTATTCTAGATTCTCCTCGAACCAGCTCATTATGATTCTGTAGGCGTAGAACTGTTGAGCTGAACTATGGATCTCGTTGACATAATGGACAAGGAAGTCTGTAGCATCACTGAACGTGACCGCTGCTTTCTTGAATGCCTCACTGCAGCGCGCAATGAATAGAGCCCATTCCTTGTCGTCGACGCCGTCGTCTTTCATCAAAAGTGTTTCATGTTTGTGCGCCCACTCTGCCATTAAAATGTCGTTGACCGGGACGCTGGCTAACTTAGCTATTTTAAGCGCAACGTCGTAGTTTCTGTTGCTAGTGTAAGTTTCTACGCACTGCAACAAATATTGCCCGGAATCGTCATGTAGCATTTTAGACACGTTCACGACTGATGGCGTTTCCATTGATATTTGCAAGATCTCGTGTAGTGTTACGAAGTTTGGAGATGGGACTGGAACGGAATAAAAGAATTGCAATATTAAATAGTAGATATGCGAATAATTTGGTTTAAAGAAAAATGTCACTATCGCACTCCGCTCAGGCAGAGACTTTTCTAGACACAAATGCGATTATTCAGTATATTTATTAGTTATTTTTTTTGTATTTTTTGTTATGAATAAAGAGATGATTACGTAAATACGTATTTAAAAAAGTACGATTGTCCGTGAACTTTCCCATCCCACTGAACAAGTACTGTGGAACAAGGTAGCACGGCAAGACCGACTTGGCTTTACTCATTATCTACCGTGGTATTAATTCATTTATACAGATTCCATAAACCTACATAAAATTGATCAGAAAAGGAGCATTAAGCTGTCTAAATACGAGCTATGCGAGTGCGACCAAGCCACGTTTACAAAATTACCAGAAAACCCTTTCCCGAACTGAGCGACAGCCAGGCACTTGAGGAACTCTTTCTGATGATACGCGCTATCGAAGCCCTGGCTGAGGGCTATCTTGACGAGCACCGTGGCGATTCTCTGATAGGCCTCCTTGGACAGGCGGCTAGACAGTCCTGTGGCATCGATGCTGTAGCGCCGCTGGCAGTGCTGTAGGAAACTCGCGAGCTGCTTGCTCGTCTGTCCATCGAATATACGCTGGTGCAAGCAGCGGGATAGGAATGCTGTCAGCAACGCGAGCGGACTTTCCTAGAGACAAATAGCGCTTTTGATTGGAAATACCTTTAATGGAGATCTGAATCTTGAAGCCTATATTATCAATGGTATTGGCAAGTATAAAGTAGATACCACACTATATTTCCCAAATTTCGACAGAGGCTTACTTCGCTGAGTTGAACCTAAGTTGGATTTTCAAAACCTCGTATAGATATCGTTTTGAAAGTTAATCCAACATTCAAAATTATTGAACAATCTATGTATGACCTGTCGCCGTCAAACTCGCTGACTAAACCATAGAAAATCGGAATGGTGCTTCAATCAAGGGTACTCCTGTCGGAATATCTGAGCTACAGTGTGACGTCTTCTTTACACATTTGCAAGATTCAGTAAATTCTTCTGCGGCATTGCAATATAAGTCTACTAACATACAAATTCACACAATAAAGACCTTAACTAGAAATTAACAAAGTAATTAAAGTAAACATTCCTACATAAAACAAAAGAGAAATAATTTATTATTTCGGAAAACTTTTTTGGCCGAATTTTCTACGATCTTCCATGTGTTAAACACGTGTTCAACGGCTGTCTAAAGCTTTTGTGGTAGGCAACATAGACTAGCGCAATCGACCTTTAAAATAGTAAATACCGGCATCAATATCAGTGAGTATGGACTCGTACAGTATCGTGATCTATACGTTCCACTGGCATGCCTAAAACAAGTTCACTACGAACTGATATGTTAAACGTCACCTTCAGAACGAGCCTGACACAATTCGAATAATTCTCATTTCAAAAATAAACTTTGTGTAAAAAGAAAAACCGGTTTAGTTTCGAAATGAGAATAATTTGAATCGTGTCAGTCTCGTTTTGAAGGTGCGAATTATGTTCAGTGGCTCTCGCACGAAAGCTTTTGTGGTAGGTAACTGTAGCAGAATTGACCTTTAAAATAACGAGAACCGACGTGAATATGAGCATAGACTCGTGCAGAGTCAGTGACAAATGTTAAACACATGTTCAGCGGCTGTCTAAAGCTTTTGTGGTAGGCAACATAGTCTAGCGCAATTGACCATTAAAATAGGAAATACCGGCATGAATACGAGCATGGACTCGTGCAGCGTCGTGACGTATCCGTCCCGTAGGCATTGCTCGGCGACTTGCAGGAAGAGGTCGGCGGACACCGGCGCCTGCGCGGCCGGCGCGGGCGCCGCGCGCGGCAGTGCCGCCCACACCCACTGCGCCCACAGGGCCTCCACGGCGTTTGGCTGTAGAGGTGGGTGAAGTAAGTTTTTCACGTCTCATGCTCGTAATGTTGTTCTTAATGTCGAGAGAATGCATAAAGTAAAATCTTCGTCTATGACCAAGGCAATCAGGCGCAAACAGCCACGAACGGTAGGAATTTATAAAATACTAGCTGTTGCCCGCGACTCCGTCTGCGAAGAATAGGGGTGTAAAAAATAGCCTACGACCTATTCTCAGACCTACCGAATATGGAGAAAAAAATTTGATAAAAATCGGTCAAGCCGTTTCGGTGGAGTTCGATAACAAACACAGTGACACGAGATTTTTATAATAGGTCAGGGCAAAAGTATTTTCGTATTTTTAATGTATTATTAGAAATCAAACCTCTTTGGCTGTGCTGAATGGAACTAGCTGGTTTTAATACCATTAAATATTGACATTCTGAAGATGCAATAAATAAAAAAAAAAACTAGTTCCCGCCATTTTTCAATTGTTTTTCAAGCAAGAAAAATTAACGTATGTGACGAAGAAATTCGGTACATTTTAAAGTTTAAATAAAAAAGGTAAAAATGCGACGAACGCCGCGAATAAAATTTGTGCGGTTTATGGACCTAATGCGGTATCAATAAGAGTAGCACAAATGTTGTTCAAGCGTTTCAAGTCTGGAAATTTTAGTGTGAAAGATGAGGTTTTTAGTATGAAACATTTTCCTTTGTATGAAAAATACGAAAATACTTTTGCCCTGACCTAATATATTAGATAAGTTTCTTGTTTTCTTATATAACTGGTGTTTTATATTATGAAATTAAAAACTCGGCCAATCTAGTACATTTTTAATTATAGAAATCGCAATGCATGTAAAATAATCCTTTTGGAAAAAATAAATGGCGTGCGCGGCGGGCGGGTCCCGGCCCGGGGCAGCCGCGCCTCCCGCTGCGGGGCACTGACCTCGTAGCAGCTGGCCAGCAGCACCAGCAGCGGCTCCCTGCCAGCGTGCGCGGCGCGGGCGAGCGCGGCGGGCGGGTCCTGGCCCGGGGCAGCCGCGCCTCCCGCTGCGGGGCACTGACCTCGTAGCAGCTGGCCAGCAGCACCAGCAGCGGCTCCCTGCCAGCGTGCGCGGCGCGGGCGAGCGCGGCGGGCGGGTCCTGGCCCGGGGCAGCCGCGCCTCCCGCTGCGGGGCACTGACCTCGTAGCAGCTGGCCAGCAGCACCAGCAGCGGCTCCCTGCCAGCGTGCGCGGCGCGGGCGAGCGCGGCGGGCGGGTCCTGGCCCGGGGCAGCCGCGCCTCCCGCTGCGGGGCACTGACCTCGTAGCAGCTGGCCAGCAGCACCAGCAGCGGCTCCCTGCCAGCGTGCGCGGCGCGGGCGAGCGCGGCGGGCGGGTCCTGGCCCGGGGCAGCCGCGCCTCCCGCTGCGGGGCACTGACCTCGTAGCAGCTGGCCAGCAGCACCAGCAGCGGCTCCCTGCCAGCGTGCGCGGCGCGGGCGAGCGCGGCGGGCGGGTCCTCGGGCCCGTGGCACGCCGCCGCCGCCTCCCAAAGCTCGCGCGGGCCCGCCCCGCGGCACGGGAACTCGAACACGCCGCTGCCCACCGGGCTCTACGCAAACAACACTTTTACTGCACTTGAGGGTACATAGTTATAAGACATTCCAATAAATGGCCCTGCCAGCACCCGCGGAAGTGAACGATAGAGGACCCAAATGTGCCCTCTAACCTGCAAAATGCAGGCGCAGGCCTCTTCTTCATTAATTATTGTACGCCTGACCGGCAGATTAAAATAGCAGTTCTGATAGTGACAATATGTCTTACATGTACCTACAATAACAAAAAATGAGTTTGAGTTCGTTTAACTAAACAAAGGAAAAGCGCTCGTGCGAACGCCTTTGAAGGCTTTCATATTTGAATGAAGTGGTCAGTCACATGCCAAGCGCTAGTTATTGCGTTATCGATAATGATGAATGTCGTAGTGTAGTACAAAATCATCGAAGTATACCTTAGCTCAGAAACATTTAGGCGTCGCTGGTGTGGTAGGCACGACACCTTTAGGTGTTCTTGGCGTTCAGAGTTAAGAAAATTTACTAGAGGAAGCCGTGACCAAAAGAGGTTTGTCGGGGAAGGCAAACTCCCCATCATCATGGAGTACTTCCGCGTTCCTTGGACTCTGCCATCTTACAAATAGTCCAGTTTGCAATCGGATAATGCACGGTTAAATTTTTGACGCCTCTCAGTGCGGTATAAAAGAAATATTAACTCTAGCATACCTTACTAAGCAATTTTATTTCACACTCCAACTTTAGGTAAAATATTAAGTCAGTTTTATTTATTAATTTTAATATAATTAGTAATACTTATTGATTAAATAAATGTTACATATTAACTTACCACATCAGAAGAGCTCAATCTGGTCAATCTTCTCTGCCCATTACTAGAGTTGGGTTTTAAATCCTTCTCAGACCCATCTTCAGCATTTCTATTCATCATGATATACTTCAAATGTTCCGCGTAAGATTTCATTTCAAATTCCTGTGACAGCTTCAGCATTTGGCTCAATGGATAGCGAAAGACGTCGCCAAACAGAAGG
The DNA here is from genome assembly GCA_947563465.1 of Archips xylosteana. Taxonomy (NCBI): domain Eukaryota; kingdom Metazoa; phylum Arthropoda; class Insecta; order Lepidoptera; family Tortricidae; genus Archips; species Archips xylosteana. Next base: position 10,138,901 of record OX387347.1, on the reverse strand, counting down.
AAATTGAACCAAGAGCCTCTCTTCACAAATCCCCTGAGTAAAGTTTCAGGCAGTGGTAAATTGTGCAGCACTGCGAACTTTATCATCGTCTGTGACTCGAATAGTACTACCGACATCTCTACCTCCCCATCTTCATTTTCCTTGCTTTTTAAAGTATTGATAGTAATCTCTTCAAGATTATCGAGAATATCTTTTGCGGCATCGTCACTGCTTTGTATCAGTTTGGACATGTAATCATTCACAGTTTTGGTCGCTTTGTCAGCGTTCCATCCTTTCTGATACACCAAATATTGTTTCATCATTCTAGCTGCTGTCATGTGAACTCTGCATCTCGTTGGGTTGCAGCCGATCATGGCCACGAAGGATATGACGCACGCGACCATCGCGGGATCGTCCCAGTTCTGAAGGGCTAGGGCGTGAGCTTCACAGCAGGCGCTCTTTATACTCTTATCTTGAAGCCGGTTGTACATCTGGTACTGCTGAACAACAAACGCCTGGCTCGCATTACATGGACGATACTGCTTCAGATAGTAAATATGACTCAGGTTCGCCACATAGCCGTATCTTTTCATCAGTTTCTCGTTGGCAAAATCTGGCATATCCATAGACTTTTGTGACAACGCTTTAACGGAGCTTACGTTGACCGGCATGTCATTGGCCAACAAACTGCCTAAACTGCGTCTGTCGGACTTCTCGCCGACTACGGCCGAAGTGCTTTGATTGATCAATTGGAACTCAAATATTTTCGAAACATCAAGCCCCCGATAACCAGAAAGCAACTGATACACATTCACATCTTTGGATTCGTAAAATGGATTTGTGTCCAAATATTTTTTGTAAACATTGTGTAAATGTGGAAGCTTTTCTTTGTATCCTTTATTTGGCAATTTGAAGTCTTTGAAATTGATAAATTCATCTTTCGAAAATATATCAAATAAATTGGCGCTATCTTCGAGTAGAATCATTCCGAGGACGAGATGAGGATTGGAACAGATGTAATTGTCGATGTCGTCCTTAGCTATTTGTTGACAAGTCTTGTACACAGGCACTACGTGGCTCTGCCTGTCTGAAGTCTGTTCAATGCTTTTGAACAACAACCACAAGTTGATGCAGTCTTTAGCTTCCTGTTCCACGTTAGAGAGATCTGTATCCAATATGTTACCCTCAACACACATAGTCAACACTTTATACAATTTGTTTTTAACACAATATTTTGCTAATTCAACATAGAAATCTTGTTTAGTAATATTAGAGCAAGATTCTGTGAATATGTCATCAATAAGTTTAAGATTCTGAGTTCGAGCTAATCTAGCAATTATTTTGTTCAAATTGGAGCTTTCATTTTCATTAACTATGCCATAAGAACAAAGAGTGTCATAAATACACATTTTAGTGTATTCAAAACAACTGCTATTTGTTATGTTGGAAATCATCTCACTGGTGATAGTCCATTTGCGGAATATCTCGTCTAAAGTGTCAAGAACTTCATCTGGAAATCCCTGAGTATCTACATTCAGAAGTTTCTTAACAAAACTTTCATTGTTGAAGAAATTGTAACGAGCATTCATGTCCCTCACCACCTCCGACATTTGCAGATTTATCCAACGAATTAAAATCATGGCTTTGTTTTGTTCAACCAAATGATTCCACATCTCTAAAGGTGTTGAGAAGTCCAACAAAGAAAATTCTGTAAAAAAATAAAAAAAATATTAAAAACAGAACAAATTGTGTTACGTAAATAAATTGTATTGTAGAAAGGTGAATATTCAAGCATTTTGATATATAGATCATTAGTTCATTACCATCCCACGATTATTACCACAACTGAAACACAAGTCGCAAGATCTTTGAACAAACTGTACTCAGCGGCAAATCTAACCGCCCACTTTTCATACTTGTTTCTAAGGAAGGAGGGCGATTTAGATTTGCCGCTGAGTATAGATTGCTAATCAATACTGTTTGCAGTTTTTATAAAATGGTAACCCTGAGCATCATCTTTTTAAAAATATTTGCTGAAATGGTAATACGAAAAGAAAACGCCGTATAAACGCTAAATATTCACCCATTAGAGTGTAAACTCATTTTGTTTTCTTATCAGTGCATAACAACATCAAATAATTCAATATTATCATTTTAACTGGGGCAAACTAATTACAGAGCAATCAGATAATAAACAATAAATACCAAATGAATCCAGAAACAATGCTGAGGCAATTTTACTTTTCCATTGAGCAGTATATGTCTGTATTTTTTCTATAGTCAAGGCTTTAATTTCACTTTCAGTTACAAACACCCTGTCCTTGCCTGTACCAAAAACTTTGTTCTGCTTAAATGTGCCATCACATTCAAAGGCTTTCTCTAAGTATCGAAGCAAGTTCCAGTGTCTTTTAAATTCATGCCACTGTGTAACAGTCTCCCCTTTCATGTCTGGTGACAGTTTTTCTAGATGTTGAAGAATAAAATCTCTGTATTCTATCTCCGGTGAGGAAGCAGCAAGGGTCATGAGATGCTCTACAGGATTTATCTCCACTTTATTTAGGACATGAAGCACTTTGAATATCTGTTTTCGCATCAATAGTTGAATTGTCCAGGCTCTGACCTATATGCAACAAAGTATGATGTGGTTATCTCTAAAACTTAATTATTTTTAAGTGTTAAACCGCGACTTTCCCTGCGTTACAAATATTTTTTGTGAAAAACATATAAAATCTAAGGCCTTGGTCGTTCTGACCCGCCACCCCCGAACAACCACTCCCAAACATTGACGAGCACAGCATATAGACGCGGCGGGCGACGGGCCGCTGCCCGCCGCGGGTGACGGGTCAGAACGACCACGGCCTTAGAGTATGACCTAAAAAAGGTAATGGTAAATTTTTAAAGTTTATAATAGGGATGTTTCCTAGGTAAAAAAATAAAAATTCTTATTAGTCCGTATTTTACATTATCAAAAAATATTAGACACGTAATTTTTCTTTTGACAATTAAACAAAAAATGACGAAGATATGGCGCGTTGAAGTTCCGCGTGACGTCACTTGTTCCTAAAACGCTCATACAAAGTGTAGGAACAAGTGACATCACGCAAAACTTCCAAACAAATGATAAACTTTATAGTGACATACAAAGATACATACACACAAAGTTTACCTCTTCAATGGAGGCATCTTCATTATATTGTATAGGGAAAGTATAAGCAAATAAAGAAATGAAAATAAATTATTTGACAGTAGGCATCACAGAGTCTTTGAATGATGAATAGGGATTGGAAATTTGGATACATGTTTACTTAAACTTCGGCGGCAACAGTGATGTTGAGCAGCATGGAAGCTGACTCAATTTAATTTTATTAATAACATTCACGGGATTTTTAAATTAACTAATAAGGCCAGAATAAAAGCATATTCAAGTACTTAAATGAACTATTTGAAGTTATGTTTTGCGACTATTTTATGCATCACATCACATCACATTAATATGTTGTATAACAATGTTCATGTTTACAAAAATGATCAAAAATAAACATATTTGCGAGTTATTAAATTCTAGTGACATTTTGTTTAAACCCGGGATTCCAGAAACTCAAATTATTAAAAATGAAATTTTTAGAAGCCAGCTATATATTTACTTAGCTTTTTCTAGGGTTTCATCAACTTTAGGTAAATATTGTGGCATATTTTCACAATTAAAATTATTGCCCTCAAACTGACTGAGTGAATCTTTGAAGTCTGGCACACAAATTTAAAATAAAAACTTGATATCAACTATTTTCAGTCTAGTTTTGCCATAAGTAAATTGGATGGCAAGACAAAGCAGGCAGCAAAAAAGATTGTATTGTTGATGAAATTTTTAACAAAAACTCACTATGTAAGTAGGTAGGTAATATACATTTTCTCATTTTCTGTTTTATTGTTATCAAATGATAAAATTTGTGAAATAATCAGACAGCCAGTTTAATGAAAATTGTCACAGTAAACTTTTACAATTGTTTAACTTGTGTAGTGGACTAGAACATCAAGAAATATCATGGAAAATAAATAATTTAGACTCACTTCTGCCATGAACCATTCTTTCGTTGTGGCCTCATTCCACGAGTTTTTGTGCATCAAGTATTTTATAGCCAAATTAATGTGGCTGCCTTTAGCGGCTGCCTCCCGAACGACATCACGAGAGGATTTTTCATCCCAACACGTCCATATAATCTTCTCATTTTGAGTCAACCCTTCCATTATCACGATTCAATTTTGATTTTTTATTTAGATCACAATAATCATACTTATTATAATCGATTTAAACACGAGAATATACAATCTCAGAGCTTTCTGTTATGAGTATTATAGTATAATTATAACTTGAGGCGACCAAGACGGTATCAATTTATTTTCATTATATTATTATTGTATCGCCTTTTTTACGTCACGTCAAAAACTCAAAACAAAAGTGTTGCCAGGTCTCTGACTGAGCAAAAGTGGCTAAATGTTTACCTGACATTTGTTTTTTTTTTAGCTTAACACATCTTTATTTATACTGAATTTCTGAATAATCACAAAAAAAAAACAAAAACGTTTATTAATTCTATTTGGCGATGAATTGGCGTCTCAATGACTAAAAAAGTTGTCAGGTTTAGCTGTAAGTTGATATACTGGTAATGTATAACAAGCTTCAAACTGCATGTCAGACTAAAGCGTTTTCCACTTTTTAAATTAAACGGGCCCGCTTCAAACTCACATCTCAATTCGTATATTAATGAAATAAAAGAAAACTGCAACAAAATAATAATTTAATTAACACTCGAGATATATGAGACTAACCCCATGTTTCACCATCCATTGATCAAATTTATTTGACGGATAAATGTAATGCCGTCTCTGTTTGTTTTGTTCGAATAGACGGAGACGGCATCACATTTATCTGTCAGTTAAAATTAATCAATGGGTGATGAAACAGCCCCTAACTATTGGAAATAAATAAAAATTTTTGGTTGCTATGCAATACTTGCATGTCACAACATAGTAACAACAATACTGTTAGCTACAGTCAAAGTATTTTATTAACCAAAAGATAAATTAAGAATGGCAGAGGAATTACAAAAAGCCCATCTCTACTATGATGACATTAACAAGATCAGAGTGATAGAACCTTCTGTTCTCAAGGAAACTGAGGACGTGAGAGATACTTGTAAAGATTATGAGTCTAGTGGGTTTCGGTTCGACTTCCTTGTTGCTCAATACTTTGTTGGTATAACTTACAAATTCAAAACAAGACAAACGAACATTTTTCAGAGATTCAAGACTTCGGGAAAATAATTAACTCATTATTGGCGATGCTAACAGAACTGGGTGATAATGTAGAAAAACAGAAAATGGCTGCGATTGGTTCAATGAATCTCCTCAATTCGGTTGCTAAAGAACGCGAATCTGAGCAAGCGAAATTACAAGTAATTTACTTCTTCATTCTTCATAAAGCTTATATTTTCCTTGTTTTTGATAATAATGAATCTTTTAATATTTTCAGGCACAGATACACGAAAAAACAGTTATTCTCGAACAGTTGGATACTGAATACGATGCACTTCAGATTCTGGAAGCGACGCAAATAGAAACTATAGAATACTTAACACAGTTGCGATAGTTTTACTAACTTACTGGCTAACTAACACAAATAAAAGCAAAAAGCAGTCTGTAAAAATGTATTTTTCTCCAAACACACATGAAATGAGAAAGTGTAGCATTAATAGGGTTTCAACATAATTATAATCCTGCCTCACAAATTAATAAACAGTCATTATTACGATGCATTATTTGTAACATTACCCAGACTATCTAACATACTAATCAGTCATTAGATACACCAGCCAACTTTATTGAATTAACACAAAATATGATTATACACCATATGGAATAAATCGTACACCAACTAACCATACATAGTGCCTAAAATGTTGTTTATAAACACCTGTGATTACAAAAATATACCTACTTATTATATAAAGCAATTAACAAAGGCAATTTAATTAGATTTCGATTGATGTTATCCATTTCTATCCATAATTTATCAATCCTTATATGATCCTAACCCCATAACATTAACACTTTCTTTTTTTTAACAAATGTTTTAAATTGCTAATGTATACCGACTTACACAATAGCTTGCGCATTTATTAATACAATACTTCACCATCATGTCAATCCATTTCAATTTTAATTAGTCTTCTAGCAACCAAAAAAAAAATCCATGAAAATATGATTTGTCAATGACCTAATGTAATTAATGAATATTAAGTTATAGATTGAAACACTACTTCTGTAACATACGTTATCAGTTATCCTTATCACCTTACAAACTACCTGCAACTGTCAAAAAGACTAAAACGATCTTGAATGGCTCCCTCCAATTCAAAGTAAGAACGTAATTTTCACATAATAATAATAATCATGCTTAGCGGAACATGTGCTATAAAAACAAAATCACAAAAATAGTTTCTTGTTTAATAATTCAAATCAAAGCAAACAAAGCACCCCTATACTTAAACACAGATCCAGATAGTAGAAGTATAGAATACAGATCTGGAAGAGACAAATTTAAATGTTCATGCCACTTCAATTATATCTTAACAATCAAATGGTACAGGTACATTGGCAGACAAAGTGTCAAAGATATTATTTTATTTAAATAAGAATAGACGAATGGGTCATAGCAACTAACACTAGTGTGCTAATTAGGGTGCCTTAATCATGACTAATATTAATCGCAGAAGTTTTAGTCACTTTGATCAGGGACTGACTAGCGATAAAATATCAACGGTAGCGGCAAACGCAACCGGCGCAGCTGCCAGCAGCGGCGCGTACGCATCTTAGAATTGATAAATAAGGGGAAGAGAGAAATAGCGTGTTTCTAAATATCAATATTCAATACCATTATTCAGGAATCTCTCCTCAATAAAATAATGTTTATTGGCGTAGATTGTCGTGGTAACGATAACGTCACTACTTTACGAACTAATCCTTTATCAGTTATTCAGTCCCTGGGCTGGGTAACATCAATGCTGACTGTCAATTTTCTGTTCCACCATAAAAATAAGAAATTAAATAGGTCCATTAACCATACAAAGGGCATCCTGTCCGTTCATTGACAGTCTCAACCAAACATATCACAATACTATGTGTAGCTTGAACACTTTGTCCTTACTTTAAGAAAGTCTTACACACTCGACGTGACCTGCGGACTCGAGAGCGGGTCGTCGATCTTTAGCCGCTTGGATTCCTGTTGGTCCTCCTCGAGTTCCTCGGCGGAGCGTTTCTTGGAGCCATCGGTGGAGGCCTGCGCCACTTCGGCCACGAGCCCGTCTTTGAACCGCACGATGATGGCAGTCATATTGTCGCAGCCGGTGCCGTCGCCCATCGTGCCCGGCGCCAGACAATGGTCGAACACCTACCAAATTCAATATTATGTATTAGTTTGATACCTACAAATGTGAATCATTCATGTGTTGAACTAAATTGAAGTAGAGTTAAAAGATTTTCATTCATTCAAAAACTCACCTCTTCGCAAATCTGTGACAGCCTCTCCCTGCCTTCCGCTAGCCGCGGCAAGATGAAATCGCAGACATCTTGACTAGACATGAAGTTCCATATGCCGTCGCAAGCTAGCACCATAAACTGGTCCTTGGTTGGATCTATGGTGAGCGTTTTCACGTCTGGCAGAGCGGTGACCATTTGCTCTTTGGCGTCCATGTCTTTGTTTTGTTTGTAGGAGTGGTCGCCGATGGCTCGAGAGAGGTTGAGCCCACCGTTGATGCGTCCATCGTTGGAGACTTTGCCGCCCGCCTTCGTGATTCGCTCCAATTCGGGAGCATCTTCGGGCTTGTGGTCGATCGACATGTCGATGGCTTTGCCTTCTCTGCAAATGATGCAGCGGGAGTCACCCGCGTTCGCTACGTACAGATCGTTACCTGGAACCACAATCCAGCAATTTTAGCATAAAGAGCACTTCAGTTGTACAATAATTATTATGATTTATTCTAATCAATTGAAGTAACATTTAATTAAAAAAATTAAAAAAAAAATTGTTAAAAAAGTGTACCTCTGAGCAATGCTACAACAGCAGTACATCCGCTGTCATTGCCGGGTTCCTCTGTCATAGAAAGGTCCTCATCTACGTCTTCATCGCTGGACTCTGCCTCATAATCCTCCTCTTCCTCCTCATCCCCCTCGCCTGTTCAATGGAATTAAATTAACACATTAACTAATTAATATAGATGCTGAAGAATGCTCTTTATGTCACCCACCATGTTTGGAATTAACCTCAAAACACGATGTACGAATGTGATGCTTTAAGGAACTGGCTATAAAAGAGCTCTGTTGATAAAATTAGGGATTCATTCATATCAGAATGTCACGCAATTGTTGAAATATGTATACTAGCTTACGGGATTAGGGCTGGTTATGACAATGCGCTACCAGCGGCGCGGTGAGCGTTTTCTCTCGACTACAAAAAGATCATTGCAACCATATACAACCTTAATGTAAAGACAGTATAAATTCGAGTATACATATTTTTGTAACTTTGGCCGTATCAATCGTTTTGTAGTCGACTGTAGCTGCAGAGAAAAGGTACCCCTCTGCAACGGCGGTAACCTCACCAGGGGGTACCATTTCTCTGTAGCTGACCATACATTCGAGCGAGACGCTTGCCACAATAAACACAGAAAACGCATGGCAGCACGCGCAATAAACACAGAAAACGTTGGCCGTGTATAGGTGATAGGCAGACTTATAAGGCAAATGGATTGGATTGAATGAAACTAATATCTCATAAACGACTTAAACCTCCTTTTTCATGGTGTTAATTGTATTTCAAAAAGCATTCTTAATGCGACTAGTTGCCAAAAGCAAAAAGTTCAAGATGAAGAATTTTCATTATTTCATTCAATCCATTTGCCAGAATGACCATGAAACAATCTACAATCTGTAAATTCTTGGAAGATGAACTCACCATCATTAGAAGAATCCTCCACTCCATTGACATTTTCTTCATCAGAGGACTTGATCTCTCCACCCTCAAATGTCTCATCATTGGAGTCACTCTCATCGTCATCTTCCTCGGCTGCTTGTCTTAACAAGGTTTCATAGACGGCTGCGGCAGCACGACGGAGCTTCGATTTCTTAGGCCTCTCGGGAACCGGCTTGTCTATGCTGGATGCTGGCCATAACTTGGCTACAAAAGAAATATAAGTTTAGTTGTGTTGTACGCAGAAGTAAGGCTTGTAATATTGAGGCAATAGCTTGAAGTTTCGTTCCAGACAATATATGTATAGGAGAATTCCTACTGAATAGTTTTACAACACAACACAACTCTTAGTGCCGCACTCACAAGATGTTAATTTAATATGTATCCACAATTAATATCCACAAAATACTAGAACAGTCTAGGAAGCTGTCCAGCCCACACTCACAGCATGCATCTGGCTTTTTAGAGATATTTGGCGCGATGCTTGTTCTCGTTCGTTATTAAGTTCGACAAATTTAAAAGAAGCAAATGTTCAATGTTGACTTGTAAGTAAATGCCCAATGTCTATCAACTCTCAGCACCATTATGTTGGTCCTATTTTCTGTTAAGTAATCAACAGTAAAGTATAGATAGATGTTTTTACAAGTTTATCTTAAACTGATCACAATACCAATCTAGTTTTAACGTCTTAGATTGGAGTAAGGCTGACTGACATAGTCAAATTAGGTGTACTGAAGTCGTTAAAATATTAGATTAAAAAAAAAAATTTGGGGTATGTACGGTGGTGGGGCGCGTCATTTTAAATTAGACAAGCTATACAATCAAACCAAAGTATATGTAGCATTCATATAAGATGCAACAAAGTTTGCATCACTACTAAACGACTTCAGTAGTATTTTTATATTGTGTATTCATGACATACTAACCCTTGTTCTTGCCCTTTAGAGGTGACACTGAGCCATTTGAAGATGTGATATTACTCTCTTCACCAACACTTTGTTTGGAGTCTGTGACTTCTCCATTGCAGGCATCACCGGAACCATTGCTGGCAACGGAAGGCTTAGCATCCTCGCTTTGGTTTGGTTGGGTGCAGTTGTCGCCAGAACTGTCTGGTGCTGTGGATTTATCCACTTCCATGGGCTCTTTAGCTGACTCTTGCGGCTCGCTGGTGGAAACCTAAAATTACAGCAAATTATAAAACACCCCACTAGGCATAATAAAAAGGTGACTAGTACCATTATCCTTTCGTCTGTCTAGGGGACCGTTGAGTAGATTGTACCCCGTCATCTGTGGCGGTATGTGACAGTTTCGCGTGGAATCGCCAGCATTCAGTTAAATATTGCAAATATTTGAGAATATTTTTCGAATTGATGCTTGTCTATGCTAAATCATTCATTTAGCTTTCATTTAGTAGAATTTTAGATTATTTTACTTCGAAATACAGAATAAAATTGCAAAAAAAGTAATAATGGTACTGAGCCTTATCATACGCAGACGACGTGTACAGTCAGGATCTTTAACATACACAGACGAAAGGTTGATTGACATCTCAACTAACAAAATATCTAAAAAAAATGTTAAAAACTATAATAATAGTGCCATTTATTTCCGATTTAACACTTTTCACAATTATTTATAAAACGTCTCTAATATCGGCGTGACTTCTTCTGGCATAGGCCAAAACTATATAAAACATCATGCAAAAATCATCATGCTCTGTCATCCAAAACTAAATAAAAGTTAATTTAACTGATACAATTTTTATAGTTTCGTAATTAATGACCAATAAAATTGAGTTACCTCTTCATTGACGTCCTTATCTTGGTCATTATTGGTGGACGATACGCCTCCCGTGTCCTCATCAGGTTTGACCTCATTAGAGTTGGAACAGGATGGGCTGTCTTCCGGGACAGCGTCATTGTCTCCGCTGGAACCAGACGCAGAAGCGACTGTGGAGCTGGAACTTGATGTGCCAATACCTATGGAAAACAATGATGGTGTGGGTCATGTTAGTACAATGATAATTTCATTACCCACAAATTAGGAAATCTTATCAAGAATCTTTTTAAGTAGTTAACTATCCATTGTATTGGCTCTACTAGCAATGGGCATTGAATGAACGGTCCTAGTCGAATTCTTAGACAGCTAAACTAAGAGTTCACAATCGTTCATAATCTACTAGGAACGCGACGTCGACACAAAATCGTAGTAGATTAATACAGTTCATTCACTAACCTAACCTAACCTAACCTAACCTAACCAAACAAATTTGAACTATATTCCATATGTCATAGAGTTCATATTTGATTAACCTTTCGTATGCCGGAATTTAAAAAAAAAAAAAGTCGTGCATTCTAGCCTCAACAGTTTCATATAAAACCAATGATACAGATTTTAAAAAAAATACAAAAAGAAAGCCTTAAATTGGGTACGGATCCGGTACAAGGCATACAAAGGGTTAAGAGTTGTACTGTAGACCATAAACTACTGCAACCACAGACTAGTGATTCATAGAAATCGATGTGCCGTTAAGTTGAACATCTACATCGTTGACTAGTTAAAGAATTCAACGGTCTAGTATAAATCAAAAAGTGTGTCTGTCTGTCTGTTACCTCTTCATGCTTAAACCGCTGAACTGATTTAGATGAAATTTTGGTTTGGAGGTAGTTTGAGACCCTGGGAAGGATGATAGTTTTTATTATATATTAGATATCAATAAACAAATTATTTGCAGACGGAGTCGCAGGCAACAGCTAGTGTTAGTTAAATAAACTTGTGCCATTGGTTTAGCTTACCTGATCCACCGGCTTCATCTGGATTTTTCTTAGCTCGTAGACACGGGGACATTGGAGTGGCTGAGTCTCCCAGTCTGGCGCGGTGGAGATTGCCAAGTTTGTTCTCGTATTTAGCTAACACTTCCTTTAGCATAAAAAGAATATTCATTTTATTTCCTATACAAATGAAATTCTAAATTATAAATATTTATAAATCCTTGCTACCTTACTAATATTATAAATCCAGTAACTCAGTCTGTCTGCTATCTCTTCATATTTAAATGGCTGAACTGATTTAAATTAAATTTGGTATAAAGATATTTTGAGACCCTGTGAAGGACATAGGATACTTCTTTTTCTGAAAAATTGCATAGTTCATAGATAGCGATGAATGAACTATTCAGAGACAGAGTTGTGGCCAACATCTAGTGCAAAATAAAATACTAGCCTATCCTAGCCACTTACTCTCTGCCTGTTGTATAATGTCTTGAACATTTACATAGCAGACTTATTCAACTACAGTAAATACTTCTAAATGTGTGGCATTGGTATACTCTGGTGACTGATCAACGACTGTAATCTAAATTGGCGTAAGGGACAAAATAGCGAAAATAAGTTATGAATTATAGTACGAGTTACACTAGAATTCATAACTCATTTTCGCTATTTTGTCCCTTACGCCAATTTAGATTACAGTCGTTGTGATATACCCAGTAAATAGCATTAATTTGTTAAACCTTTTAACAGTAAGTTTAGTGGTCCATAAATAAGGGAAGGCACTGTGATAAAGCAGCCTTTATGGGCTTTATGCATACTCATATTCAAGCAGTTTTAAAGTTGCACTGCACATATAAAATCCCTTACAGTTTAACCCTTCGGAATTTTGACAGTAAATCTTTTTTTTTTTTTTTTTATGTCAGATTGGCCAGACAAACGAACTAGTGGGTCACCTGATGTTAAATGAACACCACTGTCCATAGACACCTGCAGCGCTTTACACGATGCCAGTGCGTTGTCGGCCCTAAAGGTGAGGGAATAGGGGAAGGGGGAGAGGGAGGGGGAGAGGGAAGGGGTGAGGTATTGGGCCCCCGGCACTCTCACTGACCGTACGAAACGCAAGCAGGATTACTGCTGCTTCACGCCGGTGTTCTGTGAGAGGGTGGTACTGCCCCGGACGAGCCGGCCCATTCGTGATGCAGCGGCTAGCTACAACATGGCTCTACCACTACAAAAATCATAATGAAATTGTGATACATTAACATGTTGTTACCCATTTATTAAATATTTTTTTGTAACTTTTTTAACCCTAACCCCCATTATTTGACAGCAGGTTTCTAAAGGTTACGGGTTCGGGTCTCATTCTAAATCCCTAACATCGTTTGTCCTAATGATTGTTTGTCCTAACACTTTTTTTCTCGGAAACCGTGAATTTATCAGGAACTTTTTTGTGATTATCCTCTAGAACTCTATAGGTTAGGTTTGTTTTATAAAAATCCAGAACAATTAATAGATTTTAAATAAAAAGAGTTAGGACAAACAATCATTAGGACAAATAATCATTAGGGATTTAGATATAGAGCCTACGGGTTCATTAACCTGTTGAACACCACACATTGTTTCTGTCACAAACAAAATTGATTCTTCTGCATATGCAGGACTTTTTGTATTACCGTATTGTTGTCTATAGACAACACTGGCATTTGAAAGGTTAAATCACATTGTCATACCTGGAGAGGAAGATGTGCTTCTTGGTACAGGTTGCTAACATTCTCATCTTCAGACTCGGATTCTTCATTGTCACTGGGGCCTGGGGGGTGATTTACTTCACCTTAAACAAATACACTTGTTGCTTAATCAATACATTGTGTTAAATTTTGTCACTAATACAAAAACACAAATCGTCAGTGAAACTGCAACTTGAAATGAAATAACAGGGAAAAATTAGATAAAATAGACCTTATGACTGTTATGTGGTACTGAAGTATCACCAACAAAATAGTGCATCTTGATTTTACCTATCTGATTCTTAAAAATATTTACTTTAAAACATACATTTTGTAATTAGATAAAATACTTAAGAATATTAGTGTGCAGAACTGATACAAAACTCACAAGTAAATTTATGAATATGAAATGTTAACTTTACCTATAGTTTCCCAAACATTTCTTTTTCATAGACCACTTTCAAAATTTAGCTGGTTCCGGTGGACCCCTTGCAGCTACATTTGTACCATATTCCCAAAACTCGTCAAAAATGTTGTGGGGTCCACGTGGACCACTTTGGGAATTGCAGACTTAACCATTTGTATGCAGGAAGTTAAAAAAAGAACATACAACCAAATTGAGAACCTCCTCCTTTTTTTGAAGTCGGTTAAAAAATGTACATTCTTGTCTCAATGGTTTCATATAAAGCCAATCATACAGATTAAAATAAAAATACAAAAAGAATGCCTTATGTCTGGCACAGATCTATATCTAAGCATATGAGGGGTTAATTGTATGGATATGCAACTACAGTCGAGTTCACCAATATATGCATCGCCAACCTTTCATAAATATCTATACATAGACCTTATGTTACCGTAATAAGGTCTATGTATAGATATTTATGAAATGTTGGCTGTACAGATATTGGTGAACGACTGTACTAGATCATTAGTTCCCAAACTTTTATTTCTCATAGACCACTTTCAAAATTTAGCTGGTTCCGGTGGACCTCTTGCAGCTACATTTGTACCATATCAGGGGCGTAGCTACCGCCGTATCTGCCGTATCAATTATATGGGGCCCCCGGGTGACGGGGCCCCCCGACGTGTGTAAGCAAAAATTAATAAAAACTTCCCAAATATTTTTTTATTTCAGAAATGACAAGTTTTTAGAAAAAAAAGAGATAGATAATTATGATGAATAAATATTTCTTTTAATTCTATGCAAAAATTTTTTTTTTCTTTTGTGAGGAATCTTTACCCTTCATAAGGGCCCCCAAACAAATTTTTATATGGGGCTCCGCCAAGGCACGCTACACCACTGTACCATATTCCCAAAACTCAACAAAAATGTAAAGATTGGATCTAAATCTAAATCCCGTTGAGTCTCCCGTGGACCCCTGGGGGTCCACCTAGACCACTTTGGGAATCAATGTACTAGATGCTTTTGGTACACTGTTAAGTCTGCCTTACCTGCTAATTCTTTCAATACAGCCATAACCTCTTTGGTAGCAATTTTAGCATCAAATCCCATAAAAGCATCTTCCAATGCTTTGGCCAGGTCCCCATTTTTGTATGCTTCGGTGTTCTTAATGTACTCTGGGAGGTTATTGGAGCAATAAGTCGCGACCTCTGCTCCCCCATGCCCATCGTAAACCGCAAACAGTGATGTTTTTTCGTCAAAATCTAACACAGTGTTGTGTGCATCCTACAAAAAAAAACGCAAATTCAGTATAAAAAAGTACTATTTTAAACAACGCCGTTGAATTACTTACAATAGTATAGAATTTAACTCAAAAGATACATCACAAAACAATCTTTGACATCTATTGAATCTATTCGTTGACTTGTAAGGTTATAATTATTAGAAGGAACAATAGATGCTCTCAAACGCTTCTGTAGATTCACAACAGAAATGGCAAAGCCAGATGGATATTTAAGTGGAAACTGCAATAAATAAAGTGCAAGTGGATGCGCAGATACACAATAACTCGAATCAATGAAACAATTACATATAATATCGTACCTCCTGATTGACACGCCATCCTTGCATGGAGCTTGCCCCGCACTCAAGTTTACAGTTTGATTCATCGCTGGACACTTTTTCAGTAACCGGTTCCGATAAATATGCACCCATTTTGAAATGTCATATGAAATTGAATATAAAACATAAAATAGAGGAGGCGCGAAAATCTTCACGAAATCGTGCAGGCGGCAAGCGCTCCACTCAAGCCGAGTCAATCAACCAACCGCTATGAAAAATGTTGCTAGAAAAGAAATAAATTTACCCCCAAATAATTTTAATTTCAGAAATTTGCAATAACAATAATTACAGCCATAATTTTGCTATGTACAATACATATTAATAGTATACAATAAATGACAGGTTTTACGTGTAAATTTTACACTTATTTGCTGCGTCGTCAGAAGAGAATGAATCCATTTTGTGTTATTATAAACAATTAAAAATTAACCAGTAGTTAAAGGTAACGCCACCAGAGTTGAGGCCACGCACACAACATCTCATGTAATGACAGCTGAATTTTGACGTTGTGTTGAAGTTTAACGACAACACAACGTCAAAATCCCGCTGTCATTACAAGAGATGTGGTTGTGTGCGTGGCCTCAACTCTGGTGGCGTTACCTTTAGACATTTCAACCGAAATAAAAATATTTCCCTAGCGGAAAGAACCATAAAAGACAATAAAATAAAAATATTTAATTAAGCCAAGTACAGACGTAAACATAATTGCGTCACTTAACTATTAACTCCACTCTAGCCTCTTAGGAGATTGGGTCTATAATGACTCCCATAAAATTTTTGTTCCGAATTTTCAAGCCCATAACGTTTCTTGTCATCATTTTTCTTCGTCATATTATCGGAAATATTAAACAACATAAATTGGAGTTACGATTTTCATAAGTCATAATTATTTAAGGACTAAATAAGTAAAGTCATCTCATTTAGTGTCATGGAAGCATCACACTTCATAATGTAAAAGGTAATAAAGTCGCTCATAATAATAATTGCAAGGTCTTTTTTCGCAGGTCATAATTATTTTAGGCATAATATTACTTTGTAATAACATTCAATGTCATGGTGGTATGACATTTCATAATATTAAAGGTAATAATCTTTTTCTGTGCTGTCATAAAAAAATCCTAACATCGAAGGCTAAGGCGGGAGCTACGCTACGCTTCGCTCCCGCCTTAGCCTTCTGAACCTAACCTGTCCGAGTCGCTTCTGCCCTGAAAGGTCTTGCTCGCTCGCTTCGCTCGCTCGCTGCCAGCGATATGCCTTACAATGTTTCTGAATAATTATCGATATTCCTTTAGATGTTATAGATTTCGATGTATATGCTTAGTGCATTTTAGGTAATGAAAAATTATGACTAAAAACAATTATTACTTTAAGATATATGCCTGACCGTGTTTCTGAATAATCAACGATATTCCGTTAAATGTTATCGATATCAATATTATGACTTTTTAAAGTTATGAACAATAGGATTATGGATCCTGCAGTTAGAACAAGTAAGAGATACGCTTCAAAAAAATTACGACCATCGATATTTATGAGCAAGAATATTATGGACATCAACTTCCGATTTTCAAAATTCGGATAAAAAAGATTATGGGAAAAAAGGGGATCCCTAGGAGATTATCTACCTTATGTTATTTTCTTTTGATACAAAAATTTAGAAATTCTCTGAATTGGATTTATCCGAGTTTAAAGTTTCTCAATTTCAAGTTATGATATGAGTAGTACCTAATGTTGATCAGCAGATAAAACAACCATCGATACTGCACTGTCGGCATATCTAGTAAGCTATATTCTAGCTAGTTTAGCAATCAAAAATCCTAGGAGCAAACTAAAGATAAAGTTAAATATGTAGAAAAATAAATAAATAAATAAAAAAGGTCAGAAGTATTTACTAGCTTAAGCACCATTAAGATAAGTTATAACTTTATTTACACGTACAACTGATACTGAAATACCAGTTAAAAATGTGGCACATTAGGTATTTAATTTATTTTATTATGCTGTGTACAGTCAGCTACTTTCTTTGTAGTTTATTGGGCACATTTTTGTTTTGGAAAATGTACTTAGGTATTGCTCTGTTTGTAAGCTTTGGACTATCATCTTAAAAACAAGTCTGCATAAATCATACTAGCTGGTGCCCGCGAGTTCGTCCGCGTTAATCATTGATGCCCCTCTCCTATTGGTCGTAGCGTGACTTTATATAGTGCATAGCCTTCCTCGATAAATGGAGTATTTAACACAAAAATATTTTTTCAATTCGAACCAGTAGTTCCTGAGATTAGCGCGTTCAACCAAACAAACAAACAAACTGTTCAGCTTTATAATATTAGTACAGATTATATCATAACTCTGCTGTCGAAAACCAATACTCCCATAGCAGGCCGTCTCGGGTTTTTCACTTTGGTTATGCTTGATAGTATGTACAACTAATTTCAAAATACTTAGGTACGTATCATAAATCATAATATGAAGTAGATAGCTTAAGGCCCCTATTATTGATTAGCTTACAAGGCTGATCTCGAACTTAATTTAGGACTTTCTTTAATGAAATTGAATTACCTACTACGTGTGCGTAGCGTCAGCGTCAGTCGTGATTTTTATGCCACCTATGATTAAAAGGGCACAAAAATACGAAATATCTATTGTAACTTTTCCAGCTAAGTCATTAGGATTGTCATCTTGTAAAATATGTGATGTAGAGCAAACTTTTATTTTAATGAGTCCAAGTGGTACCTATTTATGTAAAAAGCGATAAAGGCAGTCCAAATATACTTAACTTGTTTGATAAACGAGATGCGTATCTTATGAGATATTAGAGACATTGTAAATTAATTTTTCACTTCTAATAGATCGTTTGTTGCAGTAGCTAGTTAGCAGTTACATAGTTTTAGAAAAAAACAACATCATGGATTCTGTTTATGATCGTGCACTATTGGAAGTTGGGGATAATGGATATTTTCAAAAAAAGTTCGACGTGGTTTATAACTGCGTACTTCCATTTCTCTGGATTATGGCATATATAAACATAGTATTGGTTCTCGCCGTTATTCCACACACATGTAAGGTCCCAAATAGGCCTGATAATATTAGTGAGCTAGCGTGGAAAACAAAGTACATTCCCAGGTAAGTATTACAGATAGTTTTATGTCTTTTTCGTTTTCGTTTACCTATACGTCATACTTAACTCGTACACTTTATTTCGTTGATTGGCAGATCTGCAGACATTACAGGACAGTTTAAGTTTGATGACTGTTTAATTTATGTAAATCCCGAAGTGAACAACGATACTGAACGTAAGTAAGCTTGTTTGCAAAATGTAACTTTTTTATTGGGTTTATGATATCGCAAAATATTTTTTTATAGATTGTTATGAATATGAATACGATAGGACGTGGTATGAGTCAACAGTTCCGTCAGACAATGATTGGGTTTGTGATGATGAACTCTATGTGGCTAATGTGTTTGCGTACAGCAGAGCGGGAGAAATAGCTGGATCATTATTTTTCGGATGGTTTGGAGACATGTAAGTCATGCATGCATATCGCTCATGCAGAAGAACACTGACACAATTGCAAATTATTGTCATTTCAAATGTATATTACATAATGTTTAGTTTTGAAATGACAATAATTTTCAATTGTGTCAGATATATCTATATCAGGAAGTAAATAAATGCTAACTAGATACTAGTACTTAAGGGATTAGTACTAGCAATAGTAGTATAGTAGATAATGTACTTAGATACTAAATGGAAAATTTATTTTTTCAGGTATGGTCGTCGTCTAACGTACATCTTTTCCATGGCTTTAATTGTACTGGGTAGAATTATTTCTATTCTTGGCAGCCACATCTTCATTTTGTTTGTAAGTGGCTGTCTAGTTACATGTCTCTCATCATGGTCCGTGGTGCAAAGTGCATTAGTAATATCAATGGAAGTATCATCCACAGACCGACGGGCTGGTGTTGCGACTCTGCGAAATGCATCGTCGAGCTGTGGTATGTGCATCATGCCATTATTGTACTGGTGGCTACGAGACTGGAAACTATTTATGATTGTTACCACTGCATCACAAATTTTGTTTCTTATATTTTCTTGGTAAGTTGTTAACTCGAGTTCTCTAAATATCATATGTATTAGATGGAAACCTGTAACTTGAACCTCTGTTACTCTTGTTTATATTTTGGCTATGTACCTAATATTATTTTTCGTTTTTTAAGGCGTATTTTGGAATCTCCACGATGGCTTTGGATTGCGGGCAAACCAGACGAGTGTATTAAGCAGCTAAAACGCATAGCCGTAGTCAACAACAAAAAGTTAAGCGCTGAAACTGCAAAAGATATCAGAACAATGCCATCAGGTGGACAAATTCAGTCGCTTGGCATTTTTGCACTTTTTTCTAGCTATGCGTTAGCAATGAATACTATTTTGCAGATAATAATATCGTAAGTGATGGTCAGCTTGTAGGCCTACATATGTTGCAAAATTGGAATGTTTTCTACTTTTTTCTTTAGCAACTAACTGTTGCCTGCGACTCTTTCTGCGAAGAATCTGTTTATCGCTATTCTGCTTTTATGCAATTATCGCTATTATGCAATTATCTGGGATAAAAACTATCCTTTATCCTTCCCAGGGTCTCAAAAACTATCTCCATACCAAAGTTCATCTAAATAGATTAAGAGTGAAGAGGTAACAGACAGACAAAGTCGTGTACTTTCACACTTAAATATAATAAATATTAGTAAGAATAGAGGCTTGATGACAAGTTTTGTTTTAATTACAGTTTGTGTGTTACCGTAACATACACAACACTTCTGATGAGTTCTGGTGAGAAATCAGATGGCAATCCATTTCTTGAAACCACCTGGCAGACAATAGCCGAGCTGCCAGGGTTTTTCGCTGGTGCCTGGCTTGCTCAAAATATTGGGCGCCGCCGCACAATGGCTGGATCGTTTATAATATCAACTCTGATATGGATAATAGTCACTTTTAGAGAATATAGTAAGTTTTAGCTATTTACATGCATTTATTTTTAAACAAAAACATGTAGTACATAAACGTGAATATTTTTGTTTTGTTTTAGGTACAAATGGATGGATTCGACAGTACTGGATTGGAACCACCTTCTCTTTTACTAACCGATTACTTGTAACCATCATATATTATACTATAAATTTGTTAAACATGGAGCTTTATCCAACGTGTCTGAGACAATCTGGAATGTCATTAGGGAACGTTTTATCAAGTGGAGGCGCAGCTATTGCTCCTTATATTTTATACCTCGTAAGATTTGTTTCAAAATATTTACTAATTCCATTGACCATTAGCCACTATCCGCGTAAAATAAAGTTCTTACTAGGAGTGTTCCCATTGTACCTTGAAATAAATCGATATGAAAAATAAAAAGTTTAACAGTATACCATTCCCAATAAATACCTACTTGATTAATTTGCTTTTCAGGGACGGCGTGTCAGCCCTAGACTTCCAGGTGTGATTTTGACTGGAGTATCTTTTATCGGAATTATTTCTTCGTTACTACTTCCAGAGACGTTAAACGCAAAACTACCAGAAACTTTAGAAGATGCAAAAAATTTTGGGAGAGTATATTCTTCAGTTCCGAAGCAACCTGAGCGTGAACAACCAGATATTGTACTTGAGTAAAATTGTGCCTGTGTGAATTTTATTTCACATAAATACATTTTACACATTGTATGTACTGATTTGATAATGCAGAGCGCGTATTTTGTCACATAACTATTTAGGTAATTCAAATTATTGGAAGTCCGAAAATTTTACATCATAATTATTCATTAAAGTATAACTAGTACTTGTTACTTTAACGACCGTAGCTCTAAATTATTAGAATTTTTTTTTTGATAATTAGTGTGTTTATCCACATTATTCAAATTCATAATGACATAGAAACACGTATTTTTATACTTATCATAATTTAATTACTAAATACCTATGTTAAGTTTTGTGCTATTTATGTCAATTTGATTTATATAGGTTAGGTTAGTATTGTGTCATGGTGTAAAACTACTTGGAATAGGAGCTCAACGGACCGCGAGGCTGAGCTCCGTCCACCTTTTCCTCCCATTAAGAAAAGTCGTAAGTAAGAAAACTCTACCTACAATTACTTCAAAACGTTTTACTTAAGTGCTTATCCATTATAAGAAGTACAAGTAATGTTCATACTAAAGAAAATTAGCAGATAAAAAAGTATGACCATTGTCTGGTATAAAGGAAAATGTTTTGAAAAACAATTGGTATATGAGTTCAAATATTAATGAAAAATATGAACAAAAAAGTAATGATTAAAATGTGTGTATTTATTTAAGTAAGTATGTATTTATCTATATAAGTATGTTTAACCTTTGTCTAGTACCAATAGTACAAGATTTGCTTAGTTTGGGACTAGGTCAATTAGTGTGAATTGTCCCGTTATGTTTATTCAAGTATTTATAAGATTAATAATATTAATTAAAATAAATAAATAAATATCACGGGACAATTCACACCATTTGACCTAGCCCCAAAGTAAGCTAAGCAAAGCTTGTGTTATGGGTGCTAGGCAATGGATAAACATACTTATATAGATAGATACATACTTAAATACATATTTTGGGGGTAGTTGCAATAGAGAGATCTCTCTCCAGGCAGATGTTATGCCTGGGGACCGAAGTCCAATTAATTAACTAGCTGACCCGACAGACGTCGTCCTGACGTGATGTGATTCAGTCTTCTTACGTTCTTTTCGTTAGAAATGATAAATTAATTATTTCAGTTTGTTTACATCCCATTTGACGATATTTGCAGCAAGCATTCTGTCAATTCTATGTCAAACATCAAAAAAGTTTACATTAAAAAAGTTTAATTATATTGTCCAAAGCGCTAAGGTTAGATTAGAAATAATTTTATATGGTGGTTAAGTATTCTTAAATTTTCTAATTTTCCGCGCAATTTTCTTAATTTTTTCTTTCATAAGAACCTTCTCCTGACAATGACGAACACAACAAAAAAAGAATTAGTGAAATCGGTCCAGCTGTTCATGCGTGATGCCGTGACCAAGGGAAATAGGGATTCATTTTTATATATATAGATACTATTTGTTGTTAAAACAGACTATTATTTATTTTTATTCACTTTAAAACCTAAAAACAATAACAATGAATAAAACTTAACTATAAACTAAATATCTAACTTAAAAACATAATAATAATAACTAAAATTAATTTAAAACTATAGAAATGATTAACAATAAGTACCTACAATAACAATTATCATAAAACTAAAAAACCTTAAAAAATTCAATTTAAAAAAAAAAGCAGTCAGTCAAATAACCCACCCCGGATCGTACCAGGCGCAAAGGTGCCAAATATACCTGACGCATTTCCCCGTTGTACCGCGATAGACAACCTTTGCACCAGGAACGACCCAGAGCGAGGGTCAAGACCTCTCTACGAAGACGGCGCCCCACTTCTTTAAAAAAAAGTTTTGCCTCGGAACCCCAACAACCAGTCGTCTCCACCGCGAGTGGGACAAACAAATAATTGGTGAGCGCCGAGTACTTTTCGCGCCTTTTAATAGCTGCCATTTCAGCAGCCGCTCCCCCCATCCTCAAGTTGCGACCAAGGTGCGAAGAGGCAAAAGTACTGACGCACGTGGCGTCCCAAAGCAAGCACTTTCCCTTTTGCCAGGGCACCAAGATACAAACATACAAGGGACGTTCGCTGAAACAAGAGCCCTGCGGATTATGTCGTTCAGGGCGTGATGGCGCGGAAATCTCTTCGCACAGCGGCAACAACTCAAAGCGTGATGGCCGTTGCTCTCCACCATCGAACCGCAGATGCATAAATGAGGTTCACAAACATCGCAGCCTAGACGGAGTCGTCGAGGAGTGTTCCCAGAGAAGAAGAGTTCATGTGGAGAAGGAAGCGCGTGTAGCCACGCCCCCGACTCTGGTCTAGACACGGCATTAAGCCTCGCCCTATCTACACCAACAGCTCGCTCCAGTAGACTATTAAAAACACGCTTCACCCCAACATCGTCCCACGATCGCTGAATCTGTATATCCTCAGGCAAGGGGGAGCTCGGGTTAAGAGCCAACCAGACCGTACGAGCATCAGAAGCATAAGGTATGGAAGCCTTGTAACCATCAAGAGAAAAAATGTCAGTCACAAGGTCCACGACCCCAGCCGCCGATGCCAGGAAAGCCGGTAGGCTAACGTCCCGCGCGCGCCGTATGCCCAATCCGCCGTTCTTAATGGGCAGAGAAGCGAGATCCCACGGGTCCGAATTGAGGGAGACATTCAATATAGGTACACTCAACCGTATCCCTCAACACGGAGTCAAACAAACAAGTACAAAGCCAAGTTGGAACTGTGCGCAGGAAATAAGAAGTCAGCTTGGGGACTGCAAAGCAGACACGCAGCAAAAGCAGGGCAACGTGGGCCGGTAAATTTTTGAGCCGATCCTTAGCAGTTAAAAGAAGCTGTCGCCTGACTTCAAAGGCTTCAGGAATAGCTTCCTGGAAAATAGGAGAACCCAAAAGGCTGAAAGTTTGAGCTGATAACTGTTTGAGGCCGGGAAGTATAGTACTAAAAGAAGGAAAGAAATCACGAGATTCTGTGCTACAGGGGAAAAACTCACATTTACTTGTATTGACCTCTAATCCCAGATCTCGTAAACGTTGAAGGAGAGTTAACAAATCTTGCCGTACGCTCTCGGGCTTTCCTCCGAGGATACCATCATCCAGGTACCAGATATTCAAGGGAGATTGGAGGTCCGATATGGCCTTATGGATGGCAATACTGAAAGCTAGTGGACCTAGAGGGTCCCCCTGCTGTGCACCGACCTGGGAAAGAATAAGTGACTGATCAAAGAAGAGATTAGAAGGCGACGAGTAAACTTGGAAAAGGAAAGGATAGAGAGAAGGCACCCTCTCCCTGACTTCGCTGAGGAGAACATCACGCTCAACAGAATTAAAGGCATTTTTAATGTCCAATTTTATAATTACGCAGTCAGAATTCCTTGCGTCTAGTGAGAACGCTCGAGCCGCATGAATAGCTGCCTCGCAGCCTAACCTTGTACCAAATCCCAGCTGGTAAGGCTGCAGGTACGAACCCATTTCCTCTCTCACAGCAAAACACCCGAGTTTGGCAGTCAAGCGACGAAAAGTACTACCCACAGCAATGGGTCTTAAACCGCCATCCTTCTTTGACACCGCGCACAAGGATGCTCCGTAAAGATAAGGACAGATCACAGTATTCAACTTACCACCGAGTAGAAAGTTACATAATTGACAACCCTTCATTTTTTTAACACATGAAAATTACTGCAGGAATCGAAATAGTTTCGCTTCCTGAACACGGAAAAATATTTATTATAATTTATTTCTCCATATTTAAAAAAATGCAACAAATTTTAAAACATATATGTACTTACAAATACATCCACAGAATAGATATGTTTCCTTTACCCTTTTCACTAGAAAAAAGTGCTGTCATAATTTTAAATTAGATAACAACCTTAACGTCAAATTTACGTCATCACTTTTTTTTAATAGAGACTAGACAAAAGTAATGGATCTATTCTATCGTTGCGCTCTTTTAGAATAAGCACATCTTTAAAAAATTGTAACAAATTAATTAATAATCCTAGTGAAAATTTAAAACTATTAGCGTCTTTCTCTTTCCAAACAGAATACACAGAACGAATCAAATTATAGTCTTAGAAATATGAAATGTTGTCAATTTAGTCAGGCTCCCGAGCAACCGTACCCCGTTATCACTGGCTGAGCCGGAAGTAAGCTCCTTAAGGTGCACAGGGCGAATGCCATCCAAACCACCCGCAGAGCCACTGTTGAAGGAGCCAAGTGCCTGCGTAACGTCTTCCACCTTTACCTCCAATGCAGAATCGGTTCTATCTGGTTCCGGTGGAAATGTCAAAATGCGAGATGGTGACGGGTGCTTCGACTGCAAGGCGGCAAGTGTGTCAGGGTTCGACAGAGCGACTCCATCATCTGACATAAGCAACCTGACGGCTCCCCTTAAGTCCCCCTCAAAAACTTTTGACTGTATAGTCCTAATAACTGAAGGAGGCCTCGAGAATACCATCTCCACGTTCTCGCTGTCCAAATGATCCGCCAGTGACCCAGCTGCCACGACATTACGTTTCACCTTATATATGGATTCGATAAAACATGTTATTTATTTATATAGATACTTAATTAAAATAATTCACCTCCTTAGAAAATTATAGGTACTTATCACCAGAATTGAGCAAATAAAAAGTTTTAACTTACGCCCATGGCTTCTCTCCTGTTCTAGAGCTCGCTATTTCGTAAGAATTTTCCACAACCTAAATTTTCAAGTTTTAGTAGTTAAAGCTGTGCCTTGATTATGTCAATCATTTAGTCATTCAATTGTCTTATGTTTTAAACGTATACAGAGATCAACTATCGAAACAAAGTCCAGACGCCTTAGGCTGTGTTCAGACCAAACCGACTGTCGGCCGCCGAATGTGAGCGCGCATTACGCAGTTTATTGTATTTCCATACATATTCATGTTTTTCGTTCACACCTAACCGACAATACGCTATTACGCTATGCGTAGTCGCTGACCAATCGCCGACATAAAATACCGTACAAATAACGTTCATACTGGGGCTCACAGTGAGCCTGCTCACATTCGGCGGCTGACAGTCGGTTTAGTCTGAACACAGCCATATAGTCTAGTCAGAGTACGAAGACCTTCGAAAATTGCTTTGGTGCAAGCAAAAAGCTTTAAGGTGACGAAGACGAACCTTTTCTTTCTTACCCCGACTGTAGGTACATCTATAGGTACTTATACTTGGAATCATAAGTCGTTTTTACCAGTTCTTTCTGTGACACATGGTATAGGATGAAAGTAGAAAGAGATGGTAAATGCGATTGCGAGCGTCTGCGCATCCGACAATACGGCCTCAGATCGGTTTACACCGTGGAAAACGTGGACATTTATAAAACCGATACAAATTTTTAGTAATGAACTAGCGACCCGCCCCGGCTTCGCACGGGTGCAATGCTGATCACATTAGAAACCTCTAAAATTATCAGTGTTTTTCTACTATATTATGCATGTATACATATAAACCTTTCTCTTGAATCACTCTATCTATTAAAAAAACACATCAAAATCCGTTGCGTAGTCTTAAAGATCTAAGCATACATAGGGACAGACAGACAGCGGGAAGCGACTTTGTTTTATATACTACTTATCTAGTGACTAGTAAAATACGTTGTTGCTTTGCAAATACGACTAATTCTTTAATGTTGCCAGTTCATATACTTAATATTTACCCTTTAATTGGGGTTAAGTTAAGGGCGTTATTTTCATTAGTATCACATTAGATCACATTAGTACCAGTACCAACTGTCAAAAGTGTCACATTTAAGGCCACCACAAACAGAAGCGCGGGGCGCCGACGGAGCGCAGCGCGGTCAATAACACTGATAAATCCAGCAGCTTTCGGTTTGTGGTGGCCTTTATAAAGGAAGGCACAGACTTGTACCTTTAAGCATTAAGGTAGAATTCTAATAAGTAGTATTATTACATTAATAATGCTACTTGGAACTTGTTACTGCCATTGATCATTCAATCAATAACCCTGGAAACAAACGTGACAAAACAGTAGTAAATAGTAGTTAAGTACTATGAAATGTGTGTGAGTGTTTAGAAAGGGTCAAACAGTATTATCGTGAATAATAATTTTATTTCGTTTTCGTGAGTATCGACAGTTAAGATATTTTAAACCGAAGACAAAACTTTGGCAGGCTGCTTGTGCGGCTGCGCGAAATGTAGTTCCGCTGTCCGGCGCTAGGTAGCGTGGCGGTAGTGCTGCTACATCTCTCCCCTCCAGAGACCGGCTACGGGCGATAATAATGAGGAAATTTAACTTGTCTGCCCGATCTAGTAAGCTTTACTTGCTTTTCCGTCTCTTTCTTCTGCTCTGCTTGTGGTATTTGTTTACCTGCAGGTTTTGTAACAGTTGGGGAAGTGTCTGTTTCGAGTATGTACGCTGGTTTTATTCGGTCTATTGAAACTGTGACTGTCTTGCCGTTAACTCTAATTTTGAAAATCTTTTCACCTCTTTCTATCACTGCGTGTGGTCCCGTGTACGCAGGCGTTAGTGCGCCACGTAGAGCGTCATCTCTTAAGAAGACATGAGTTGCGGTACCCAAATCTTTAAAAATAAATATTTTTCTCTGACCATGTCTTGTAGTAGGTACAGGTTGCAGTTGCTGGGTGATGTTACGCAATCGTGCAGTGAAATTGGTGGTGTCTGATGTAATTTCTGTGCTGGGTTGAAAGAATTCCCCGGGCAGTCTCAATGCCTCTCCGTATACAAGTTCTGCCGACGATGTTTGTAGGTCTTCTTTGAACGCGCTTCTTATACCAAGTAGAACTAAGGGTAAGGCTTCTGTCCAGTTATTTTGCGCGTGACAGACGATAGCGGCTTTCATTTGTCTATGGAATCTTTCAATGAGTCCATTACAGGCGGGATGATATGCAGTGGTCCGTCGGTGGTGAAAACCTGCTATTTTCGACAAGTGGTTGAAGAGTGATGATTCAAATTGAGCTCCACGGTCTGTTACTATGACTTCAGGGCAACCAAATCGAGATATCCAAATGTTGAGTAAGGCTTTTGCTACTGTTTCAGCTGTGATATCCATCATGGGAATAGCTTCAGGCCAGCGGGTAAATCGGTCAATGGCTGTAAGGCAGTAACGATATCCTTGAGATGGTGGCATCGGTCCGACTATGTCGATATGCACGTGTGTGAATCTCGCCTTGGGTAAATTGTAAGTCCCTAAAGGCGCTTGTACGTGTCTTGTTACTTTTGACCGCTGACATGCTGTACACGCTCTTGCCCATGTACGACAATCTCTGTTCATATTCGGCCAAACAAAACGCTCAGAAACAAGTCTTACAGATGTTCTGATTCCTGGATGACTAAGCGAATGTAGGCTGTTGAATACTTGTCTTCGAAATCTTGGCGTTACGTATGGTCTGAGAGATGAGGTGCTGTTGTCGCAGTATAGCTGAGTGAGGGAACCGGGTATCATCATTTTCTTTAGTGTGATGTTATAGGTTGTGTCACCGCTCAAAATTTGCTTCAACTCTTCGTCCTCAATTTGAGATTCAGCCAGTTGTAATAAGTCTACTGGTTTCTCAAGTTCTTCTATTCTCGATAAAGTATCTGCAACGACATTATCTTTACCAGAAATGTGTCTAATGTCTGTCGTGAATTGTGAAATCAGATCAAGATGGCGAAATTGTCTCGGTGAACATTTTGATTTGTTTGAAGTGAAAGCGAAACATAATGGCTTGTGATCTGTGAAAACAGTGAATACTCGTGCTTCCAGCCAATGTCTAAAGTATTTAATGGCGTTGTATATTGCGAGAAGTTCACGATCATAGGGTGAGTATTTCTGCTGAGCTGGACTGAGTTTCTTGGAATAAAATGCCAATGGTTGCCATGAATCTCCTTTTCTCTGTTGTAGGACAGCGCCTAAAGCTGTATCTGAGGCGTCCGTGACAAGAGCGAGGTTTGCTCCGCAGTCTGGGTGTGCTAGGAGAGCTGCTTCGCATAGGCTTGACTTACATTCCAAGAAAGCGTCTAAAGTGTCATTCTTCAAATCTATTGGATGTGATCCTTTTACAGAACCAATCAGAAGTCTATTCAAAGGACTTTGAATTTCGGCTGCTCGTGGGATAAATCGGCGGTAGAAATTTATCATGCCTAAGAATCGTCTCAACTCCTTGACAGTCTTGGGTGCTGGGAATGACTTTATGGCTTCAATTTTGTTCTCTAATGGCTTCGTACCTTCAGCTGTGATATGATATCCAAGAAATTTTACCTCTTTGACTGCGAATGTGCATTTACATGGGTTTATGACAATGCCATATTCCTTCAGCTTGGTAAATAGCTGTCTTAAATGGTCTTCATGTGTTTTTTCATCTGGTGAAAATATTAAAAAATCGTCCAAATATGTAAAAACAAAATCTAGGCCTCTTGTCACTTCGTCAACAAAACGTTGAAAAGTTTGTGCGGCATTTCTAAGACCAAATGTCATGAAAGGGAATTCGTATAATCCAAATGGTGTTGTGATAGCCGTTTTTTCTATGTCATTAGCGTTCACTGGAATTTGGTTGTACGCTTTGACAAGGTCGATGGTCGAAAAAATTTTGCTGCCAGCCAGGTTATGGGCAAAGTCATGTATGTGACGTATGGGATACCGGTCTGGAACGGTTCGTGCATTCAGTTGTCGGTAATCTCCACAGGGTCTCCAGCTATTATCTTTTTTAGGTACCAAATGGAGTGGCGATGACCAGGGACTTAATGATGGTCTTGCAGTTCCACTCTTGATCATTGACTCAAATTCTTCCTTAGCAATTTTGAGTTTGTCTGGCGCTAATCGTCTAGGTATGCAGTGAATCGGTGGGCCATCAGTCGTTGTGATGAAATGTACCGTATTGTGCTTTATTTCCCGATGAATGCCAGGGGGACGTGTTATTTCCGGGTAATCTTGAAGGATGTCGTTGTATTTTGATTCTCCAAAGAGTGTTTTGACAGAAGATATAGTATCCGCCATGGCGTTATAAATGGCTGTTATTGAAAGTGCCGTTGTGTTGTCTAGCAAGCGTTTGTTTCGGCAGTCGACGGCTAAATTGTAGAAAGATAGGAAGACGACACCGATTATTGCTTTAGTGACGTCAGCCACGACGAATTGCCATCTAAATTCTCTTCGGAGACCAAGATCTAGGTTGAGTTCAGTATAACCATATGTGCTGATTGTAGATCCATTTGCGGCATATAGTTGGTATGTGGTTTTAGGTCGGTATTCGCGTAGTGCAGATCGTGGAAAAACGCAAAGATCGCTTCCTGTATCGACGAGAAATTGCATTTTTGTACGTTGATCTGTGACAAATAAGCGACCGGAACTGTGGCAATCGCTGGCCGCCATTATCGATTGCCCGGTGCGTTTCCCGAAGCAAAGTCGCACGGCTTCACGCATTTCGTTGCTAGCGATTGGAACTTTGAATGGTACCAACATACAGGATACTTGCGGTAGCTTGACTGCGAGCGGCTGTGACTACGTGCTTGACGTTGGCTCTTGCTGCGACCGCGATACTGCTGGTTGCCTCCGCGTCTTGACTTTGAGCGGGATCTCGAGTGCATTTCGGTCGTCAAGGCGTGCACTTGTCTGGAAAGCTCGGCAATCTGGTTTGCCATCTGATCCAAAGCAGGACTAGTTGAGGTACTTGCTATTTGGTGCATACCGGCCAATCCAGGAGAAACGTCCCAAACTCTGTCTGCTGCTTCAGCTAGTTCATTTAACGAGGAGTGCGGTTGCGAAGTTATGAGCACTTGGATGCTTAGAGGTAAGCGACTGGTCCAAATAGCCTTCAAAATGTCCTCAGGAACGTCTGGACCGGCGATATGTTGAAGGTGTCTAAGGAACTGCGACGGCTTTCGGTCGCCTAGCTGCTCATGCATTAATAACTTCTGCAAATCCTTCTCTCTGGAGTTTGTGAGGCGTTTGATAAGTTCGCTTTTCAGTTTCTCATATTTATTAGTAGTGGGTGGATTTACAATGATGTCCTTGATTTCCGCTGCGTATTGGTGTTCCAGTTGCGAAAGTACGTAGTGGAATTTCGTCGCATCGGTCGTTATGTTTGACAACGCAAACTGGCCTTCTACCTGGGCAAACCAAACGGCGGGTTCTTGTGGCCAAAATGGTGGTATTTTTACTCCGACTCGAAAGGATTCAGTGCGAAATGGAAAACTATTTTCAATTTTTTCATGTTCGGCATCTGACATTGCGTTTGAAAATTCGTCTTTGTTCGTCGACATTTTCGAAAACGATTTGCAGACTTACGAATTGTGTTCGATCCTTGATTATTCTTCCATAAAAGGCTGCGTCTTTTTTCAATCTAGGGCGTCACCAGTTTAGAAAGGGTCAAACAGTATTATCGTGAATAATAATTTTATTTCGTTTTCGTGAGTATTGACAGTTAAGATATTTTAAACCGAAGACAAAACTTTGGCAGGCTGCTTGTGCGGCTGCGCGAAATGTAGTTCCGCTGTCCGGCGCTAGGTAGCGTGGCGGTAGTGCTGCTACAAGTGTGGCTTAAAACATTTATCTTGGACGTCTTATTTTTCGATTAAATGAAACATGGACCAGTAGTTAAAGTTTTGGTTGTCTTTAGTTAACTCAATTTGAAATTTTATATATAAAATTTGGTTTCACTTTTGGTGGATAAAAAAAAACAATAGACTAACATAGATTAATGTATTGTAATGATAATAGACAAGATAAATCGAAATCGCACAAATGTCAAAGTGATAGCATAGACGTCTAATATAAATACCTTCAAATTAATTAAATATTTAATGAAATTATTAATCATTGAGCTACTGCGATCAAATCTAACTCCAAAACTTATAGTTGATATACAGTTTATGTGATAATATCTATTATAGTTATGATAGTTTAACCAAAATTAGTATACGCGCACAGGGCTTCAAGAGTACAGAGAAACTCCTCAAATCGCGCTCGTCGTTTTCAGTACAAATAGCTTTTAAATCGTCTCACTTTGTCTCCACTGGATCCCGACCCGACGGCGAATATGTCGGGTGACCACAAAACCCTAATAAAGGGGAGTCCTTCACAGTATGTGAAGCTAAATGTTGGCGGGACGCTTTTTTACACCACTATTGGTACCCTGACCAAGAGTGACAACATGCTGAGGACCATGTTTAGTGGCAGAATGGAAGTGCTCACTGATTCGGAGGGTGAGAGCTTATTATCCGCTTATTACTTGTATTACAAAAGTGTGACTGTGTGTTTGTTTTAGTTAGAGATAAGATTAAGGCTGAATAGTTTGACTATTAGTCGCCCTATTTAGATACGCCAATGTATCTAAACACTTAGTTGATTGGTTAATTTAGTTTTTTATTCTTCACTTGGCTTATCTATTAACAGCTATGATTTTAATTGGGGCAGAAGTTTGTGTGACGACTCATGATAAAGTGCAAAAATTGCTGTCTCTCCTGTAAACTTTCCTGTTTCAGTTTTGTTAACAATTTAACAGTTACAACACTTGCAACTACCATATTGAGCTTTAATTTCATGGCCCTGTAATCTTATGCATTGGTATCCTTAGTTGATACTCCTCTTCAACATTATTTTGTTTATCCCTATTAATTTTTTGTTTTTCAGGTTGGATATTGATAGACCGCTGCGGCAAGCATTTTGGTACAATACTGAATTACCTGCGGGATGGCACGGTGGCACTCCCAGACACTTACCGTGAAATCTTGGAGCTGTTAGCAGAAGCAAAATATTTCTTGATAGAAGAGTTGACCGATTCATGCCAGCAAGCATTGACTAAAAAGGAAAGGGAAGCCGAGCCTATATGCAGAGTACCTCTGATCACATCTCACAAGGAGGAACAGCTGCTTATTATGTCTACTTCAAAGGTTTGTGTTATGCTTGTGTTCTAAGTTTCTTTCTAACTACATGTGGAATTTTTGAGGCATTATAGGCTTGCAAAAATTGGGACAATACAATAACAATATCTTATGTCTCTCCAATATAATTTTTGTTGGTAAAAATAACTTTCTGCTAAGTTTCTTGCCATGCATTCTTCTTGGCAATGGCCTTCCCAAAAGAGCTTGTAGTATAAAAAATAGACATCGAAAAGAATCCTTTGTGGCTTACTTACAGAATAAACATTTTGATATATTAATTCACTTTACATTAATAATTATGCTCTAATCTCAAAGAAGCCGAGTGGTATTATGTTATGACATATTTTGTAATTCTGAAGGATGTATTTTTACTTCCAGCCTGTTGTAAAATTGCTCATAAACCGACACAACAACAAGTATTCATACACCAATACCTCTGATGACAATCTGCTCAAGAACATTGAACTATTTGACAAGCTCTCCCTGCGCTTCAGTGGACGGGTTCTTTTCATCAAAGATGTAATTGGCTCCAATGAAATATGCTGCTGGTCTTTCTTTGGACATGGCAAGAAGTGTGCTGAGGTCTGCTGCACATCTATTGTCTATGCCACAGACAAAAAGCATACAAAAGTTGAATTTCCTGAGGCTCGAATTTATGAAGAAACCCTAGGCATTTTGCTGTATGAGAGTAGGAATGGACCGGATCAGGACTTGATTCAAGCAACATCGTCACGCGGCGCCGTGGGCGGCCTGTCCTGTACTAGTGATGAAGAGGAGGAGCGCTCCGGGTTGGCCCGTCTTCGCTCAAACAAGCAGAATAACCAATCTTAGCGGTTACAGTCAGGCTTGGCGCGCCTTCGTAGCTCTAAACGGACAAATGTCTGATACCAAGCCGGCTACTTCTTGCCCTTTTGCTGGCTGCCGTGCTTTGGTCTTTAGATTGGAAGTTGTAAGCTGTGCCCCCTATCTTGTGGGCCCTTTCTACATCTTTGAGCTCTCTTGGAAATGTGAATGCAATGGGAAGGAATGGTTCTAGCAAACGAGGCAGTTATGATATTCCAAATAAACTGGTACTTATTTGATGGACAACTTTATGATGTTATGTGTTTTCATGTCAGTTTTGCGTTAAGTGAACATTATGCATGAAGTAAAAAAAAAAAAAAAGTGTTGAATATGATGAAATAGTGCAAAAAGTGACATAGACTATTTTATTGTTATAAAGTCCATACCTAAAATAGTATATAATGTCTAGTATACGATTTAAAATAATTATATCAAACAAATCTATGTACCTATCTATTTGTTGTATGCTTAAGTGTGCATGTTGTAATGTAGGAACATCTTTTCCATTTTCACTGTAGGTGTTTACTAGAGATGTTTGTGTCTAGATGCAAGACAAATTGCGTTTAGGGCGTGTAATATTTGTGCATGAGCATTCAGTACATACCTTAATTTAATAGAAAAAAATATGTTATGCTTTGACACATGCAGCTCAACAAAATTGCCAAATGGATGTTCTATAGATGTTAGGTGAAAATTATGAATTGTATTTTTCTCTTTCCTAGATAGATGTATCTGCTATGAGTTGGCAATAAATGCTTACACCCCACCATACATATTAACGGAAACCTGTATTTTGGCCGATTATTATGTCTTGTCAGTTCTACATATAATTTATTGTCATAAGACTGATTTCTATTTGTTGACAAGAGCCAAAAACAATACCGCGCCACTTAGTGTATTACCAGAATCCTGCCAATTTACATTTATTCTAGTAATTGATATGAGCACGTAAAAAAGTGCCACAGCACTAAACACAGCTGATTTATATATGATGATTATTGATGAAAATAAGGCGCAATGTAGCTTAGTTTATTACAGATATTTATGTTGCAATCTAGTCGAGTTGTGTTCCACACTTTCAAAAAATATAATTTATTAAATAGATGCAGCGGGAATATTATCCCACTATATTGAAATTAGCATGTTGCATTGATGAACAATGCCGAATGGTATTAAAATAATAAATTTAATGTAAGAGCAGAGTCTGCCTACTCAAGTATTAGGCATAGTATTCTAATATTTATGGATGCCTAGATGAAAGCCAATTATGCCATTTATGTGACTTGCTAAAATGAAGCTTT
This sequence comes from Archips xylosteana, assembly GCA_947563465.1. Taxonomy (NCBI): domain Eukaryota; kingdom Metazoa; phylum Arthropoda; class Insecta; order Lepidoptera; family Tortricidae; genus Archips; species Archips xylosteana. The sequence continues at coordinate 10,103,710 of OX387347.1, read as the reverse complement.
CATTTAGACAACAATCCCAGCTCTTGTATAATCTATGTTATCCTATTGGTGTATTTAATTGGAGTATTGTATAAAATCTGTTCTATTTCAATTGTCTAATTTTTATGAAGTAATTATATGCTCACTATTTAGCTGTCTTTTGGCTTTTTATTAGATTAATCCTAAATCATTTATAATTTTAACTGATTGAAGAAAAGGGTTAAAAAAATCTTGATATTTATTTGTTTATTTATTCGTAAATAAAAATTACAGCATTACAGTATAACACCTTATACCAATGCGCAGTAAAATTAAAAAATATAAATAGAAAGACACAAAAACTTACCTAAATATTACGACTATTTAGGGATTTTTGATAGACGTCTTTGTCGCTTCCCTAAAACGACAGAACACAACACCCTCTGGCCAGAAGTTTGAGCGCAGGAACATCTGCTGGTGCTTGGCAGGCACTTGGAGCCAATAACTTCCAATTAAAATAAATTTAATTGGAGGAAATATAAGTGAGTGAAACAGAAAACAGTAAGATCTTAAAAAATAATGTCTAAATTGATACTCAGTTGTTCAGTAATCTGGTAGTAAATCTGAAAAATCTCAATCCCACTAAAAACATTTTCATGTAAAACTAGCGACCCGCCCCGGCTTCGCACGGGTGTAATTATGCATGTATTATACATATAAACCTTCCTCTTGAATCACTCTATCTAAAAAAAACCGCATCAAAATCCGTTGCGTAGTTTTAAAGATCTACAATACACAGAACCACATAGACACAGAGATACATAGGGACAGACAGCAGGAAGCGACTTTGTTTTATACTATGTAGTGATGTTGACAAGACAAGACCATATTCATATTCCTTGCATTGTCAAAAAAGATGTCAGATCTCATATAGCGCCAAGCTTCCTAACTCTACACGCCCTAACTTCACAAACTTTACACCTTAGCTTCACCTTGGTCAACATATCTGGCTTAGCTGTATGGCTACCATCACATGTAAAGTGAAAATTTTATTCTTGTTTATTTATAATAATTTATTGTTGTTTATTTTATTACTTTTCGATTATACAATAATTCTTGTAGTAGCCAAATGGCCAAGCTAAGCCACATACCTATTTTGACTAAGGTGTAAAGTTTGTGAAGTTAGAACGTGTATATAAAGTTAGGGAGTTTGGCTCTTTATGAGATCTGAGAACTTTTTGACAGTGCAAGGCATATGGTCTTGTCTTGGCAACATTTTACATGAAAATGTTTTTGGTGGGATTTCACTTCTTATTGTAATTTACACAAGACAATTTATTTTTTCAAAAGTTCTAAGTTTTACAATTTTTTTGTTGTCTGTGTAATTAATTATACTAGCTTACGTACAAAATTTCAGCTTTCTAGGACTTCAGGAAGTACCCTAAGAATTTTGATGATCATCAGTGAGTCAGTGACGAAATCAGGGCTTTTTAGATATCAATGAAATTTACAGTATAAGAGCTATGCAATTGGAACTATATTTTTATTGAGTCTACGATTGACATCATATCCTGAGAATTTTGTTTATCTAGTATAATCCAAACTCAAGTTATGATTCATCATTCAAAATGAGACCAATCTCATTTTTTGTTTATTACTAACTACATTAGGGCAGTAGACTTCAAATAAAACAATGCATTAAACTGATATTTCTGTGAGATTTTTATTATAACATTCTAGGCTGCAAAGTGGAGCGCCTGTTTTGGAGCAATTATATTTTTTAACATTATCACAGCCACCAACGCCACACTTAATGGGTTTTGGTGCTTCCCGTGGGGGCATGGCCTTTAGAGGGAAGGGAAGCCCTGGTGGTAGAGATAGTGATATTTCAGTGACACTGTTTTTATAAACCATAGTGGGTTCTTGCCGTTTCGCTGGTCGGCCCCTTTGAGCATTCTTTAAATTTTTTGAATCTTGTTTTTTAAGGAGTCGATCCATGGTTTTCTTCTTGTCCTTTTCACGTTTTTCATCAGCTAGTTGCTTACGTTTTTGCGACTTGATTGCTGCCTTTTGTATGGCTTCAGCGGTCATTACCTTTTCTTTGTAGCCTGATGGGAGAGCGAGCAGGACTTCACCTCCAGGGCTGGTGTCTTTATCGTTGCCTCTCTCATACATAGCCCTTTGCCTAGCTGTCATCATTTTTGGATCTTTAGGTTTTATTTTCTTCAATTCTTCATCAACCTGCACAAACAAAAGAGTAATGGAGTATTGTAAACTAACTCAGGCCAGTAATGGCTTCAATATATTGCTTTTAGAACTGTGGAAATGGCCTCTCAAACAGAGGATCTTGGGTTTGAGTCTGGGCTTGCACCCCTAAATTTTTGGAATTACATCTGAAATTTACCATGAGCTTTATGGTGAAGGAAAACATCATGAGGAAACCTGCACACACCTCCAAAGAGATTCAATGGTGTGTGTGAAATTCCCAATCCGCGCTGCACCTGCATGGGAACTGTAGCCTAAGCCCCCTCATTCTGACAAGAGGCTTGTGCCCTGCAGTGGAATATAGGCTGTGTTGATGAGAACTACAAATTTAACTTGCTAAAGTAAAATATTCCATTTCAGTCTATACTCTGTTTAAAACCATGTTGTTGAATTTTTCCAAAATTGGTTTCTTTGTACTGAAAATGAGCCTAGTCACAAACATCCAACTGTTTGTAACCAAGTGATCTGTATGAAAATACAAATACAAGATATAGTGCAACACATAACACTTTAGGTTTAGGACATAACACTTTGGGAAGTCACAGTAAGTAAAAGTATGAAAACAAATATTACCTCTTCTAGTTTACCCGATTTGATTGCATCCAGCCATCTCTCTTCCTCACTAGAAGTGCCACTTTCCCGACCTTTTTTCTTTTTCTTTGTTACCACTTTAGGAGGAGTACTTGATGATGAGCCTGGCATGGATCTTCTGGAGTCTGAAGACGACTTCATAGTTTGCGCTTTCAGAAGGTCCGCCGCCGAAGTTCCGGGCAAGTCTTTACCAACCTTCAATTTGTTTTTGAAAGGTTTTTCCACCGCATCCTCGTAGGAAACATCGATGGAAGTATCGCTGTCATACTCATTTTCCAGCTTTCTTCTCTTATGTTTTTTGTGTTTGTGCTTTTTGTGTTTCTTCTGCGGAGGTGTATCTGAAAATGTTGGATCGATGTATCAGAATCTATGGCCTGTAATTTGTATTAAAAAGAAGCTTTACGCTTAGATTTGTCGTTACCTATGACTATTTCATCTTCTGTAGTACTTGGCTCACGCAATCTTCGTACCATTATTTAAGATATATTACTGCTACTTTGTTAAAATATTACCAAATGGTATTTATAAATTCTATTTCTAAATCTAAATGTGATCGAAGGAGAAATTGATGTGCAATTCAGACGAACAAAACAAAATTATGTACCCGTCAGTGAACTGTCACTGTCAAAGTGACAATCTAGTGACGTGCTGTTTGAGCTATGGCGATTAATGCTAAAAATATTACAATTCTTCTAAACGACACATTTATGTAAATGATGTTGGCGGGTAAACCAACTAAAAATGGGTTGGCTAAAGCCATTTATAAATTAAAAAGAAAACTTTTTCTTTTTTATTAAGACAAATGGCTTTTTCAAAAAGTTTTTGAGATTAAAACACCAGCAATGATTTTGTATGCAAGAAGGTATATTTAAAAAGGTTTCTTTCGTGTAATTTGTTAATTTCAAAAGCAAATCTATACTTATACTTATCTATACTAATATTATAAAGAGGAAAGATTTGATTGTTTGTTTGTTTGCATTGAATAGGCTCCGAAACTAATGGACCGATTTCAAAAATTCTTTTGCCGTTAAATAGCTACATTATCACTGAGTGACATAGGCTACTTTTTACCGCGGGAAAATACCTCTTCCCACGGGAAAATTGATTTATCGCGGGCGAAGCTGCGGACGGAAGGCTAGTAATATTATAAAGAGGAAAGATTTGATTGTTTGTTTGTTTGCATTGAATAGGCTCCGAAACTACTGGAACGATTTCAAAAATTCTTTTGCCGTTAGACAGCTACATTATCACTACCTAACATAGGCCACTTTTTACCGCGGGAAAATACCTTTTCCTACGGGAAAATAAATTTATCGCGGGCGAAGCTGCGGACGGAAGGCTAGTAACTAATAAAGTGATTGTATTGTGCGATACGCAGTTGTATAATTTTCACAATAAAATAAAGCTTTGACTTTTTGTGCCATGTAGCCCATGCACCTATTAATGGTTTACTGGGACTTTTGCTATTAGGGTCATACCTACTCGATTATAACTATGAAATTCAATACACTATGAAACAAACAGAAAATTGATTATAATACCAAAGTCCAACTCACAGAAATATTTGATGCTTTTAAAGGTTCTGAACTTCAAAAGTAAAAATTAAACCCTTGTAAGATCATTCAGTTTCACTTTTTTAATAACTTTAATTTCAATAAGTACTTACTGTACTAAGTAGATGAAAAAAAACCCGCAAGTATAATTCCCGTTCCCATGGGAATTCCAGGAAAATATATATCTTATGTCACTCTCGGAACTGAGACGAATCTAATGACACCTCACACTTCAAAATCCATTGAGCCGTTTAGGCTGTAGGGCGTTACAAAGAATGATACATAATTGGGATGCACCAAAAAAAATAACCTATAGTTTTTATATTTTTATTGGAAAGAATAGGATATTTTAAGACACCATTTTCATCGATTTTGAATTTGGTTGAGTATTTAATTTTTTATATTTTTTTTTAGAAATACGTTGGATGACGTCACAGTGAGAGAGCCACGTTCCATAGCCTAGAAAAATTCAAGTCGTACATAACATAATCTGTGGCACTACCACGGCACTACTGAGACCCTACTACGAAGTGCATAATTCGAACTTCGTTTCATGCCGTCCCGCTCACGCTAATATGATTTGACACGAAAGTGAGAGGGATGATACGATACGAACTTCGAATTTTGTAGTAGTGCCCCTGGCCCTATACTACGAAGCGCGAAATTCGAACTTCGTTTCATGCCGTTCCGCTCACGCTAATGGTATTTATTACGAGAGTGAGAACCGAACTTCGAACTTCGAATTTCGTAGTAACCCCCCTGATTTGTCTTGTCACTGTCAATATTACAAGCACGGCTTAGGGTCCTAAATGAACCATGACAAAATAGTTTTATTTATTTCTCTTCTTTTAGCTTCGATTATTCCTGTTTGTTTTATGGTGTGATAGTAAATAGATATTTTTTATTAAAATCTGATATTTAAATTCTTTCATATTTACTTGTAACGTAGTAATTTAATAATTAAATTTGTAAAAATACATTGCGAGTATTGTATACATTTCGGACTTTATGATAAATGACAACTGTTTAAAGCCAGGTGTGCATCATGTGATTAAAGTTCTGTCTTTGTCACTCTTTGCTATTATAAGCAGGACAGCAACATTTCAAACTGTCAATTTGCTTTAGAGTGTAGACCTGCTTTATATCTGCCTTTGTGACGATTCACTGCAGGGGTCAAATGAAGGTCATTACTTAAATTTTCTTTATTTAATTCAGATTATCATATTTTTGGAATCTGATTTCTGAAAACGCTTCACAAAGCCTATTTCTCCAAACGGTTTTCGATTTATTATACGTTGCCAAAAATTGGGACATCCCAATTACATAAATACATACGCTCGAAACATAGCCTCCTTCGATGATTCGATGAAAATAAGGGTTTGTACATCAGGGGACAGTTTTGCTAGTGTCCAGTCTAGTGTATTCTTAACTCGTGTGTGGCACAATAATTTTGTCTCCGAATCTACTATTTAAATATATCTTCTAATGTAACATCTTTAAGCGACTAATTCCCTTTGGTTAAATATTTTTTTGTATTTTTTTTATATTTTTATCATTGAGGAATAATGTTATACAACCATTTTCTGTAGTCGGACTTAAAAATAAACAGCTAATAGCGGAGACATTCCAAAAAAACTCATGTCTTTCATTTGATCTTCAAATGACGTCATCAAAGGTTCAAAGGCATTTTTCTTTTACCTTTGCTCTCACGCTTCACTTAAAAAACAATGTCAATGTCTGTCATAACGTCATTTAAATTTCAATAGGATAGGAAACTAAACAAAAAGGCTATTTTCATTTTTGAACTATAGCAATATATTTTGGACTATAGAAAGTGTTTTATGTGTTCAAATCACTCCATGAATAGCCACGGCAAAATATTCGTCCGTGTTTTTTTTTTTTTTTTTTGAATGAGTCGCCAGAGGGGCCAAAGACGCGAAGTCTTTGCTGTTTTTTAACTTTAGGGTAGGAAGAGTGACTTGTGCTCGGGAAAAATCCCTTCGGAAGAACTGGGAATGGAGGGCCCAGACAGTGTCCGACTTGCACGGACTAAAAAACCCGGTCACAAGTCCCCTTCTCTGTTGATTATTAATACAAAAAACGTGTGCTTTATATTTTGAGGAGGGGAGGGGTAGGGAGGGGACTTAATCTACCCACAGTGTCCTGCCTCAGCCATTTGCTGGAAGGCCGGGAGAGGAGCATGCATTCTCTCGCTGGGCACTGGGGGGTGCTTAGGTCGGTCTTTTATGTTTTTACCCGTTGGTTTATTCCTTGACCGACCCACGCCCGTTTCTGTACAATTACTTAGAGCTATTGGTTGGGTTGGTGGGATTTCCTGTCATATGCATTTATCTATAACTACGGGCTTCCTATCTTTTGCCCTGCGATGGAAGGGTGGGTCGGAGATCTTTTGGGCCCATTGTGTGGCTTTGGATGCCATCTTTTGGGTGGGGCTACCCTTTATGCCTGATGGTTTTTTGGCATGCTGTGTGTTTTTTTGCGCTTGTCTCCTAGCGCTATCCTCTTTTCGTTACCGCTTCCATTGATAGTTTTCCTGCTATAATAATTCGGAGGGATGAGGAGTGTCCCCCGGACGGCTGGACACCCCAGTGTCTCACAAGGGTCATGTGGAGCCCAGCGGATCCATACCCCAGCCAATGCTGAAGGGCCAGAGAAGAAACTTTTAGTCTCGATTCTCTGTTTAGACCAGGGGGGGCACACTTACATATATCACACTTTTCATGCGACTGCAGCGACCTGTGTTAGGTGTTTGACGAAGAACTAAATTAGCGGCCATCTTGGTTGACTTGTCAAACTTGTCAGTTGTCATTCATCGGCCATGGCCATGGCGTACCAAATTGTACGGTCAAGGACTTTAATTGATAGGCCACTTGCCAATGTTCGTATTTTAGCCGTATAATGCAAATCGGGTTAAGCCGCTTATATTTCGTATATGCTGATTTGAATTAGACGGCTAAAATACGAATAGTGGCAATTAGCCTATCAATTAAAATTACGCGTATCTATAGCTGTACATCACTACCAACATATACATATAGATAGGTATACATCTATAGAAACGTCACATTAGTTTTTGAGCAGCCGTAGGGCGGCAGCACCTTCCATACATGCATATTTGACCATAGAGTTGCCACTCTTGTTCATATAATATTACAATACTCTTTGGTTTAGACTTCCGCCGTTGCTCCCACGAGTTCCCCACAGAAACTACCGGGTGCGTCCCCCGTCCGGAGCTCACCTGTCGTATGGGCGGGAGATGCATATGTCAGGAATTCTTAGATCTAATTATACACTAACCAATATTATACAGAAACTACTATACAATCCAATCAGTAAAAAAGGTTTGACATTCGTCCGTGTTAGGGAAGATCTACTTGAGAACTGGTGTCGTCTTGCAATTGACGAATATTTTAGGATATCTCTAGTAAATGTGTAGGAGCAGCTCAGTCTCCGCTCAGAGGTTCTAGCGTGGATCAGAAGCAAGTGAAGAAAACATGTAAAGCTCTTTATAAATCGTTATATTCTGATATTGCAGTGCACTTTACAATGTTAGGAACAGCAGATCTTATCACTATATTCAGATGAATTAGGATTAATAAATTATAGCTAAACAAGCAGCAGTGAGTCGACATACGGCGAGAGACGGAAAGGGAAGAAAACAAAACCATGGTGTCACATTAAAAATATACTAGAGGCATGCCATTCAATAGAGTTATTGCATACATACATGCCCATTCAATATCAAACTTAATAAAATGGACCTATTTCGCAATTTGGGTAGATTGAGCGTGTCTGCTTTGACAAATTTTTCACCGGAGTTTCCACTGGTAAGCATTTTTTCAAAAATTATCGTTGAAAATAGACTTTCAGAAGCAGAAGGTTAGAAACTTATTGACGATATGACGACGTACGAATGACAGATGACAGTATTTTTTCTCTAAGCAGATGGGCAAAGGAAATCAAGAGTTTCGTGCTACTGATGACGTATATCCGGTCAACCATATCCGGTATTGAACAAATTGAATAAAAAAAAAAAATACGCGACCAAATTTTATAATATTCAAATTAGTTTCTCAAATTGGCCTAATCTGTAAGAAAAAAATATAAAAAAAATACATTTTTTTTTCTATCCAAAGGCAATTTCAAAGATCTCGGAAACAGCTTTTTATGAAATTTACTATTTGATCTAGGTTGGTGATATATCCTGGGAAACCCGTGTTTTCGAATTTCAGTTTGAGCAAAACTCGGTCGGCCAGGTAATAATAGATTAAGTTGATATTTTGGTACTTGGTACTCAACCAATGTATTTCTGTTCCTTAAATATGACATACGTTATGTATCAAAACAAATATTATTATAGGGTTCGCTTTTGGGGGGCGAATTAGAAAATAAACAAAGATTTTTGATGTGTACCTACGTTCCTTTCCGAATCTTGGGAATTTCCTTCAGTTTATTCGGAATCCTCTGAGGTGTGGTGCGGGAAACAGATAGAAATATGTAGACGAGCGTTTAAGTTAAAGGACAGTTTATTACTAAAAACATATTATTTTAACGATGGTACAGTGAGTGATACAATAATGCTTACTTCCAATAAGTTAGGGTTGTCTGTCACATATCTTATGGTCTAGGGTCACTCCACCTCACCTCGATGAGCGGGTTCACCTCGCAATAACTTGGGGGCTACTCCGAAATTCGAAAATCGAAGTTCGTATCGCATCGTCTTGCTCGCTCTAGTATTAAATACTATTAGCGTGAGAGGAATGGCGCGATACTAAGTTCGAATTTTGCACTTCGTAGTATAAGGCCTTAGCTTTAAGCTCCAAACGCACAGAGAGCGTAGGCGTGGCGTGGTTGCGGTGACGGTTGTAATGTTCTAACTTGTATGAACGGTAATGCGATTCCGTACCGCAAACTCATACATAGAAGTTAGAATATTACAAAAGTTACCGTCACCGCACCGCCACGCCTCCGCTGTCTGTGCGTTTGGAGCTTTATGCTTTACATCGTTGCGACACGGAAGCAGCCTCACTTTCGTTCTTTTGTAATATTCAATATATTGTAACACCCCCCCTCCTCTCCTACCCCAACCTACCCTAAACTGACTAACCTACCTACCCATTTGTACGCCTATATATGTATCTACCTATAGTTCCTATGTATGGCTACCTACATCTATATGTATGTCTATATATATCTATATGTTATGAGCCCTCACCTACCACACTACCTGAAATACCTAGTTGATTTACCTTGTTTACGTCACAAAATTGGCCAAGTGATCGTTAGCGGTCTAAGATAAGGAACCCACGTTGTGTCCGTAAAATAACCCTCGGAACTTTTAGTATAAGTATGGGAAAGGAATTGATAGTCATATAGTTTAAGTTTAGAATGAAGATATGTTTATGATGAATAAATGAAGATGACAATTGCCTAGTCTTATAATCTAGTTTATAATAGAGATATGTCAATGACGAATAAAGTGAAGATGATAATTCCCTATAGTCATAAGAGTCGTATGTCCATAGTCTATGATATGTTCATTAGGTAAAGGTATTTTATTTAGTGGCTGAGTCTAGAGACCCATGACTCCCCGTCTCTAGAGATGGCTCCCGTCATCCGGACTTGGACAAGCCTCTCCCACTGGCTTAGAAAAAGCATACTACCTTATTCCTTGTTTAGGTAATAAGAACATAACATTATATTAATTAAGAGGGTATTCAAAGGGAAGTTAGTTACAGCCTGTGGCCGTTCTTGGATCCAACCTGTGATCACATTGCCTCTGCAATAGCTTAGCCGAACTTCAGTAGTAAATGTAGACTTCGATGGTTTATCATAATGACTAATGAGCAGTTACCAGATCCTTTGGTACCGGTAAACCACTAACTTGCATCTGCCTCAGTTATAGTCAGAATAACGGTTTGTAAATATAGAGTTTGGTAAGACTTTTACCTTTTAGATTTAGTAAGTATAACTAGCCACTACAGGACCAGATGATCCAAGGTTATTTCACCAGGTACGACCGCCGACTTCAAAGGAGATTCTACTTTCCAGCAAATAAATATTCATAGTGAGTTTGTTGAGTTTTATTTTGACTCACTCAATAGCAGCTACCAGCGTTTGTAATGTAGGACATATGGATGGGAGCAAACCCTGAAATCTTCCATCCGTCGGTAAGTACAGGTAGTCAAAGTCAAAAGTCAGTCAAATAAATATTAAAGTCTCAAGACTCCCATAATTAGATCTACGAATGTAACCCTTTCCCACTACATAAGATAGCATAATAAAGAACTGCAGTATTTAGATAATAGTAGGTATTAAGTAAGTCAGATGGCATAGCACTGCCCTCCAACATCAAATAGTATAATGAAGAACAGTAGGTAATATTTGGTTAAATGGTAATAACACCTATTCCCTATAATCCTATCCTAACAGCTAAACTAACCATCTATTCTACACGACATTGGCAAGCTAGGAATCCGGATTCCACATTTATAATTACCGCGGGGCCCCTCTCCAACTGATAAGAGAGGGCCTATCCTAAACTAATGCCTACGTTTGAGCAGGTTACTCAGCTCCTATCCTCTATACCTGTGTGCTTCTGGTATCCATCTGAGGGGATTGGGTTAGATGAATACCAGAGTGTAAATATATATATAAATAGATAAGTGGGACTAGACATTGATGAGGTTGAAACACCGGTTGTGGCGCTCCACACCCCTCAACACCCAGGGAGAAATTAGGTCCGACTCTTGAGTTATAATACAGACCCCCACCTTTCTCCAATAGGTGGTATTCTACACTTAAACGCTTCCAGGGAGTGCTAATCTATCAGTTAACATCGCAAGATGACCCGACTAGCACACTCCAGAACCCGACTTATACTTAGTCGAAGCCCGGTTAGGTTCTCCTCTACCACAATTTAAACAAAACTTTATATTAAACCCACAAAATCCCATTAAACTCCAATTTATATATTAACTAAACAAATATACAAATTTCTGGCAATGAATATCAAATCACAGGTTTTCCTGACGATAAAATATACAAAGTAGAAATTCACACTGAAATACCCCTTACAATTAACACAAGAAATAATTAAACCACACAACACAATTACGACACCAATTAATACTTAATAATTCAGAGAGAACCTTTCCCGAACTCGTAGCAAAATAAAAGAAGTTCTTTTTTCCATCGTCGCGTCCTTTTTATACCAAAATAGTAGCTTGTTTTTTCCATACTGGCCACCCCGACCGTGATAGCCGTAAAGTCCCCCCGGACCACCGCTGCCGCAAGGAACGTTTTGGCCGTTTGGACCGCTTAGGCCGAGAAATTGCTTTGAAAACCTCGTATCTTGACCCGTCAACAACCGTTGAAGGTTACACGTGCCTTGTACATTGACCTCTCATGGTCGGTAGGTGTTGCTAGTGATCATATTCGAATACTTTAGTAATGAAATGCTTGTTTTTGATAAATTAATAATTTAATAGTCTCGTTTGAGTATGAAATAATTTAATTTGATAAAAAATATAAGTTAAACTATGTTCACATAAGATGGAACTTTACAGATTGACATCTGTAAGGTTACAATATATATAGCTATCCATGCCGTAATCGGCAACGGCGACCCTAGCTACTTAATTACGAGCGTGAGCTCTAACGTGCCAAACTTGGCAAAGCCAAACTTAGTTTTAAAAACTCTATCGCAGGTGGGGCAGTAGAGTTGTCCAGCATTACTGTAGGTGTAATTATAGGAGGGTTTCGGTCGGGATTTACGTGCCTGACGTTTCGCATCAAGGTCAATGAGACGAGCGTCTTCAAAGTTCTTTACGAACGCCATTCCGGCCGCTGAGAAGCATGCTCCTCCCATTTGTTAGGTGGTATACCGCAGCCAGTTAGGTGGCGCTTAAGCACGTCCTTATAACGTAAGTGCTGCCCACCTTGTTTCCGTTTACCAGCTGATAGCTGGGAGTAGAAAACGGCTTTCGGTAGTCTGCAATCACTCATACGCCAAACATGCCCACACCATCTTAACTGACCCTTCATCAAGAGCGCCTCCATGCCAGACATCTTGCAACGACGAAATACTTCAGTGTTGGGGACGCGATCTTGCCATTTTATACGCAGAATATTCAATAGGAGTCTACACGGTTATAAATATTACCGAGAGTCTGCTATTAATAGAGGAGCGTCGTACATCTTATGGAATCCTAACTGCCAATGCCAGTGCAGTTCATTGAGCAACATTATAAAAGGTCTGCCATCCCGAAACGTTTGCGATGAGCACCTAATTGAATGGAAATCGCTCGCAGAACGATAGGTCCCCTAAGGCGGTACACATCGCGACAAATCTGCAAACAGTTTATCTAAACGAATGAGATGTTTTGCAATTCATGAATAATTTGTTGTTTTTGAATTTTCGTAACATGGAACCGACCAGTATAAATTAAAAGTACCTACTTGATCGGTATAGTACTCTGTCGCGGTAAACGACAGAACTATTGTATAAATTCAAATTATTTAAAGTCAGGGCATTTAAGTGTTTAGCTACTTTCGAGCTTGAATTCAGGTACCTAAAATACTTTAGCTACGTCTATGATACAATAAGTACCTACTAGCCATATTAAAAAAAAAACTGTTTACCTACAAGTGGCGTGCACATCAAAAGTTTTCGAGTAGGTATAATGCAATTAAAACCATGTCAACTAGCGATAAGTTTTTAAAAGTTGACAGACGCCGGCTAAACCTTGCGGCGCCATTTTAATTATATCCTCAGAGGAAAATACAGGGCTCTGGTACAAAAAGTACCGCTGATGCAGTTGGGCGGAACACTAGCGTTTGTTCTAGACGTGATGGTGTTTTACTTTACTAACGCACAGTGCAGAGGGTCGAAATTCGTATTGTGCCCCTTTCACATTTTTGTTCAACATTACTGACGCGTTTCGATTTCAACCAGAGGCCTCAGAATACCGTTCACTATTGCTATCAGATATCATCTGGTGGTGATAGCTTGGGTTTGTGTGATTTGTGTGTGTTCGTACAGTTTGGGGGTCGATGAACTGCATGACCACACATTTCTTGCATAAATGTAACTATCATAAGTGAGCAATGTAATTATTTCAGTTCATTAATATAACTTCCGCAAAGTAACGCCTGATTCAATAAATTGTTTTATTTTTAAATGATAAAGCTTTACTCTCTGGGCCGTCGCAAAACTATTCGTGCTATTTGACTTGCTCAGGAGTTTGCGGAATACATAATTTAAGCAAAGTTCAAAAGTCGAAGTTTGGACAGACTAATCTCCATAACGCAGTTATTTTTTATCGAATGAAATACGGCGGGAATATTTCTTTCGCTTTCAATTCCCTTTGTTATTATAATTTCGCCATTAAAAAGTAAAAAAAGTTATAATTATGCATTGTGCTATTGTTAGCAGTTAAAATATTTTGGATTCGATGGTTAATTTCTTATGGCATCATTTTTTTTAAATAGAGTTCTTTGTCTTGCAGAGGTAATTTAGGTAAAAATGTATAATTCATTACTAATTTTTATTCAAGAATTAACTTAGTATTTCAAGAATTCAATAAGTATTTTAGACGATTGGCAATATCTTACGTATTTATTACACTACTTTAATGAATGTAAGTATAAACGAAATAAGTTTCTGTTGAAAAAAAAACATGCTTTCTGTCCGACTCTCCTTTTTATTGACTGCACTTACAGCGTCATCCTATCTGCAAATCCTTAACTTTCAACTTAATCCCATCACTAGAAGTGGGTAAAATTCGACTTTTAACATTAGAAGACAAGTTATTTATTATTAATCAATTATCGGATTATTAACATTTTATATATAAGAACAAGAAATATTAAATAAAATAATAATAATAACTAAAATATATTATGAAAAGGAGTCCCTTTAGGCAAGGTTCCGACGACACTGGCAGCGCGTTACCCCTTTGAATATCCAAACTATAAATATACTAATTCTTTACCCGAGATAGCTGCCAGCTCTTCGGTTCGGTCTCATGTGACGTCGACTAACCTTTTCGCTATTTCCTTAAATAGCCACATAGCGCTCAAGTTATTTACGTGCGAATATTACAAGTTAAATAATACTTGTAAAGATTATTTAAATGAAAATTAATAGTCCTCCAGACAAGGCAAACTTTTGTCGTCTGAGATTGCTATCTTTTTTGTATTTTACAAGATTTTACACAAGTTAAATGATATACCTTTAAGAAAAAATGCCTTTTAAATAGGTGACCTTATTACTTAATTATTAACACACGTAATCGTAAAAAGATAAGTTTTTCTCAGGTGTACCCTTCTAACACACGTCGGGTTAAACATTGTCCCAACATTGCCCATTCAACCTCTTACAGCAATAAACTTACCAGAGCTGAAGTCAACGACGGGCCTAATCACCTGTAAAAAGTATTAAAAGTCATAATGCTTTAAGTATAAAATATGTCATTGGTTTTAGAGATCTAATTTCCCTCAGTCACCTGCGGGATACGATATGCACCTGATCTTAAATTGATCTTGGCTCAGCGCCGGTTGTACGAATCTTTTGAATCGGGGCAAAAGTGGATTTACTTAGGCACCCTTGGTTTACCCCCCCCCCTGGATTTTGAATAAATAAAGCTAGGTAGGCATTTACGACATGGAATTTGGCCCCCCCCTTAGAATTGGCCCTCGGAACGCGCATCCCGATTTGGCCCTAGATCCGGGCCTGTCGTAACTACTATTACTATTTAAAACCTAGTATATATTCAAACGATATTATACGATGAATCGGTCAAAGACTAAGTTGATGACGAATAGCATCAAACGTAGGGTAATGGTAGATGGGCATGTGATTGAATATGTCAACGAGTATACTTATTTGGGCCAGATAGTCTCCTTCGAAAACCGACAAGGCAAAGAAGTCGACAAACGAATCGAAAATGCCTGGAGGAGCTACTGGTCCATGAAAGCACTAATGAAGGGTAAACTTCCCCTAGCTTTAAAACGCAAGCTCGTTGACATGTGCATTCTGCCCATCCTAACCTACGGTGCCCAGACCTGGTCTTTGACTGAGGCCCAGAAGTCCAAACTCAAGGTTTACCAGCGGGCTATGGAGCGCAGTATCCTAGGTGTTCGAAGAGCTGATAGAATCAGAAACACTGAACTACGCTCCAAAACCCGAATTGTTGATGTGGGGACAAAGACCGCCAAACTCAAGTGGGACTGGGCAGGTCATGTCTGCCGGATGCATCCGGATCGCTGGGCCAAACTCACTACTGATTGGGTTCCAAACGACGGGCACCGGAGCAGAGGTAGGCCTAAAAGGAGGTGGCGGGACGATTTGGAGCGATTCCAGCCGGACTGGCAACACTTTGCAAAAGCCAGGGATGAGTGGAAGAAGAAAGGGGAGGCCATTGCCCAGCAGTGGGACACTGTATAGGCTATTTTAAAAAAAAAATATTCAAACAGGTAGGTATATGTACTATTTTTTGTAACAGAAGTTTGTAGTGCAATACGCACCATGGTCGCCGACCCGCCAACGCAATCCGCCGACGAAATCTATCACCGGCGACCAATATGAAAATACACAAGCGCTTATTTAGTTGGCCACAACGACATTCATAAGTTCTCCATCTTACAAATCTTACAATGATTAAAGTCGCCGACTCACCCGCTAACAAAATGTTGGCGACATAAGTCTGCGGGTCGGCGATTTTGGTGTGTATTGCGCTTCAGCATACCTATTGACATTCTCCATTTAGTTGTCTGTCCTCTTAGCGATATGACCGAGCATACATTAGTAGTAATTTAGTTCGCTGCCTCGCACTCCGTCGAAAGTGGCAGAATTTTTTTAAGCACACTCCGTCTCCTGTTGGTTTTATGCTCCAAGCACTCTCCAGAACGGCGTAAAGCGAGTAAACGACTCCCTCCTCCCTATTCGGCCGGCTTTGTTTATGTAGCGAATAAACGCGAATGTTGTTCGTACAAATTTTCGCGGTTTAAACGTACGGAGTAACTTGACCCGTACCGTGGCATTAATCTCTAGGGATTTAGGGGTTCGTTGTCACACTGGTACAATACGAAGTACTTACTGTACATATAAAAGATGCTTTAAAATTAATCCAGAATATTTTTATAAGTAGGCTGAAAAGACAAGTATGTGTTATGGACCAAGTGATAAATCGGGCATTTTTCATAATGCCCGGGCATTATGAAAAATTCCCAATATGAGGGAGCAATTTGATAATAATTGTTCAAATAATCAAATTGACCGGGCATTATACATAATGTCCATTACCCTTTGGGCAGAAGATTTTCCGGGTGATGGTCATAAAAAAATAACTAACAAAAATAACTAAAATAACAACCATACCGAGTCGCTTCCGCTCCGATAGGTCTTGCTCGCTCGCTTCGCTCGCTCGCTGGCTTTGGTTTAGATAGTAATTAATCACTTTGCCCAATAGAGCTAGACATTAGCAACGGCAACTTAGCTTTATTATCGAATTGCCCATTTGTGACGTAGCAGTATAATAATGACCGGGCAATGTAATAAATAATGAAGTTTAGATAGTAATTTTAGTTAGTTATTAGTTTAGATGGCCACGAAGTGTTGGAATGATCTGCCTCCACCGATCCGTGCCTTAAAGTCAAAGCATAATTTTAAAACAGAATGTAAAATTCACTTACTCGCACTGAATGTATAACTTAAACAGAACTTATTTCTACTTACCTCGCTCCAACAAGACATCTGGCTGGCTGGGGTAACGCTCTCAGGGCGGCGCGTACATTGAGCGCATTTGACACAGACTTTTTAATTGTTCGTTTGGATATAGAATATATATATTCTTTTTGTTATTTGCTAAGTATTTTTTTTTCACACGAAACGGCGGTAGCTTAAATTTATTGTGAACGATTTTACAAAGGGTCGTGCTGCGTTTCCGCCTAACCTTAAGTCATTAGAATGTTTTGTTGTTTTTATGTTTTTTTTATCGAAGGTTGAGTGATGCGTCACAATATCAAAATTAGTGAAATTTCTAATAATTCACTACAGTAGCCAGAATAATCCTTGGCGTAATTTGTTGCGGTTTAATGGTTCAGATACGATTAAACTGATCAAGTGTTGCCATACATACTTCCGGTTTGTACCTATCTAGGTTTTGTTGCGAACTACACTTTGCGCTGGCGTTCGTGTCATCACAATGTGTTGTTTTTTTTTGTGTTTAGTTTTTAAATGGGTCCCACTGAAAAACAGCGTTGTGGTTTGCCGCAACATTATGCTGAGTGGGGCCCAATTTATACTATTCGATGATTTTTTTTTTGTATCTTTTCCTGTCAACTGTATTTCCTGTGTATCGAATATGTGTAAATAAACATCTCTCACTCTCTCTCCCTCTCTCTCTCTAATTAATCACTCTGCTCGATAGAGCTAGACATTATTCATAATGCCCGGGCATTATGAATAATGCCCGCATTAATCACTTGGTCCATGACATATACACTAATATCGGTCAGTTAAACCTTGGGGTGTAAAAACTTGCACGCAATTTGTGGCCGTCTCACTGTAAAAGGTTCGATCTTATCACATCCCTGAACAATGCAGTCGTAAAAATGCCTTTTTTGAATGCCTACTTTCCTTTGTAATCACCTTATAAAAGAAATCAGGGAATTAAATCATAATAATAGCTGGTAGAATAAAGGCGCAAGTGTTAATAGAAATTACCCTGTAGCGCAAAAACGTTGCGTGCATAGGATGAATTTTCACCGTCAAATGGAAGGCAGGGTGTTTAGGGTTGGCATGTAGCTTTGGATAAATCTGTATGATAGGAAGCGTGTTTAAATGTATAAAGTTTGAAACGAATAATGGTCAAAATACATAATGGTCATTTGACATAACATAATTTTCGGTCAAGTTATTAACTATTTTTTGGTCATGCTAGGTAGGTATCAACAGATTTAGGTAGGTAGGTTAATTTTTTAACAGTCGGAACGGGGCCAGCGCGTTGTATAACACTGAATCACATACGCTGCGCCGGGCGGCCAGTGTGTGTCACCGTATATATTCGACGCGCTTCTGGTGGCCTTTAGCAAGGGAAAAGGTTGTAACCCATGCTTATTTCCGTTGGTCGTTAGGTGCAATCTCTATAGCACAGTTAGAATGAAACTTCACGGAGCTCGGAGCTACACTAATACGATTGATATTATTGTTATGTTACAGCAGACATCAGCAGCCATTTCGTTGGCGTGGATATTTTTCAACCACAAGTTTTTAATAAACTTGCAACATTCGAAAGTCGTAGTTTAAAAATTTGGAAACCATTTTTCGAACACTTGAGCTGAAATTTAGTAAACCCAAATAGGTACATAAATATGCAATTTTAATGATAATATTCTGAGAGGAGGCCTGTGCCCTGCAGTGGGACGTTTATAGGCAGGGTTGATGAATGATAATATTGATAATACTTACAATAAGCTGGTAACGAAATTCTGGTCGTTTTTAAGGACTTCTTCAATTTAATGGCACAGACACGAGTTAGTTTTAGTAACAATGCGTTTATATGATAGACACGCTCTGATGCTGAAGCCAGGGCCGTCTCCTCATGAGAGATCTTGTGTAGTTATGTGTATAATAGATACCTACTCGTACAATATACATATATTTTTTGTAAATCACGTGACAAGCTTTTATATCATAAATAAATAGCATAATGTAATAATGAAAATAAACGGATCACTCACGTCTCAAAACGAGTTTAACTCGACATGTTTCGGGCTAATCCGTAGCTCTTCCTCTCGGAGTCGCACGTCACGGCGGCTGCCAAACGTGCACTGCGTGCTAACGCCCTGTACGCTTAGTATAAGTTTTACTTCACCAAAATACTTCTCGATCGCGTTTACGTAAAAAATTCAATTACTAGGGAAACATGGACAGCGCCTCCGCGCGCGCGCGTCTATGTTTCCATAGAATTGAAATTTTTACGTAAATGCGATCGAGAAGTATTGAAGTGAAGGAAAACTTATACTAAGCATACTGGTCGCCCGGCTACTCGACGCAACTGACAGCGACACACAACTACCCCCGTTTTCATCATCACTTTTATTGTCATTGTCAAATGTAGGGTAGCATACAACACTAACCACATCACTTTGTAAAGGTTCGCTCACACTCACCGTTGACGCAGTACGAACATTCAACACTGTTTTCCAACTCGGGGGTACTGACCAACCACTATCCCGGTTAAAATTTGGATGACGACCAATCTCGATGGCTTCACGCACCTTCCGCGGAATGAAAAACTTTTCTCTCGCAAGTACGGAAGCCTTATCAAAACGGATTTAGTGCGTCGAGCCCGAGTCCATTGAGTGTTCGGCCGCCGCAGACCCCTTGCTGTCTTGCTTTTTCATACTGCGTATGTGCTCCGATAACCTTGTGGAAACATGACGTCCAGTCTCTCCGATAATAATATAATCCTTGCCACAGGAACATGGAATTTTATATACTCCGGGACCACTAAAGGGCTCCTTCGGTGAACGTACCAACTGCCTGAGCTGCATATGAGGACGGTAAATCGACTTGATACTGTATCTTTGGCGTAACAATTGCCCGATTTTATCCGTTACCCCCTTTATAAACGGCAAATATACCGGCAGCCTATCAGCCGCCCTTGGCCGTTGACGAGCCGATACGTTCAGGAACCGGTTACTCTGCCTACGCCAAGCCAGTGCCAGTGCCAGTGCTACGGTTAGGGTCGGGAGAAGATAAATTAAACAATTAAATACGTTAATAATCATTTATTACTCCCGAACGCCGCAAGCACACGAAAAGGTCGTAGGGGGTAGGTTCGAAACGCCGGTCTGAATTTACTCCCGGTTAAAAAAAGGGGTTGTGCTTCTACGACGCTAGTACTCCCCTGGATCTCGGAGACGCCGTGGAGATGAAGAGCCGAGGAGACGTCAGCTTGGCTGGTAACGGGGAGGTACGCGCGCGAGCCGTAAGGTAGTGGTAGGACCCCAATATAGGGGTTTAACACTGACAAATTAAGGCCACTTAATGCCCAATATAAAAATTTTATAAAGTAATAATCTGCGCCGGCGCAACGTACGAGGACGCTCTCGCTGAGAAGATCGAACGTGCGCCTATTACATTATTATTATTTTCACTATGAGTGAGTCTCACGGTAGTTTCATGTTTAAAGCATAATGTAATAAATTGATGGATTTAGTTTACCCAGAGTTTATTTGGTTCTTTTTAAAGCATTTACGCAAAGGTTTTTTTTAAATGTATTTTTATTATTAACTATTTAATTTTATCTACACTGAACTACGGTTACACATAATAATAATTAAAAAAAAAAATTGGCGATGAGCGCGCACATTGCTCAAAGAACTGATGGCCGCAGACGCAATGTGTTCTTGAATGGCATCCACGTCCCGGAAGAGACAGCGTGGGTAGATAGATCCTCTCAAGAATTGATGAACTGTGGTAGAATTATAGTGAAAATAAACGGATCACTCACGTCTTAAAACGAGTTTAACTCGACATGTTCGATCCTTTACTAAGTGATGTTGTTAGTGTTGTGTGCTACCCTACATTTGACAATGACAATAAAAGTGATGATGAAAACGGGGGTAGTTCTGTGTCGCTGTCAGTTGCGTCGAGTAGCTGCGCGACCAGGGCGGTATCACGCAGTGCGTTTGGCAGCCGCCATGACGTGTGACTCCAAGAAGAAGGTCTACCGATTAGCCCGAAATTCGTTTTAAGACGTGAGTGATCCGTTTATTTTCACTATGAGTGAGTCTTACGGTAGTTTCATGTTTAATGTGGTAGAGTTCACAGGAGTTTGATGAACGCCGGTGGCGAGCTCGATGACATCCTAAATTTGCGTGTGTAAGAATATCTCATCAGGGAAGCCATCTTGAGTATTTTACCTGTGTAGCAAGCCCTATGTAATAGGTAATATTCGTGATTATTGAGCTCACGGTTCTTGAGCGGAGTTCATTTAATTAACTCGACGTCTATCACGCCTTGCATGGTATTACGTGGCTATAATTTTAACTCGCAGTGTTGCTATTTGTTTTGTTTTTTTTTGAAAAAAAAGAACCAGTGCTTCGTCACTCCGCATAACAGAGCACTTCGCCACCACTATCGTTGATACGTCGCACGCTTAATCATAAAATGCATCAATTTTAATTATTCTTATTTCAAAACTAAACTTTACGTAGAAAAAATAAGGTTTAGTTTTGAAATAAGAATAATTAAAATTGATGCATTTTATTATTAAGCGTGCGACGTATACAGGGTGTTACATTGAACGTAGTACAAATTAAGTAATTCCGGCTCAGTTAACGATAGAGAACAAAATGCACGAATTGAGTAATTAAAATACTTCGTAATTAACTTTTGCTTATTTGCTAACAGAATAAAGAAATTAAAATCTCCTAGTGTTGTCACCCATCATGACGTCACGTTTACTTGACGTATCTATTCATCAAGCTTTGTTATCAGTTATCAGTGTGTCAAAACATCAAAACAAATGATAAGGAGCAACAAGTGATATCTGTTAAAAATATTTTTTTATTAGAAAGTAAAATTAACTGTTAAGTTCAAACGTACTTCAGCAAGTGTTCGAAATGTCCACCTCCTTCCTGAACACATAGCTCTGCACGTCGTCGAAGATTTCTTTGCACTCTGCCGAGTACGAACTCGTTGGTTTTTACTACCTCAAACGCCTGGATTATTTTTTGGCGGAGCTTCAGAACAGTATCAGACTCTCGTTTGTATACCAGTCATTTGAGCTCACCCCACAAAAAATAATCCAGTGGAGTTAGATCCGGGCTACGAGGCGGCCATTTCACTGGACCACTGCGTCCTATCCAACGTCCAGGGAACTCTTGGTCCAGGTAACTCCGAACCCGCAGGGAAAAATGTGCTGGAGCTCCGTCTTGTTGATAGTGCATGTTTTGCAAATTTTGTTCGGGAATTTGTTGCAACAGCATTGGCAACTCGTTTCCTTAACAACCTGGAATAATCTGCTAAGACAATATCTTGCACCCGTTGAAAGTGAAACGGGTGTAATCCTTCGGCATTCAAAAGTCTCCAAATAAAAATGTGGGTTGTACCAAATCGTGCCGCGGCTTCTCTGGTGCTGGCTTCTGGGTGGCGGATAAAATACCTAAGTACTCGTGTTTTAAAAACCCCTGAGTACCTTGGACGCCGGCCTCTACCTTGGGCATGAGCTGGGACCGTAAACTGTCCATAGTCTCTCAAATTCTGTACACTTGTGTTGATCAATTGACGAGTGGGGATTGAACTCTCCGGGTATCGCTCATGAAATAGTTCTTGTGCCCTCATCGTACTCTGCGATGTGAAATAAAGTTCTACCATCACTGATCGCTGAATATTAGTAAACGGATAAGCAGGAGGCATGACTTCTGTTTAAAATTAAACTGCGACAATAAAGAATCAAACGAAATTCTGGTTTGTTATGACAAATAACTTCAGTAATGTGTCAGAATGAATTTTACTCATAAATTATCAACCTAGGTAAGCAAAAAGGTAAGTGTTCACTACAAAACTAGATTCAAACTTTTTTCTTTTAACTCTCTAATTAGGGTAACCACGATGAGACCAAAAAATAGGAAAAATTTAAACAGCAATATTAATTAATTAAGATGACTTTAACAACACGAGACCTAGTAGAGGCGTTTAGCATCAGGGAGACGAAATTAAAAAACAAGAGTTGTATTACGTTCAATGTAACACCCTGTATAGTGATTCTACTTATTGACTTTGGCAGTTGTCACTTCTCACCGTCAGTGGTGAGCCGGTTACTAAATAATTGGTGCCAAAATGTTAATCGCTAAGTCTGAGATAGAGAGAGAAGAGAAGAGACCTGAAATTTTGCACCTATTAAGGCTGGCGCAGACTAAATGCGTGTGCGTGTCATGCACCAGTTGTAATGAATGAGTCTGTAAGAAAGTTGGCACACCATGTGCACGCATCTAGTGCGCCATCTTTTTTACAGTTTCATTTATTACAACTGTCGCGTGTGCGCGACTTCTGTGCCGGCTTTTAGTCATACAATTATAATGAAGACCACGATATATGTATATAAGTTTTGGGGATTCCGATATTAAGTAAAGTCTGCCACATCTAATTAATGGTGTACGCGAGCGACGCCCGCGGGTAAAGGCTAGTTAGTTATATTCTACTAACATGGCCTCATTCTTCTAATAATACCGTAGGCCGGGATTTGCTACAGGAAAAGTAATTATGAACGCAATCATGACAAAATAAGCTAGCGCAGAAAACTCTGCTTGCACAACATGGTGCGGCGGACATCCTGTAGACTAATGTACAGTTAGAGACAAAAGTAAAGGAAAAAGTCTTTGCTTTATTATTTATAATAGAAACCAGCTGTATGGTCACGCCTTCGTTTACCAAGAAGTCGTTTATCGCTATCCCGCGGAAACTATGCAATTTTCCGGGATAATAAATAAATAAATATCACTGAACAATTCACACCAAATGACCTAGTCCTAAACTAAGCTTGTACTATGGGTACTAGACAACGGATAAACTTACTTATGTAAATAAATACATATTAAACATCCAAGACTAGAGCACAAACATTCGTATTTTTCACACAAATATCTGCCCCGACCGGGAATCGAACCCAGGACCTCAAGCCTCGTAGTCAGGTTCTCTAACAACTAGGCTATTTTATTACTTCTATGGAAATCGATAAAGACGTCCAAAAAACCAAGTTCGTCGATGTTTTACGAATAGTTCTCCAGTGAATTAGTTCCAGTTTATCAAAAGTACATCCACACATCCATCCAACAACCATACAAACTTTCATGTTTATAGTGGGATGAGACAAATAAAAGTGGTAGGTAGGTGGTACTTTGTTAATAATGAGATAATTCTGAATTTCTATAATACCTACTATACCTTACCTTACCTTTACTATACCTTTTTGGTAGAGCCTGTTGTAGCTAGCCGCTGCATCATGAATGGGCCGGCTCGTCCGGGGTAGTACCACCCTCTCACAGAACACCGGCGTGAAGCAGCAGTACTCCCTGCTGCGTTTCGTACGGTCAGTGAGAGCGCCGGGAGCCCAATACCTCTCCCCCTCCCCTATTCCCTCTCCTTTTTCCTTAGGGCTGACAACGCACTGGCATCGCGTAAAGCGCTGCGGGTGTCTATGGACAGTGGTGATCATTTAACATCAGGTGACCCATTAGTTCGTTTGTCTGGCCTCTCTAACATAAAAAAAAAATTTTGAAGGTCAAATGATGTCAATTGGCATTGATCACTTTTTTACAATGTGGTCTAATTCCAAAACCATTTCGAGAAATAGGTTTATTTAATCATTTTATAACATTGTAGTAAAAAAATATTAAATGATCGTGTGTATTTTTGCAAAATAATGTTTGACCTTTGTTTGACCTTTCTGTGGGCATTAACTTTGAAATTCTTTGCAACAAGAAAAAAAAGCCGTCCGTCTAGTTTCTCTATACTATTCTCTGTCACTTCAACGTAGTTATCATCTGTCTGTTTAAGGATACTATTTTGAAAAACATTCTTCGCGTTTTTTATATTTTAATAATAAATAAATAAATAATTATACAGGAAGTGTTTCATTCCTACCTTGTGGAAATGATTCTGTCAATAGCCCAAACAAATTAATTGTTCGCATTAGAGAAGATTTACAAGAGAAGTGGTGCCGCAAAGTTAATTCAAAGTTTACAAGATGTACTTATTGTTGCGAGGATCATTTTAATGTAAGTATGGATTAAATCCGCCAAAGAACTTTCAAGCGAACACTTCTGACCATTTTATTTTATACGTACAAAAATACTATAGCCGTAAATCGTTTTTTTTACCTATTCTCTTGGAAGAATCGGCAACTTTAGTGTTATTGTTATTGTAATGTAAAGTGACATTGTCAAATGACAACTAACCATCGATTATGACACATTTTTTTGTCATTATGTCTGTGGTTTATACACAGATTCTGCCGCGGCATGTAATTTACGAGAAGTCGTATCTCAAATTTTCAATAAATTATAAAAAAATATTGGAGTGATGAATTGCTGAAATATTTAAATTAGTTTCTTAAAATGCTCTATATTTTCCATAAATAAAATAAAAAGGGGGGGGGGGGGGGGGTTAGAAAAAATGAACAATCCCAATTGTCCCGTGATATTTATTTAAGCATTACACGAAATTTCATTTGTCGTATCAATTCTAAGCAATACTTAAGTTGAGTGTAGGTATTTAATTCTTTGTGAACCTGTAATATTCCAACACGTTCCGTTAATTCCAATCCTCTATACCTGATCTGACGCTCTAAGTCGAAGTATGTTCTTCTGATTCGGTTTGAGACTTTTCCTTTAGCTGTATAACAAATAGGTTAGCCCAGTTCTCAGGAAGTTTTCGCGCCTCCCATTTTAAAAATGCATAGCTTCGGCACCTTAAAAATCATGCGAATAGGAATGATTGAAAAAAGTTTGTCTCCTGTGAGTTACTCTGGCGGCACGACAGGACGAATGTTGAATAAATTACAATTCTCTTTAGCTTCTATTACGGCTGGCGATGGAGAGGGAATATCGAGGGTCCGCAAATAGCTCGAGTGCCCTCGGTGATTAGGGCAAGTCCTAGCACACTGGCGTTTATCTTGGACATCCCATTCCATACGCACACGCGTTGTTAGAAAAGGATATTTCCTTACCCGATCAACCTAGCGTGCTAGGCCTACAGAGAGATGGCTATCCTTAGTAACCTTAGACAGGGGGCGCAGGTGGTAGGTACATGACTAAATAGTGGATACGGCATTTTTATCCCTACAGATTGTGGAAGAAATATATTTGTTTTAGTTTTTGATGACGTTTTGGTTTTTGAAATGACAATAAATAAAAAAAATACAAAATAAAAATTTACCCGACTCCAAAAGCACGAAAATAACTTTCTATTGATCTGTTTGAAGTCTGTGGTTCAACACGAGCCAGCTGGAGTGATAGAAGCCCAATAGTCATTCAAGTTTAAGGCGTGTAAGTACCACGGATGCCCCTACGAAATCAGATAATCAAAATCTTCATTCTTTAAGCAGGGCTGCCGAAGATGCTTTGACATTTTTTTTTGTGATTATATCAGAGCTTTCGAAAAAACCGTCATAGCTGAGAGTGAAATGTTGGCAGAAAGTTATTTAATCAAAAAATCAACATTGCTTGAATCAGCATCAATCAGCATTTGCTGCTCCTAAGCAAAATGTGCGCAGTGTGGGATCATTGTAGATTGGTTACTGATATAGACATACAGACAAAAGAATTTATGCTTTTCGCAATTTTTCCTTTATCTGTGCTATAAGGCCTTGCTTTGTACCAAATTTCAAGATTCTGAGTTCACGGGAAGTACCCTGTAGGTTTTGATTCTCTTGCGAGTGTCGAAAATGTGCGTTGGTTACTGATATCTAGACAGACAGACAAAAAAATTTATGCTTTTCGCAATTTTTCCTTTATCTATGCTATAAGATCTTGCTTCGTACCAAATTTCAAGATTCTGATTTCACGGGAAGTACCCTGTAGGTTTTGATTCCCTTGCGAGTTTCGAAAATATGCGGAAATTTGCGTCATAAACGGCTGTATCTTTTGATCGCGTTGGCTCAGATGTTTGATTTTTTCACAGCTCCAAGGGAAAGTAAACTTGAGTATTTGATATAAATTTCAGCTTGATACCTCCACGCGTTCTTGAGAAAAAGGGTCTTGACAGACAGACAGACGGACGGACAACAAAGTGATCCTATAAGGGTTCCCTTTTTTCCTTTTGAGGTACGGAACCCTAAAAAGAAAAAATACAAGTTCAATAGAATACTCAGACGTTTTTCCAAGTTCTCTAACCTTTATAAACATGCGATATATATGTATACACTGGTCAAAACAAAAACCGCATATCAATCCAGTGGAGGTGTTCCACAATTCACACATAATATATAAAGGAGATGTATTATGGCCTTCCAATGTCGAAATATATATAAAGATGAAATATGCATTTCGAGCCATGTTCGTATCCATTAAGCTATTGGATCCCAAAGGCATGCTTACTACAAATCTCTACAACCTAGTTAGTCGGTAGAACCTAAACATGTTCACAGATTGATTGAGTTGCACGTCGTTCGTACCCCGTAGAGCCTCGTCTCGGTCTGTCTCGAGCATTAGCATACCAAAACATTCACGCTGGGAACTGGTACTAACGTTTACTAATTTATGTTATTTAACAAGCATCAAGGAACAATGCAAACAAGCTACTTCATACGGTGCGCTGCTCAAAAAAGTTAAGGGGTCGATTCCCAGATATAGGGTAAAGGACCTGTTGTTTGTCGTAGTAACCTGCCATTTAACGTTCGCAGGTCACTATAAGGGTGAGGCTCCACTGGTGCGTTGCGTTGCGTCGCGTCGCGTCATCGCAACGATTCAACGCATTGTATGCCACACTTGCGCTGCGTCGACGCACGACAATAATGTTCTAAAAGAGACAGCGCAGCGGCATCACCCCCCCCCCCCGCTTCGCCTCTTGTCCGTCGATCCGTTGAAACGTTGCGTGCGACGACGCAACGCATCAATGTGGCAAGTCATAAAATAAAATGTAAAACGTCGCAGCGTGACCGTTGCGACGACGCAATGCGGCGCAACGCACCAGTGGAGCCTCACTCTAAAAAAGTCTGATTCAGCTGTAGTGTACTTGTTGCACTTACTGCCTGCGACAGCGGGGGAGGTAAAGGTACGTCCACACCCACGGTCAAAATACGTTGACGCTCCGGTTTAAAAGGTACGCATCAGAAAAATAACGCATGACTCACGTTAAATGCATACATGCGTTTCCAGTTCGTCAGCGTTCTTTGAGAGCTGCAGAGTGGCCAGTACGCGTTAAAAGTGTGACGCATGAGTCCTGCAGGCTTTTGTCTAACGCTACTGACGTTTGCCTTCGCAATCACTATTTCTTTCCGTCAAGCGGTATAAGATGATGACAGAAAGAGATGGTCAATGCGAAGGCAAGCGTCAGAAACTTTAGACAATACGGCCTCCGGTCACTGCAAGGTGTGGTCGCTCCTTAATACCAAGCTGCGAACTATCCGTCAACATTAGCGGCCCTCATTAGCGGCCGCAGCGCCCACGCATTGTCACACGTGTAATAAGTAAATCTGTCTGCTACACGGCCGTAATCTAATTGCAAATATTCAGGCATACGGGCGCGGGCCGAATCCCAAATTAACGTTGCAGGGAGAAGTGTTGTGTTGTGACGGATATCGCATCTGTATCTGTGTTCGTAGTCACTTAGATTTTTTCATATTCATTCCTTAGATTATTCATGCACTAGATAGTGTCAATAGGTGTCAATAGCAAACATTGCGATACAAAACGTCCATAAATCTATTTGACAGCTTCATATTACGATCGCGTTACGTCATTCAAAATGAAGGGAGGCAAATAACATATAAGCCAACAGTTGGCTTATATTTTTCGGGACGTTTTCATGCCGGCGAAGCTCTATCTAGTGTATAAATAATCTAAGGTTCATTCCTAGACTTTTATTGATTTATCAATCGTCCAAAGATTTACTGGATGAGATAGGTATATTTAAGGAATAAATTCGCTTTTGTATTTCTGCTTGTCCTATAATATGTTAGTATCATGTGTTTTATGAAGCGTTAGAAGCTCACATATATACGTACACTTTGTTGCTGCCCGCAACTCCGTCCGCGAAGAATCCCTTTATCGTTATGTAATTTTCTATGATAATACCTGTCCTATGTCCTACCCAGGGTCTCAAACTATCTGTTTGGCGATTTAAGTGTGAAGAAGTAATAGACAGAGTTACTTTCACGTTTATAATATTAGCAAGGATTACGTGTAAAGTATTTATCCCTTTACACTCGACTTGAAACGATCGTGAGTATTGATTTTGAAAAAATATTTCACGTATGGCGAACTGCTTTTGCGAACCCAACCGATGTCGATCGATCGTGCGGCTATGCTAGAATGAGACAAGAAATACAAAAGGCTCATGCGTACGCGTCGGGACTCGTCAGTTTGATTGACGTGGCGTGGGAGATCGGTGTGTTCTTTGAACGTCGGACTCACTATCGTAAGTGTTTTTTTTTTTACTAATTACCATTAAATATCTTCGTAATTTACTATCGGATTGCAAAGAGTACTTGTGTGTGTGATATATTTTAATTAATCTACATTAATTCGAATGAAATACATATATGAAATTTGTTTTTGAATTTTAACTATCACGATCGTGTGATTTCGGTTGCGTTGCGTATCATTGAACTCTCACGATCGTGCGGTTTCGGATGTGCACTGTGGTGTTGTTTTAGTAGGATAACTTATTTATGTATATGCTTGGCTTACTAACCGGGATGTTTTGCTAATTTTAGGAGCTCTGTTGACCGATAAAATAATAGAAGATCTGCTCGCAGACGGAAACCTGTCAGATATTGAAGGTTTAGATGACGATGATTTGGAAGATGTGCCTAACTTTTTCGAAAACCTAGCCAGTGATGGCGACTTGCTCTTGGATGAAAAAATTTGTACTCTGCATGAAGTAAGGCCACGGTCACCTTCTCCGTTAAGTTCACCGCGAGTATCTTATCCACCCCCTTCTCCGCGACCAGCGACTCCACCACTAGGGACATTATCACAGCCCCCTATTTCGCCGTTGCAAATCGGAGCTAGAAGACGACCAGGTCGAGGTAGGTCGGAATCTTTACCTAGAAATGTTCAAATAAGCAGAAGTAGAGGTAGATCTGCCCGTACACGGGGAAATATACGCAGTGGAAGATCCTTAACAGCACCCGCACCTCGAAGTCGAACATGGGTGAGTTCTGTTTACGGATAAGCCACACAATTACACCTCGCTACCAGTGAAACCTGTCCGCTCCCCGGTAGAGTACTTTCATGAGTACATTGACAACGACTTCATGAAAGAGATCGCTAGGATTTACGACAGGCGTAGAATTAAAAACGACCGCCTCTGAAATCTGCAAGCTCTTTTCCATTCAAAGGCCCCTCGGACATGTCGCATGGAAGACTGCGGTAGTCGATCAAATATTAAATGCAAACTGTTTTAAATTGTATCATAAGAAGTAATAACATCAAAACATATTATGTCTGATTACGATCTCATGTAATTTTACTAATTTAGATATTAATTTTCTCAACTAAGCAAGAAATAAGCATTTTTTGTTATGAAAACTATAATTTTGTTGATTATTTTGTAATGCTGCCTGAGAAATTGTTGTGATTTAGTGCAGTGTAGTTTTTATTTCTATAACTGTGTTTTATTCATTTAAATTCTTCAATAACCGTTTAAATGCAACATTTATACACAATCACATCATGACCCTCACGAACGTGCGAGTTACATATTATTCCTGAGCCACACGAACGTGAGGGTCTGATTGTGGAAGACCAGCTCAGTCAGGATTTTTTTTGTTATTTTTCCTTGACTCCTTATAAAGTAATAATAAAGTTACGTAATGTCGCACGGAGCTGTTAAAGATTTTTTTCTCTCGGGTGTAAAGGGTTATGGGCTAAATATGTTGTTGCTATTTTTAAAAACCATAATCTTTTTGTTACCAAATTGGTCAGGAACAATAGTTACAGTCGAAATGTTAACATAGTAAAGTAAATTGTGCCAAAGCATTTATATACTAACACTAATGTTGTCGTGATGCCCATTTCATATCGACTCACTGAGGTAGTTTACCATAGGCTTCACGATTGTGCTATAATGGATAATAACATACCTGTTATCTCTTCGTATAAAGTAGTATCAGGATATCCTTCCTTCAATCCTTCCTCAGTCCTAGTCTCTGCCTTGTTCTGCTTCGCTCCTTTATGATGTCCTCAAGCTGCGTTCTCACTGTCATTCTGTCTCCTGTTAAATGAAATGAGCCCGATGACACTAAGGATTCTCAGTGTCTCAGGCACACTAGATCTTCACAGTGTAAGTAGGGGATTACCCTTAGATTCAATAGCGCTGTATGGGATACTTATGGGGCTACCATTGGGACACAACATAATGACTCTCTACAGTATAAGTAGGGGGTTACCCTTTACCAGAGGACTATCGTCTCACCACGTTTGATGCAAGGCTGTCCGCATATCTTGCATGACACAACTTTCTATTATATATATTCATTAATCACCGCGTACACGTAAAGCGGTCCAGCAATAACTGGTCGTTTTTGCCCACCCCCGAAGAGCCAATAATGATACAACTACGGAGTAGCTGATCTGACTACCCCGAAGGCGCCGTAGCTAAACGGTACGACCAGACCCTACTCGGGAATCATCCCTTACAGTCACGACTGTTCCTGGACTCAAGGCGTCCAGGCCATTTGGATCCCAGGCGTTACTCGCCCAGGCCTCGGTTCTTCATGCGGCCATACGACGCGACATGCTAACCTACCCAGATAACATTAATACTTACATCAAATTATGAGACAACCTCCTCTGATATCGTACATAGCAATCAGATCAACGATATATAAATATTACAAAATATACAGAGCACAGTTATTATAAAGGGTGAAAATACTTAGCTTATATGTCTTCGGAGCGCGGGACACACACGTTATTACGATGTTAGACGATTTGCATCTCCCGCCATTATCATACTAAAGACAAGACGTCATGCTCACCAAATGACAGTTACAGCTGGTGTTGCCAGAGATAAATATGTTTAGTTTCATTTCGCGTCCGTCGCGACAAATGTTTTTGGCACTAAAAAAATTGTTCGTGGCTTATCAGGGTGCAAAGTAACTGGAAATTATTGTATACCAATAGAATTTACTCCTACACATTTTTGTACATTTATTAGCCTTTGCGGATATTTTATGACTCGTTCAACATCCGCATTTAGCGTTTATGTTTCAAAGGGACATTCTTCGCGTCACTAGCAGGGAGCGCCCACTCGTATTTCAAGAGGGATGCCGTTCGATGTGATTTTGTTAAGCCGGTTTTATGTTACGTGCCAGTATATTGGTCCCTAATTGCACATATTCAAATTACATTTGCATTGGATTAGTTAATTAGATGACAACATTGTTCTGTGAATTACTGCTTTTCAATGTAGCCTGAAAATGCAATTGTTGTAATTTGTTTTTATAAGAAGTTCGGAGCTAGAAGATTCTTCGCGACAAATACAATATTCATAATATTTCCTTATTCGATTAGGCTTATAAATAACTAGGGTAAACCATACAGTAATTGGCCACGGTGGGTACAGTAATTGGCCACTAGAATTAAATCAAAAATTTACAAAGAAAAGTGGTGATAAATCATAACAAATATCGTGCTAAATATAATAATCTAGTCGCTTTTATCATTAAATTATTTGTATTATTGTTTCATATAAAAAAATAAAGTGGGCGATTACTGTAACATGGCCAATTACTGTATGGTTTACCCTATCTACGTACCTATGATTGTCGGACAAACAGTGCTTTGGAAAAAACCAGCGTTGGCTAAAAGCCGGTAAGAAACTCAGCGGGGCATCGTTCTTTTTCTTTTTCTTCGTCATTCAAACAAAAGAGACAATAGTTTCTCTCCATCATTTAATTAAATTAGCAGCTATCTTGCGTCCGTGGCGGTCGAGAAACAGAGATATTATGATTTTGCGAAAATCATCTCAGTGCTCTATTTATTTTGTAACTCCTTCTAAGTAATATTAATTAATTTGAACTGAAATTACCCGGGAGTGCCTGCCATACCCTTCAGAATGTTTCAAGACTAATTGATTTTAAATATTCTCTCCTTATAGAGTAAGATATCGTAAATTCTGTTTTCTCATTAAGGTTCCTTTTAATGATTAGGAAACGTGCGAAGGAAAAATAAGAAACATTTAATGTACAAAAACTCTTATTATAATTGTGGTTCGTTTACCCGAAAAGAAAATGTGAATTTGTTTTTTACAACAAGAAAAGAAAATAATCCAATTTTGGTACCAAGAACATAATTAAACTAAATTACTTTATTATCATCATCATTTCAGCCAGAAGACAAGGCCTCCCTCATTGATACCCGATCATTACGAATGGAAGCGACTTGCATCCAACTTGAACCTGGGGCCTTTACCAAATCAAATCACTTAATTAAACAAAAATGTATGTAAAAAAATACTTGTAATTAGTTAAATCAATCTCAAAATTGCGGTATAGAATCCAGGGAACCAATTTAAGGATGTTGGAAGTTATTAAAAAAATATGTATTATAAAATACAAGTTCAGCTACCTAATCTTTTAAAACTCAAAATAAAAAAAAATACTGCATAGAACGTTTGCTAATTACAAAACAATTTCCACTTACCTAACTTTAATTTATGCATGAATTAAACTCCAGTTAATAAACCAACTTCACAATGTTTAATGCTTCGTAATAAATAACAGAGTGCACTGAGTTGTGAGAGGGAATTTGGCTTAAGTACCAACTAAAACAGCTAAAAATCCAATTAAAAAATAAGTACAATGTTTTAGCATTATAAGGATAATAGAATAGAATAGAATAATTTTATTTCAGGCTGCATAGGCCCATATAAAAATACCTTAAAGACTAACATACATATTTATATTACACTTAATTAACAACCTAATTACAAGCAATAAAAAAGCAAAAAAAAAAGCAATAAGTGCAGAGACGTGTAAAAGCCTCTCGTGGCTTAGAAACACGCCTGAGGGCTGTTACAGACAGGCTGATATTCCAACTGCAACGTAAGGGTGAGTCTCCACTGGTGTATTGCGTTGCGTCGCGTCACCTCAACGAATCAACGCATTGTATGCCACACCTGCGCTGCGTCGACCCTCGACAAAAACGTACTGTTAGACACAGCGCTGCGACATCACTCTCCACCCTGCTTCGTCTCTTGTCTGTCGATCTGTTGACGCAACACATGAATGTGGCATGTCATAAAAAATATACGTAAAACGTCGCAGCGTCAACGTTGCGACGACGCAACGCACCAGTGGAGCCTCACTCTAATGCCTTGATCACACGTACCGTGTAAACGGGCGATACAGTGCTTTTCGGCCGAGTACTCGGTGCGTATAAACAAGCGCTGCCTTGTTTATACGCACCAAGTACTCGGCCGAGAGCACTGTCTCGCCCGTTTACTCGGTACGTGTGATCAAGGCATAACCGAGAATACCGGCCTCCATACATTTCAATAGCAACCAGCGTGCAGTTTTGTTGACTGCAAAGAAACTATAGTGAAAAATATGTGGGCACTGCCCAGTCGGTAGTTGGCAGTATATTCGCTCCCATCGTCTTTATTTCCAGATTGATGGGCAAAATTGCAGATTGGGCAGATTGATGGGTTTCAATTTAAAATGTACCTGCTACTTTATTTTGGTGTTTTCTTACCCAGAATCAAGAGTGCAATTGATTTCGACGATTAAAACAGTCCCTAATTTCCCATACAACTTTTTTTTGTAACGAGCCATTCCTCATGTATAAAAACCGGCCAAGTGCGAGTCGGAAGGCGAAATTTTAAACCTGATACAAAATATGTATGTGTTTGATGTATGGGAGGCCCCCTTAAATATTTGTTTTATTTAAAGTGAATATAATAACTAAATATTCTGTGAATATTTCAAGCGTCTACCTGTTGCCGTTATCAATATCAAGCAAAAACGAGCGAAAAAAATCACGTGTGTTGTATGGGAGCCCCCTTAAATATTTATTTTATTCTGTTTTTTAGTATTTGTTGTTATAGCGGCAATCAAAATACATCATCTGTGAAAATTTCAACTGTCTAGCTGTCACTGTTCATGAGATACAGCCTGGTGACAGACAGACAGACAGGCGGACGGACAGCGAAGTCTCAGTAATAGGGTCCCGTTTTTACCCTTTGGGTACGGAACCCTAAAAAAGGAATTTACCTGATATGTAGACTAAAAAGGCTCTTCAAGGCCAGAGTGAATAGGCTGTTACTAAACCGGTGAGATACACCTTTGGCCTCATCTGCCCTTTCCATCAGGTGAGATAGTTCTCAATCACGAGTCATTTTTATGTAAAAAAATAATGTTGCAGTTATAACGCAGTCCGCCTATAACTACGCTAAATGAAAAGCCATGACATGTGTTATTTACTGTACCAAATATACATAAAATGCAGTTTCCGTGTGACTGTGCGTGAACACTAACTAAAATACTGTTAGGTAGATTTGCGCGTTCCGACTAAATGAAGGTGCCAGTGTCGAATGATGGTTATAACGGAAAAACTTTCGAGAATAATGAATTTTACAGTTTTTGGGTTCCGTACCCGAAGGGTAGCAAACGGAACCCTATTATTTATTTATTAATGTAGCTACGTTATCCGTCCGTGCGTTCATCTGTCTGTCTGTCACGGGGCTGTATCTCCAGAACCGTTAGATAAACAGCGAAAATTTACAAATACATAATGTGAATAACGATAAAAAATGTTTCTAATCTAGTTTGATTGCGACGGTATTTTGTTTTGCTGCGAAAATTCCGACCTCTGCTGACCACATATGTGTGAAGACGCTCCTCTCGCCTGGATGCCTGTTGGTAAAATGGAGACGGAGGAATTAATAGTAGCTGTACATTAATGTCGTGGCCTGAAAGTAGGCAATTGCTGGCTGAGTATGAGTATTAAACGGACGAGCTTGCGAGTCCGTTCAACTAATACGAAGCCAGCAATTGCTATTCCAGTCGAGACTAATATAAAGCTTTTCTCAAAAATGGTGAAGGAAAAAACATTAGAATAAACTTTTATTAACTTAAATAGGTACAAAGAATTGCAAATCACTTAAAATTAAATGTCATTTAACCCTTTCCCGCTTTTTTTTCATGAAAAAAAAACTGCAGGTGTATTTTTCCACCGAAAACACCACAAGCTGTTTCAAACACAATAAAAAAAGTCCGGAGTTCCAACAAAACAACTGATACGTCATTTGAGTTGGCTGTATACGAATAGTGCCAACTTATTACCATGGCCGTTTTAACTTTTTAAAAAGTTCGAGACTCGACAATAATGGAATTTGTATGCGACATGCTTGTCGAGTTTATCGAGCCTGCAATGTTTTTAACTTTTTATTTTTTTACTGTCCATAAACTTCACTTTCTGATATGTAAAAAATAATGTCAACTTTTACGGATATTTTTGAGAAAATAATGAAATTCCTTCACTTTAAACTGGGACATGTGCCAAACCTACTCTACCACCAAAATATCAGTCGTGTGTCTTTATGCACCTTAGTATGAGCGCACTTAGCATCACATCAAACCCAACAGATTGCTCGTTAGAGTTTTGAGATAATGCCAACTTGTAGAAATCTTATGCAAATCTAAGCGCATCAGAACTTGCATTAGTTATCCATTAGTGTGTAAGTGTACTAATTAAATTAATAGTGTTTGCAGTAGAGCACTAACGACCCTCTAAATGGTACTCTAGTTGTCTAAGTTTCGGTGGTAGCTTGTAAAATATTCGATGAAGTACTTACTGGTTTAGTCAGATTAGTACCTACTTACTTAGATACCTTGTCTACTTTTAAGAAAAAGAACTGTATTATGTATGAACTGATTGGGTAGTAATTCTTGTAATAAGTTATTAAAGATTACTTAATTAGACGCAAACTGGGTGAGCTGACATCACGAGATGTGTAGAATTCAATTCATTTTTCACCCGACTGTCAAAGGAGGGTTATGTTTTTCGAGCATATGTAGGTATTTTATGTAGTTATGTATGTATGTATCACGTAAACGACTTAATGGATTTTGAAGTGTGAGTGCATTAGATTCGTCTCAGTTCCACGAGTGACATAGGATATATATTTTCCCGGAATTCCCATGGGAACGGGATTTATACAGGCGGTTTTTTCATCTAGTATTGAAATTAAAGTTATAAAAATATAGCTCCGTCGATGCTACTTATTATGCTTGCCACGTCGAGGTTAGTAAAAACACTATCAGTTGACGGTTGGAGATTTGTAGAAAAAATAGTCTCTCCTTTGTGTTTGTCTATACATGTAAATATATGCAGTCAGCAAAGGGTGTCCGTTCAATGTACGCTTGATTTAATAGCCCGCTCGCCTCGCATTGACTGTTTTTGCTAAGCTAGACATACTTACTTAACGTTTTTTGGTAAATCGTTTTCTTTAAAACCAAATAAAAACAAAGGAGAGTGATTACGTTTAAGTACTTTTCATTGCCATAGTGAGTATAATTTTATTTTACAATACTACAGTTTTGACTTCAGACACCAGTTCGATACACAGCATGGGGAATAAATAAAGAACGTGGTAAAATTTACTGCATTTAAATTTCATTAGTTCAGTCCCAATCGTTGTTATGACCATTTTAAATGCGAATTGATGAAAAGAAATATTCAAATGAACTGTTCGTGATTACTCAACATAGAAACGAAGATGGATATAATTTAGTACTACTGGCGACGTGGTTTTATTAGCTACATAAATTGACAATTACGATGCTTTATTCGGGATAATAAAGTAGAAGAGATACTCAAATGAAGCACTATTAAGACTTTGTATTACAAGTGAATTACTGGACCTAACTTGTCGCTCTTTCAACCAGGCCCAAGTTATTTCCGGACGGAGTAGACATGATAAAATATTGAACATGTCTAGCCGATGTTTCGAAGTTTATTCTGGTTTATTTTAGCAGTTGAAGAGATTGTTTGTACTAGAAAAATCAAGAGCTACAAACACATCGCAGGCTGAAAACCAGCGCGGTGATGAGTAATCCTCACCGCACATGCTTAGCGTGAGCCTTTTGCCACATAATTTTGTGTATTTTTTTCTTTTTTGTGGGCAATAAATGGTTTTTTATTTTATTTTTTACATTATTTTGTTTGTGTCTCTCCAGTGGACACGGGAAAAGTTAAGTGTCTATAGCCAATATTTTTTAGTCAAATCTACATCGGCGTGAGGGACGCCTGGTCAATTTTCGGCCCATTTAATTAAATCTTAAGTTTGCTGACTCAGAGTCACTAATTTTATGTCCACAGGAGTGACAACTTTTGTATCTTATGCTGTGTATGACCCAAGAACAAAAATGTTTAAGTCTTAACTTTCGTGATTTTCACTCATAATTACTATACTAAACGGGACTTATCACGCAAATAATATTTACCTCGACCAGTGACCACGGCTGCTGCAATGTGGCCGAAACGTCGAGGTAAATATTATTTGCGTGATAAGCCCCGTTTAGTATAGTAATTAAAAATGATTAAATCCTTAAGCGATTTTAGAAACAGCGAGGGGTTTCAATTCGTTTGCATAGGTATTTTATGTAGTAAAAGATTAAGTCCAAAAAAAACTGAACAAATCCTCTGGAAACTACGAAATGTGGCTGAATATAAAGCATTTCAAGAAAATAGTCACTTTGCCGTATCAAAAGGTGAAGGAACTCACATTAGGAAGAAGGGACTCAAGGGTATAGCGCCGGCAAGAATCTTTAACTTAAATGTCGATGATGAAGTGAATGACGTGAATGAGTGAAATGACGTGTGTGAGGTTCGTAATCCGCGTTGTTGGGGAATTACGGCCCAAGTCCTTTCATTCCGAGAGGAGGCCTGTGCCCAGCAGTGGGACGTATATATGTCGAGATGATGATGATGGTGGTGAAGTATTTCAAAATCGCCGGTTTATTTCCCCAAAAAAATGTAAATATTATATTCGTTCTGGTATAGCTTTATGACGTATTGTTGTCTTCGTCTACTAATATATTTCACACGAAATACAAACTGGAATATGGATGCACAGAAAAACTCAGAAAAAGAGACCAGCGCGGGAATCGAACCCAGGTCCTCAGCATTCCGTGCCAACACAACACCACCACCACCACCACTGGTCAGGAGTTTAGACACAAATTTCTCCTATACATCCATCTCAGCTTTTTTGGTCACTTAAGCAGCGACACTAGCGACTTCTATGTTAGCTCTCATCGAGAGACCTGAACACTCCTTCAGAACTAACCGCTCACCCGGACCAAGAGATGTCGCTTTTTAAGCAATCTAATCAAGATTGTTTTTTTGGAGTCTTTTTGTATTTTGACCAGTGTGGTGTAGAGGTTTAGCACGCAGCACGGAATGCTGAGGACCTGGGTTCGATTCCCAGCGCTGGTCTCTTTTTCTGAGTTTTTCTGTGTGTGTGTTCAGTTAGTATTTCGTGTGAAATACTTATATGGATTTCACGGGATGTCCATAAAAGTAACAAATTCGAAGTTGAAAAAATTAAGAAATACAAATAACTCCAAAAAATACCAATCTTGATTCGTCTACTAAGTCACGTATTCTCAATACTTAGAGCGATCGTGTTCATAAGGGGTCGCCCATTAGGTACTCCAGCCGCTGATTTTGCGTTCTTTCCACCGGTCTCTCTTAGCCGCTTGGGCATCGCATGCTGCTATAGGGATCTTGGTGACAAACTAAATGGCGTCCGCAATGTTCATTAGATTGGTGATGGACTACGTGATATTCTGATTTAAACTCTGCGCTGCATCGCCAACCCCTCCATTGTATTCACAACCGTTGAGATCTAAAAATGCGAACTTATCCGTTTAAGGGACCTGTGTGAGTCAACATTTGAATGGATGAGATGATTTATGTAGTTTTATTTATCAGTTTTGCAGGTAACGTCGCCAAAGAATCTGAGAATCCGCAGTTGATAATAGTCTTTGTTCGATAGTTTGTACCCACTTTAATAAAACTTCAATCGGTAGGCAGGCTTCACCTCACTAGGCAAACTACCTGAGGCGTCCGTTATTAAAACTAGCGTACCTCCTATCAGAGGTAAAGTTGGAGTTCTATCAGTTGTCTAAACTTTCCCTGGCCGCACTGCTATAAACACCCCCTCCTGTAAACCAATTTAAATTAACCCCTATTCGTGTACAAGCGCCGTATATGTAGAGCTCTCGGTGCTTTTGTACCTGGTCGCTCGGGTGTTCGCTTTATCACACCTAAAAGCATGTTTTTGAAGCTGAAACATCGCCGGAAGAGTTCAATTATATACCGCTATAGTGGACACTGTGGCAAAGGTCAAGCTTTTATACTGCCCCCGGTCATTTTGGAATAGTTTTTAGATATAATTAATCTGAACGCACGCTTTTTAAATGAATTACTTAAGTAAAATTAAAACTTTGATTTAACTACGAATCCAATAAGGAAATTCACAATTAACATGCGGAAGTTATTGTCTATATTTTATATCCCAACGCAGATACGCCTTTGTACGTTTTCACTCCTCATGATCTTTTAGTCTCGGTATATTCCTACAGCTCCTATTTAATCTCTAAGGACTAAAGTATTTTTTTTTAAATTTACTTTCGAAACCCCAACTTCCAATCGCGGTGTTTGTGAATGGAGGATTATCAATTTATCACCATTTTCAGTGACTGTGACAATTTTAAAGCATTCCACAGACCGAAGCGCGCTCCGCACGCTACGTGGC
Source organism: Archips xylosteana (assembly GCA_947563465.1). NCBI lineage: Eukaryota > Metazoa > Arthropoda > Insecta > Lepidoptera > Tortricidae > Archips > Archips xylosteana. The sequence continues at coordinate 10,062,817 of OX387347.1, read as the reverse complement.
GTGACGCGAATGCCCCGCGCTTCGGTCTGTGGAAGCTTTTAAGCCTTGGCGTGGAAATAACCTCAAAATTAATTACAACTGTGCAAAAATATTTAAAAAAAAAGATTTAATTTCGTGAAACACGATGAATAATTACAAAAATTAATCTATTTAATTATATTAAGGATGAATTCATTTTATTATGCATAGTCCCTAGTTTTAAAATAGTTTTCAAGTTTGAATCTGTTGGCTAAATATGCAAGCATATGTATAAAGCGTCACTTTACAAAAAAAAAAGAAAAAATTACCGCGGAACAAATTTAAACATGAAACTACCATGAGACTTACTCATAGTGAAAATAAACGGATCACTCACGTCTTAAAACGGAACAAATTTTATTGCTGTTTGAATTTTGAACAGATGATCATACGAGCGTATGTTGTAAAAATGTATTATTGTAATTTTGTACAAAATGTGGTTTTCTTCCTCGCATTTACAGTGAAAAGTAGACTGTTTAACGCGAGACTAAACAACCATAATGAAAACTCGAAGAGCGAGGGTGGCTAAACATCCCGTGTCGTTATAGCTTGTTTTAGTCCCTTGTTGAACAATCTACTATTTTATACATGAAACTACCGTGAGACTCGCTCATAGTGAAAATAAACGGATCACTCGAGTCGATCACGAGTTTAACTCGACATGTTTCGGGCTAATTCGTAGCCCTTGTTCTCGGAGTCAGATGAGACTCCGAGCCGCGACGGGTGACTCCGAGAAGAATTAGCCCGAAACATGTCGAGTTAACCTCGTTTTAACGCGCGAATATATCAAAGAATTTTTTTTTTATCCTAAGTTTTTTGACGGGGTGCCCCAGGCAAACCCCCACATGAAGTGCTCATATTCAATGGGGGTACTCTAGAGGGTATAAGGTATTCCCCCGTATATTAATCTGCCGCGCTCAAGTAACTTCAAAAATCCCCTCTTGGGCTCCCCTACTATTTACCTAATGTTCGTCTTGAACCGTCTTAGCCGCCTAAGTTCTCTTTAGTTACCTATAGACAATGTACTGTAGAGTCTAGAATTTGCTAAAATAATTATTGCGTTACACCGTCGTCGTCTCAACCCATTAGAACTGGGCTAATCGTTAATAACAGTCCGAGGCAAGGAAATTTACTTGCAACGGAGTAGATTCATGTTATTATAAAGCACGGAAAGCGCGCCCCATTCCGTGCAGGGACTGTATTTTTGCATAAAAATACACCCCATTTTTACACAGAAATAGGAGACCTGTGTAATGGTGAAAGATTTTTCACATTTGGTCAAAAGTTTTCGTAGGTATTGCTTTTTAAATAGAAAAACAAACACGCCTCTTGTAATAATAAAATAGCTACACATTATTTTACATGTTTTCTTCTTGTTCTTTGTACCTAACTAAGATTTTGTTAGTGTTTTTTCACTTCTCATGCTCTTAAAATGTTACTTTAGTCTCTGCATATCGGGACTAAAGCTCTTTTTTGATCTCAAGGGATTAAAGTAAATTTTTTTTAATTGACTATGGAAACTCCTAAACTGCCAATCACGGTGTTTGTGAATGGAGGATTATCGCTATTTTGAGTGTCTGGGTATAGACAATTTTAAAGCTTTCCACAGACCGAAGCGCGCTGCGGACGCTCCGTAGCGCCCTGCGCTTCGGTCTGTGGAAGCCTTTAGGGCGTGGAAATAACCTCATAATGACAACTGTATAAAAAATATTTAAAAAATAATAATTACGCGAAACACGATGAATAATTACGAATATTAATCTATTTAATTATAAAATATTAAAGATGAATTCATTTTATTCTGCATGTAAAGAAAGATTTCCTTTAGCTTAGGTGTTTTTAATTTGTTTTTTTTTTAAAGCGCTGTCGGCAAAGCAGTTCCCTGCTCTGTCGATAAAATAGCAATCCGCACTGTCGGCAAAGCAGTGCTACGTACTTACGTACGTACGTAGTACGGTAGATAGAGCAGTTACGTTTGAAAGTTATTATGGCGTGATTTCAAAATAATGCGATGCCAGTTGCATTTAATAGTAAATATAAAGTATAATTAGATATAATATAAGATATAAGTATAATTAGATTTCAATAGGAATCCTTAACGTACTTTCAACTAGGGATCTAGGTTTGCATCAAGATTCAAAATTACTGTTTGATAGTCATATTGATAAAATTATAAGGAAGGCTTACAAATCTCTGGGTTTTATCATGAGAAGTTCCGCTAATTTTAATAAACTAAAACCAATCAAGGTGTTATATTGTTCGTTTGTGCGCTCTATCCTTGAGTATGTTTCCGTGGTCTGGAACCCTTGCTATCAAATATACATCAATCGTATTGAGTCTATTCAAAAGAAGTTTTTAAAATTTCTTCAGTTTAAATCGAAAGTTATTGATCGAAGCTACCACGATAGGTGTATACGGTACCATTTTCTGCCCCTTGAATTAAGGAGAGAGATGAATGATGTTGTTTATCTTGCTAAAATCTTATCAGGTTCCGTTGATAGTCCAGAGTTACTTAATAATATTAACTTTCGTGTTCCCAGAGCACCCATTAGAAATAACTATCGGCCGTTGGCGTTGCCACATGCAAAAACTAACTACCGTAAGAATTCATACTTTTATCGTGCTTCGAGGTCGATGAATGAACTGTGTCAGCGTTGTGAGGATCTAGATGTGTACCGTTTAAATCCTGCTGCAGTTAGAAATCATATGTCATCCAATTTCTTTGCTCCTCATTCCGCGGTTTAATTATGTCTTTTTTAGTTTCATGTTTTTTTTTTTTTTTTTTAATTTTTAATTTGGTCTGAATTTTTCTTTCTTTAACTGTTTCCTGTCTTTGTGCTTATCTGTGCATATCTTCGTGCATATCTGTGGAAACCTTTAATTGGCTCTATTGTTATTTATTTCGTATTAATATGTAATAGTAATTTTAAGCTGTTGGTTTTCCTAATAAAATAAAATAAAATAAAATAAAATAATTTAACAAAGAATTGGCATATAGAAAATAAACTTAAAATGTCGTTTCTTTATTCACGGGTAAGTGTTTCAGTTAACAATATATTTTGTGTGTGAACTTAGTTAGATCAATTGGGTTAATTTATTTGCCGATTCTAATGAATGAACAATTATCATTCTTACATGCATAGTCCAATTAGTTTTAACATAGTCTTTAAGTTAGAATCTGTTGGCTAATTATGCAAGCATTTAAAGCGTCACTTTACAAAAAAAAAATAAAAGAAAAGAAAAGACAGCAGAATTTTTTTTGCTATTTGAATTTTGAACAGATGTCCACTGCTCGTATTGAGCATACGTTGTAAAAAAGTAATTTTGTACGTCGTTTTTTTCCTCGCATTCAAAGTGAAAAGTAGAGTGTTTAACGCGGGACTAAACTACCATAATGACAGCTCGAATTATAGCCTCCCTCGCTATCGCTCGGGTGGCTAAATATCTCGTGTCATTATGGCTTGTTTTAGTCCCTTGTTGAACAATCTACTATAATGTTTATTACTTAGGGCACAAACAGTAAGTACAATTTTGCTTAGATAAAACAAACTTATATCTAACTTGACAATTTAAAGTGGGTTAGTATTTTCAAAGCTGTACAAAAGAACACAATATTAGAAAGGAAGCTGAAAATTATAGAATCAATCAAAAAAGTTAATCCTGACACATTGTACAACTATGAAATATCTGAATGTTGACAATGTGACGCAAAGGAAAAAATGCTATTTTGTCACACGCAACAAATACGCAAATAAATAAAAATAATAAGTAGTCAAATTAAATTTAATTTACAGAATGAAATATTATTAAAATGTTCTAGGTGAATAATTGTAATGAAATTGAAATTTGCATGTCATAGTGTGACAAAAGTGTGTGAAACTGTATCACTTTTATATCACCAATCTAATACCATGTTTTTATGCAAATAAATGATTATTATTATTATGCCTAGGTAGCATTTATTTTCCCGTGGTTAGCATTATCAATATTTCGCAGCAGAGAAACAGTAAACATTTCGGTCTCGGAAACATAATCTTTAGATAAAAATTCTTCTATACCTGTAAAACATTACCAGGCTGACTGACCGACCGTATCGCGGCGCACAGCCGAAAGTACTAGAGATAGCAACTTGTAATTTGGCTTCATAAGTTTCAGGAGATACGGAACTAGCCTATTTTTTATTGTTCTTCGCCAGCAAAGCCGCGAGCATAAGCTAATCTTAGTCTATGCATAAACGTTTTCCTATTTTATTCCGTTCAGCGTTTTGCTCTTTTCCGAAATTATTGGATTAACTGACATTGCGGTCTCGTAGGTAATATGCTCTTTGTGGTCAATAAATACGTTAATTTAGATTTGCATGTCGAGAAAGGATCATAATCTTGATATTTTACTTCGAAGAGAACGCTTTCATGTGGTAAAATCTATTTATTTCCCGTGTCAGATCAAAATTGTACTTTTCCAAGAACTTTTTTGTTGTTTCTCCGTATTTTCCATTTAAGTAATTTTCCCACTGTGTAGGTACATATATTGCAAAATGTGTTTGCATTGGTTTTTCACTTCAAAGAATTCTGTGAAGAAAAGGTAACCGATCTCGTTTACCTGTACTTACCAGAATTTCATTTCCCCGAATTTCATCTGCCATAAAACGTTTGCCATATATTTTATTATTAATTATTATTACAGAAGCATGCATTTTTCAGGATTTTTTGAAATGCCATCTTATACTTAGAATACAGTAGGTTAGGTTAGATTTGTTTTATAGAATTCTGTTTTTGTTTGTCTGTTTTTTTTTAAAACAATTCTGTAGAAAATACTGTTTCAGAAATAAATTGAATTATATGAAATGAAAATTATGGAAAACGATACATTATGGCATATGAAATTCGGGGAAACGATAGAGAACCGTCCAATCTATCATGCTCTCAATCGAGTATTTTCAAACATTTTAGATCGATTCAGAACACAGGCCAGCAATTAACATATTTATTGTATTTTTAGGGATCCGTATCTAAACAGGAAAAACACATAGCTGATAGCCACAGCAGTATTTCTCCTTCTGTTCGTCTGGCACAGCCAATTTGATCCGAATCCACATGACCAATTAAGCTGGATTTGGTACATATTTATTTTAATTTTGTGATGATTTAGGGGTCACTTATCTTTGGTAATACTGAGCTTGAAATAATAATAAAAAACATTTCTTTACAGATGATAAGAAGTATTATTAGTCTGTTGATATTTATTAATTTTAGAGTAATTGGTTGTCTGGAAGAGATCGCTTTTTAGCGATAAGACCGCCTATTGTCTTCCTGAATTTTTTATTTTTCTAATGTTACTGTACTGTTTTTGGTGATCAATAAAGAATTATTGTATTGTATTGTATTGTATGTGGCCAACATAAGTACTTAATAGTAGTAGGTAAATACTCAATATTGTACGTAGTACAAACTTACATTTGCAGTTGCAACGAATTGATGGCCGGAATTAATACACTATCATTTAATTTAATATAGGTAATTGAGGGAGTGACTGATGATATTTAAGTTAAAAGCGGAAGAAGGGAGTTATTATCTGGAGACAACAGCAATGTAACGTGCATAAGACAGAATATTAATAGTTGCTTTCTGTGAGACATCCTAACAATAACCTGATAAATTAGTGTACACAATACCTTTGCCATACTTGTCGTCTCTGGCGTCAAGTAAGAATTAAGTCAATCCGTAGGTAATCGAGTTTATCGTACGCAACCTTCCTTACGTGCGTTCAGCTCGCACTTGTCCAATTTTTCGCTGCTAAAGGCAAAATGAATGATCATTTTATATCAAAGAGAACCACATAAAACAATCCTGGCGTTTCCAGCGATTCAGGCACGGCTCAAAACATGACGTTCCAATAAAACCTCGGAAATAAAAATACGTGGAATATTCCCGCAGCTGTCCTCCATCGTATAGTCCTGCAGGTTTTAAATTTTAGCCTCTCGCATACATGAAACTGAATGAGCCGACACAATTCTAGTGACGTTATCGTGTTTGCCCCCTCTCCTACCTGGGGGAGGGGGGGGGGGCAGGGCTGCGACTTGTTTTGCTAGCAATTTGCGAATGGGATATTGAATTTTTATAAATGCATTTGTTACGTATGTGATGGATTCATCACGGAGGCACAGAGGGTGCTTCTGTCTCATGTTAACGCAAAGTGAAACTGGGTGAGAAATATTTAAAATATAATGGGATGAAACACCATTGTAGTGAAATAAGCATTTTTACAAGGTTTTTTTTATTTTTAACTTGCTATTTACTTATGTATTTACGAGTCAAATCTTGCAAGTTAAATTTGATCCACTATTACCAGTTTCCGATTGCTGGAATTTTGCATACATGTGTAAATCGAATGACAATGCAATATTATTATGCCATGGTGCTGTTCTGATGAAGCTGGAAGGTGGCCATAGGAAATCTGTACAGTCAGCAACAAAAGCTTGTATTAAAAATAGAATAAACCCGGCAACCCGGAGAGTAAAGCCCAGTTTAGACCTGCAAAAAAATGCAAGTTGCATTACATTGCGCGGCGGTAAAGCAAACGAGCTTGAAGTTGACAATCGAGCGCCGCAATATATTTAGTTAGAGAAGCCTACATAAATTAGGTATGTCCTCATGCAACATGTCGCAGTTAGTGTACGGTCAAGTGCAAAAATATTGTATCGATTCAATCCTCTCATAATTATGAACCAATACCTTAATTCTACGAAATAAGTGCTATGGGACATATAGCCTTTATTTGAGCAAGTTGTATGCACCCATATTTTTACATTTGACTATTTTCGGGGGTCGAAATCGCTCGCGTCCGTAGGTTTACCCTCAAGACCCTACACGTGACCCCTGGGTGGTGCTAAGCGAGCGATATAACTTCGGTGGTAGGCTTCGGCCGTGGCTGGTCACCACTCTATAGGTTGAGCCAGGCCGCCAAGCGACTCTCGTCGTGTTCCGGCCTGTTGCCTATAGAAGCCATTCTAGAGGAAGGGTCTGAGCAGTTGTGCAGCGCGCGTACCGATTACAGTGTACCGCTTGGGGGCGCTCAACTGCCTTCTTCCTGCTTGTTCCCCTAAATTCAAGTCTAGGGTGAATGAGATTTTACTAGACAAGCAATCCAATGACAATCCAGTGATCTAGGTGCTACGGCACCAAGCCACTGTGAAAGACCTGTTTTGTCTTGTGTCTCAGAACTTTTCACAAGTTACATTACATCAAATTTACAAAATTAATACTATAATGATAGTTAAAAATTAAAAAACGTACCTATTTTTATAAACAAATTATACATCTCAATACGCCATAGACAAAGCCATTCTTAAGACCATCAAGATGAAATTGATTTAAAACAACTTTCGAATAGCAGTAGGGATTCGTTGATTTGGTGTATCCTTAGGTACTTCTCGCAGTAATGGTTTGTTTGTAGTGCATGAAACCGTTAAGCACATCCGAGCGCCTGGATTTCTATACATATATTAAAATACCTGTTGATTTTTCACGTAACATTTCTCCGCAGCTCCGGTTCGCTTCGGAAGCAGTCACAAAGCTTTTCAATTTGAGTTCCACGAGATGATAGTATACGGTAGTACATCATGCTTTTTACGGGAAGTAAAAGCACCTTTTACTTTTTTATTGTCACCTACGAGGACGGCACACAAAGTGTAATAGAGATAAAACACTTTTCCGCGCACGACCGTACATAACAGACGTCACGTACCCTCAGACATGTTATTGTTCTATTATTTCTCATAGTAAAGATAGTAATAAAGATATTGTGGCGAGTTTTATATCATCAAAACTGTGGAGACGCCGCTGCCTTAAGGTGTCGTAGAACTAATGATCTGACCGCAGAGTTGTTTGTGCCATCTTGGAGAAATCAATTTACGAGGGATAACGTTTCAAGTTTTTCCATACTTTTGCGCAGATCTTTAAGTGTTGGTTTTGTATGTATATTTTCTTTTTATAAAACTGTCCTGACCTGATTGACTCGTATCTCACCAATGGAAAATACTGATGAGGTCAAAGGTGTATTGACCGTTTCAGTAACAGGCTATAACACTCTAGTCTTGAAGAGCTCCAGATTGTATCTGGAAATACAGGCGATGGGAGTGTATTCCATTCCTCAGAAAAGATAAAGGGTATAAGGGGCCTTGTGCTGTTGTAGTCTTTGGTGTTTATTATGTATTCAAATATGCATCTATTTATTTGAGTATGTTTGTCCGTTCTGTGGTACCTACAACACAAGCTTTGTTTACTTTGGGACTAGTTCAATGGTCTCATTACATTTATTTATTTTATACTATACTTTTATTTCATAGTACACTGTCAACCGAAGGATTTAAACCATACATTATATCTATTGAAATACTAGCTTGTGCCCACAGCTTCGTTACCTTGGATAAATAAAAATAATCTAGATACTTAACCCGTGGGAACTTCGAAAAATTCCTTAATACACTTCTACTATCTTCAAATAATTATATCTACTGAATTTCAATTCTGTAGCTAGTGGTTTAGGTTGCGCATTGTCTGTCAGTTACTTTAGTCTTTTATAGATATATATATAAAGATACATACTTTTATAGACACATGTAAAGATAGACAAAGGATAACGAGGTCGCTCATATCTGAATGTAATTGAAATTTTTACAAAAGTTAAAATTGCTGTTTTTCATCACAAATTAAAACCCTTTAAAAGGACATGAAAAACGAAACTGTAAATAAGATATGGGTACAAAGGTCTAAATTATACCTCTCCATTATAAAAAACAGTATTTCCTTTTATTTGGCCAATAACACGTGAATCTCTGGTACTGTTTCACAAAACGCCGACTGGGTTTTTTCACGTTCCTTGCACTGGCGTTGCCCCTCTCGGCGGCTTCATACGCCGCCGACCACAAATATGGCTGGGTCACCGGAGATGTGGTCAGTGACTAAGGGTCTCGTCACCGAATGGGACAAATACGTTTTCGGTGTCTAGACTGCTGTATTTCAGTGCTTTCGCTTTTACAGCCGCTTCAGAAGCTAAGACTACTGAAAGTGGGTAAAACTCGAAACGTGTTATAAACAGACTGATACCGGAAAAGGTGAAACTGGCTAAAAAGCTTGCCAAAGCTTGCTCTTGTTAATGTTAACCGTCACATTATTATTCTAGTTAGGTACGCTAAACACATAAGAGCAGCGTTGTGAAATATTCAAGGGAAAGGATCTGAAATATGAGGATATTGTTCAATTCCGCACCGCCGTTTGTATTGAGTCCGCGTCTATTTGAATTCATGTCTCGAGCGCCCGTTCCGCTTCTAAATCACACAGACAGCTCCGCATCCATTATACGTATGTATAACGCAAATAACACTTGTAATTTCTGAACGAAGTAACCACTATGATGATATTGACGGCTATATGGATTTTAATGTCGCGACTGCGTAAAATTGCGAGTTAAGGGCTTCCCCTATTCGAGCGTTTGTTCCGGATCACTTTCGTGGACACTTTTTTGTAGAAACGGTAAGAGATTCTGATACAGTTTTTAAATATGTGGTAGTGGTACAGGACCTCTAATAAATAACCCAAAACGCCATCAAAATCTACATCCGATTCGTAATAAACGTGACCACGAAAGTTAGGCGGTTGAAACGCTCGAATAATGACCCTTAAATACAACGAGGCACGCACTCCGGTAAAGCTTTGGCCGAAATGTAGACACTGTTACTACCTTGTGTAAGGAAAAGAAGTCGGTGACCAAATGGTTCTATCAACATCTCGGCTAATTGTCTTGGGGCATAGTTGCGAATTGGGAACTTCACACACACACCATTGAATTTCTTCACAGGAGTGTATAGGTTTTCTTACATTGTTTGTTACGATATTTGTTACCACCAAATGGCCTAGTGGTTAGAGAACCTGAGCTCACGGCAAATTTTCAAATGTAATTGCACTTTTTAAACTGTAATAGCTGTAACTGTAATAAGGGTGCCTAGCGGTTTGAATTACCCTAAAAAGCTTAATAGAAACGGCGCTTATGAGGTAATAACACTGCTAAAGGCTTACGAGCGAATATATCATAAAAAATAAGTTTGTCCCACGACGCCTCGGGCGCAGTGTGGCACCAACTCCAAACTACTGGAAACATTTGTTACGGACTTCACTAACTTTATGCTCGCATGCTAATAACAAAAATCTTGCCTCGTTTGATATAATATAATATACAAATAGGTACTGTTTATGAAATACCATATACTTAAAAATCAAAGAAATCATACACACCATAACCACAGAATATAATTATAATAGTACTAACGTACAGAATGGCCACGCTCCGCCCCGCACCGATTCGAGTTACCCCTCCCCCAAGGCGCCATTGCTTGTCACCGCTGTTCACCAGTATGGTGCGCGCGCGATGTATGTAGGCGTACGCGTGTACAGACGTCGTCGTGCTTATGTAGATTCAAGAACGCGTATTTTGTGCGTCGTCTCTGCCGTGTGCCATAACGTTGGGGATAGTGCTATCTAATCCGCTTAACTGACAAAGATGGGCAGATTTGTATGGCCTCTGGCCTTAGGGAGCAATAACGACAAGCCATAAAAAAAGAAAAAACAAGTCCAAGTCATTGGAAAGGTTTTTTATATACTACAACTTTTTGTACCTATAGCGGTAAATCTCGAATCGCTGTGTAAAAAATGGTATAGCAAGATAAAAAAAAAACATGAAAACGCATAAAAAACATAATAAAAATTTTACATATCTAATTAATTAGTTTCAACTCTAAAGCAACTCTAACTACTTTTATGCAGTGATAACTTTTTTCACACAAAGATTTAGGACTACCTGCCATAGTAAAAGTTTTAAAACTTAGAATAAGCTACATATTGACGTATCACTTGTCCTTATTGGTCATAAGTATCTCGATCAGGCAATTTCCAATTTTTACAGCAAATTCAATCAAATAAAATAAATAGGTATGAAGATAAAATTAAATCTTAAAAACTACATACATGTTGCGCAGATACGCGGTATTTACGTATGGTAGATAAGCTGTTTTGCACTGTCCCCAACGATAATAGGTTATATAAAAAAGGCGGTCGCAGTCGACGCGCAAGAATGACAGTAGACAGAGCCAGGTCTACACAATTTACTAACCAGTCATTTTTTTCCGTTCTTCCCGTGACTATGACCACGCCCCTGATAGAATCGTCGAAATATTTAGAGCTCATAATAGCGTTATACATTCTATAGAAGTACATAAGGTAATTAATCGTGGACAATTAAAAACTATTTAGATTTAGGTGGATATACTCGCACACAAAAAAATATAGCGACCGATTCGTAGTCACACCAATTTACTACACTGTTGTGACTATGGTTCATTTGATTTATCCATAGTCACTCTGGTGTGACTACCGTTTATTTTACCCGATCCATGGTCACACCAATGCACCCGCCAATCATAATTCAGTCCAGAAAATAGGTAGGTTAGGTTAGTTAGGTAGTTTCTTCTGCCCGAAGGGCAAACTGGCGGGGCTCCGTAGAATTGGTTTAGGTAAATTAAATATTTATATTTAGTCAAGGGTGTGTTAGTGTACAGTGGTGTGACTACGGATAAATAAAATGAACTATAGTCACACCAGTGTAGCAAATTGGTGTGACTACGGATAGGTCATGAAAAATATTACATCATAAGCGCGAACACCTTTAAGGCATGCTTAAACCAGACATCGACCTATTTTTGCACGATAGGCTGAAAAAAATATATTGTTTTTATGCATTTTAATTTAATTTTTAATTACACATTTGCAATGATTTGTCTAAAGGGTACTTGACACGGAGCAGAAACACGTTTTTTCAGAAAATTTGAAAAACAACGGTGATCCGGATCGGGGGTGAGGTAATTTATTCTTTTGAGCAAAGGGTTAATTTAATTTTACCCTTATATAATTATTCTGAATTTCAAGTAGTTCGGGGAAACGCTGGTCGAGTAGGGAAGCCCACAGAAGATTGTTCTTAATTGTAAATCTGAAGCTGTTCTCATATGGGGAAAGATTAAATCAATTTACTATGTGTAATTACTTATGTTATTAGTCCAACCAGATGGGGCGACGACTAGAGGCCGTATTGCCTAACGCGCGGACGCTTACTATCGCATTCAATACTTTTTTCTGTCAAACGACATAAGATGGTGACAGAAAGAGATGGTCAAAGCGATGGCAAGCGCCCGCGCGTTAGACGATACGGCCTCTGGACGCGTTGGATGCGGTTGGCGCAGGACCGATCTGTTTGGCGAACCTTGGGGGAGGTTCAGCAGTGGACGTCTTTCAGCTGAAATACTGACGATGACTTTATTATTTTTTGTCAAACTACTGTGTAAAATGCGATAATTTTTCCCAAGAGTTGATACGCTGGTTCTTTTTCCTTTTTAACCCCCGATACAAAGTTATAAGTTTGACCGCTATGTGTGTGTGTGTGTGTGTGTGTGTGTGTGTGTGTGTGTCTGTCTGTGTCTGTCTGTGGCATCATAGCTCTTAAACGGGTGAACTGATTTGGATGCAGTTTTTTTTATTAGAAAGCAGGTTTCTTGGCAATGGTTCCTAGATATGTTTCATCAAAATCGGTTCAGCCGTTTCAAAGTTGTCAGCTCTTTTGTTAACTGCGAAACGGATCTTAGACGCATAATGGGCATTTACTTTATGTTCAAACATACGTGTGAAAAATTGCGTTGGGGGTTTATAAAATGTTTAATTTATAGCTATTAAATGTAGTAGTGCTTAGTAGGTACAAGCTCTATGTTACGAAAAATATCGTGCTAGTTGCGGTACATAGCCGTCGATGCTAGACTACTTATAAATTCATAGCCGTGCGACCTAGTAATCTAACGAAACTAGCATGATATTTCTCGCACCGTCTAAATTAAGCTTAAAGCAAACAAATGTGTCGTGATTAAACTTAAAATCATGAGAGTTCGAGTATATTCTAATCACTGGTCGATGGTCGTAACTTTGGTTGTCGTGTGGATCTCGTCACGATTGGGTATATTAATATAACCTTATGCAACTATGTTGATGTTGTGATGATGAATAATTTTATAATAAAGTATGTACCTAAAAGGAGGATTTTTTAATAAATAGCTTTCGTTGATTAAAATAACGGTTGCACGGACGTTGCCGCAGTTTCGCGTCTGTTTCGTGCACAAAATTCACAATAAATTAACGATGAGAAAATGCAAATAAGGAAAATATAACGTCTTAAAATGGCAACATTCCAGGTTCGTACGTGATCAATTTGAGATCTAGTGGAAAAATAAGTTTAGTAAATGTAAGGCTCGAGAGACTTGACCTGATAAAATGAAATAAGCTCGCATTGTGCTGGCAGCGGCTTTGGTTGCAAACTTCTACGCGTCGCATCGTGATTTATCTCGTAAACCAAATATTTTATTTTGAATTAAACATCGGTAAACTCTTATACTTAATAACTTATTGATTTGTCCAACAATGGTAATTTATTTTAGGTATAAGATAAATAAAAGTTTTATTTTCAATATGAGGTCATACCATATTCCTTTCTATTTAGCATTATTTTCATGCATATCAAGCATGTCTTATTTATCGTCCATAAATTGATTCTGCGTTGGTTTTCCTACCAAAAATATGTTTGAATGTTTCTGTATCTTGTATATTTCCTAAGAGCTTTTTCATTCGACTGTTATATTATAAAAGGCAGTTTGTTGGTTGTTAGTTTTAGGTTGGCAGAACTTTTTTCTCTGCTACTTCCGCTTCTATGATTATCGCAACATCGCATTTAAACTCTCGTGTGTGTAAAAGTAATCCTCCCTACAGTGTATACAGTGTGGTTGTATTACATTTAAATTATAGATACTAGTGAACAGCAGTCTTCTCTTTTCAATCGGTCCACAAGAAACCAGCAGTCCACGCTCCAGACAAGTTGACACATTACTCAGAGCAGAAGATTCCAACTACCAAGAAGAGCACGTTAGTATATTTAACTGGAGTATATACGTCACCTGACGACGTAGCTCTTTGGATTAGACGTTGACTGAACTCGTGCAATGACCCGCTCGAATTCACGGTATTTCTTTAATCCGAACAGCAGCCGGCCGTCTACGAGGTGTAGAAGCGTCATCAATAAAGGGGGAGGTATCAATTACTTGCAACGTACGTCGGCGCGCCAGTGATAGATGCTCCTTGCTCTCGTTCATCACCTTATTTGTTTTTCTCTCGCAGCGACTGCTACTTTGGAGTTTTAACCCCCTTCCCTGTGATCGTAATTAGTTTTTTTTTTAAATATTGCTCTGGCTATTAGAGGATATAAGTGTCAGTGTCGCGTGTAACATCTGCCGTTATTCGATTAAAAAATTTAGAAAATGAAATATGATAGGTTCCCTTTTGTCGACTTTTCATTCGTTTGCTTTTATCTGTCACTTTGATGTGCCTTTGGCAGATATTGACAAAATAGTTTTTTTTACAACAGATTTGTAAGTATAACTTAAAAGGAACTTTGAAAATGGAGTCATCACACATCGTCATCCCAGTCTAAGTGTTTCCCACGCGGACCCAGTGCCGATTGGGAACTTCACACACACTATTTAACTTTTCTGCGCAGGTGTGTGTAGGTTTCCTCACGATTCTTTCCTTCACAGTAAAGCTCATGGTAAATTTCAAATGTAGGTAATTTCGCACATCAGTTCCGAAAAACTCATGACCCTCTGTTTGAAAGGCCATTGGTCAAACAACTAGGCTATCCTATCACACTATACTTATTAAAATGGAGTGGAAATTTTTGAAATGAGTAGGTACGTCTCTCTGTAGTATAGTGAGCACCACAAATACACAAAACTAGATTCACGAGTACAGCGTAACTACGAGTAGTACCTATATTATTATGACTGTATGTAAGTATACTTACTATGGAGTTAGCCAGCTATTCGGTACAGGGATGCAGATTTCCCGCAGGTATAAGCATCTTTTAGCGCAGTTTAGCAGCTTCCGTACGGAATATTAACGCCTATTTGCGAAGGGCCTAACCGCACCGTATGCTGTATGTATAGTGTCATATATGCCGCGTACACCAAGGTGTGTAATAGATAGGGTTCAATTTCGACGCGGCACGGCTGATGATACCTCCAGCTGTGACAGGTGACGGATGGCACTGCGTAATTTAATGTGCGTCCCTCACTTTGTTACAGGACGGAGTAATTTCAATGACAAAGCAGTATCCACCCGTCATTAGGTATCTGCTCAGAGCGTGGGTGGTCTCAACGCAAAGAACAAGGGAAATTTCAAGCATCATTTGCTCCTTTCATCAGTCAGCGTTTCGTTTGTTCAGCATAAATCACGGATTGTTTTGAAGCGTCTAATTGGACGAATTAATCCTAGTGTCGTTTGCGAGAGTACTGTTAATGTTTTCGCTAAAGATCTTGAATGTTATGCAAATTGCTGGAACAAAATAAACACTGGAATTAAATGCCTTTACTTGATTAATGGGAATGAGTCTAGGCTGAGGTTAGTCAAACCAAAATAATGTAAATTACTGCTAGTTTTGAATTAACGATAATTATAAATGTGAAAGTTAATTTTGTGTACTTGTCTGTATGTTTGTTACTGTTTTACCCTAAAATGGCTGAACAGATTTTGATGAAATTTGCACACAGATTATTTTAAACTGGATTAACACGTAGTACACTTTTTATTTCCAAAAATTGCTTAATTCTCTCGCGGACTAACGTTAAAATAATTCTTCGCAGATAAAGTCGCGGAAATAACTAGTATAAAACAATTTAAGGCACTCAATTTAGGGTTACTTTATGCATCCCAAAAATAGCACCCACGAGGCAATAAAATTAGTCTCATCTATTTCTGGTCTGCCTAAACTCGTAGGCAAACCTCTAAAAGCGATTGCAAGAAAGACTTACCAAAATTTACTTAGAAAAGATCTTCAACTTATTCTGACTAACTTATTAGGGCATTCAATTCAGGGTTACTTTATGCGTCACAAAAACATCGCCTTCATGACAGGTCTCATATATTTCACTCCAGAAAAACCTCTAAAGAGATCGCAAGATCTTCAACTTGTTCAAACTAGATAACTCATTAGCGCACGCATTTTTTAAAGTTGTCTGACTGTCGCAAGTTGGCCGCTGTCCGAGGCACGTAGCACCTTGCCGAGGGTGCTTCAGTTAAACTGCTGTGATAACAGCCAAACTTGCGCCTAACTGCTCTTCCCTCGAGTGCCCGCCGTCTTGCCGCTACGGCTCTACAGATTTGGCTTTTGTGCAATGCTCGAGAACGTTGGAGTGTCTGTTATGTTGAAAATTATGTTGGTATTTTCATCATTACCGACATATACGAGGTACCTTAAAATTGGTCTGGAATATTTCAGCATGTGAATGGGTTAGTTCTATTGATCACTGTTTTTCTGAATTTTTCAATTGTGGCTCACAAATGACTGCCGTGGTAGGTACCTCTGAGTTTTTCAGTATTCATGTGCGAAATTGTATTTGAAATTTACGTCAAGATTTACGGTGAAGGACAGAGTCGGACAGACATCGTGTGGAAACCAGTACACACTGGAACTACGATCCAAGCCTTCTCATTCTGATAGGGGGCCTGTGCCCTGCAGTGGGTCTTATATAGGCTGGGATGATGATGTTGATTGGTGTTTTATTTGTTTTATAAAATAGATGAGTATTTAAGTCTCCTTTACAGTTGAGAGAATGGTTGATGAAATATGTCTTGTTGGTGTCTGGTGAAATTACTTAGGTGGTACCTAATATTAAAATGCTATGTAACATACCTAGGAAATTACTGTCAGTGAGAGTGCTGGGAGCCCAATACCTCTCCCCCTCCCTCTCCCCTATTCCCTCTCCTTTTGAAAGGCCGGAAACAGATCAGTGACTCTCTTTGAGTTGCTGATATTTATGGGCGGTGGTGATCATTTTCCATCAGATGACCCGCTTGCTTGTTTTCCTCCCTCTCATCATTAAACAAGAAGCATTCCATCTTAGCTCTCTAGATTGACTACGCTTCCTAAATTTTCCAATTTTTTTTTTCGAAGTTTTTCTTTGGCCAGCTGACGTCACTTACCATGAGGTGAGCCACACCAAGATGTGAAAGCTTGTCTTATAAAGTCTTATAAAGGCTTCTTCCTTGTTTTCGTTCTTTATCTCATATTCTCATTAATATATAAAATAAACCTATAACTTGTATGTTATACATGTGCGCTGGTTGGATTACTTGTACTTTCCAATAATGATGCTATTGATGTATAAAAGCGAACAGTTCAATTTATTAACGTTATTTCCGCTCGTTAAATTTTAAATCAACCCAATTATGCTTCTGATGTTTATTCTCTTGGTCCACGGACGTTAAATTTGTAATTGTGATTATATATGTAATTAAAAGTTATATGGTTTGTCGAACTGCATTAATTCTTTCATGTGGGTATTTTTTCTTATGGCTTATCCATAGAACAACTGTCAAGAATCTTTAGGTTTTAATTTCTAAACCTAAGTGACGTAGGTACCTATAAAGGCTTCTAATTGGATTCAATTTGACAAATTAAATTATTTACTAACTAAGATGAGTTTCTATCAGGAATCAAATTGACTGATTTTACGATTGAGGAATTTAAGGCACACAACACAATATTTTCCAAGGAGATTTTCCTGAAAGTGATCAGAAAAGGTTCCAACCTGATACGCGCCTCACTTTCTTAAACAGTAGGTATATTCTTGCACATACATACATCAAAGACTTTAATTTCAGCGAAATCGTCATTTAAATTAACTTTGCTTTTCTTATTACGTTTTTTGCAATTATTTCGTACATTAGAAACCTATTTCTATCACTCTTTGTTTGAAAACGATACAAATTTTGACCATTTCCAACATTTAGAAATCAGTCTTTCTCTTTGATATAACTTATGAGTATAGACATGTTATTTAACCAATAAACGTCGCATTTGGAAATGTAATGTAATAAAAAAGAGGAAATAAGTGGGCGATGTGAATGCGAGGGAATAGTTAGACGTATCGGGTTGTTCACAATGGCCGGCGGTAACAAGCAGGCGTGTCAGGACTCTTGCCACAGTATGGAACTAACAGTGGAGACGATTTAAGTTAGTCCTCTCACCTGAACTACATTTAATTGAATCTGACAATCTCGTAGACACTTATGGTCAACTAACATGGACGTCGATTGTCCAGGTCCTTAGTGACATGATTGAAATGATTTTTATTGGTTTCAGACTATAATCATATCTTTAGAAATCTAGGTAATCAATCAGGTGTCGTCCGTGTCAGTTGGCTATAAGTATCGAAGAGATTGTCAGATTCTATTGAAATTAACTTTTGGTGACCGCTTACGCTTGATTACCGCCCTATTTAATACAATATTTTTTAATTTTTAAAAGGTAAAATGTAGCCGAGTTTTGTAATTAAAATAAAATAAAATTGCAAAGAAAAAAAACATTTTGTAAAAAAAAATTTTAGCACAAACTATTTGAAAGAAAATGAATGTGATGATCTTGACAAATATACAGTATTTGTTGGAGTATTGTATTGTCAAATCACTAATAAGTAGGTATACTTACTTATTTTATATTAAAACATAAAACTAAATTAAATCTAAAAATGGGACCCGTGGCATTGCACCCAAAGGGCTGGTAGCATTTTCTCGTTGAATAGCGATGCTAATTCGTGGAGGGAGATAGCTGCCAGCCCTTTGGTTACCAAAGTTAGTTGAGTAGACCAGGCACTTTACAAATATTAGAAAGTTAAATAAGGCTGGTAAAAAATAACTTCTACATCAACATCAACTCTTAGGTCTGTGCGTCTGTTTCACTCGAATTATGGCGTGTTGCCTGTGCACAATGCCTTTCGTGGCTGATTAGCCCGATATGCGAGAGCGACATGTTCATCCGCAGGCCTGACAAGAGAAGTTTGCGGAGGTTGGTGCAGAACCGTCTTGATATCGTTTCCGCCTCAAGTCTCGTCGGCAAGTGCCTTGAACCAGGCCTTATCGCAATACTTGCGATCTTTCAATACAATCCAATCAGCCCAATCAGCGTGTTTACCGCTAGCTTTTCCAAGTCTTAGTGGTCAATTTTAAAGGATTTCATAAACATACTACCTACTTAGCTGTTGCCCGTGACTCCGTCCATGAAGAATAGGGATATAAAAAATAGCCTAAGTCCTATTGTAAGACCTAACAAATATAGAGAAAAAATTTGATGATTTTTATCAAATTTTTTTCTCTATATTTGTCAAGTCGTTGCTGAGGAGTTCGATAACAAACACCGTGACACGAGATTTTTATATATTAGACTAGCTGTTGCCCGCAACTCCGTCCGCGAAGAATAGGGGTATAAAAATAGCCTACGACCTATTCTCAGACCTACCGAGTATAGAGAAAAAAGTTTCATAAAAATCGGTCAAGCTGTTTCGGAGGAGTTCGATAACAAACACCGTGACACGAGATTTTTATATATTTACTAGCTGTTGCCCGCGACTCCGTCCGCGAAGAATAGGAGTAGGTATAAAAAATAGCCTACGACCTATTCTCAGACCTACCGAATACAGACAAAAAGGTTTCACAATAATCGGTCGAGCCGTTTCGGAGGAGTTCAGTAACAAACACTGTGACACGAGATTTTTATATATTAGAAGAAAGACAAGCCGTTGCCCGCGACTTTATCTGCGAAGAATAGCGATAGGTATACAAAAAATAGCCTACGACCTATTCTCAGACCTACCGAATATAGAGAAAAAGTTTCATAAAAATCGGTCAAGCCGTTTCGGAGGAGTTCGATAACAAACACCGTGACACGAGATTTTTGTATATTAGAAGATTAGATTAATGTCTTTCAAACTTATTTACTATCCCCTTACCATACTGTCACCCGGCGACTGTGACATAAGAGTTCGATTAGCTCTAGATTTTTCCTTCGCCGCCAGTACGTGTTGCTTCCTCCATTGTGTTACGTATTTACCGTCGTATTTTGTTACCAAGGCCGTTTCATTAGGTGCTCTGATAGTTACCAGAGATGATTATAGCAAAATTCAGGGCAGAAACTTGTTGAAATGTCCTTTGGATTATAAAGATATTTGATATCTTAACTGAGATTTTTGTGTCTTTATCATCAAATACACACATATGCAACTGATGCGGTTTAAGACGAAGCACGCTCTTCTTAACTATTAATATAATGAGAAAAGATTTGACTGTATGTTCGTTTGTAATGGTTAACCTCAAAACTTACTGCATTGCTTCAAGCATTTTTCGAATATCATTACAATACAATATGGTGATTCTTAAGAACAAAACAATAATAATAAAAATCAGAAAAAAACATGCTTTAATCTGTTCATTTCTTCTTATTTTTCATTTCTTCTGACTTTATAAAGAAAAGAAGAAACTAACAGATTAAAATAATTAAGTTAACTTTCATTTATTTCGGACTATCAATCCATAGTGTTAGTAATTACAAAGACTTATTATTATTGTTAGTAGACACATATATTTTGAACAACAACAAACAGAAACAAAACACGCGACAGCTTAGGTGCATGCATCTCCACACAGCGCTTTACAAGCGGGGAGTCCTAGCGCTGCGCCAGGGTTAAAGCAGGTGGCGTAATCTTTACAATCTTTACCCATTTCATTGTACAGTAAGAAGCCTTCAGAGAGTATTATTATTAAGGGTGGGCGCACTCAGCTACGTGGTGGGTGCCGCACGACGGTTACCAGCTGCGAGGCAGGCCCAGGCGCAGATGCCGAGACGACCTGGACGCGGAGTTAAAGACCAGAGGGGAGGCCTTTGCCCAGCAGTGGAACACTATTATAGGCTAGTAAAAAAATAAATAAAGAACCTTTTGATTTTTTGAACTATTTGAGTAATGAAACACTTTATGATAGTAAACTAGACAGTAAACACTAGACAGTAAACTGCCTTAAAGTGTTTCATTGCTCGAATGCTGAATACATAACACTTGCATTTTCATCGACATAATTGTCCTCTAGATTTCCAAAAATCGTTGAGAGCCAACGTCAAGTGCAAGTATCAATCAATGCCCTCGTTCGAATCTGCTCCGGTGACCTCATTAAGCTTCAATGAACGATGGCCGCCGGCAATCCGCGATTTTACTTTTAATTGGTTTGTTACACTGATTCTTTGTCTGCTGCCGTTTGTTCTGACAACAGGTTTGTGATGCTCAGATTTTGGCGTAAAGTAGTGTTGCTATTTACCCTTCATAATTATCAACTTTAATGCAAGCTTTTATTCAACTTAATTGTAACTTAACTAATACCTACTAAGTATGTGTGGGTCTTCTGGGATTGACTTAAAGTTTGATATAAATATGTAGGTTAGATGATATTGCACATACAGTCAGCATAAAAATTGTACCTAATAATTTTTTTTTTTTATCAAAAACTTATTTAGTGCTGTCATTACCGTTAGGAACTAGGAACTATTTTTGTCGTTTATCAATATAGCGAAGTTGTTAAGTGAGATAGCTAATATTTATGAAATGTAGATCTTAATTTCCGAGTTCTTGTGGGTTGACACGTCATTACTTATCAGCATCCATTTGTTCTAATGGTGGTAATACTGCTTTAAAAAGCTCGTATTTCAAAATTGATAATCTTTCTGAGTGAACTCTACACGATAAACTTTAGGTTTCACTTTAGTTTACACATCGATTCAAGATATGAGCTTTTTCAAAATAGTGACTTTATAGCTACTTTGTAAGAGTTGCAAGTGTCTACCGTTTACGGTTCAAAAGATACAGCCTTGTGACCCACGGACGGGCAGATAAACGGTGGAAGCTTAGTAATAAAGTCCCGTCAAAATTAATCAATGACTATTCGAACTTGAGTCTTGAGTAGCTAATATAGTTCGCTCGCCGGCATTATGACAGAGACAAAAGTGTCTCAATATTGGTGAATTTCAACGTCAACGTACATTCAATGTTAAAGCATCTGACTCCGTATAACGCCTAAGAAGAAACGCGCGTACGGACCAAGTTATGGTAGTATGTAGAGATTGTAGAGCGATTAAACCTGCGGATAAAAGTTTTTTGTTTAAGGAAGTGACTCAGTACTCAGCACTACTCACCGCCAAGAGTAAGT
This sequence comes from Archips xylosteana, assembly GCA_947563465.1. Taxonomy (NCBI): domain Eukaryota; kingdom Metazoa; phylum Arthropoda; class Insecta; order Lepidoptera; family Tortricidae; genus Archips; species Archips xylosteana. The sequence continues at coordinate 10,040,636 of OX387347.1, read as the reverse complement.
AGATTTTATATGGATATTTTTTATGGGTGACGCGATCTGCGGTTTTTAAAGAACGTGAAGGCACTTCTAGTGTCTATTTATTTCGATTACTGTCCGATACTCTATATTTTCTCGTGGGCTGAAGTAACAATACCACAGAATAAGTAATAGTACTTATGTAGTACGAACTGTTATTAGCTGAAATGTCAAGGCCCTTTTATGAAACAACGCAGTTTCATGAAATGTCGACGTGTATGATGTAGCATTAATGTTTCATGTACCACACAGCTGTACCTATGTTACTAAATCACTGTCACAGATATACATAGCCATAACGTATGTATGTAAATCATACATAAATAAAAGGAACGGGAAAAGAAAATTCTAAGCATCTTTTCAGCTTGCTTGAGAAACTCGAGTTCCTCAAGTCGGTAGAAAAGTTTTCTTTAGTAGGCTTACAACTCGGAACCCACTGATCGGATTTACATTTCTTTTATCATTTATACCTACCAACGTTTTTTCTAACTAGATAACAGTACGTATTTCTTTAAAGAGGTGATATTAATCATATCATGCACTTACTACTTTTTGATTTGGCACGTTATTATTTGGAGAATTCTATCTATGTGTTCTAACTACTATGGGGAACTTAGTCACGTTCTTGCAGTGTATACGAGTACTATAATTTAAACGATAAAAAATACAAACAAAATTATCGACACAGTAGGTACTTTTCGATGGCTATAAAAATTTATATGGGACCAATTTTAAAGAATATTCTATTAAAAAAGAAGAATCAAGAAACGCTAACTTTGTAAAAATCTGCATGTGGTCATACATAATGTACACGCGTTGATTTAAAAATATTTGCCTATTAAATTATGTTAATTAGTTACCTTTTATTTAAAGACCTTAAGCCCCTTAAGGTTAACAGTATACTGACGTTTCTACATCTGTTTTCTTAGCTGCTATTAATATTAAGATATGTAGCTCGACTTAAGTGCTCTTGGCTTAAACCTTTAACGAGAGCTGTCTCGTGGAAGTGCCACTCTGTTAAATGTCACTGGATACAGCAAGTGCAGCTGAAATATTCTATTTCTATTGCGGGATCTGATTGCTTTTCCTACATATATTATTAAGTACCACCAATTTTAGTATAGGTGTAACCATTCTAAAGTAAGCAAGTAAGGAAAACTAAGCATGCCTGAGTTCCAATGGTCAGGTTAATAGTATAGTCTAGATTTTTTGGTCAAAATTACGTTTATATTATTATGTAATTATCCGAGAAAAAAACTATATCAGCTATTGACCATTGGTAAATAGACAGACAACACCCCGTATGTATAAAGTTGATAGTCTTTAAAACAAAAGATGCTATCAGCGTCTAGTGCATAATATTCATTCTTCGTACCAAAATCAGTATAAAATCTTGAGCAAAAGTAGAAAGAAGCAGCCAGTTTTCGCATTTTCCGAGATCATAATTTCCTTTTCTGACAAATTTAGTACGTTGTTATTTTAATACCTACGCCAGAAAGAGAAACTCCAAGGCGACTTTTCACAGGAACAATTTTCATATTTTTCCAGGACTGTTATCAGAAACCGTTGACCTCGTACCTACTGTTATCATAAACGAGAGAGATGATTTACAAGTCAATTAATTCGAATTGGTATCGTATCGTGAATAATTATTTGGTAACTTCATTTAGGGAAAGGTAATGTGGCAGATAAAGATTTGGTTCGTTTCGCATTAGTCCGCTACCTCTCGTGCAAACACGTCGTTAAGGAGAGCGACTTCATTTAGTGCGATTTAGCACATACTTACGTAAACAATCTCACCTACATTACTGCAGCTAATATCAGTTTAACAGTGTTGTTAAACATTGGTGTTTCAATGGTTTCTTTATAGATTTGGATAGAACCTTGTCGCATTAACTACTAGATAATTACAACGTCATTGCGGGTCAAAGGATAATCAACTTTCCGATCACAACATGCGATAAACGTAAAGAGTTTATAAAGGTTTTCGCTCCATGATATGAGAAGAGAAAGAAGTTTTAACAGACAGCGACAATTCAATTCAACATTAGCAAACTCCTTTTTAGGGTTCCGTAGTCAACTAGGAACCCTTATAGTTTCGCCATGTCTATCCGTCTGTCTGTCTGTCCGTCCGCGGCTAAGCTAGTACTAGAAAGTTAGTACTAGAAAGCTGTAATTTGGTATGAATATATATATCAGTCACGCCGACAAAGTGATTAAATAAAAAAAACTAAATAAATTCATTTTAGGGTACCTACGTAAAGTGGGGGTGATTACGAAGCAAGAGGTCCTGGGTTCAAATCCCGGTAAGGGCATTTATTTGTGTGATGAGCACGAATATTTGTTCCTGAGTTATGGATGTTTTCTATGTATTTAAGTATTTATTTATCTATATAAGTATGTTTATCGTCGTCTAGTACCCATAGTACAAGCTTTGCTTAGTTTGGGACTAGGTCGATTTGTGTAAGATTGTCCCCTAATATATATAATATAATATATATATTTTAAAACCATTTTTTGATAAAGTGAATATTTTCGGAGATATTCATTCCGAAAGTTCAAAATAATGTGTCCCCCCTCTAACTTTTGAACAGCAAGTCTAAAAAATATGAAAAAAATCACGTAAGTGAAACTTAATAACAACTTTCTAGGAAAATTATTTTCAACTTAATCAGTTGAGCAGTTTTTAAGTTTTTTGTAAAAAAATATTTCTAAACTAAGATTGTAATTTAACCGCCATTACAAGCATTTTTTTTTCTTTAAGTACCTATAAGATCACGCTAACAGTATGAAGATACTTAGCGTGATCTTATGTGAAAGAAGTTTCAAATAAAAAAAAAATAAATTTAAATCGGTTCATATAATAAAGAATTATATCTGAAAAACTATCAACATAGGTACATACTAGTTCTGGTAGACTGCAGATTACTTACCCAATTCGCCGATAGATGGCGCTGTACCGCTGACGTTGAAATTCTGCGCGCGGTGGGAGTTGGGACCAAAACAACCACATTAATAAAGTATGCAAAGATTTTTTCGTACATGCTACGGAACCCTATCTTGGGCGTGTCCGACACGCTCTTGGCTGGTTTTTTTTAAATAAAGATCGAGATGTCATCATAACACACATCAAGCAATAATCCCTGTCGTTGAAGATAATCAAATTGATTCATTGCGACGTGGTTCTATAGTGGCCTAGGAATCGAATTGGTTCACTGTACAGTAATGTGGGTTTAGGCAGCATCAGAGACTTTTTTACAAGTTTTTATTTTGTTTCAGATCTTTTCTGGTGTGTCTGTCTGTTTGTTTATGATCAAACCTTACGGGTTGAATTTGATTTAGTAGTGATCGGATTGACTTGAAATTTGGCATACATACATAGCTTGGATGATAAATGCAAGTACAGTGAACAACAATACAGTCAGCAAAAAGGCTTATTACATTTATGTGGTCTTAGGTGGTGGTGGTGGTGTTCCATTGTAATACCTATATAGCCTGATTCCTTAGGCTGTATTCTGTGGCACTACCATCCCAAAGCAATTATGCTACGGGCAACTACTGCACGTCTCTACACTCAAAATAGTTAGTATCTTAGCTATAATTACATAGAAGCCAACTTCGTTACCTAGTGCGCCAATTTAAACCTAGTTAGCATGACTTGGCTGTGCACTTATATACATACTCGTTATGTGTAGATAAATGGGTAGGAACTAACAATTATGTGAATGCAATTTTCTGAAATAAATGTTTAATCTCTACATAAAAAGACCAATTATCACCATACATAGTAAGTATACCTACTTAAAACAAAGTCGCTTCCCACCGTTTATCCCTCTGTATATACGCTTAGATTTTTAAAACTAGGCGAGGCAGTTTTGCTCGGAAACCTATTTCTTGCTGAATCTCGAAAACAGTTCGCTCCTGAAAACCTCCACATAGCAAATTTCATTGAAATCGTTAGAGACGTTTGTAAGATCCTCAAAACAAATAAATATACAAGATACATCTAATAATGTAATAGGAAGTTATGTACTGCTATTTAGAAGTGGCTTCATTCTTAAAAGCGACTATTAATCACCGCGTAAACTGGACAAAATGATAGAAAGTCACGATGCATTCGATTTCCATATAAATTGAAGATAACATACGCTCCTGGACTTCGCACTGACCCACTTCGTTTAACTATGTTAACAGGAACTGCAAAATGTGAGTCAAAAAGTTTAAATCAACGCTACGTGAGGCCACTGCATATTCTACCCCAAACTCAGGACTAACATGGTTGTGAATAAGACATAAATGAACCACAGTGTTTCTGAAGCTTTGGTCAGTATAATAAAAACTTGACACTATGTCTTATTCTGTTTATGGACCCTAGAACCGCCACTCTAAGGTGGATACTCGGAAACACGTGCCCATCTATCTATCCAGCCTGAACGTGGTAGATAATTGGAATTTACATAATAAGATAGACTGTAAAGTGTAGGACCTATGCAAGTTTTTATTAGAGAATTTTATTCAACTGTTAAAAAGTCGGATGAACAAGTGAATTCCGATTATCCACCACCTTCAGGGTGGATAGACGGACCCGCGTTTCCGAGTATCGACCTTAGGGTGGCTCTTTGGGTTGGATAAACGGAATAAGTCGACACTATTCATTTTTTAGGTCTGTACTGTCACGTACTAGAAGTCACAGTGTGGGTAGGCCCTCCACGAGATAGTCTGATGACCTGGTGAAGGTCACAAGAGACCGTTGGATACGGGCGGCACAGTACCGGTCATTGGTGGAGGCCTGTCCAGCAGTGGACATCTTTTGGCTGACGATGATGATGATGTAAAGTTATTAACACAAAAAATACTATAATTCGCAAAAAATAGTTCCGATTTTGTAACCACGCTATCTTTATTCTTTTGTGGATATATTTAAGAACAACAGAGCCTTAAGATCAATGCCTGTGGCAGAAAATGTTGACGATATTTTTTTACTTTGTTGTTTTAGTTTAGCTTCAATATTCCGTTTTAGCTTTCTAATTGTATTTAATAATATTAGTAGGTTATTTTATTTGTATTAAATTGATTACTTAATAAGGCACAGCAAAGAATAAAAAATAATGATTTGCGCTTGGGTAGCGTAAAGTACAACAAGAGGCGTTGTCAGGCTCGAGGTAAATATCTCTTGTATTTAGTTGATTCCGGGCAATTTACTTTGCGATTCTTTCCATTAAAAAGCTTGTGAAATCCCATAAAGTTAGAAACCTATCATCAGTTGGTATCCTAAGAACTACCTACTTAATGATTCAGTTTGAAGGTTTTTTGTTGGAACGACCAAACATTCGCATTGGCTGACGAATCGGTGGCAAAGTAAAGCGATTTGAGCGCTCCCCCGTCGATTGAAGTTTTTGCTTTAGCTCGCGCCTCTCAAAGGACCAACTGTCACTATTGGAATACGAAGGGCTTTGAGACAAATTCGCGAATATTTCCATGGACAGCTAATCCGACTTAACGCGCTTGCTATTTTTGGAGTATCAATAATCTAGGCGAAAATAAATTGTATACCTTGGGACACATTAAAGAAAAACAAAGAAACAAATCTTTCGTATCAACAAGTACAGAATACGACCGGGTTCGATTTCCGAATTGAGTATGATATTTTTTCAACGAATATAGCTTTTTGACACTAAAATCGATAACACAGTTCCTTAGAACAGATCTTTCTAACTATGTCTAAATGCCCATCTAAATAGGTCACTCGATGTATAATTTTCACTAAGTTTGCGGAAGTCTACAGACACTTTTCTCTAGCTGTGAGACATTTTAGGGGCTGCGTTATAAAGAAGTTTTAAAAGTAAATACAAATGTGGTCTTATATGGACATATGACTCATATGAGCAAAAACCTAAATTTTGGGTGGCTTTTACTCCCATACTCTTTACCCATTATTTCTGTCATACTTTGGAATTTTTGTTGTTCCATTTCAGATGTAGTCTAGCTAAAAATTTTAAAGTCAAGAGAGTTCATTGAGCTTCTGGCGTTTGACATTATGCGAGTTTCATCAAACTAAAGTTTTTTTTTTATGAAATAGAGTAGCAAACGAGCAAGTGGGTCACTATGGACATTTGGAACACCAGAAGATTGCCGATACATTGCCAACCTTGAGGGATGAGATAGAATATCTTGTGCCACTAATTTTACCGCGCCGTCTTACTCTCCACGACGGAATTCACCAGCGTAGGCATTGCTGGTTGGCGGTAGGATTAACGAGTAACAGGGCGGCAGTGATCCGGATGGACCTTGCATCAAGTCTTTTCACCCGCAAACTTCAACAAAACCTTTTAAACGACACTGCATGTACAGTTACAACACGGAAATATTAACCCTCCAACTTTTTAGCGGAGCAATACATACTCGTTAAACTATATATTCATTGATAAACCCAATTAGCCTTACACGGCTGAATTATGGAAGAATCCCGTGTCTAAACTGTGCAAGGTTGATGAACTGGAAACCCTATAAACAAACGAGTAAAAGGACTCAAGAGCAAGTGTTAATAAAACGGCTGTATCGTCTCTCAGGCGCGCCGTAACGTTGTTTGTGAAGATGGATCCCGTTAGTTTACTCCTGGTAATAGCCAGTCGGAGTCGAAGTATTAAATTAGAGGGGTTTGAGCGCCTATTCGTCACATTATGTCATACGAGCCCCGAGGGCCACATTCCCTTGTTTTGGTGCCGTGATTGCGCCCTTATTCCATCCATTCCAACTAAAAACGACGTAAGTTTAAAAGGAGTATGTGCACTTTCGTCATTCTTCCCGAGTAGGCCAATAATCTCCGGCACTCCACGTTTAGAACCGTACTCGACAATGTTGTATTTTAATTTCGTTGCTTATTACGTTATTTAACGTAATAAGGATTTATTTTGTTTGAAGAGTGTTTTAAGGGTGTATGCGTGAGTTATTTCATTTTGCCTTGTTACTCAGGTTTAGTTGTAAACTTGCACGTTTATTACATTTTATGCTTATGTATAAACACCATTGTAATTTTTTATCAGTATTTGTTAAAAATACCGTCGTAGCCTAAGTGGTTTGACCGATTTGAGTTCGGATTTGCACTTCTGAAAGAAATTTACTTGTGAAATCACATTAACTTGAGTTTTTGAGTCAATATTCAGCACATTTTTTCTCCATTACTGCCCCAGCAAATGTTATTGAAAGAGATGATGCTTAGGGTGATTTTTTTATGATTGTAAAGACGTAGGTACAGTACCGATGATAAATGTAGTCTGACCAAAGTTCTTGCGACTTGTTCCTTCCATTGTGGTAATATTCGATGGTATGTAATGATGTTTAAACGAGCGATCGAAACGCTTAAAGGAAGACATGTGAAAAATACCTTACACTACCTTACACCAGCGAAGCAATTTCATGATGTCCGAGAAGTACCCAATCGGCATTAAGCCCGCATGGGAATTACAACCCAAGCCCTCTCATTCTGAGAGCAGACCTATGCCCAGGTAATGGTGATGAAGGTGATCCTGTGGAGGTGAAGGCGACCAATTGCGGCTTATTCTAATAAATAAAATTGTGCGCAAGTTCTGCGGACCAACGTTTTATAAATATCAATTTACCGATAACGTAAGACAATGTTATTTACTTTACTAGGAATTCCGTTATTGCAAAACGTTTCGCTACATAAAAACCTTATTTCTATGTTCGTGAGCGGGCGATATGAAACGATATTTCGTTGTTTCCCAGAGAACTAAAAATAAGAGGAATAGAATGAGAGCTAAAAGCGCGAGGCGCACATGTAGCATACTAGCTGTTGCCCGCGACTTCGTCTGGGAAGAATGTGTAATTTCTAGGGTCTCAAACGATCTCGAAGCCAAATTTCAACCTAATCGGTTCAGCGGTTTAAGCGTGAGGAGTTCACTTCCCTCGGCGGTGTGCCTGAATAGCTGAATAGTATATAGGTGGGCCTTCAGAAAAGGACAAAGAAAGAATATTTTTAAATAGCTGGCAACGCACCGGCGACTCCCACGGAATCGCGAGTGTCACAAGCAACGGAGATTGCTTGTTAAAAAAAATGGTTACACAGTGAAAAATACGATAACTCACGTGAGTTACTTACATCTATGATCGAGTTTAGTCCGACGTGTTTTGGGCTAATCCGTAGCCCTCCACACGCCACAGCAGCTGCTGCCAAACGCGCACTGCGCGCCACCGCTCTGAACTCAGTTAGATGAAACTGAAGGTCTACGGATTAGCCCGAAACATGTCTAAACTTGATCATAGACGTGAGCTATCCATATTTATTCACTATGATTGAGTCTCACGGTGGTTTCATGTTTAAAAGTGGTTCATCATTATCATCATCATCATCATTTCAGCCGAAAGACGGCCACTGCTGAACATAGGTCTCCCCCAAGGCTCGCCAAGCTACGAGCGATTTGTCCTGCCTACTGTCACTTGAGTCTGGCGATTCTTCAAGTACGGTCCCGCACCACGAAGAATTTCGTACAATGACCTTCACTACTTCTCTCTGTTGCTCCCGTGTAAATATTTCCCGTCGCATTCGTATAAATTCAAGTATGCGAGCGCGACGGCGAATATTTACGTACCTACGTGCGATAGAGACACGTAGTGACAGGTCATTGTACGATAATCTTTGTGCTTTGTGACCGTGCTTTATGTGTATGTTAAAGTGGTTACACAGTCATATTTATTTCTCAACTCAATCTGTAGCAAAGTTAATTGCTCAAATGTTGGTAATAGTACCTACCGTAATTTACAAAAACCCACGAAACCACAAAAAAAGACCTCTTTAAGGAGTAAGTCCGCCTTCGTACTTGTATCTCAACATTTGTCAATTGGCTAAGTAAAGTTTTTTGAAGACGTGCTAATTATATTTTTTTTCGACAGTGGTCGACTTCAACACTAAGAAACTGCAGGTGTTTTTTAGGTGTTTTTTAAGTGTTTGAGATGACATTTGTGAGATTTTACGGCTGACAAGCGGTTCGTGCTCAGTACTAAGAAGAAATAGAAAAAAAAACGAAGTCAACTGTCGCTTTTGTCAATGTCAAATGAAATATAACCGTTTGCGTTTCGTTTGCTTTGCGTTGTCCAAGAAGCAGTTCCAAAATAGTGATCGAAAGTATTCAATCGTGATCCAATTAACGTGCATAGGTCGTGGAGAAATGCGGTAAAATTGAAAGTCCGGATTTTATGCGGAGGTCGATAAAAATAGTCCAAAAATCACACTGAGCACACCAAAACGCTAAGCAAACGAAACGCAAACGATTTGACATTGACAGAACTGACAGTTGACTTCGTTTTTTTTTCTATTTCTTCTTAGTACTGAGCACGAACCGCTTGTCAGCCGTAAAATCTCACAAATGTCATCTCGAACATTTAAAAAAATATTTCCAGTAAACAACAGGAGATAAAAATAAAACAGCTGCAGTTTCTCGATCTCCAGAACGCCGACTGTCGAAAAAAAATATAATTAGCACCTCTTCAAACAACTTTACATAGCCAATTGTGTTTGTTTCTTTATTTTTGTACAATAAAGCGGGCTTGTGCAGACCAGGGTTAGCTATGTACGTAACACAGAGTTAACTGCTAACCCGGGGTTAAGTAGTATTAAAATGTATGGAAAAGTCATTTTTAACACAACACAGGGTCAGAGATTAAATTTTTTAACCCTGGACCGTCCAAGTGAACCTAAACGGTTAACATACATACATAAAAAACGTGTGCGCATGAATATCAGAATAGATCAAAAAATGGCGACACCGATGCTAATTTCTGAGCTAGGCTCTTGTCGGTGGAGTAATTTCCAGCTTATTCTATATTCCGCTCTTTCCTTCACCTCTTTATATAATGAAACATTTTTTTTCTTTTATTTGCTCGGTATTATGTCCTTCTTGGTCTTCTCCTTTTCCTTTTCCCTTCTATCTTTCCTTCTATTATATTTAGTCTTAATGTAATTATCGTGCGCGTAAGAGATGACCTAACATTTTCCATCTCCTGTACGCTTAGTATAAGTTTTACTTCACCAAAATACTTCTCGATCGCGTTTACGTAAAAAATTCAATTACTAGGGAAACATGGACAGCGTCTCCGCGCGCGCGCTTCCATGTTTCCATAGAATTGAAATTTTTACGTAAACGCGATCGAGAAGTATTGAAGTGAAGGAAAACTTATACTAAGCATACTGAACAGATATATATTCGATAATACTTATTTCTATTCCACTTATTCTTAGCTCTGTGTTGTTTTCTCTTACTCACAAACGTTTTGTTTCTAAATAAAAGGAAAATACCAAATGGACATCGTTCTAACTCGTTATTTGTTCGCCCACGCGCCAATAAAGGGCGGTGACATTTAGTAAAGGAAATTGGGGGTTATTTCCTATTCTGTCAAAGTAAAGACTATATTCGACGTTTACTAATTACTGTTCATCGAACTTAGAAAACACTGAACTTTGAGACTGTTTCTCAAGGATATATGGTTTCTGACCATATTTTTTTTAAAGTTATGAGAGTACGAATTGGCTGTTATCAATTTTACTGTTTTTAACGCGCAAAAATCATAACGTTTATTCTGTATTAAGCCGTAAAGGGCTGTTTTAAATTTATTTTTATCATACCACCAGCGCTTTCGGAATCATCATTGCCAAGACATACATAGTAATACATACCAAATTTCATCAATATACATCTATACTTACACACACGCGCGCGAACGCACGCACGTACGCACATTTTCACAAACTCGCGCATTTATATTATTAGTAGGATTTTATGTATTATGTTGAATAATAATATGTAGGTAGGTATAGCACTAAATTATTATTTTAAAATTGTAAAGTGATCAGTGAGATTGTTGTGAAGGGTGTACTTTATTATTTTCTCTTATTATTTCTTATTTCGTGTTTCCTACTTAATCTAACTTTAAAACATACTTCAAAGATCCAGCTTAGCATAATTTAGCAAAATTATTTGACATGAATTCGTTATTCGAGTTTCAATACGATTCCCGTGACAAGTGTAAGCTACAGAAATCCTAGCATGATCGCGTTAATGCTGACCTTTGAACTTTACGGGTATTTGCGACAGTAACAAGGCTAGCACGACGCGCCGTTCCACTTTTGTCGTTGTGCGTCCCTTTCCCACGGGACCGGTTGAAAAGGGACGTATTAGTAACAAACGGCATGTTGTGACAAGGAAATGGAAGGGAAATATTTTTCACGGATAAAAGAATCTCCTGTGAAAATATTTCTTCAGTTATAACGCTATCGTCTCGCGTTTTGCAGAGTAATGTTATGTTCGTGCATAGAGGAATTAACCAATAGAGTGAGGAATTTAACGTGTACTTATTCCATCACCTACTTTTCACTACCGTATGACTAGGCGAGGGCAGCTATTTTACCCTTATGTTGTTAATATTTCGGTCATTCGAAAAAAGCGCTTCACTGTATCTTTTATAATACAGACTAAGGAATAAAATTCCCTCCCGTCGTCTATTTTCCCAAAGACAATTTAGGGCTACTTAACGTCAGATCGAGTAGACTGTTACTGAATAGTGAGGTATATTTTAGTCACATCTGCACTATTACCATCAAATGAGAAAAACTCAATTACTGGTTAGTTTTGATCCACAAAAAATAATTGCCCAACCACTGTGGAGATTACTGAACTCTGATTGGCTGGCTCAAGATCACGCAGGGCACTAAAGTTGAGCAAGCAGATATGATGATCGATTTCTATAATAAATATTTGGTGAATGCGTGGCATAGTAAATAAAACTAATTTGTTTTTTTACGAAAAAAATTGTGTAAACGTAATCTTAGTAACTAAAATAGCTTTATTCCATTTAGGGAACCAAAAAAATCTACGAAGAAACCAAGACAATGAACATCCAAAAGCTATATAAATTTAAAATATGCGTTTTTGTTCGAAAGATTTCAGATAAAAATGTCCGTACCGACTTGTCGTTCACTAAACGAAAAAATGTTGTCAACCACCAAACTCGCTTTCTTGTCTCAACGAAACAGAGAACGAAATACGGCAAAACGATGCTTACTAATGAAGGAGTGCGACTTTATAATAAAATACCCTCGCATATCAAAAATGTGAGCTCATTTCACGCATTTAAAACACAGTTAGCAAAACATGTTATTGCTGATACTTAACTCTTCATCTCAAATCGTTATAAATGCGTGAAGTGAGTATGTACCTCCCTGCTCATCTGTTTGTGATTGTTTGTGGGGTTTGTTGCTTGTTTGGACCAAGCAAGCAACGGACCAAACAGTTTGGTTTATGTATGTTCAATGAGTGCGGTGGCGAACCTCCATCAAATAGTTATTAAGTTAAAATGATGTTATCACATAAGTGACAATTATATCTTTGTTGATAATAAATTTCTTTAAACCTAATAAACCTAAATGAAAACTTGTCGCGAAAAACAAGTGCTGGTATACGTGGCAAATCACTAATGTGTTGGAAACTTGAATAGACGATACCACTCTATTAGTTAATACTTCTGTGGTTAGACGTGACTTGTAACTTAGTTTTTTTTCTTTCAGTTGAGATATGTTGATATGATAAGTTCGATCAAAGTGTTTAAGCAAAGACAACTGTGTGGGTTTACATACAATAGGCGTTGCCCGCGGCAACGTCTGCTCATTTATCGCTTTACAACTATCCAATTTTCTGGGATAAAAAATATTCTGTGTTCATCTAGGTATTACACAAAAAATAATAAAAATTTTATACAGGGTCATTTGTAATTCACTGACATCCTCTTAACCCTGAATTCCTATCACTCAAATAAATGTTTTTTGTTCTACGACTTTTTAAAATGAAGCACTATTTTTCCCATACAAATACACAGAGTATCGTAAAAATAAGAGGAAATCTCAAATTTTCAAAACGTTATTACACCAAAAATATTAAGTTATGACAAAAGCCGTAAAACAAAAAACGTATGTTTAAGTGGTAGGAGTTTAGGGTTAAAAGGATGCTAGTGAATTACAAATAACCCTGTATTAATCAGTCCAGCTGTATTAGCGCGAAAAGTAACAAATACAGGATGTCCCAAAATTCGACGATAATCTGGTACCGGACGAGAGGTCAAGTTATAGAATACTAGCTGTTGCCCGAGACTCCGTCTGCGAAGAATTCGTTTATCGCTATCCCTAGCTAAAAACTATCCTATGTTATTTCCAAGGTTTCAAAATAACTCCATACCAAATTTCATGTAAATCCGTTCAGCCGTTATTGCATGATTGAGTAACAAACATCCAAACATCTTCACAAACTTTCACATTTATTATTTAGTAGAGGCACTAAACATTTTTGAAAATGTATCTGTTATCGCTTAACCAGTGACATGTTTTTTCCCAGAACTGTTTAGCAGCTAAACTTTAGCTGACCACCCAACATTTTCATGTTTTTCATTAGACCCTCCTATGTGTTGTTTTCATATGAGCCATAATTATCCTCCATGCGGCTAAAGTATCGCGATCTTACGATTACTTATTATTTCCAACACAAATTGTCAGTGATACTGCAATACCGCGTAACTAGCTTTTTCCATAAGGCTCAACTTTAAACAAAATGACAGGAAAAATGAGATAAAATAGACCTTATGGGTAAAGCTAGTTACGTGGTATTGAAGTATCAGCGACGAAATTACCTTTGCCTCAAGTTTAAACACTCGAAAAATTGCCGTAGTTTTATTTGCACCATTATGGTACTGCTATCTATAGTTATGGTGCTAGTAAATGGTGCAAATTAAACTAGGGAGAAAAATCAGCCTTACTCAAAACCAGTGGTTTTTTATAATTTACATATTATGTGTTTAGGTAGGCGTAAGCCGGGCAGGGTCGCAAGATAAACTAGACGAGCCGAGCCGTAAATCTGACAAGATTGATGATCCGACTGACCTTTGCGAGCGCCTTCTTGCCTGCCGCGAAGCTGGGGCAAGAAACTGCGGTGGTATATGTTGTTGGATTGATAACTTGGTTTACTGAAAACGTGCGTTGTGCAAAGATGACGAATATACATACACAAGCTGTTCTGAAATTAGTCCGAAATTTCTGTAGGTGATTGAGCAAATTGTAACTTACCCAAAAGTTATTCTGATTTTTAGAAGTCGACAAATATTTCAACGTATTGGTCGATGTACAAAGTGTACCGCATCGCACGTGTTAAGACAAACTTACACAATCATTGATATAATAATAATAAATAAATACGGGATAATTCACACCAATTGAGCTAGTCATAACGGCAGATAACCATCATCATCATCATCATCATTTCAGCCGAAAGACGTCCACTGCTGAACATAGGCCTCCCCCAAGGCTCGCCAAACAGATCGGCCCTGAGCCATCCGCATCCAATGCGTTCCCGCTACCTTCACCAGGTCGTCGCTTCATCTTGTTGGAGGCCTACCTACACTGCGTCTTCCGGTCCGCGGACGCCACTCGAGAACCTTTCGGCCCCATCGGCCGTCAGTTCTACGAGCGATGTGCCCTGCCCACTGCCACTTAAGTCTAGCGATTCTTCGAGCTATGTCCGTGACTTTAGTTCTCGCGCGGATTTCATCATTTCTAATGCGATCCTGCAGAGAAACTCCAAGCATAGCCCTCTCCATCGCCCTCTGAGTGACCTTGAGCTTCGTTATAAGACCCATCGTTAGCGGCCACGTCTCAGTGCCATAAGTCATCACTGGCAACACACACTGGTCAAAGACTTTTGACTTGAGACACTGCGGTATATCGGATGACAAGATATTGCGGAGCTTCCCGAATAACCATATGATACTTAAATAAATATCGTCGGGGATAGTGCAATACCGCGTAACTATCCGTGGTAAATACTGCGTATCTGCACGATACCCATAGGGAAAATCCGTGTAACTGGCATTGGTTAGTACCGCGTATCTAACAAATGTAGCCAAATTAAGATTTCCCGCCAACGAGCTTAAAATCCTTATTAGAAACGTTTCAAGCTTCTCCTGTAAAGCTGGTGTTGTGTAGATGCGCAGTATTTACCAGTGCTAGTTACGCGGTATTGCACTGTCCCCGACGATATAAAACATCCAAGACTTGAGAGCGAACATTCGTATGTTTCATGCATACGGGATTGAAGCAGGGACCTCAATTTTTTCATTCAGGTTCTCTAATCACTATACATTAGTCTTATGTTGTAATTTATATGGTTTTTTTGTTAATATGTTATGTGTTGTGTATGTTTTGTGTATACTTTAGTAATAGTGATGAATACTTACAAACAAAAAAACATAAATTACAATATAAAACTAAAGCCAAATTATATAAAAAAATACTGGGATGTATGTATTTGATCCGACTATCGGGTTGGCGACCGTCCTCTTGGTCTTTTCCTCTCTATCTTGCCTAGCACGATCAGTTTCTCGAGGTTAAATAAATAAATAAATAAATATTAGGGGACAATCTTACACAAATCGACCTAGTCCCAAACTAAGCAAAGCTTGTACTATGGGTACTAGACGACGATAAACATAATTATATAGATAAATACATAGAAAACATCCATAACTCAGGAACAAATATTCGTGCTCATCACACAAATAAATGCCCTTACCGGGATTTGAACCCAGAACCTCTTGCTTCGTGGGCAGGGTCACTACCAACTAGGCTAAAGCGGTCGTAATGGTTGTCTGGTTCCCTTCGAGCGATTTTGCCAAAATAGCTGAGCAAGCGCGGCTAATATCGTAAATTTCGTGATTACGTCGATTTGAGCAATCAACAAAGAAAAACTCTATCAATCAATTCTTTTTAATTAAGAGTACCTAGCAGAGTTTCTATTTATTAAATTGCTGCTAATTTACTTTATATGGACTTGATATTTATAACATGCGTGTTTTCTCTTTGTTTATCCATGAAATCAATCTAATTTTTAAAGGACTTCAGAAAATGAGGAGATTCTTAATTCGGTTGTAATTTTTTTCTGTTGCCTCAGTAATCTCGTCGATTATGAATTAGGTCCCAATTAAATAAAAAAAAATTACAAGGAAAAAGTTCTTTGAAGTTGCTTTTTTGTTGATATTATTAGTATCAATCAAGAGAGTTCTTTAATCAATAAACAGACAAAGCCATTCTACAATAAGTAATCTACATCTTCCATGCTTTTGACGTAACTTTAACCTTTACTTGTATAGTCGACCAAGAAACTCCTTTACCACCCTAAAGTTCAATGTCAGTTGTATGATTTAAGAAATCAAAAGCTATTTTCACTTACAAGTCAATGTGACAATCGACCTTATTGTTTTTATTCTGATGGAGGAACTGTCACAAAAAATGGTAAAGCACTTACTTGGTCGACTATACACTAGCGATCCTGTTCAACATATAAATAGCAGAGTGCTGCAGTTCTTTTGGCATTGATCTCGTTTGGGGTGTAAATTAATTTGGGATTACCATGTTGATTAAAACGTTCCATTACCAAGTTTCGGGCCCTCAGTGACCGTAAATACCTACGCAGTAGGTACTTAGGTTTTGTGACATATTCCAGATTAAACCACGCATGTTTATGTAGTGAGATACTGTATAAAGTTTCGCCAACAGTGTTGTAAATTAATTGAATACTATGTTACTGTTAATGATAAAGGATATTCTATTTAATCATCATCGTCATTTCAGCCGAAAGACGTCCACTGCTGAACATAGGCCTGGCCCAAGGCTCACCAAACAGTTCGGTCCTGCGCCATCTTCATCCAAAGCGTTTCCGTAACCTTAATCAGGTCGTCGCTTTTTCTTGTCGATTATTAATGTGTTCTATTACCGGAACCAGAGGTGTATCCTTTACCTCATTAAACATGAAACTACCGATTGACATTTGAGTGCGCGTTTGGCAGCCGCCATGACGTGTGACTCCGGGATGAAGGGCTACGGATTAGCCCGAAACATGGCAAGTTAAACTCGTTTTAAGACGTGAGTGATCCGTTTATTCTTACTATCTTTTACCTCAATCCAGAATTTTCTGTCTACCAACTTTCCTCTTGTGCCATTGACTAACAAACATCCAAATATCCAAACATCTTCACAAACTTTCCCATTTAATTATTATAGTTAGTAGGATAATATGATTATTAAAAATATGGTTACAAAATATTTGCGCGTAAGTACATATGTAAAGCGTTTATGTCATCGATGTGTGGGCGAGACCACATACTTACATTACGTCGTTACGCCTACGATGTGATGAAAAAACTTAAGTGTTTTTCTACCCCCATCATAAAAAATGGGCTGCCGTGTCGTGGAATGTGGAAACAAATTGAATTAAGACTTGAGATACTTTTTTACTAGTAATTTTTTGAAGAGCAGATGAGTTTTCTTTAAAAAATATTTTTTAATACAAGCCATTTTGCTGAATGTAATTTTTGTTGACTGTTCTAGACTTATCATTATTTCTAGGTACATATCCGTTGGGGTGCGATGTCGGAAACCTCCTCGAGTGCCCGGGCGTTACCACTCCCTTCTATCCGAGGCGTAGGCCTCATGGGGTGGGGAAGGGTAACGCCTGGGACGGTGCACCCTGGGCAACAACGGTAAGATAATGTATTCGTACATTATCTTACCGGTGGCTAATATCCGACTGGGGGGGATATGTATATATGTATTATATGGGCCATGTATCTATGATATGTATGTATTTTGAGAGGACGGGCGTAAGGTAGCTGACGGGAAGCTGCTCTGCAACCTTGAACTGAGTAAGTAGCCCCGCCGTGCTGGTCACACGGCCTGGGCTACCGAAAGGTTCTCCGCTCTGCAACAGGCCTCGATGCGACTTACGCCCTATATAGGGAGGGATAGCATAGGAGGGACAGGCGTTCGGTTGCCAATAGTGCACGCTCTGCAACCTTGGACCTAGTAAGTAGCCCCGCCGTACTCGCCACACGGCCTGGGCTACCGAAAACTCCACCGCTCTGCAACCTGCTGAGGCGCCAAACGCCTTATGGGGAGGGTTAGCTTTTGGGGTTTTTAGAGGGATCGAGTGATGGAGGTGAGCCTAAGCCTAGTACCTGCTCTGTGGCCCGAGCAGGGAAAGGTGAGGGGGAGCCTCAGGGCGGAAGCAACCGTGCCCTCGGTACCACTCTGCTTTCAGAGTAGGACATGAGGGCGCGGGAGCTAACGTGAGGGCACGTAAACCCGGCTTGCCCGGGAACGTGGGCGTCTGCGGAAGCCACGAGGAGTAAACCTCTTTAAACAATCCTTCACCAGCGGGGGAGGCCGGGGAGTGCCGAGCCCGCATTGCACGGTGTCGACAGAGGAGCCCCATCCCGGGGCGGCCAGTGGGCGTTGCGGTGACACATTTTGCTCCCGTGGCGTTCACAATGGCAAACGAGGGAATCCGTGTGGTTTTTAGTGGGTAGGCCCCCCTTGGGGAGAGCCCCACATACCTCCGTTTCCCCGAACGGTGACGATGCATAAGGTGCATTTTCCACACCAAAAAAAAAAAAAAAAAAAAAAAAAAAAAAAAAAAAAAAAAAAAAAAAAGGTACATATCCGTTATCAAATTTCAATCTGATCAGTGATCACTATAAAAAAAACTTTAATTTCCATACTAGATGAAAAAAAACCCGCCTGTATAATTCCCGTTCCCATGGGGATTCCGGGAATATATATATATATATTCTATGTCACTCTCGGAACTGAGACGAATCTAATGACACCTCACACTTCAAAAGGCATTGAGACGTTTAGGCTGCAGGGCGTGCCAAAAAAAGATACATACATACATACGCTCGAAAAACATAACCCTCCTTCGACAGTCGGGTGAAAAGTGGGGTGAAATTGGACTTGCAAAATTGGACAGTCGGGACAGTCAGACAGTCGGGTGAAATTGGACTTGTAAAATTGGAAAACAATTTAAATACATACGAAAATTGCAAGTTAAATCAAAATTTGTAAAGATGCATAGGGGAAGACCACTATTGCAATGGAAAGCTATCGTCTAAGCATTTGAATTAGGCGCATAGACGCAGGACAAAGAAAAATGGCGGAATCTGAAGCAGACCTACACCAATAGGTTGAAAAAGTCTAAAAAGTTAAGAGTGGGAAAGAAAATAGTTAATTATTATTATGGGTTGCAAATTTATGTTAAATTCTCAAAGTCATACTTAAACAGCGACAGAGTAGGACAATAACCCGGGCTCATAACAGGTTCCATAAAAAGTTTGAGAAATTATTTATTACTTTTGTGACTTTTAACATTCAGTGATTTAAAAGAAAAACTATTTAAGTGGCAAATATTAAACTTACTCTTATGCATTAAAGTAGCAATAACATCGAATATTTTTAAATTATTAAACTCAACTTTTGCGTCTTAACTTTTTAATGGCCTAAATCATAGGTACCTACATGTTTTAAAATTTAAATTTATTTATTTATTTGGAGAGCAAACAGAAAATAATAATTAATTGTCTAACAAAGATTGAGCGTGAAATAATCTGAAACGCTTAAGTGAAACTGAAATATTGTTTTTTTTTTAAGTATGACGTAATTCTTTACCAAATAAATTATGGACACATATGAACCTAACCAAAAATAAATTTTGTTAGTATTTTCTGTTTTAAAACTGGCTTTAGCTTACTTTCCAGTCTACTTCTGTAGAGTGACTTTTAATAAAATTTGACTACTATCAATCTGACGTCAAGATTTAACCTAAACATTGGATACCACAAAATGGCTGGCAGTGACGAGGTAGGCCCAGGAGGCGTTGGCGGGACGATCTAGACGTGTACCTTACGGACTGGAAAGCTACCGTCCAAAATCAGGACAAAAAATAGAGATATTCGACTTACAAGATATAAAGACTCTAAGAGAGAGAAGACGTACATGTACGGCAGGCAGTCAGGCAGACAGGTCAGTATATTTATGTTAACATATTATTATGAGCATTTAAAATTAATAGAATCTTGTTTGTTTACTAGTTTTGTTTCAGAGGTAAATGTAGGTATGTAGGTGTTTTCTATGTATTTAAGTATTTATTTATCTATATAAGTATGTCTATCGTTGTCTAGTACCCATAGTACAAGCTTTGCTTAGTTTGGGACTAGGTCGATTTGTGTGAGATTGTCCCCTAATATTATTTATTTATTTTATTTATTATTAATTAAAGTTTCAAGTCGATGTCAATAAACCGTTAAAGATTTCCGTCCTGTGGAGACGATTCTGGTCAAACCACCAGAATTTCATAACCAGATTACTTCGTGCTTCCAAAATATGCAAAATTTCTGGTCAATCAGATACAAACAACTAGGTATTTAGTGGAAAAATAGATTAAGATTAAAAGTAAAAGTTCTACTAAACTTCTCTTTAAAACCTTATCAATTCCAGACTAACTCCCTTTATCGTAATCGTAAAACTAAATCGAACCCTATTAAAATAACGTTTCCAGTTAATTGGTTTTCTTATGAATTCCAAACTGTGATCGAATGAATCACGTACATGGGAGAGGGGGGTTCGTAGCACCCGCCGTAGCGCCGTAGCGGCGTAGCGCGTGGGCGTAGCGCGTAGGCGCCCATTCATCCCGTAACGTCTGTGACCGCGTGTTAGTGTCATATCACACTGGCGATTTGCGAATGTATTTGAAGCGGAGCGAACGCTCAACGTATTTAGACATAAGTGTTTCGTTTTTTTTTGTTTCGTTTATCGTTTTGTCGTCGTCGTCGTCGTCGTTTAGAGGAGGCCTGTGCCCTGCAGTGGGACGTATATATGCTGGGATGATGATGATGATTTAATACGTCAGTGACTTTAGTTCTCGCGCGGATTTCATCATTACTAATGCGAACCCGCAGAGAAACTCCGAGCTTAGCTCTCTCTATCGCCCTCTGAGTGATTTTGAGCTTTTGTCACGAATTATCGTGAATATATCATTTCCTAAATTATTTACATTATATCGATTTTAAATAGCAATGATTTTGTAGTATTTTTATCTAAAATAACACAATATAAATCATATACTAGTTCAGAAATCATTTGACGTTTGATTCTATTGGTTGTCTGTGGTCACACCGAAGATTCACTTTTAAACTTGACAGCCAACGGATAACATACGCTCGGTGTCGCTCCTGAAACAAATCAGTAAGTCCTTTATAATTTTCACTATAAATAAAATAAATAAATATCACGGGACAATTCACACCAATTGACCTAGTCCCAAAGTAAGCTTAGCAAATCTTGTGTTATGGGTACTAGGCAACGGATAATAGTAGATTGTTCAACAAGGGACTAAAACAAGCCATAATGACACGAGATATTTAGCCACCCGAGCGATAGCGAGGGAGGCTATAATTCGAGTTGTCATTATGGTAGTTTAGTCCCGCGTTAAACACTCTACTTTTCACTTTGAATGCGAGGAAAAAAACGACGTACAAAATTACTTTTTTACAACGTATGCTCAATACGAGCAATGGACATCTGTTCAAAATTCAAATAGCAAAAAAAATTACCGCTGTCTTTTCTTTTCTTTTATATTTTTTTGTAAAGTGACGCTTTAAATGCTTGCATAATTAGCCAATAGATTCTAACTTAAAGACTTTGTTAAAACTAATTAGACTATGCATGTAAGAATGATAATTGTTCATTCATTAGAATCGGCAAATAAATTAACCTAATTGATCTAAGTTCACACACAAAATATATTGTTAACTGAAACACTTACCCGTGAATAAAGAAACGACTTTTTAAGTTTATTTTCTATATGCCAATTCTTTGTTAAATTATATCTAATTATACTTTCTATTTACTATTAAATGCAACTGACATCGCATTATTTTGAAGTCACGCTATATTAACATTCAAACGTAACTACTCTATCTACCGTACACTCCAGCACTGCTTTGCCGACAGTGCGGATTGCTATTTTATCGACAGAGCAGGGAACTGCTTTGCCGACAGCGTTTTTAAAAAAAAAAAAAAATTAAAAACACCTAAGCTAAAGGAAATCTTATTCTATACGTGCAAAATATAATGAATTCATCTTTAATATTTTATAATTAAATAGATTAATATTCGTAATTATTCAATGTAACTCACGAAATTATTATTTTTTAAATATTTTTTATACAGTTGTCATTTTGAGGTTATTTCCACGCCCTAAAGGCTTCCACAGACCGAAGCGCAGGGCGCTACAGTGCGTCCGCAGCGTGCTTCTGTCTGTGGAAAGCTATAAAATTGTCTATACCCAGTTACTGAAAATGGCGATAATCCTCCATTCACAAACACCGTGATTGGCAGTTTAGGGGTTTCCATAGTCAATTAAAAAAATTTTACTTTAATCCCTTGAGATCAAAAAAGAACTTTAGTCCCGATATGCAGAGACTAAAGTAACATTTTAAGAGCATGAGAAGTGAAAACATACTTATATAGATAGATACATACTTAAATACATATTAAACACCCAAGACCCGACTATATTATATTTATATTTCATAACTCATGATATCTTGTTTTATATGTACCTGTGCTCATTATATTTCATGCAATAGAGAAAGTAAACCAGAAATCAGTTGCTAACTATCAGTGTATCAGTATTACGATCAGATCAGTGTTGAGGTAAGGGGTGACTGTAAGGGGAGGTTGGAGGTCACTCGCGGGGCATGTGCCCCTATTCAGAAACTACGCACTAACAACAAGTGGTAGTAAAATTCAGATTATCAGCCAGACAGATACGTGTGCACTTAGGTGCAGGTACGTATATTCAGCATACTCAGATATTCGTTACCAGGTTCACTTCATGGCTTGGTTTAACGACAGCTTTCTTATGAGGCCCATCGTTAGCGGCCACGTCTCAGTGCCATAAGTCACCACTGGCAACACACACTGGTCAAAGACTTTTGACTTGAGACATTGCGGTATATTGGATGACAAGATATTGCGGAGCTTCCCGAACGCTGCCCAACCGCGATAAGCTGCTATTTAAGGT
This sequence comes from Archips xylosteana, assembly GCA_947563465.1. NCBI lineage: Eukaryota > Metazoa > Arthropoda > Insecta > Lepidoptera > Tortricidae > Archips > Archips xylosteana. The sequence continues at coordinate 10,017,651 of OX387347.1, read as the reverse complement.
TGCGGGATCGCGTTGGATGCGGATGGCACGGGACTGATCTGTTTGATCTGAAATGATGATGATGATGATTTAATACGTTGCGCTTTCGCGGCGAATCCGTTGTCCGCCCGCTATATGGCTCATAGGCAAGAATAATTTGATACTGTAGCATTTGAATCGTTGATTTCTATTTATTATTGACTCAATTTAAATCAACTACATCCGTTTAATCTTGTTCTTCCGATACTACGCAATTATGTTATTTAGTTCATTGAATTGAATTTAATTGAATTAATTAGGCGCTGGTTTCTTTAGCCCGTCACATGCGACCGGCGGCGTCTGGATGTGCGTCGCACGCTGCGCCACACGCCGTCGGTCGCGGAAGCGTGACGTTTCAGAAAAACCACCCTCAAACATTCACGAACAAAACATTCGAAAGTCGTCGGTAGCGGACACGCGTTAATCACCGGTCGCCGGCGGCGGGTGGTCAGAGAAACAAGGGTCTTAATGTCAAGGTTCATCCTGTCACTTCGGTTGTGTCAAAAAACTAAACACCAAATTGTCTAGTCGTTTTCTTTTGGGAATTTCGATAAATCTCTTAGTTAAACCTTTATGATACACATGGTATAACATTACTGCTAAATTTCAAGTCTGTGAGTTGGCTCTACCGTACTCTAATTGAATGACGTTTAAGTGACATTGAATGTCGTTTAAGTTTCTCTTTTACAAGTAGGTATAGTTAAAGCTTGTAACGGCTTGCAGTTCCTTACTTACTCAGCGTGTCTTTCAGTAACTAGATTACATTCTTAGATTATTTATGCACTAGATAGAGTGTCAGTAGCAAACATTGCGATACAAAACGTCCAAAAATCTATTTGACAGCTTCATATTACGATCGCGTTACGTCATTCAAACTGAAGGGAGGCAAATGACATGTAAGCCAACAGTTGGCTTATATTTTTCGGGACGTTTTCATGCCGGCGAAGCTCTATCTAGTGTATAAATAATCTAAGACTACATTATATTAGAACTAGGGGTTCGAGGATTCGATACTAATTTTATTCTTCATCATCACTTCAGCCGTAGGACGTCCACTGCTGGACATAAGCCTCCCTCATTGATACCATAATGATTGGTTGAAAGCGGCTTGCATTCACCTGCGGACTTTACCTGATCATACGCCCATCTAGTTGGTGGAATTCCCACGCTGCGCTTGCCAGTCCGTGGTCTCCATTCGAGAACTTCTTTGGCATCTGTGCTGCGTGCTATTGGGACCATGCACGACGGTGGCGCCGCGTAGCGTTGACTACATTTTCTCCTCATTTACTTCCAATTTTTGCCATGTTGTGCGCTGCGATCGTTTTCTGTACCTCACCACCCGCTTCGCACATAGCCAATGGGCATTTCTATTTTTCGTTGTACCTAATTAAGAAATTGTTAACAAGGAGTTAAAATTAGTCCGTTTGGTTACGCACTTTTCCAAGCCTTTACAATAAAAAAAGTACAAATCGGACAAGTTCAACAATGTGTAACAAGAAGTGATCAAGTGAACCATTCGGTCCGGTTTGTTAAGTTTTTTTTTATTGTAAAGACTTGAAAAAGGGCGTAACCAAACGGACTAATTTTAACTCCCTGTTAACAATTTCTTAATTGGGACAACGAAAAATAGAAATGCCCCAATATGGCCTGACCATCGCCATTTTTACAAGATAATCCGTTTGGCTAATTTTATTAACAGTTTTAAATAATTCATGGTTTATTACATTGTATTTATTTTCTACACTAATTGTATGATGAGGGGTAAACGAGAACGTATCAAAATATATAAAGTTTAAAACGAATAATGGACGAAATACATAATGGTCATAATACATACTAAAATTTTCTATGAAACTATTGATAAAACGAACTTTTTTAATCATGTAATCTACAGATTGGTTTAGGTTAGATTAGGTTTGTTTTGTGAAAATCCTGTAAAGTTGAGAATTTCCAAGAAAATTGCATTATATCAAATGACCATTATGTATTTCGTCCATTATTAATTTTAAACTTTAGATATTTTGATACGTACCCGGGGTAAACTGAGGAAAAAGAATACTATAAATAGGTACCTAAAGATATGTAATATTCTATGACTATTCAACCCTCTTTCCACTTCAAAGATATTTTTGTAACACCTTGTATATAGAATATTGATCTAACACGAGACGGCGAATTCAAATAGATAGTTAAGTACCGTAAACCCACGTGTATATTTCCGTATACACGTGCTTCACGTTGCAACGTGTCAAAATAAAAACTCGTGAGTCGAGCTCGCCCTGAATAAATGAACAAAAAGTCGGCTGTTTAAAATGTCAACAACGTATTTATAAACAACATGACGTCGTAGCCTGTTTTGACGAGGCAAATTTAGATAATGTTACGCGTTTATTTCTGACCAAGACTTTCATATGGAGACTTTGGTCGACTAAGTAAGTGCTTTGCCATTTTAATGACAGTTGCTACATCAGAATAAAAACAATAAGTCTGATCAAATTGACTTGTAAGTGAAATGAAAAAAATAGTCTTTGATGTTTTAAGCCATATAACTGATATTGAACCATTTGAAACTTAGGGTGGTTCTTAAATAAAACTAAATTTTGCGTAGTATGTACTCAAAAAAAATCACATTGTTGCAGACGTGTCATCCTTCTAAGTAAGTTGAAATTTCCGCGAAAACAAATCAACATTATGGGACATTTTACGTCAATTTAATCGAAATAAAAAAAAAAACTCTTTTTAGCCCGTAACAATGTCCCAATTTCGGGCAAAAGAAGAAGAACAGAGTTGGGAAAATGTTGATGTGATTTAATGTAGGTATTTTACTGTTATGGACTTTAATCTACTAACATAGTTGTACTAAACAAGTTAGCTTAGCTATGAAGTATCTTTTTGTATTTATTTTCAACTTCATTTTTTATTACTTTTACGGTCATCCCGTGAAATCATATATTCACGGGATGACCGTAAAAGTAATAAAAAATGAAGTTGAAAATAAATACAAAAAGATACTTCATAGCTAAGCTAACTTGTTTAAAGTTGCACAGTAGCGCCATCTCTTGTCCAGGTGAGCGGTTATTTCCGAAGGAGTGTTAAAATCTCTCGATAGAGGGTGTAACATAGATGAGCGCTTGTCACTGCATAAGGTGATGATTTAGCAGACTGAAATGTATGATGTATAGGAAAGATTCGTGTCTAATCTCTAGACCAGTGGTGGTGTAGGGGTATGGCACACGGCACGGAATGCTGAGGACCTGGGTTCGATTCCCAGCATTGGTCTTTTTTCTTATTTCAGTTTGTATTTAGTATGAAATATAGTTGTACTATTTAATATGTATTACTAACCATCTATGGACGGACATGTGTTCGAAATAAATGAATATTATTATTATTAAAAGACCTTTCCTCTGAACTTACGACTCACCCGTCTGTAGGTACTTACGTTTGGCCAATTGAACGAGTAAAAAATACGTGCCTACTTAAATACATTGGAGTATGACATTCATGACTTAGGCATAATCATTCGTATGCTCCAAACAAACGTTTGCCTCTATCGCGACTCAAATCCATTCCAATCCATTCTCCAGTGGTAAAAACACTGATTAATTCCAATATTACATAAATTTTTTTTTATTAAAAACAAACATTTTAAAACCCGCAGTGTCTATAAATCCATCCCTGATCCAAACTCTCACCAAAATCGTGTTCTAAGCCACCGCGCACCGTAATTTAATTATGAAACCGCCGTACAAAGATTATGTAACCGTAATTTTCCTTTCTGTAGCAATCTTGAAGAAAACACAATATAGTTAAGTAGCTGTCGCTCAAATTTGGTAAAGTCACGCTCGGTAAAAGTTTTCTCGCTGGGAACATAATCTGCGGCGTAATCGCGATCCGCCAAATATTTGATGGACTCACAGATACACTGTAGAGATAAGAAAGTAAGTAACAATATCGCAAACAAAAACACATCTCGAAAACCACGAAGGGACAAAAGTGAATTTTATCATTACGTAGATTCCTAAACAAAAGCAAGCGCATAAAAACATTACGATATTTTAAGCGTGCTGAAATTCTTGAAGTCACGAAAGTAATTAAGTAATGGAAACTGCAAAGCCACGCAAAATCATTTCTAAAGCACGCCTTTTTACACCTTGTATTACTATTTATATCTCGCACATGTAATTTTCTTTGCTCAGTCTGTACCGAATCGCCGCTTGAGTAAATCGCTCAAAATGAACGATTTGCTGCGATTTTTTTTTTATGGGACAATTGACAACAATTGGCCAAGTCCCAAACTAAGCAAAGCTTGTACTATGGGTACAGGACAGCGGATAAACATACTCATATAGATAAATACATACTTAAATGCATATTAAACATCCAAGACTTGAGCACAAACATTCGTATCTTTCACACAAATATCTGCCCAGACTGGGAATGGAACCCGGGACCTCAAGCTTCGTAGTCAGATTCTCTAATAACTTGGCTATCAAGTATTAAAAAAAAAAAAATAATAAAAATCTTATTACTTTTATGGAAATCGATAAAGACGACCAAAAAACCAAGTTCATCGATGTTTTACGAATCGTTCTCCAGTGAATTAGTTCCAGTTTATCAATAAACCCTATCGGCTCTTAGTTGCCGTGCAAATAGGCAGACGACAGTTTAATTAGTGAGGCGGGACCTCCAACCCCCCCTAACTCCCCTTGCTACCACCTCGTTTCCTCGTTCGGGAGTTATCAATACTTAAATACACCGAAGAATGCATGTCACCTAGTTTTTCGTAAACTGCTACAGGAAGTTAAGTTTAACTCAAATCTATACTCCTAACAACGTATAAACAATTCTTAATAAAAATAAACATGTATCTTTATACAGATTGATGAGAGAATTTTAAAAATTCCTAAACGAAATTCCGTTTTCAATACCGCTGTATTTTAATTTCTATTCTACTTGTCTCTAGCTAGTGTTATATAACGTCGGAGAACTATCTCCGCACTAGCAAAATCGCTTAATAGCCATTGGTTAATTCTGCGTATCTGACAAATGTAGGTACTTAGTTAGCCAATGCCAATACTCCGAATTCGTTAAAATAAAACAAATATGAACCATTATATGTAAAACTGCATGTAGTGCAGATACGCGATATTTACGTATGGTATATAAGCGCAATTTCCAATTTTTACTCCAAATTCTTCAAAGTAATGCAAATATGAAGTTAACACCATCCCCTGTAAAACTACATGTAGTGCAGATACGCGGTATTTACGCATGGTAGATAAGCGGATTTGCACTATTCCCGAAAATGAGAGAAACTGGCAAATTTGTACAATTTTCCTTTGTTTTTTTTACTCTGACATCTAAAACAAGTGTAATTGATGACACAAAAACCAGACAAATTGAGAAACTCCTCTTTTAATAGGTAGGGTAGTCGGTTAATTAAAAATGGCGGCGCGGCAATAGGTAACACGTGTTATTAAATTAAACGTTATTGCTCGCAGCATTAGCACAGATTGTTTTCAATTTGATGAAACATCAATAGAGCGTTGTTTTCGGAACATCGCGTTTGTAGAACCAATTTGGGCGTGTAAAGTTTTCACATTAAAACGAGTACGTTTAAGATTACAGAACAGCCTGTACTACGTATCTGTTACTATAGGTACAGTAAAAAAACCCTTGGTTTTAATACTTTACTTTCGTTTGAAGTAAGATTTGAAAGCATATGTGAAACTATGCCACATTAAGGCCCATACTACACAGGCGGTTCTCCCGCCGCGGGAAACCGCTTCTGAACCGCTACTAGACACAATTTTATATGGAAGTTGTATGGTGCAAACTACACTGCGCAGCTCCGTCGAGCGGGAAACCGCGGCGGGAAACCGCCCGTGTAGTATGGGCCTAAGTTATTAGTTCAAGATTGGTTGGTTTGTTATTAGTTCGAAATACTTATTGTAGGTATTAGCTCTCCATAGTGAAACCGATATTCAAAAAAGGGGACAAAACCGACCCAAACAATCACAGGCCAATAACTATAATTCCTGTCTCATCAAAAGTTTTTGAGAAGGCTATACTTCACAGGTTTAATGAATTTCTCAACAAATACGACATATTAACTTCTAGGCAATTTGGCTTTCGTAAAGGGAAATCCACAACCCTTGTCTGTTTCAACTTAGTGAAAATGGTTTCAGAAAGCTTAAATCGTAAAATCCCAATTATGGCACTATTTCTTGACCTAAGTAAAGCTTTTGACTTTGTTGACCATAACATTCTTTTAAAAAAAATTGAGACATACGGTATAAGAGGCAAAGCGTCTGATTTGATTAGAAGTTATTTGAGTGGAAGAATGCAATGCACACAAATAGAAAAGATCGTTCGCCACAATAATAACAGTCTTGTTAAAGAAAAATTTAGGTCAAGTTTTATGGTAAATGGAGCGGGTGTTCCACAGGGGAGTATTCTCGGGCCACTATTATTTTTACTAGCAATTAATGATTTACCAAATTCTATTAAGCAGGACTGTATTATTTTTGCCGATGATAATAAAACCCTAATAATAAAAGGTGATAAAAGAGACCTGTTTGAACTTAAGGTCAATGAAACGTTGTCAGATGCTATTGCCTGGATGCAAAGCAATAATTTGAAACTGAATATAGCAAAGACCAAAGCCATACAATTTACTCCTTATAAGCTAGCTATGATAAATCGAATGTAGAATTAGTTGACATGGTTACTTTTTTGGGATTCAACATCGATAAAAATTTGAATTGGAAGCTCCACGTGGACCACGTATGTAAAAAACTAAATCGATTTGACTTTGCCTTGAAAAGTCTAAGACAAACAGTATCAACAGAAGCAGCTCTTACAGCATATCACGGGTACGTCTCGTCTGTCTTAGGCTATGGTTTACTACTATGGGGAAACTGCGTAGACATAGAGAGAGCCTTCAGACTCCAAAAAAGATGTATGCGTGCTTTGGATAATGCGTGGTTTCTGGCAAGCTGTAGACCGCTCTTCAAAAAATTTAATATAATCCCGCTGCCATGTTTGTACATAAGGGACGTTATAACGTCGTTATACGTTGTGTATAAGGATTGTCAAGGAAAACCCACACTACTTCACACCTCGTAATGAGACCAGTACAAGACACACAAGGGTTTCAATATATAAACCTTTACTACCAACCTCCTTGCCAATCTGCAATCTACAAGAAGAATTGTTACAATATGTGTATTCGCCTGTATAACAATTTGCCTGTAGACCTTAAACTAGAAAATAAGATATTATTCAAAATTAAACTAACAAAATGGCTCCAAGAAAAATGTTTCTATAGTATTAAAGAGTATTTGACATAAAATAATAATTGTAATTTGAAATCGTAATATTATAAATTTGACATTAGACTAAGTACTATAATTTGACATTGAAAATTTGTACACCTGCATGCAGGTTGAATACGCATGTAACCTACCTATATTTGAATAAGACCGTGTTACCGTATTCATACAAATAAATATATTTTGATTTTCTTTTATCATTACATTAAATTGAAAAGTAATAAATAGCTTGGTTGGAAAATAAAATACTCCTTATAAATTATTATATTATTCTAGCAGGTATTAATAACCTATTTATATTTATTTTTATTTCATTACCATACTCAGTTAGACTGTGAATTTGTTTGTTAGTTAGAAGTGAAGCTAAGGGTGTAATTTTTTTTTTCAAATTAAATTAAACCTCATTAAGTAGTCTTACAACTTAAACTAGTAGATATCCATTGTATTTATTGATTAACTCAATTATTAGAAAGCGTAATATCTCAGGTTTATCATTTTACAGTCTGCAATGCTCGTACGCTCACCACTCTACTACATTACTGTACTTCGTTTATTACAATATCTAATATAGTCGAGAACGTCACTGTACTCACTGGTATTAATCAAATAGCATTAATACCAAATGAATAATGAAGTATTCCTAAGTATCACTTAATAAAATAATAAGATTTCACCCTGTCTAGATGACCGGTTAGCCTAGTAGCGATGGCCCCTACGTAAATCATCGAAAGTCAATTTCTGCACTTTTCAGTATAGCGTTTTGAAGTTGGTTTATGGTATAATTCCGAAAATATAAATATTACATTGGCTTTTTATATCCATAATAACTAATAAAGTAAGCATTTACCTTGCGGCATTTTTATTTTCAGGAAAATTATATTAGTTTTCTGGAAATTTGAGTTTCGATGGCTTACGTCGTGATAAAGAGAATTACATGTATCGAATCTGCCAGTTTCGATACAAAGTTAACGGCAAATTCCAACGTACAATGTTCAAACTTGCCAGCTTTAGGTTTTTCATTATCGGTTTCTCGCTTGGCTGCACTGTCTTTTGTTATCAAACCAAGATTTTTTTTAGATTTCTACGCATTAAATCTGTTGTACCTCATTATTACGTGTTTTAAAAATAAAAATCATAATAAAATTGTAACAGTTATTAGCTGATTGGTCGCTTGTGCGACGTATACTATTGAAGCTGTTAGTTTCGTCTCGTTTACACGACAATAATTCCCACGTAAACAATCGAATGTAGACTTTCGATGATCTACTACGGAACTGTTATATGTTTTCAATGTTTTACGACTCAAATATCTGCTTTAAAAATAAGAATTTTCTTTTTTCCTTTCGGGGGTGTAAAATATGGCTTAAAAGAAGTAGATTGCACGAATAAAAACAAAACGGCAATTTTGAGTTTCGATGATTTACGTAGGGGCCATCGAGATAGAGAACCATAAAATTTCGTACCTTTTCTAACCCACTCGACATAAACTCGTAGCATAATTACAATATTCGACTTTAAGAAGCCTTATTACGTAACGATTGTACAAAATACTATACCAGTTGTCTGGTATCCATTGGGTATCCTATTATCTCGCCTCATTCTTTTTTCGTTTAATTCTTATTTCGTCTCATTCTGTACTCGTCTTAGTCTTGTTCGCTATCCATCACTATCTTTTTTGGTCAAATTCTGCAACTTGTCTATCTCTTAATACGTTTTATTCGTTTTTCATCACGATCTTCGTTGAACTCATTCGGCATTCTTCCCTTTCGTTTTTTGTTTCATTTACTTATTCGCCAAAATTATTTCGATACCTTCGGTGCTGGTGAATAAATGTTCATAAGTAAATGGGATAAAAAACGAAAGGGAAGAACGGCAACTGACTCCAAGGAAGAATGCGACGAAAAACGAATAAGACTTATACGAGAGAGACAAGTTACAGAATTTGACCAAATAGGATAATAACGCACAAGACAGCGTAATAGCGAACAAGACGAATAAAGAATGAGTGACGAATACAGAGTGAGACGAAATAAGCATAAAACGAAAAACGAATGAGGCGAGATAATAGTGGTCGCGGGTGAGCAAAGTAATTGTTTTAGTTCGCGAGATAATATCATACCATCACCTACCATTGTATGGTCTACCATACAATTCCTTTCCCATCTCAAGATTCAACGTCAATTGTACGGCTTAAAACATCAAAGGTCATTTTCACTCACAAGTCAATGTGACAATCAGCCTTATTATTTTTATTCTGATGTAGGAACTGTCATTAAAAATGGTGAAGCACCTACTTGGTCGACTATACAAGCTTTGCTTAATTAGTCACTTCATAATATCCACTATTTTTTTTTATGAATCGAACAGGCAGTAAAATCAATGTAAATTAGACTTACAAGTTGTAGTTGCGGTAACAAGTTACAAGGAAATAAAAGAGAGGAATAGTTTCGAAATCACCCCAGGGACGCGGACAAAATACGTTTGACGACTGGGTTCCGCATTACGCATAACCATAGGAATAGAACTCAAAATGAAATACTCCAAATAACGAATTACGACCTTTTTACCTCTCTCCTCCGCTACGCCTTGGTAGTAAAAATAATCTTCTCTAATATATAAAAATCTCGTGTCACGGTGTTTGTTATCGAACTCCTCCGAAACGGCCTGACCGATTTTTATGAAATTTTTTCTCTGTATTTGGTAGGTCTGAGAATAGGTCGTAGGTTTTTTATACCCCTATTTTACGCAGACGGAATCGCGGGCAACAGCTAGTATGGACAATATGGACCTAAGCAAATTATCGCCTAAATCAAAAAATTATTCCAAATAAACAAGTAAAAGAACAATCCTAGGTAAGTCTTTCGTATTAATTTTTACTTGATACCTTTAAGAAGGTTCGGACAGACGGACGGAACGTAAAATGATCCTGTTAATTAAATAAATCACTATAAATTATTAATTTAAATTGTGGGTAAAATCGTTCCAACGGAAGACCAGCGTCGGCTGCAAGGCCGTCATCATGCTGAGTTGGGACCAATTCGTGACAATATATTATATCTGTTACCGTTTTTCTTTTGTTAATTTAAAATTGGGATGCACCAAAAAAAATAACCTATAGTTTTTATATTTTTTTTGGAAAGAATAGGATATTTTAAGACACCATTTTCATCGATTTTGAATTCGGTTGAGTATTAAATTTTTTATATTTTTTTTTAGAAATACGTTGGATGACGTCACAGTGAGAGAGCCACGTTCCATAGCCTAGAAAAATTCAAGTCGTACATAACATAATCTGTGGCACTACCACGGCACTACTGAGACCCTACTACGAAGTGCATAATTCGAACTTCGTTTCATGCCGTCCCGCTCACGCTAATATGATTTGACACGAGAGTGAGAGGGATGATACGATACGAACTTCGAATTTTGTAGTAGTGCCCCTGGTTTGTCTTGTCACTGTCAATATTACAAGCACGGCTTAGGGTCCTAAATGAACCATGACTAAATAGTTTTATTTATTTCTCTTCTTTTAGCTTCGATTATTCCTGTTTGTTTAATGGTGTGATAGTAAATAGATACTTTTTATTAAAATCTGATATTAAAATTCTTTCATATTTACTTGTAACGTAGTAATTTAATAATTAAATTTGTAAAAATACATTGCGAGTATTGTATACATTTCGGACTTTATGATAAATGACAACTGTTTAAAGCCAGGTGTGCATCATGTGATTAAAGTTCTGTCTTTGTCACTCTTTGCGATTATAAGCAGGACAGCAACATTTCAAACTGTCAATTTGCTTTAGAGTGTAGACCTGCTTTATATCTGCCTTTGTGACGATTCACTGCAGGGGTCAAATGAAGGTCATTACTTAAATTTTCTTTATTTAATTCAGATTATCATATTTTTGGAATCTGATTTCTGAAAACGCTTCACAAAGCCTATTTCTCCAAACGGTTTTCGATTTATTATACGTTGCCAAAAATTGGGACATCCCAATTGTGTCACCAATAAGTAAATGTTTTTCTTTTTTTCTCTCTTTCTTTCTTTCTGTAAGGGTTTCTTTATTCCTTTTGAGATATGGAACCCTACAAATGGTAAAAAAAACATCACGTGATTATCGGCACCCCCTATAGTTATAATTATAACAGTATTGTTACTTTTTATGAATAGTAATTAGAATTTAATTATTTAAAAATAATTTTCATTATTTGTTAGTTATATTTAACTTGGTGAAAAAATTATGGTAGCAAGGTAAACGGCGTACCTAATTATTTTTTTATTTCTGAGTTATAAAGTTGTTCAATTTCGATTTTCGTTTGCTGATTTGTAGATATAACTAAGAACTTGTATATTGCCATTACAATAAAGAAAAAAAAAACTTCTGCTGTTTTTGAAAGACTGTGTGGCTGAGTGTTTGCATGACATGCAATAAACGTGACTAATCTAACCTTTCTTATTTATATTCATGGCTGATATCGTCGATATGAAATACGCTAGGATGTCAATGAAGTCAAAAACATGGAGGAAAATCAACGTTCTGAAACATATCGGCAATGTACGTTTCCTGATATTTATTTTTTAAATATTTACCCACATTATGCACGGTGTAGCGGGTTAACTTGGATCTTCGGCGAGTTGTTTTTTTATGTCACCAAAATTGGTAAAGAGGAAGATACACTAGCTAACTAATATATAAAAATCTCGTGTCACGGAGTTTGTTATAGAACTCCTCCGAGACGGCTTGACCGATTTTTATCAAACTTTTTCTCCACATTTGGTACATCTGAGATTAGGTCGTAGGCTATTTTTTATACCCCTATTCTTCGCAGACGGAGTCGCGGGCTACAGCTAGTTATTATATATTTTATTGGCTAGCTCTCTACCCGTGGCAATTATGAAACCGAAACCGCTGTAGCTAGAGAATTGAAATTTGGCAAACATACGCAGATCACAATGCCCTAAGAGGGGATTTATAGAAATTCTCATGGGATAATGAGCCATTTTTTTTTTTAGTTTTCAAGTATAAATGTGTAGGCATGACATCTGTCTGAACATCACTAGTGATTGTGGTCTATATCAATAGTTATTCTATGTATATAATATACAGTATAATGTAATTAGGTCTTTGCTGAATAAGAATAAGACAGGGCTACCGCGCCCTGCGGACGCCAGTCGTTCTCCTTTACTTGGCCAGTTAAGTTCAGTCGCAATTACGAGTAGGTTCCTTCGTAATTAGAGAGTCAGCTTTACAATCTATGCACTTGTGATATCAATAAAATTTCAGTAAATTCGGGACTTTGACTATAACTTCTATCCAACAACCTTCTTATGTGAGTTACTGAACAGTATCTAACTATACCAGTCAAAAGTATTAAAATAGTAGCACAGCAAGACTCGGTAAATTAGTTTCGATGCAAATGTAATAACCTGATTATGAGAATGATATTCGATTTTGCATCAAGTACGGCAAATCGTGTTGGTTAATATTATTTCTGCTTATTATAATTAAGAGTAATCGCTGAATTAAAGCTTGATTGCCGACCAATTTAATTTCGAAATTGTATAGTACTACAATGTGATATTGTGGGTTTGCAGACCCTGTCATAAAATGGTTAACGAGATGGAATTTACTTTCAAATTAGCTAGATGGCATTTGGATGCAGTTCTTAATAATAAAACAGAGCTAAAAGCGACGTTACATTCATTTTTATCTTCATGTTATTTCCCGTGTTTATATTTAAACGACAATAAATTTAGTGGAAAGCATCCTTTTCAATAAAAGCTTATTTTCGCTTTGTGCACTTTTTGTTTTCTGTATTTACAATGGCGACTAATCTACAATTTATGTATACTAAATTTCATGGTAAACAGAAATTTGTAAAAATATACATTAACATATCTGCATCGAAATGGTTCGGAGAGTTATTTTAGAAAATTTATTAAATTGCTTTTAGTTATTATAACTTATTTTTTTTGTTATGATTAACTAACTAGCGAAACGATTTCTTGACATCGCTAATACAACATAGTAATTAAACTTTAATTAAGCCCAAGCTACCGAAATATTAGCGGGATCAAGAAGCAAACGACACGGCAGAGTGTACGGCAAAGTTCGAAGAAAAAGCCAACTGCAGTGGGTATATTAACTCGAACACTTTCAATCGCTATTTTTCACCCCATTATTTTATTCTTTGTAAAGCTAGGAATCTATTTTTTTGCTAATAAATTTCACAGCTCAATACGAAAATCGAGGATCTACTATACTATCGTATCATTATCCCATTAAATATCACATATGAATTCACTGTTAAAAGTATAGCTTCGCAGTTCCATGTTTGCAGCACAGTTAATCCAATTGACTTACGACAAGACACTAATTAAGCTACTGGTCTTTAATGTTTGTCATGAGACGATCAAGTCATAGTCATAACTTTAAAGGTGTATTTACTTGATGTTTTAGTGGAATTTATTTTGACTGCTAGCAGTCAGTTCCACACTTGGCACATTTTCATACCGCTTCTTTTTTGTTTCACAGGAGAAGTTGACCTGGGCATTTATCTCGTTTCAACTGCCTCATTTATCTGGTCACATTTTTTCAAGAAATATAGCTGTAGATTTTAATGGAGCTTTCGGTTTTATATTAGAGGTCTTGTACCTCTACAATATAACTAGAAAATGTATCAGAATCTTTTGTCATTTCTTAAAAAATTGACCAGATAAATGTGGGGTTTGAAACGTTTGAATAAATAAAAAAATAAAATAAAAAATAATATCAGGGGACAATCTCACACAAATCGACCTTTTCCCAAACTAAGCAAACCTTGAACTATGGGTACTAGACGACGATAGACATACTTATATAGATAAATAAATACTTAAATACATAGAAAACATCCATAATTCAGGAACAAATATTCGTGCTCATCACACAAATAAATTCCCTTACTGGGATTTGAACCCAGGACATCTTCCTTTGTAGGCAGGGTCACTACCAACTAGGCTAAAGCGGTCGTTATGCCCACCTATTTGTTCATTTTAGTTGTAGGCGGGTTCTGGGAAGTAAAAAGATTACTTTGTTGAACAGGTACTCCTTTGAGATATCGTCTTATTATTAAACTCCGCTCAATTCAGGTTTTCCTTACTCTCCATAATCTCACAAAAATACTTTAGTAGGTTTACTCTGAGACCTTGAAAATGTACTAAATGTACGACCTAATAATTCACACCCTCAGGTAACTGCCATAAGGGTTTGATTATCAGGTCATGCATTACTCTCGTTTTTACAGAGTCGATAAATACAGGATCGTACACTAACCGGATCCCCTTTACATAGCACCTATTTCTACTAATATATAAACTTTTATTCGTTCGTTTGTATGTATATAAGAGGTCTAGGGAATAACTGAAAATGATTCTGAAATTTCTCGAACAAAAGAAAACTATTTACACTCCCTGATTTATGTAGACCACGTTTTTCCTGTGAAAGTGTAATCAGCAATGTTCTCAGGAGACGCAGGCGAAGATGCGAGCAACAGTTAGTAATGTAATGAAGAGGTAAATTTAGTTTCTCTGTATGTTTATATGTAGAATAAATACTATTGAACCGATTCAACGCGCAAGAAGTAGTCGCCGACAAAGCGCGAAGAATTGCCCGATACAAGGCTACTACGAATTTCGAAGTTCGATTCGTGCCGTCTCTTTCACTCTTCTGAATGAAACGAATGAAGTGAATGAGTGAATGGAACGATACGATACGAAGTTTGAAAATCGAATTTGGTAGGGTAAAAGGTTCTCCAATGGCGTCCATGGACCGGAAGACGCGGTGTAGGTTGCAAGAATGCGTTGGATGCTGATAGCGTAGGATCGGTCTGTTTTAAGCTGAGCCCGCATTACACGGTCTCGACAGAGGAGCCCCATCCTGGGGCGGCCAATTGGCATCGCGGTGTCTCTTCATGCTCCCGTTGCACAACGGCAACGAGAGAATCCGTGTGGTTTTTAGTGGGTAGGCCCCTTGTGGGAGAGCCCCAGGTAGCCTTTGTTTCCCCGAACAGAGACAAATGCATAAGGTGCATTTTCAGCATGATAAAAAAAGGATCGGTCTGTTTGCCGAACCTAGGGGCCTCCCCATGCTATGTTCAGCTGTGGGCGTTTTTCGGCTGACGATGTAAAATAAATTAGTATTTAGAACGAGCCGATTTATTTTTTTGTTTGGCGAGCCTTGGGGGAGGCCTATGTTTAGCAGAAGACGTCTTTCGGCATTCATTGATGATAGAAAACTACATTACCACTAATAGGCTGATATTTTATCACAAGTGAGCACAAAGGTTACTAGTTAGGAGTGCAGACGAGATTGCAAATAATTGTGTTACAGCTGCTAGCACAGAAATAATAATAAAGAGGATAGAAGTGCCTTAGACGCGTGACCTTGACGCCGCGCTTGTGACTCATAGGTCATAAGCGCGCGACTTGTGGCTCAGTGCTATTTGAAACGTGGGTATGATAACAAGTGCTTTAAAATGGTGTTTTGCAGCATTAGCAATTGCGGAAACTCGTCCACACTGTGTAATTACACTAATACGGGGATTACATTTCATTGGTATGTACTAATTTAATATAATAATGCGGTTTATATTAAAATACAACTTGAGAAAATATTTCATTATGAAATATTGGTATACACGTTATTAACACGAAACTTCATGTACCATTGCTGCTTATATCCTTAAAAACACAGATTGCTTTGAAGTATACGCAGCAATGTAATGTAATTTTTGATAAACCTTCTGCCTCGCACAAATGTTCATGGTACGAACACAAGACAGGTTACGACTACACCGGTGTACACTACAACCATATTGCCGACGCGGCCAATGAAGAACGCCGTTGTGTAAGTGTGGGTATGACTTACGGTGAGTGTTATTCAACGCTGTCTCTAAGTGGTTAGGTTCATAATTGTTTGTAAGCAAAAATTATTAGTAATTGTGTGCGTGATTGCGTAGTACGGTTCCGGTCTTTTGCGTGTGTGTATTAATAGTAAGTAGAGGGGACAAACTAGCGCCACTGGTCCCGGAACAAAATAGGAACTAAGGCATTTCTATCCTCTTTATTATTATTTCTGTGGCTGCTAGCAAATATGTACGACTGTACGTAATTCAAATGATCTAACTCCAACTGCAGATCGTGCTTGAAGCTTCCAAAATTCCAACCTCGTAAAAGGATAACAACTCTTTTCAATATACGATCTTGTGAAAATTTTCTACAATAACTATAAATTTAAAAAAAAAAATTAAACACGCAATTAACTCACACATAATGTTTGAAAATAAAGTAAATGCCCATTATGCGTCTAAGATCCCTTCCGGAGCTAGGAAAAGAGCTGATAACTTTGAAACGGCTGAACCAATTTTGATGAAACATGTCTAAGAACCATTGCGAAGAAACATGCTTTCAAATAAAAAAAACCGAATCCAGATTGGTTCACCCGTTAAAGAGCTATGATGCCACAGACAGACAGATACACACGCACACATACACACACACACACACACACACACACACACACACAACGCGGTTAAACTTATAACACCCATCTTTTGTGTCGAGGGTTAAAAATCGGTTCAGAGTATAAAGAGGGAGTAAATATTACTCCCTCTTATCTGCTGGGTGTCTTATCTGCCGTTAGTGATGCGGACTCTGGGACCGGCGGGACTCGGCTGCTGCGATTAGCCCCGAGTTAGTATCTGATCAGATGGACCTGCATACTGGATTGGACCGAATTTTGACCTTCGACCCACGATTAGTTACCGGGGTAGACTATGAAAAATGAACGGTGGGTCGGAGTGTATGATAAAGTAAGTATTTTACTGGATAATGAACTTCATCATCATCATCATTTCAGCCGAAAGACGTCCACTGCTGAACAAACCAAGCCTTCCCCAAGGCTTGCCAAACAAATCGGTCCCGCGCCATCCGCATCCAACGCGATCCCGCAACCTTTACCAGGTTGTCGCTCCATCTTGTTAGAGGCCTTCCTACACGGCGTCTTCCGGTCCGTAGATGCCACACGAGAACCTTTTTGCCCCATCGGCCATCAGTTCTACGAGCGATTTACCCTGCCCACTGCCACTTGAGTCTGGCGATTCGTCGAGCTATGTCGGTGACTTTAGTTCTTGCGCGGATTTCATCATTTCTAATGCGATCCCGCAGAGAAACTCCTAGCATAGCCCTCTCCATCACCCTCTGAGTGACTTTGAGCTTTAACTGAACTTATGATAGTGAACTTATTATAGGAAAATTTATTGTAATTTAAACGCCCACAAATCATCATAGGTAGTAGGTAAGTATTTGGTATTGTTTAGGTGTGTAAGCTAGATCGATTGTACCCCTCCCTAAAACCCCACCTAAAAATTTTCATTGAAATCGTTTAGACATTTCCGAGATCCCCAAAATAAATAAATAAAATATCAAAATTAAATATAAAGAAAGAAAGAAAGAAGACATTTATTCACTTTTACAAGACACACAAATACAAGAAAGTACACACAAATTCATACAAATAAACAAAGTTCACAAAACAACGAAGTAATAAATACACAGATCTGCATGTGTGTCCATGCAAAAGTGTGACTCACCATTATGCTGAGGCGTTAGACGCCTGCAGCGCTGATTTTCTGCCAGAACCGTCTGTGACTCAGGGAACGATACACAAATATACTATATAAACTACTTAATAAAATGATAAATTAATAAAATGATAATGAATTAATAAATAATTTAGATTTATTATTGCGTAGCATAATATGTAAATAAATAAATACAATAAAGAAAAAGTAAACTGCGAAAACATAACCCTGTAAAAACAACAGGTTGGCATATCAATGAGTGAGTGCTGGTTTTATAGGTAGGATTTTTGGAGCGTTAATAAGTGATCCTCCAGCTTGCGCTTAATATAATGGTTATAAATGTTTTACAATATTCTAACAACTATTTCTTAAGTACACGTTCAATGGTTGTCTAAGTTTTGGTTATAATATATATAATTATGTCGCTGCACAGCACTGCCGTCATACCGAAGGAAGGCGTATCTGACATTTTTTATTTAAATTGCTGAGTACATTCATATTCGGAGTCAGTAACAAGAGTCGTATCTGAAATGCTTATAACTTACAATTAGTTTCGGATAAAAATGTCAGCTGCGTCTTTTATCCGTATGAAGGCAGAGCACATATCTGGTGAAAAACCACCCTTAAGTTTCTACACTAGCCCGTCTTTTATCTCAACCCAGTTAGGGACAATTCGCCCGGCGCATAAAGCATTGCACACCGGCTCCATTGTATTAGCTTGATTGCATTGCTATCCGCAAATGGTTAATGACGTAATTAAGCTTAGACGTTGGATGTAGAGCGAAATTGTGCTGGGGCAGTTCTCTTGCAGTTTTGTACTAGCTAGCATAAAATAGTAGTTCATGAACCTCTATGGAAGTTGCTTTGATGGTTTGTTATTCGAAAGTCGGAATAGAATTCTGGATATACCTATTATTACTTGTATATGTCCCTGTCAAATTTAAAATATTACTTACTACTTGCATGATTTAGAGTAAGAGATACATTGAGGTAAAAAAACGCGGTTAATGTCTTTCACAGCAATACCAAACAAAATGTGTCAATTAAGAAAGCGTTTTTTCTTGCTGGTTTTTTTTAATCGGTACTTATTTTGGAATTAGGTAGAACATGAAATTCTACTAGACATTAGCCCTATTAACTCCAAAATAATGCAACATACTTACTACCAATCATCTTATTCGAATCACTTATTTTTCCATAATTTTGTTTGTCATAATTTCTTTCACTTGGCATATTAAAGTTTGCTACATAGTAGATTGTTCAACAAGGGACTAAAACAAGCCATAATGACACGAGATATTTAGCTACCCGAGCGAGAGCGAGGGTGGCTATAATTCGAGTTGTCATTATGGTAGTTTAGTCTCGCGTTAAACACTGTACTTTTCACTTTGGATGCGAGGAAAAAAACGACGTACAAAATTACTTTTTACAACGTATGCTCAATACGAGCAATGGACATCTGTTCAAAATTCAAATAGCAAAAAAATTCCGCGGGGGTTTTCTTTTCTTTTATATTTTTTTGTAAAGTGACGCTTTAAATGCTTGCATAATTAGCCAACAGATTCAAACTTAAAAACTATGTTAAAACTAATTGGACTATGCATATAAGAATGATAATTGTTCATTCATTAGAATCGACAAATAAATTAAACTAATTGAACTAACTAAGTTCACACACAAAATATAATTTGTTAACTGAAACACTTACCCGTGAATAAAGAAACGAAATTTTAAGTTTATTTTCTATATGCCAATTCTTTGTTAAATTATATCTAAATATACGTATAATTTCTATTTACTATTAAATGCCACTGACATCGCATCACTTTGAAGTCACGCCATATTAACTTTCAAACGTAACTGCTCTATCTACCGTACACTCTAGGGCTTATACTACGAAGTGCAAAATTCGAACTTCGTATCGTGCCATTCCTCTCACGCTAATAGTATTTAATACAAGAGCGAGCAAGACGATGCGATACGAACTTCGATTTTCGAATTTCGGAGTAGCCGTTTGCCGACAGTGCGGATTGCTATTTTATCGACAGAGCAGGGAACTGCTTTACCGACAGCGCTTTTAAAAAAAAAACAAATTAAAAAACACCTAAGCTAAAGGAAATCTTTCTTTACATGCAGAATAAAATGAATTCATCTTTAATATAATTAAATAGATAAATTTATTGAATCAGGCGTTACTTTGCGGAGGTCCATATTAATGAACTAAAACAATTACTTTGCTCACCCGCGACCTTACAATAGTTACGTTTATGCAAGAAATGTGTGTTCATGCAGTTCCTCCACCTCCACACTGTACGAACACACACAAATCACATAAACACAACTATCACCACCACCAATCAGTGTAGCTTGGTGGTGGTGATAGTTGTGTTTATGTGATTTGTGTGTGTTCGTACAGTGTGGAGGTGGAGGAACTGCATGAACACACATTTCTTGTATAAACGTAACTATTGTAAGGTCGCGGGTGAGCAAAGTAATTGTTTTAGTTCATAAATAGATAAACATTCGTAATAATTCATCGTGTTTCACGAAATTATTATTTTTTAAATAATTTTTATACAGTTGTCATTTTGAGGTTATTTCCACACCCTAAAGGCTTCCACAGACCGAAGCGCAGGGCGCTACGGAGCGCTGCGGAGCGCTATTGAGCGTCCGCAGCGCGCTTCGGTCTGTGGAAAGCTTTAAAATTGTCTTTACCCAGTCACTGAAAATGGTAATAATCCTTCATTCACAAACACCGTGATTGGCAGTTTAGGGGTTTCCAAAGTAAATTAAAAAAAAATTACTTTAATCCCTAGAGATCAAAAAAGAGCTTTAGTCCCGATATGCAGAGACTAAAGTAACATTATAAGAGCATGAGAAGTGAAAAAATATTTATATGGAACTGTGCTGTTTTCAGGATTTTTTAAATGTCATCTTATTTATATAGAATTTGATAGTTTAAGTTATTTTAATAACAATTCTGAAGAAATGACTGTTCCAGAGATAAATATTTTTGTAGTGGTAGAGCCATGTTGTAGCTAGCCACTGCATCACAAATGGGCCGACTCGTCCGGGGCAGTACCATCCTCTCATCTATGTGTTGTAACACCGGCGTGACGCAGCAGTACTCATGCTGTGTTTCGTATGGCCAGTGAGAGGGCCGGGGGCCCAATACCTCTCCCCATCCCCCTCCCCTATTCCCTCTCCTTTTTTAACGGCTGCCAACATATCAGTAACTCTCTTTGAGTTGTTGATATTTATGGGCGGTGGTGATCATTTTCCATCAGATGACCCGCTTGCTCGTTTTCCTCCCTCTCGTAATAAAAAAATAGCTTCATAAAGAATTGAAATTATGGAAACCAATGCATTGGGTCCATACCCATTCATATGCCAGCATATGAAATGCGGGCAAACGATAGAGAAAAGTTGGTAAGTTTTTGTAATGTTTTTTTTTAGAGAGGCCAGATAAACGAACTAGTGGGTCACCTGATGTTGAATGGTCACCACTGTCCATAGACACCCGCAGCGCTTTACGCGATGCCAGTGCGTTGTCAGCGCTAAGTAAAAAGGAGAGGGAATATAGGGGAGGGGGAGAGGTATTGGGCCCCCGGCCAGGCCTCATGCATGCCATGTACTTATGCGCGATATTTACCTACCGCGGGGACGATCTGCTAAGATCGAAATTCCAGTAGGTTGTCACAAGCGCGCGCCGACGCACGTTCATTCGTGTTCCACGGAAAAAATATGCCGCCTGGACTTTTATAAGTGAATGGTGAAACAGGGGGCAAATTTTAATATGACTATGCTAGAATTAATAGCTAATATAACAATTTGGAAGTTCGTATCGTGCTGTCCCTCTTACTCTTCTATAAAAAGCTATAAGCGTGAGCGGGATGGCACGATGCGAAGTTCGAAAGTTGACATTCGTATTTAGTATAACGCTAGGGTACTGTGAGCATGGCAATGTGTTCTGCGCATTACAATAAATATCCTTTTTTGTTAGGATTCCAGAGCTAAAATGGCAAAAACGGAACCCTTATAGTTTCGCCATGACCGTCTGTCTCTTTGTCCGTCCGTGGCTTAGCTTAAAGAATATTAGTGCTAGAAAGTTTGCATGGATATAATATATGGCAATTATCCCGACAAAATGGTAAAACAACATGTAGAAAAAAAAAATTAATCCAAACTGCCAGCCCTTATCACTGTCGGCACGCACACATTCTTAAGGAGCCGGAGTAGTATAATCTGTGGCTACAAGCGCGGTAAGTACCAAGATTTTGTACGGGATGCAGTATCTGTTACGAAGTAACTGTTATATATGTATCTATATGTGTGTGTGTGGCTGCGCCCACCACGACCGTACATGAGATGTAATAAACAGTGCATTGCCAGCTACCGGTTGTTTTGCTTGTCTCCCGCACACTGACATAACAGTAGCGACGAGTACCCGCGATTGTAAAAAATAAAAATGTCGTCTGCGCTTTTCGGTATTTTAACAAGTTTCGATCATAACATTCAAGATTGGAAGACGTACAAAAGTCGATTGTCGCAGTGGTTTGTGGCTAACGAAATAAATAACAGTAGCGACCCATCCGGATCGAAGAGACGAGCAATATTACTGAGTGCACTCACGGAAGGTACCTACAGGCTCGCGGCGGATCTAGCCTTACCCAAAGAACTACAGGAGGTCCCATATCAGGACATTATAATTATCTTGGATGGCCATTTCAATCCAAATCGCATTGGATTTAGCGATCGTCACAAATTTTATGCAGCAGAACAACAACAGGGCGAGTCTCACTCGCAGTGGGCCGCGCGACTCCGCGGTTTAACGGCAGCTTGCGCATTCGGTAATGTGGAGGAAACACTGCGGGATCGATTTATTATGGGCATGCGGCCTGGATTTGAAAAAGAGAAGCTGTACGCGATGGCACTGACTGACTTAACGTTGGCTAAAGCAGTGGAGCACGCAGAAAACGCTCGCAGCGCGAAATCAGCTGCCGAAGCCAGCGCGAGCGGCCCCGGTGCTGCAGCTGCTCAAACGGATAGTACGCTTTATAAAATCGCAAAAAACACAAGGGGAATGGCGAGTGTAAAAAGCGGTCGTTCGGGAAAACAGAAATGTTCGGTTTGTGGATACACTAATCATAAGACAACTGAATGTCTGTACAGTGAATATATATGTAGGAAGTGTAACGTCAAAGGCCATCTGCGTAGAATGTGCCAGTCTAAAGTGAACTACGTAGACAATGGAGTCGGAGACGAGGACGTCGGCGATGATGGTAAGGTCTTTATGATTCGCTCGCTGCGGGGAGAACCAATGGTAGAAACTGTGACAATACGTGGATCAAAATTTGTTTTCGAAATCGATACCGGCTCTGCCGTGTCGGTCATTCCAGAAAAAACCTATAAGCGTCATTTTCAAGACATGCCATTGATTCCTTCGCGTAAGAGGCTGGTTAGTTATACTGGTGATAACATTTCATGCATGGGCACGGTACGGCTGCCCGTACTTGTCGGCGAGCGCATGCGCACGTTAGACGTGCATGTTGTGCGCGACGGCGGGCCGCCGCTGCTAGGCCGTGATTTTGTATCGGCTTTTCAATTAGAATTGTTACCAGTAAATTACTGCCAACAACTTTTTACCGTTAGTGAGCTAAGGTCACAATTTCCTAAATTGTTCTCAAATTCATTAGGGCGGTTTAATAAACATACTGTTAAATTAACGCTTAAGGACAACGTTAGTCCGGTATTTATTAAAGCGCGCCCGGTCGCGTTTGCTTTGCGCGATAAAATAAACAATGAAATCGATAGGTTAGTGCAATTAGGTATACTCAAGCCGGTGAGTCACGCCGAGTACGCTTCTCCCATAGTGCCGGTGCTAAAACGCAACGGCAGTATCCGACTATGTGCCGATTATTCTGTAAGCATTAATAAACAGATCAAGGTCGACCAGTATCCCTTACCGACAGCCAAAGAATTGTTCGCAAAGCTGTACGGCGGGGAGAAGTTTACGAAGCTGGACTTATCCATGGCCTACAACCAGTTAGTTTTAGACGATGAGTCACAAAAATACACGTGTATAAACACACCGCGCGGACTGTACATGTACACCCGTTTAGTGTTCGGGCTGGCGAGCGCGCCCGCCCTGTTCCAGCGCGCCATGGAGGGCGTGCTGGCCGGGCTGGACGGCGTGCTGTGCCTGCTGGACGACGTGCTGATCACGGGCCGCGACGACGCTGAGCACGCGCGCCGCCTCCACACCGTGCTCGAAAGGTTACAGGACGCCGGTTTAACTTTGCAATGCGAAAAGTGCGATTTTTATAAAAATGAAGTATCGTATTTAGGCTATGTCATAAACAAAGATGGATTACATAAGTCTCCCGAAAAAGTAGACGCGATAATGAAGGCACCCGTCCCGAGTAATGTGACACAGTTACAATCGTTTCTAGGATTAATAAATTATTATAGGAATTTCGTACCAAACGCCTCTGGGATACTGAGTCCTCTTTATGACCTATTAAAAAAGGGGGTCAAATGGCATTGGACCGATGTTCATCATGAAGCGTACGAAAAAATTAAGCGATGTTTAGCGTCAAATCAGGTTTTGGTCCACTTTAACCCAGAAGCGAAATTAATTTTAACTGTCGACGCCGGGCCCAAGGGGCTCGGGGCCATCCTGTCCCAAGCGGGACCCGACGGCGCCGAGCGGCCGGTGTCGTTCGCTTCGCGGACTCTCACGGCGGCCGAGATCCGCTACTCGCAAATTCAAAAGGAAGCGACGGCGATTATTTTCGGAGTACGTCGTTTCCATCAATATTTGTATGGCAGATCAAAACCCTTCGTACTACGTACGGACCACAAACCCCTTATATCAATTTTTGGTCCCTATAAGGGTGTTCCGGAAATATCTGCCAATCGCCTACAGAGATACGCTATATTCCTAAGCGCTTACAATTATGTAATAGAATATGTGCGTAGTGATAACAATAGCGCCGACTACTTGTCTCGAGCGAGCCTGCCAGCACCGGCGCACTCGCCGTGCGGCGCGCGGGAGGCGGCCGCGGTACAGGAATGTGCTGACAGTGAAGAAAACTGCGACCGCGCAGCTTACGTTTATTTTGTTTTAAGCGGGAACCTGCCTGTTACGTTATTAGACGTACGTAAAGAAACGGAATGTGACGTCATATTAAATACTATAAGTAAATATATTATGAACGGTTGGCCGAATAAAATCGCTGATTTAAATATTAGACCGTATTATTTATGCCGGACGCAACTTTCGTACGAAAACGGATGTGTAATGCGAGGTCACAAGATCGTTATTCCTGAATCATTACGGAAAAAAATATTGTCAGAATTACATAATTCGCACCTCGGCATCGTGAAGACCAAAGCGGAAGTTCGATCTAGGTTTTGGTTCCCTGGAGTAGACGAAGCTGTAGAGCGAATGATAGGGTCTTGCGAAGTGTGCATCCAGCTGCGACCGGCGCCAGCGCGGGCACCGCCAGCCAAGTGGCCGCGTCCTACGCGCGCGTTCGCCCGAGTGCACATGGATTTCCTCGGCCCGATCGCAGGCCGCATGTACCTAGTGTTAGTAGACGCGTATTCCAAATGGCCTGAAGTGTACGATATGGCTAACAATGCTACTTCCAATGCAGTCATAGATAGAATGAACGAATTTATGTCAAGGTTCGGTATACCGCAAACACTCGTGAGTGATAATGGCACGGCGTTTTGTTCCCAGGATTTTAAAGCGTTTTGTAATTTGAACGGTATAGTACATGTCACATCACCAGCGTATCATCCAGCCAGTAATGGACAAGCCGAGAGTTACGTCAAAATAATTAAAAAAGGAATCAAGTCTAGTCTTTTGTCCGGTAACAATAATAAAGTTAAAAATACTAGATCGCTTTTGATGAAATATTTATTTGACTATCGTAATTCCAAACACAGTACTACAGGGTTCTCCCCGGCAGAGTTAGTGTACGGTCGTACGCTGAAATCGCGATTAGATCTACTGTTGCCGCCATCGCCACCGTCGTCTTCTGCGGCTCCAGATGATCAGAAGCAGGATGTTCAGTGTTCACAGGATTCGAGTAAAATAAGACAACTTTTGCCAGGCATGTTTGTATTGTATAGAAAATATTGTAATAATAAACAAACATGGAGTAAAGGGATAATTCAAAAACGGATCGGAAGAGTACTATATTTAATTAAAGATTGTGATTCGCAACTATGTCTTCGAAAACACATTAATCAACTAGTATTGTACCGAGGGCATAGAGAGTCTCGAGATGCGTGGGAAAACGATGTCATCAATAATTCAGAGTCACCCCCTCCAATGTCACCATCACGGCCGCAGACACCAGTGTTGCCATCACCGCCACCACCACGTACGCCACCGGTGTCGCTGGGGTCAGCACCAATCTCGCTAAGCTCATCATCACAACAGCCAACTGCATCATCAGTACTGACTCAGGCTGAGACACAGAACCCAGTGCCTACTCCGGAGGAAGACGATTTGCCGTCTCCGGCAACAGAGGTGACTCAGCCAGGTTCCGAGGACGAAGAAGAAGAGTTTCATGAGGCGGTGGCCGAGGGCGCGGCGACTGCGGTCGCGCCACGGAGGTTGTTGCGTCCCCGTCCCAAAATTAACTTCAAACAGTTTTTCTAGCAGTAGTTATTGTCACTAGTTATTGTTTATGTTTAAGAGTATTGTTTAAATAGGTGGAGGGATTGTTATATATGTATCTATATGTGTGTGTGTGGCTGCGCCCACCACGACCGTACATGAGATGTAATAAACAGTGCATTGCCAGCTACCGGTTGTTTTGCTTGTCTCCCGCACACTGACATAACAGTAACTATTAAGTAATCTGTGCCCCGGCGCTCTCACTGACCGTACGAAACGCAGCAGGGAGTACTGCTGCTTCACGCCGGTGTTCTGTGAGAGGGTGGTACTGCCCCGGACGAGCCGGCCCATTCGTGATGCAGCGGCTAGCTACAACATGGTTCTACCACTACAAACTACAAATTGGTAAGTATTATCAGCTTTTAAACACTTTCATCACGAAGTTACTAAAACTGCCCCGTAAATTAAGTTGTCTCATAGTTTCCCGAACCCTCGAACCGCTACAAGTTTCCATCCTGAAATTTTCAAGCGTTCCAAACTTGATACAAAACTTTTTATCTCAAAGTAAATCACGTAACTGCGTCGCAACCTCCGAGTAGGTAAAACTTGCATGGCGTTACGTGGTCTGAATACAGGTAGCGCTAACTTGCATTCCTTTGTCTGTAGAATACATTGTTTCATTAAGGCGGTCGGATAATGAATATTGTATGCGGCTAGGACAAAGTGCCACCTCTTGTATAATGACGGGCAATCAGGGACTTTATCCAACACCGGCCATAGGATATAAGCACATACACACAAGATATTCATACTTACTTAATAATTAAGAGGAACACAAATTTATGGTGTGTATTTCCTTCCACAATCGTATCGCCACGTTTTTTGCCACACCCGCTGTCAATGTGCACACTTTTTTCATATTTTTAATTATTTTAGCACTAATGAAATGTAGGTAATCTTTTTTGAACCGCCATTTGTGCAGTCCATATTTTTGAGCCGTAACTTCTTTACAGACTGGGCTAGGAAAATACACATAGGCTTAAATACCCACACCTGTGGTCGTGATTTTAGCTCGCGTGACACTTCTGTTCCTCTTTATCAATTCTGTGCCAGATTTATCTTACTCTAACTACATACCTTGACGTCGGGATAACCTAGTTGTTAGAGAACCTGACTACGAAGCTTGAGGCCCCGGCTTCAATTCCAGGTCGGGGCAGACATTTGTGTGAAAAATACGAATGTTTGTGCTCGAGTCTTGGATGTTTAATATGTATTTAAGTATGTATGTTATCTATATTATGTATAAGGCATAGTTTGATAACAAATGAACACCTACCTTAATAACCTCGTTATTCCTGCAGATGACTATTTTAGCCGGTAATCTATGTTATATAATTTATTAAAAGGAAGTTTATTAATCGTCACAATTGGTAAAGTTGACTTCACGCGATCGGTGGCGCGGCGAGCGTTTTACCAGTTCATTGCTTGCGTTGTAAGGTCACCATTGTGAGGCGCACGTCTAAGCCGCGTAATGTTACTGTGTGGGTAAACAAAATGCTTACACGCTTGAACGCGTAAGACTTGCGACTAAAATAAGGACAGAAATCAGCTGAAGGCTTAAGTAGCTTAAGTAGTTTTTATACGCTAGGATAGCGTTTTGACCAACCAAAGCTTGTGGTTTGGTCGTCGATTACTTGGACAGTGATGAATAGTGAAGTAGGAAAGCTAGGAGACTAAGAGTTGAGAAAAACTACGAAGCTGTCTAGAGGACAAACGCGCGATACTATGTTATGAGATGTTACTGATAACACTTCGAGTTATTAATCGGGGCAGTAATATTTATCACCTCTATGAATTTGTATTGCGGTAGATGTTTAGAGACAAAAATCGTTGGGCACCGAAGATATGCGTAGCCTTGTACGAAGGGCCTAAGAATTTGTCTTATATATAAGAACATTTACAATAACGGCATTAAAAAATAAACAATTTCCACGACTGCTGGC
Source organism: Archips xylosteana (assembly GCA_947563465.1). NCBI lineage: Eukaryota > Metazoa > Arthropoda > Insecta > Lepidoptera > Tortricidae > Archips > Archips xylosteana. The sequence goes on along the minus strand of OX387347.1, from coordinate 9,989,032 downwards.
AGGCCGACCTAGATGCGATCCTTAACAATTGGTCGGACAACGCTCAAAATAGGTACACATAGGGGAGAGGCCTTTGCTCAGCAATGGGACCACGGAACTATTAATAAAACAAACAGAAATGTCACGCAACCTAAAGTCGCGAGGCGCTTATACGGCCGTTATGAAGTAAATCTCGAAAAAGTGCACAACTATGAAGTTTCTGAATATACTAAAAACTATGAATAAATACACAACGTGTGAGCAATAACATTAAAACAGCCAAATAAATAATATATTAATAATCAGTTCATGTAATGTTTCTTATTGAATTTAAATTTGAACGATACACACTACTAGAACCATCGAAGTTTAGTAAAGAGAATTATTATATTGAATCTGTAATCCATACCAAAGTTATAAAGATTATAACGGCCTTAGGTTCCCGCTTCACTGGCTTCTTCCTATGAAAGCTTTTCCATGTAACTTGCGTGATTCTCTGGTGATATCCGGTTACCGTACATAAACTTAGTTTTAGATACCCGAAGCTCACAGGGTGTTCCCATAAACTTAATACTTTCGTGGTTTCACCTATATTATATACAATACCGTTTTACACAGTTTAGTTGTGGCTACAGCTACCGAAAAATGAAAGTGATAGTACTTAACTGTTTTTGTGCGAGTTAAAGGCGGCAAAAGCAAAGAACTACCCTAGATTTTGAACATTATCATTGTCAAATGAAGGGTTACTACACCGCATTGTATAGAAATTTACACAGATGACCGTTTATTCAAACGTTTCATTTATCTGGTCACATTTTTTTAAGAAATGGGAGTAGATTCTAGTACTGGAAACTGGAATATGGTAGACGTTAACTGTCAGTCAATTGAAATTGCAAACAATGTAAACAAACCTTGTATTTAAAATGTCTTTAATTTCCATTTTCCCTCATCAAATACTGCTAAATCCGTGTGTTATTTAATCAATACTTACCACAACACTATCCTAAACCATTAAAACAATAAACAAGTGCTAGAATATGGATATTTCATTAAATGGTTTATTTACATTGTTCGCAATTTCAATTGACTGCGATTTTACAGGACCTATAATATAAATAACCAAAAGCCTCATAAAAATCTACAGCCATTTCTTTAAAAATATGACCAGAAAAATGAGGAGGTTAAAACGCTCAAATAAATGCCCAATCTCGTTTTGTTCGTCAATAATACTATCCAAAATAGAATTACACCATGCTCTAGTAGGTACTTTTAAAAAAATTGCACATTTTTGTAGGGTAAGCTTACTATTTTACACCAATTGAGTATAAAATTTGCAGAGCTTGTGTACTCCTGTATATTTATTGTCTAACGCGCGGGCGCTTGCTATTGCATTCACTATATCTTTCTGTCTAACGGCCTCTAGTCATGGCTACGGAATTATCAAAGTAATTATTGCTTTTTTGTATAATGAAGGCGGTCGAGGCAAAGAACTTCCTTCGTTATTTTCATTATTATTGGTGGTGGAATTATTACGGTTTTTTTTTAGGATAGGTAAAAGCGGCGAAGGTTTTCTACCTTGTATGTACTAGCTTAGGACATTAATTTTTTAGTGCCACATATTTAATGCATTGTTCTAATTTACTCTTTTAAAAAACTGTGTCTGTATTTTTTTCCCAATAAAGAAAACCAAATAAAATACACAAGCGAGCTTCATATTCACATCCAATATGTAACATCCTTATTTCAAAGTACAGCCATAGTATAATTTACCCTCTTTAACAAATTGCTTCAGATGTTTATCTACAGGGTGATAAATATTGGCCCCACATTAGTTCCGAACGTGTCATTAGTGAGCAGCGCGCCTCGCTTGCCCGAATAAGAGATGAGGCCATTCCTAACTAAGTTATTGGTTGTAATTCGTTATTGGTCACGTGCAGTTTATTTTAAGAAGATTTAAATTATAATGGCAGATTAATTGGATTAATAAATAAGCATGACTATTAAATAAGTTACACGATTCACTCACGTATTAGTACCTAGGTAGTCGAAGTATAAATAGGGATGCAGTTTCATTATGTGGGACCCGACGTATTTAAAGACGGGAATATTTTTGGTATTTGTTGAAAAATAAATGTCGTTATCACTCCTTTATTTATTATTATGTTCATACTGGAAACCTTTTATGTCTCTTAGTTCATGTGAATTTATTAATAATCAAACGAACTTAACCTAGTTGTGAAGCTCAATGTTAATTCTGGTGCGAGTTTAACCGACGTTATGCCCTTTTAACTGTTAGTTAGACGTACCGGCTCGCCACAATCCACGTAAGTTTAACGTTATGTTTTTCTGCGTAGATGGAATATTTCTAGTATGTATGACAGTACTGCAGTAAAAATGTTAACCTCTTGCGATCTTTTAGATAGTTTTAGTAGATTTACCCCCGGTTTACCATCCATTGATCAAATTTATTTGACGGATAAATGTGATGCCGTCTATGTTTGTTTTGTTCGAATAGACGGAGACGGCCTCACATTTATCCGTGTGTTTAAAATTAATCAATGGATGGTGAAACAAGCTCTTAGTCACACACTTTAGAACGATAACCTATTTTATTCAAAACAACCTGTACAGAAAGTTATTATATACAACCTGTTGCCCGCGACTTCGTCTACAAAAAATTTGTTTATCCCCGCGGGATTGATGACTTTTCTGAGATAAAGTACGTTTTGTCAATTCAGATTTTAAACTATCGATGTGCCAAATGCCTCCAGAATCCATTCTGTTGGTTTTGAATAAAACAATCTTTACTTATGAATCATAAATATCTTTACATAATGAATCTTTTGCGTTTGTAAATTAGTCTAGAAGGTTTGAAAATAATAGTGGAAAAATGGTTTTAAATAAATTCAAACAATCTTGCTTCATATTTATTGAAGACGTACAGTTAACTTATTAACAGAAGTTTTAAAAGATATTTACAAGGAAAATGTAATATTAAGACATGGGTAAAATAGATTTTAGTTGGTATATAACATTTTCGTTTAACCTAATGATATGTTAGTAGTTACCTTGCCATAGAAAATGCATTGTTTGTAAAATATATGAAAATATAGGAACACATTAAATTTGTATTACAGTAATTGTAAGAAAATAACAAAATGGTCACATATTTAGTGAGTAAACAAAACAGTGGTGTATTGCAGAAATTAGATTTGATAGTTTTTCAAAGAAACGAACAATTATATTTAATTTTCTAATAAATAATAAATAACTATATTTAACAGTATTCTCCTAATCAAATTTAAACTACACCTTATGAACGTGCACAACATTTAACAGTGATTAAAATTATCTATCAACTAGTGAATCAATTTTAAACAATTAAAATAAACCATTATTATTAATCAAATATAAATCTGGGTCAGTTTTATAAAAGTAATAATTATGATTTAAAAACAACTTATTTTATAAACCTGGCCCTAAACAGAAATATTTGAATCTCATTAAATTTATATTAAAAATCTAACAATAATTTTTATTGAATAATTTTGATATGCTTGATATTCTTGATATCACACTAGTAGCTGAAATTACTTCGGTTCCTTTAATGTCTCTATTAAATCTCATTTAGTACCCCTGAAAGTTACTTGAGCAGCTTGTACTGAAAGAATTTGCTAGCAGCAAGTATCTTAATTGAATGCTGCCGTGGTTTTTTGAATATTTTATCTTCTATACAGTATACCGGTGTAGTACCGTATGTTGACGTAAGATGAAATTTGTTACCTTTACCGCCACAAACGCTAATCAAAATACGTGCTCATTAAAAAAAGTGCGCAAACGTGATCACGTCAAATGGACGAAACATACTTACTCGTACAATTAGTATTATGTAATATGGTATGGCGCGCAGAGTATAACAAAGTCGTAACAGATATCTTCCCAAGAAATATTATATTTTAACACTAATGGCTTATAGTTAGTGTAGAGTAGGTGATATAGTGATAGTCATTTAAACTATACCTTTCGCACTTTCATTGTTGTATGATATCCCTAAACTAGTTTTAGTGCGATTAAAAATTAACAATACTTTGAGATCTGAACTAATATAATATTATAATACATATTTCCTTGGTTACCGGTGTAAAAGAATTAATCTTCACTTGTTTTGGATTAGCGTTCATGAGAGTAAGGTAATTTCTAAAGCGCGTACGCTTTGCTATCCCGCCAATCGAAAAAGACGGCTCTATAAGACACAACGGAAAGTTATATTTATTTCTCACTTCAAGTTAGCAGACTACCTTTTATAGGTAACCGCCGACCTTTTGACTGGAGACGTAAACAAATCTTTTGTGACAGACTTTGAAAAATATGACTAAAACAATTTTAAATATTCGTTGATTCTGATCCGTGATTAAGGAATGAGTTTCTCTCGCTGAGTATCGCCACTCTGAGTCGGCCGAGGCCCGCTTTGCATCCGCCGTCTGACACGTTACCTATGGACACTTTATGCTAAATATTATTTAAACTTACTCAACTAACTCTTCAGTCTTGGACGTTTCGCTTAAATAGAATACTCCTAAACCCGCGTTGAATGTATATCGATATCTCTCCACGTTTTACTATAGTTTAAACCGTGTGTATATGCTACAGTGTGAACCACACCCAACAACGACTCCAGAACAACATTGAGATCAAAGAAATTTTTTGTTATTTTATAATATTTAGACACACACAGAATTGTTCGGACTAAGAATTCCAAGAGGCTCGATCTAATGAAGACAATTAGCTACTAACTTTAATTGCAAATATGAATTTGGAAAACATGGGAAATATTGTTTAAGAATTTGAAAAACCACATTCACTAATAACGTAAGGACATTTACGAGTCACACGGCACGATCAAAACTTACGACATCTAAAAAGAGAAAGCGAAAAATTTACACGACATGCATTCTCATCGAATTATTTTATTAAAATACATTTAGATTACTTTATGCCTCGGCTAGTGAATACTAAGAACGAACTGATCACAAACAGCTTAAAAATCCATACCTAATTGTATAAAAAACGCTGTGTAAAGGTTTGCACATAATACTTAATTAATAATTATTAATATTAAAAATATATTGCTCAGGATTCCAGTGGGTCGGTCTATCAAATCAGTGCTTAATAATTGTACAGGATCTGCCGCTGATCTAAACCAATGCCTAATAAATCGACTGCGTCTCCATACTTTCAAATTGTCAACATTTTTGTTCCCGTTTCGTAGACACTGTCGAAACTAATTAATATAATGTTATATGTCCAGTATAAACGATCACTTTGATTGGTACGTATAACCCAAACATAAAGGTATACATTATCTACACTGTCTAACTAAAGTGCAGCCAAATTTTGTATAGAAAAACATTTTCTATTCATAAATGTAAATAAAATTCATTATTTTCCAGGTGTCCTATTTTTTACTTACGCTAAATGTATACATATATATATTTTAAAAACCTTACGCGCTAGTGATATGTATTATTTTGATATGTAAGAATTACTTTCGATCACAACGATATGGTGCATCCATAGCGGTAACGACTGGCTGGAATCATCTGCACGGCTAGCAAAACTTACGAGTTTCATTTTGTCTGACGTACCTACAGCAAGGAAGGTTACGTTTTCACAAGGATGACGGTGACCATTTTTTTAGGCATCATGACCATAGTTTTGCCTAGTTTTCCTTGTCGCAATTTGATGCAACGAAACGCACGTAAAATTTTTTGTCACACATTGCTGATGTGAGCACGAAAGTATTGCTTTGAGCGATAATACAGCTTAAGTTTCAGAGTTAAGAGTTTCAAGAAACTCATTGTCAGTTTTGCTAGCCGTGTCGTCTACCGATGGCGCGACCGGTTTAGTCCTCGGGCCAGCCGAGATCTTCACCAACGAGGTCGTAGAACCTCTGATTGTGTTGTATAAAAAACTTGCGCAACTTCGTCACCACCGCTGGGTCCACTCTGGGGTGCTTACGCCCTTTAGTCTCCCGCAGACACTTGTCCGTTGTGTCGTTGCGCAAGCAATAGAAACCTTTTGTTTCGTTGAAGTAGAAGTTTCTTCTTCCTGTTCGGGGAATATTACGTTTTGTAAATAAAAAAGTGTAATGCTTTCTCCATGGCATAATTCAAGAAACGATAAGACGAAAAAACGTTTGGCATTTAATACATTCACAGAATAATGATGACAGCTATCTACCTATAGGCTATATATCATTATCAGTACCTCAACTTCTTCTTGGTCTAAGACATTTTGATAAAATCGTTGAAGCATTCACAAAAAATTATGCGGAATTTATGCCTTATTGACACAATGGTACTTTAGTGGCGCTGTATTCAAGCACCTTACTTGACAGACTATTATAATGTGATATAAGCGTTTCTCTTTTGTATAGATAAGAGTGGCACTGTTTAATCCTTCAGCTTTGCATTTATCTTACCTATTTTATGCTCTAGTCCGAGGAACTTCTCGATGCGCCGAAGTTGAGGTACTGGATCCTCGATGAGTAGATCCCCGTTGACCACCAGGATCTGTTCCCGTGGGAACACCTCCAGCCATCGATGCAAGTACGCGTGGTAGAGTGATATGGCAATAGGCCTACGACAAAACCTTTTAGTGAACATTTCTTAAGGTAAGCTAGAGGAAGTGGGTGAGCAGTTGTGGAACTTAAAATAGTCTTTATAGTTGGGTGCAGATCATTTTAAGCTCCACTTTTTTTGAATGCATCTGGATCGTTGGACAAAAATCGCCACCGATTAGGTTTCATTCGACAAGTACCGGAGCAGCGGCAGAAGCAATTAGGATATAGCGGGACAATTTGGGACGTTAGATCCAAACTAGCTAAATTTTGCAAAAGATAAAGACAGGTGGAAAGAGAACTGGGACTTTTTGTCCAGCAAACGTCTAATAAGCTTGTAGCGACTCTAGCTTCACTTAATCATCGAATAAAGGAACTATTACGACGCATAAGCGGCTAACGCTGATAATGTCATTTATTTTCTACATCGCGCTATAAATAAAACCTCCAACTGTCTTCCATTAGACTTCGGTCCCCAGACATATTTAACATCTGCCGGGAGAGATCTTTCTATATGGCCTCTAATCATAAGCTAAATAAAAAAAAAACTAACCTGTACGCAATATTGATGGAGCCATCAGGTGATATGGCGAGGTGTTCGAACGGCTTGGCTGCGTCCGGTGCGGGGTGGGAGGGCGTCATGGCGTGCGCGGGCGCAGACGGCGTGGCGCGGCTGCGTAATTGAGTGTAGTCGGAGATGGCTCGCGTCACTGGCTCACGCACTATGAGGAGGAGCCGCACTGACGAGTTCATGGCACGCACGCGTTCTGGCACCTAGAGGAGAGAATAAAGGTTATAAGTTGCGAGTGTGTGTTGGAGTTCATCAACATCATTATCATCATACTGCTGGACATAGGCCTCCCTCATTAATCATCATGATCATCACGGTTCAATCATTACGGTTGGACGCTGCTTGGATCCACCTTGAACCTGCGGCCTTCGGTGTTGGAGTTACATGAACTTATGATGGTATAAGTTCATGTAACTCCAACACCTCCATTTCACCACCACTCAAACAAGTTTGTGGAGCGAATCCGACCCTTAAGCCATTAGATCTGACAGAAAAACCGTGCAAGTTGTATTACATTGGGGCGCTTGATTGACCACTTCAATCTCGTTCGCTTTTCGGGCTCGAGATGTCATTTCAATGCGCGTTTTTTTGCATGTCTGTCTAAGCTCTGCTTTATGTTGTTAATATTTCGGTCACTCGCTCAAAGCGTCTCGCTTCATCTTTTGTACTGCTAAGAATTTAACTTGCTTTCGTCTTCTATTTTTCGGAATTCGGAAGTTGTAAATATATAAGTTACAGAACCAGAGAACTAGATCTTCGGCCTCATTTACACTTACCACCAATTGAGATAGAAGTCAATTGCTGGTTAGCTTTCAATACGTTTTACCTGATAAATTATTGGAGGGTATTTTATGTGACAAATAAACAGAGATGGAATTACAGAACTTCTCAGAAAATATTGGACCGGATCCTAAGAATACTAAGCTTTTGTTAGTTTAAGGTTGTGAAGTAAATAGAAGACGCTAGACAGTTTTGGTGGTCATCTATGTGGCGAAGATGGAACAGCTAAGAAACCTCAGACCTGAACTAGAACTTGTAAAGGCAGCTTAACTTGTATGGGTAAATTCATTTGCTTTTGCCACGTTGTGTTTCTGGTACATAGGTGTTTAATTTATTTAGTTGTTCTCAGGTGAATGTGACTCTATTTTGTTTCTATTTTTATTTTACGGGCATAAAAACCAATGTTGCATTTTATTACTCTAAACGATATACAGGGTTATTTGTAATTCACTAGCATCCTTTTAACCCTAAACTCCTACCACTTAAACAAATCTTTTTTGTTTTACGACTTTTGTCAAAACTTTATATTTTTGGTGTAATAACGTTTTGAAAATTTGAGATTACCTGTATTTTTACGATACTCTGTGCCGTGTATGGAAAAAAAAGTACATACTCCATTTTAAAAAGTCGTATAACAAAAACATTTGTTTAAGTGGTAGGAGTTTAGGGTTAAAAGGATGCTAGTGAATTACAAATAACCCTGTAGACAATCTTTTGCACAAGTTGACAAGAAGCTTCAAAATTAAAACGAAAAGTAAAGTCGTTAACTCTTTCCACCCCATCCCATTAGCTTATTATGTCCGTATCAGCTTCACGTCGCGGGTCGTCATATGATATATTCCCGCCTACAATTTTAGCACATCCATTTTGTTATTTTATTCTGCAGTATTAGCTGAACCCATAAATCATCATGACAGTAACAAGTGTATGTTGATTGTTTATTGGTTATTACGCGATTCCCAATACGTGAAAACTTTTGATTGATCATTGAGATCTGTGATTGATACACGCATTTGTACTACTTACTTACTACTGTTCACTAAAGTGTAATAGATTAAACTATTCAACTGTTAATTATTACACTAAACGGGACTTAAAACGTAAACAATATTCACCTCGACGTTTCGGCCACATTGCAGCAGCCGTGGTCACGAGTTTAACTGTTAAGTTACATTTTACAATTATAAAGATAGTCAACGCAAATGGACTTAATTTGCGTGCCAAAATGTAGAAAACTCCCTATCTTCTCAAGCTGTGTAATTCGGTTTGCTCATTGCCGTATATTTTTAAATTGAGTTATTGAATGGTCTTTGGTATACGCAGTGTCGCGTGCGACGCGCTTTTGAAATGGTTACATGACGTTTTCGGCAGGCTTATTGTCTCACGCTTCTGACGCTTGTCTTCGCAATTACTATTTCTTTTTGTCAAACGGTATAAAATGATGACAGAAAGAGATGGTGAAAACGAAGGCAAGCGTCAGAAGCGATAGACAATACAGCCTCTCAGCCTCATTCCATAGCTAAATTACTCTCATGACTTGTAATACGCTCAATTCTTATAGTTTAATGCCCTTATTGTCTGTGTTTTCCATATTTTCAACAACATTTTGTTGTAGCTTATGCCTGCAGCAGCTGCGGCTTACCCAGAAGAATGAAAATGACAGAAGAATAAAGAGTTGACTAGTTCTTTTCTTATCCCGTAGAAATTTTGCAAAACCTCTAAGTGCACCTCTACTATACTCAAAGCACATTATATGTCTGTGTCTGCTAAATCGCAAGCCCGTGGCTTAGGCTGTGCGTTGTCTATTAGTCAGTCAGACAGCTGTTTTATAGGTATGTATGTAAACTCTTTATTGTACAAAAAAAAAACAAAACACCATTGACAATCGTTGAGATATAAGGTATAGGTATAATTAAATCATATCTTAACTTACCTCGGGAGTAACGAAGTAACTAGGACTCTTTTCTATCGTGATCTGCCCCTTGAAGGACAGCGGCATTTTACTCCGGTACCACTCGAGGCCTAGCGCGTAATTCTCATCGCGGTCAAAGAAGTGGACCTCGCCAGACGCCTTCTGCACCATCGGGTGGAGATAGAGCATCTCTAGGAGAGCTCGAGTGCCGCACTTGCGGACGCCGACTATCAGTGCCTGGAGGTAAAAGATACCGTGAGAACATTCTGAATATATTTACGGAGGGCCTACTCTCGCCTAAAAACGCAAAATAATAGTTTTGAAATTGGTGATGTGCAGTTTTAACAATTGTAGGTACTAGCAAGGCAACATCATTCAGTCATAATAGGTCAGTTCAATAATCCGATGCATCAGCGAATGCGTATTCACTCAGGTCATGATCTTGGTAGAGGGAGAGGTTTCATTTGGCGCCTTTTGATCGACGATTACTACCCATCTTTCTTGCTAGGAGCAGAAGCAGAATTTTTTAGAATTAAGCTGCTGCGCGTTTCTCAATAATTTCCATCATAATTAGCTTTTCGCGCCCTTTGTCACCAGACTTTGATTACCCTTGCCACCTTGTGCTTAGAGCGGTTGCTCCACTTGCCCTAGAGCCTGCTGGGCTGTTTATGTAGGATACTTTCATCTTGCAGTAGTTATTGCGATGAAACAGCTCCATTAGTAAGATAATAAGAAGAATCTAGACGATTAGACGATTTGTTTAATGTTTGACAGAGTAAAAACGAATATACTTCAATGTCTATGAGTGTAATGGTAAAAGTAAGTAGTACAAATTGAGACTTGTCTTTGTATTTATGTACCTGTGGAAGCCTCTTCATAGGTCTGGGAGGTCTCGATGGTCGTTGCCTCTTCCGTAGCGCCATGGGGTGGTTGATGCTCCGGCCTCCTGCCTCTTGGTTGAGCAGCATCTTGCGGCTCTCGCTGGCAGCTGATGCCAGACTGGCAGCCTAAGGTATACGCAAAATTGTTGTAGCAACTCGCAATCATTGAAATCTAGCTGTTGGCTGCGACACTGTTTGAAAAAATTAGTTTCGCGGAAACTATGCAATTTTCCGGAATAAAAAGTATCCTACATATATCGCTCATGTAGAAGAACACTGACACAATTACAAATTATTGTCATTTCAAAATTAAACTTGTTTTTCTTTTTACATAAAGTTTAGTTTTGAAATGACAATAATTTGTAATTGTGTCAATGTTCTTATTCTACATGAGCGATATGTTACTCTAAGTTATAAACTATCTGTGTGCCAAATTTCATCAGAATCTGTCTTACCGTTTTGGCGTGAAATAGTAACAAACATTTATACATCCAGCTTTACAAACTTTCGCGTTTATACCTATAATATTACTAACACATGTTGTGAGAAATATTATTACTTCTTATTTGGCTGAGCAAGAATTATGTCTATGACGGGGTCAAAAATTATCTCGAGGATTATGTTAAACGCTAAATCTACGCGCGATGCCCTAGGCCCTTGTCTTACGCTACTTATGTATAATGTTATGTATCAGGTTGTAAACATAGTGCATTAGGTACCTAAGCTAGCTTTAGAAAGACTTGTCGAAAAGTGCTGCCAGCGCTTACGCATAAAGAATCATATACTTAGTTTATGAGTTAAGTTCAACTCTCGTTCGTTCTATTGAACGAATTATTTAGTAGATATGATCACAGTACAACTTCAAACTTTAAACTTTTGGCGAAACTTATGGATGCCAAAAATATTATGCTCGTAACACTGACACTAAAAAACTTGGTAGTAAACTGACGTGGCAGTATTTCGCAGTCGTTAAAAATATGGTTCAGTCGAAAAATGTAATAAAAATATTTTTCACTATAAAAAACGAGGAAACGCTAGGTTAAAAAAACCTGACGCTTCAAACTGTGTCCGTTGTTTAAAAACGCTTCGTCCGCGGATGTAATTTCCTCCACCGCCGGTGAGATTATCGGCATAGTCTGATCTCATTTAGATTATCCGCTGTTTCCGATCACGAGAACATCCGATATCGTTCGGGGATTAACAGACAAACAATTTCCTATATGTACCTACCTGAATATTGACTGGAAAATCTGTTCAAGTCACAGAAATATGTCGAGATAAAAGTAAAGAGTTCAGCAATTTGTAGGGAGACCGAGCGTGTAACATTTTGCGTGGGTACCTACTTTGACGTCACGAGTGTAATTTAGTGATGGAAAACATAAGCCGCGCGAAAACAATTCAAAGGCATCGATTCACAGATCGATTAGAACACGGCACCGATCAATAGTCGGATAAGCTGTAGGTACTGATTACTCGTCGGTACTTTGATGGGCCAGTAAAGGTGTCTTCGTGAAAATGTATAGAACAAATCCGGCTGTTTTTTGTAGGAAACTATTTTTTAAATCCAGTTGCTTCAATCCATTTATTTTTAATATGAGGATCATTCGGAAAACTGAAATAAAATTGAAATACAGAAGTAACCATAATCTATTTGTTAATAATATTTGCTTTGCTCTACGTACATTATATAGCTACATAATAATATAAAAACGTAATTATCATTTCCTCTGCTTTAAAAATCGATTTTTATTGAGTAAAAAAATCGCAATGTAGGTACAGCACTATTCTTACTTTTGACAGAAAAAATGAGAAATCGACCTTGAACTTGTATGTATGTAAACTCTTTATTGTACAAAAATAAGGAAAAAAAGAAATACATGACAATCGTTGAAATGCATGTACAAAGACGAACTTATCCCTTTAAGGGATCTCTACCAGTCAACCTTTGAGTGGATGAAAGGAGCATTTAGTAAGGGACCGACAAAGAGTAAGTAAAAATAAGACAGTCGGACAAAGCAAAGGCTACAATACAACTTTTAGTAAATACAATACATAAACTCATAATATAAAGAAACCTAATAAAAATATACTACCATATACAACATATATATGCAAAATACATACAATAAATAAGCAGTGTTCTCAACATATTAAAGAGATGGTGTGAGCCACATCTTCTTCAAAGCTTCCCTGAACGACACCACGGAGGGAGATTGCCTAATGGAGGTGGGTAATCGATTCCACAGTCTAGCAGATTGCACAGTAAAAGATTTTGAGTAAATTTTGGAAGAAGTAGAAGGACAGGCCAAAAGGCACTTGTCTCGACAGTTTGAATGGCATATTTTTACATCGCTGGTTTTGAACGTACGTCAAGTCTGGCTCGTCAAATTAAAGCCACAATGGAAAACTAGCGTGGACACACAATCGCCCGCTACTGTTCTGATGAAAATAATAAAATATATTTTTTTTAATTAATAAAAGATATTTCATTTTCATTTTCAACAGCTCCAACTTTATTGGTAGTGTTTGAACAGTTAATTATCGAACAACGGGTCATTTTGTTTTTAAAAGGGTTTATACCTGCTGAGCTGGCAACGTTGCATTTTTGTTAGTTTTTCTCGATTATTCCATAAAAATTGAATGAAAATTAAAAATGTTTTCTATACAAATTGTTCTAATATATAAGTTAATGTGTCTACTGCAATAATAATTTGTGATAGACTTTTATTTTCTTTAAAACGAACAAATTATTACCTAACGGTTTTTAAAGAAAATAAAAGTCTTATCACAAGTTATTATTGCAGTAGACACATTAACTTATATATTAGAACAATTTGTATAGAAAACATTTTTAATTTTCATTCAATTTTTATGGAATAATCGAGAGAAACTAACAAAAATGCAACGTTGCCAGCTCAGCAGGTATAAACCCTCTAAAAACCTGACGTCGCATGCAGACCGCGGTCGGGAGCAGACTGAAGTTCGCGGCGAGTAATGGAGCTGTCGAGGCGACTTTTCGCCACGCGAGGTACATACACTCTTTTCTTCTATGTCGATATATTTCTGTGGTTCAAGTTAATATTGTTCGTATATTACCCATGAAGCCTTTGAGTTTATAGTTTTTTTTAAAGTACCTACCTCGAGTTATTATGAGAGCCTTCAAGTTTGGCCTTAACTCAGTCCTATTAAAGTGACAGATTCACCAGCAAAACGTAATGTTTTTATTAGAATTGAAGAGTTTGATAAAATACACACGAAAAAAATCCTACCTACATAATAAATTTCATTTTGGCAAGATTTGCCAAAGTTAAAACGATATAAGTATCGATGAAATTAGTAGTTTCTATGCTTTTGAAGATTTATATGTATATGCTCTACTCTATCAGTACATCAAGTTACTATTCACGACTTGAATGTAGGACATCAAGAATGGCGTTGATTAAGCTGCACGTCGTATTAGGATGACGTTAGAGAATGCAGCATCTATTTAACAATGATATGGGATTATCTTGTATGTCTGCGGTGCTCATTGTCTTTGTATTAAGTAGGTACAATGCTTGAAGATTCACATTCTCTAAATCTGTATAATATTTTTTGAAATAAATGTCATCATCATGTATCTTGGCCTATACAATATATACGTTCCACTGCAGGGCACAGGTTTCCTTTCAGACGTCAAAATAGGAGAAGTTTTAAAGTATTACACGAATTACCTTGGTAGGTACCGCGCTTTAGTTTGACGTTTAATTACAAGATCCCATCGTGAATTTACTTTCAAAATGCAACGAACTAGATAACTCGTTAGATCGACAAACTTGCAACGTTTTTATTTGATAAATTTTGTTTAATTAAAGTTACAAGGATCAGATCGTACTTGTTTAAGGTGCCGTAAAAAGTAGTAGAAAGTTTAGAGCGGCAAACCTTTAGAGTTGGAACAACAGGCGTCATAAAGGAAGGGCGGTACAACGGCTTTATCTGCGAGGGAGCGCTTACGAACATTAATTACGATTACAGCGAACGCGATAGGCACAGACTGGCCTTTAGTTGGTGCACACTGCAACTTACGGCATCTCCCAGCTAAAATCTAATACCTTTAAACGAGCAATTCTTGTATATATATATATAATCAGGATCTCGGAAACGGCTCCAACGATTTCGATGAAATTTGGTATGTGGGGTTTTCGGGGATGAAAAATTGATCTAGCTTGGTCTTATCTCTGGGAAACCGGAAAACGCTTGGTACCGAGTTTCAGCCCGAGCAGAGCTCGGTCGCCCAGGTGCTAAAATGTTTATATTAACAAAAAAACCTGAATTTGGTAGTCCCAAACAGGCAAGACAGGTAAGACATATATTGCGAGGCTAGGCCCTGTGATGGTGTACTACACATTTAGATTACGGATGTTTACAAGTAAATGGGCAAAAAAAAGAGAAACTTTTGTGGCACGAGGCCCCTCAGACCTCAGTTTAAAAAAAAAAAAAAAAAAAAAAAAAATGGGCAAAAAAAAAGAGAAACTTTTGTGGCACGAGGCCCCTCAGACCGCGAGGCCGTCACCTACGCTTAGCGCTGCTTGTGGTGTCCAATATTGAGTAGGTATGAGGATGTTGCGACAGTGACGTATTGCACCTACTTTAGAACTTTAAGTTTCAGAACTTTGTGAACATTTGATTGTTAATGTAAAACAGCCCATGGGCTAGGGCTTTAGCAATTAGAAAACCACATGACTTTGAAACAAACCTCGTTTAAAATGGCAATTGCGGCGGTTGTTGCACGAGAGTGTCTCTACAGGTATAATAGTAGGTATAGCTCTAGTTAGGTTGGTCACTCTCACAAACTACAATGCAATTTGTAAAACATGTAACCGCGGGAAATACCTACACCGTTGGAAAAAACAGGTATACCTCCTTTTTGTCACGCTTGCTGGAGTAGGTACCTTTTACCCGTAGCCAAGTTGAGCATGGTCATGCTGAATAATTGAACATGACATATAATAAACGAGTAACACTTTTCGGCGTCACTCTTTTCAACACCCTTTTTCACTTGGAAAAGTGGACTCGGGTTCCGAACTACTAAGGCAACTCTAGGTAGGTGCTAAAGATGAAAGTGAAAGAAGTTGTCAACAAACGAATTAACTTAACAGTACTAAGCACTTTTTTGCAACATAGATATGTATTTGTTTTTTAACTTGATAACTAATCCCAGTTTGTTGGTTAGTATGTGCTGTAGACCAAAACCTGTAAGTCGAATTTTACCCAAACTCTATGGATTGATTAGAAATTGGCAAGCTTGTGACAAGGTGTGTTTGATACAGCTAGCCAAAAGATTACATTAAAACTCATACGTATTATTAGCAAAAAAAAAAAGAAAAAGTATTCATAATAAGAATAACAATAATAACAATATATTATGAAAAGTGTTCTCCTTAGGCAAGATTTCGAAGATACATACTGGCAGAGAGTTTGAATAGCTAAGCTAAAATAATTCTTTGTCTGAGGAAGCTGCCAGCAAAAATATCTTCTTGTAAAAATTGTGTTCTTTTGGTATGGCAAATAGTCTTTTGCAGTCATTTCGTTTTGGCTGCCATTGATATTCCAGTCCAAATTACTTTTGCAACTACTTTCATGATGATAGTGTTAATCCCGACAAAGTCAAACAGAATACACAATAGTACGCTTAAATAAAATTACTCAATGTACGTATGAGTATTCTGCAGCGTAAAGCTTGGAGTGTGAGCGGTGCTGTGAGGGCTTGGTTCGCCACGCCCTCTGGGAGCACGCGCTGCCCCAGCGGAAGCCGTGAGCAGGCCTACAAATAATTAGCAAACGAACGGCTTCAATGATTCAATTGATAAAATAATAATAACAAATTTAATTTAAATGCAAGTAAAAGTTTAAACAAAAATGTACAAACAATTTGGGACCTGAACTTTGGAACTTGCTTTGAGTTACGTGCTTACAAGGTAATAAAATGTGCTAAGTTGATTAATATTACTATTTTTTCCAGTTTTTTACCTTTCCTAGAAGCAAAAGAGAAATTAGCAACAGTCAGTATTAAGATACAGTCGAAAAAACTGAAACGCGAATCTTTTCGCTATAAATATCAATACACCCTTTCATACATCTGCCAAAGAAATCTTCGTGAAATGGGCTATGAAAAGTACAAGTTTTCTTTATTGTAAGGTAAGGCCAGCAATATCACTGTATGAGGCACATTTTTAATGCTGGTAACTGTCAACGAACATAACTGATCCAGGTGCGAGGGCATCTTTTAAAAATGAACTTGGCAAATAATCTGAGATTACGCTTCTCTTGCAACAATCTACACTTGATAAATTATATAATAATCTTTTAAAAAGCTTACACACAGAGTCATAAAAAATGTTTTTTTAATTAAATTTATCACAATTTAGATAATAACTTTAATAAAAAAGAGCGCCTTTGTGATTTTAATGTCTGTGAAATAATAATTCGTTGTAAATGACTAGATTGTTTTTTCAATACGGAATCGCACAGTTTACTTCCTTAGCAGTAAACAAAATAAAAACCGGCCAAGAGCGTGTCGGACACGCCCAAGATAGGGTTCCGTAGCCATTACGAAAAAATCAAGTAATATTTTTCTAAGGATTTCGTATGTGTACGGAATCTTCCAAGTTAGGTATCGTCAATACTTTGAAAAAAGCTCGTATCTCAAAGTCGTTAATCTGGCAAAGTGAACTTTATTACGCGCGTATCAAGGTTCAGTTTTGTTTACATGCTGATTTGAGATACGACTTTTTCAAAGTAGTGACGGTATGTTTAATACCTTAGGCTACTATTTACTCTTAAACTACAAATAATTCCCAAGCAATCTTAGCCGCTATAATTTTCCTTGTAAATTTAATATATTTACTACCATTTTGAATTTTTTCAAATTTTTCCACTTAACAGTTTAGATTTTAGAGGGGAGGGGGACGGTCGATTTTAATGAAAATTTTCACTTTAAAGTTGAATATTTCGCAAACAAATCACTGAATACAAAAATCATGTAAGAACCCCCCAATGGTTTTAAAAGACTTATCCAACGATACCCCACACTATAGGGTTAGTCGAGAAAAAAAATCACCCCCACTTTACGTCTATGGGAGGTACCCCAAAAAAAATTTTTTTAGTTTTTTTTATTTAACCATTTTGTCGGCGTGACTAATATATATATATTCATGCCAAATTACAGTTTTCTAGTACTAACAGTCTCTGAGCTTAGCCGCGGACAGACAGACAGACAGACAGACAGACGGACAGACATGGCGAAACTATAAGGGTTCCTAGTTGACTACGGAACCCTAAAAATGAACATCTATATACATATCATAAATCTGTAACAAGTCGGTGTCTGTACATTGAAGATATTTGAGAAAAACTGTCACTAGGGCTATTTACTAGCGCAATAGAACCCAAAACAATGTTTTTTAGAATTATTGTCTGTTTGTCTGTTTATCTGTTTGTCTGTTTGTCTGTGCGTTTGTGCGCGCTAATCTCAGAAACGGCTTAACCTAGAAGGATGCGGTTTTCACTGATATGTTGGTATTTTCTTGGATTAACATTTAGTGTTTGTTTCATTTGAATCGGTTCACAAATAAGAAAGATACGTCTATTGTAAGAATTTATAGAACAGTTTTTAGAAGTAGTGACTTGGGAGTAGGTACGGTGGTGAATGAACGCGGGTGTGCGGGGGGGGGGGGGTTCGGTGGGGGGTCGGTGAAGGGGGGGGGTTGCGGGGGGGGGGGGGGTGCGGGTAATTTTTTTTATATCGAGGAACTAAGGAGAGCCATAATTGATGAAAAAGCTAATTGGATAAAAAAAAATAAGCTGCCCAAATTACTAATTCCACGCGGACGGAGTCGCGGGCAAAAGCTAGTTATTAATAAACGAATTCATACGCCCAAAAAATCTTTGTTTTATATCAAAGCAATTATTTTAATCCAAAAAAAGTTGTTTGAAAAAGGTAAACGAGTACCTACAATTAACCGGTTAATATATTAAGGTCGTTTCATCGTTCAACCCTTGTTTAGTTAATTTAGTCGGTGCCCCTGTCTCGACTGATTTGTTGGATTGCTGTTGCTGTGTCGAGGATAAACAGACAAACAAATAGTAGCTCGTAGGCATTAAATGAGCCTTTGATGTTAAATTCAAACAGAAGGGCCAACGTGTACGGATAAATTGTATTTTGTCACATTACGAATGTAACAAAATAGGCGTTTTATCAACTTTGCCAATTCGTCGACCGACCGGCCCCTGGTTATGACTCAGCTTCTATCTTCCCCTATGACATTAACAATTTGGTTGGTCACCCTCACGCCATTTTGGACATATAGCGATAAATAAAACAATAGGTATGGTCGTGTGAGGCGCAGGACGCGAGGCGCGGGCATCCGCAGAATGATGGCCAATTCCGTGGAATTAATGCGAACCGTGGGTCGTAGTGTCAAATTACGAGGGAAATTATAAAGCGTAAAAAAACGGCGGATTTTCACAAATGCCAAGTGGGACGGGATGCTGGTGCATTAGGTGGCGAGAAATTTAACAACACAATCATAGACTTTTAGGCCAATTCTGTTAGATAGTAAATTTGGTAGAGTAGTCGGTAGCGAGTCTACAGCAAAGTAAGTAATTGGGCGGTAAACTGGTTAGGTTTTAAATGATTCACATTAGATTATATATTTGTCACGGAATAAAGGCGGTGTTTTCTTTTATTGAGATCCCGATATTTCGACTAAGTTGTATGATCACGATTTCGAGTAGGTATATTCTAGTACCTAAACTACCTAAACTTAAGAAATTGCAGGTTGATATAAATATTATGTACACGAAGTTCTGCCTACTCTATATGAGGGTAGCTACAAGCTTCAAATTTGCCAGCCAGCCATGGAGGGCAGCATTCTAGGTGTTCGGAGGACTGATATAATCCGAAACAGCGACCTGTGCTCCAGAACTCTGATTTTCGATATGGGGTGAAGGACCGTCAAACTCCAGTGGAACAAGGCGTAGGCGGGATATGTCTGATGAATTTTCTTAATTATCAATTTTAGAAACCATGTGCCTACCTGTATGCTGTACAGAGCGTATGTCGTACAGCACATGAAAGGTGGGAACAAAGACCGCCAAACTCAAGTGGGACTGGGCGGGGCATGTCTGCCTAATTTTCTTAATTATTAATGTTAAAAACTTTCAGCATACCTGTATGCTGTACAGAGCGCTGTCATACAGCACATGGAAGGTGAGGAAGAGAGACAGCAGCGTGACGGAGAGCAGCGCGGCCGCGAGCTTGGGCCGCGACACCCCCACCACGAGCACGCAGTCCGCCAGCTCGCCCTCCGCCGGCCGGAACGACGACCGCGGCAACCATCTACACAACAAAAGTTTTTGTTTGAAGAGATACATCAGCATGACTGAGAGCAACGCCACCGCGGGCTGCAACACCCCCATCACGAGAATTGCTCGGAATTTCACCTCAAGGAAACCTATCAGAAGGGGGATATCTTAATGTTAAGATGATTAACTATGCTCATCGCCAGCCGAGTTTGTGTGATCCAGACACCAATAACGTGGGGTACACACTATGCTCTGCGAAAAAACTGTGCTCTAGAATCTTTAAAGTCTAGATGCTAACTATGAATACGCGTTTAAAACTGCTCGTACATTAGTGTTCTTTTAGCGCTGAAGAACGTGTGTCCCGTTCTAGACATTGCACAGTTAAGACGCAAACATAGTGGATAGGTACTTCATCTCATCATCATCATTTCACCCGTAGGGCGTCCACTGCTGGGCATGGCCCTCTCTCAATAATTCCCAATTATTACGGTTGAACCTGCGGCTTTTACCAAATCATCTGACCATCTCTATGGTGGACATCCAACATTACGCTTGCCAGTCCGTGGTCTTCATTCGTTAACTTTTTTTTCCCAACGGCCATCTGTTCTGCGTGCTGTATGGATACCTAGGTACGTCACTTAATTGTTCAACTTGGCGTACCTATAAAGTGATTACGAGTCACCAATTTTGCGTTTCAAGATCCAAAATATGTCTGTAAGGGTTTGTGAGGTCTATGAATCGGTTGGGATTTTTATCCAAAAACAACACCGTTTCAATCTCTACACAAGTCGTATAAAATTATAATAATCACACGGCCTTTCCTTTTTATGAGTCAGAGGAATCTACTTTGCTGAAATTGCGTTAGTAATTTGGGTTTTTCTATATCTGTTGGTATAGTATTACTCAATTGGCGAGTAAGTGGAAATGTTTACGAGTTTAGCTTCCACGCAGCAAGGTTGGCAAATAAAGTGACCCATACTAAAGCACTTCATTGACTTGTGACATAATGTAGAAATACTTATTGTATTTAGATATTTACGCGGAACTTCATAAAAACCTACGTCTAACTATAATATAGTTTGAATGCAAATGTTTTTGCTGACTCATTTGCTCGTAGTAGGCAGATAATAGGTAATCATCTCCAAGGAGATAATGGAAATGCATAATATCCATATATTTTGCAGTTTTACATAATCTTTCCTGACTATTTCAGAAGTGAACAACTTTGTCTGCATCCCGTGGGAACTTTGCGCTATTTCGAGAGAAAAAAAATAGCCTATTTAAATCTAGGATAATGTACCTGTTTCATAGTTTTATAACCATTTCAGTGCTTACAAAGTTTACTTCTTTTTTACATTAGTATAGGCGTATGTAAAGATAGAATAAAGCTCTATAGCATTAAGTAGAGCAGATAAAATTAAGGTACAACTTTAATAAAAACTAACCTAAAATAATCTAACTAGGTATATGTGCAGTACCTTCTCTTAAGTAATGTTCCACGGAATGCATAAGACTGTCTGTATTTTCGCACTGGATTGTGGTTACAATAGGTCACAAATAATTTCGAACAACTTATATTTTATTTGTTAAAATAAACTACTAAAATACTCACAGAATATCGAGCGGCAGAGACTGCGAGCAACTCCTATAGGTTGCTTCTGTGCGGTGCTTGGTCGGGAGCGTGTGATGCATCTGCGCACGCGGCTCCATGCGGTCCCATCGATCGCTCCTACTCAGTGGCACATTTCGTACATTATCCTACGCCATCACCTTCACGACGTGCAAATCATCACAATTGCTTCTATCTATTACTGGACAGTATTCGACAATATACCGCCATTTCAAATTTTCTTAGAGCGATCTGCAAAAATACACAATTAATAATATTTTGCGAGCGGATCCCTGAATCGAAAAATAGTCTACTAATAGTCAAAACTGCAATCTTTTTGAAAGATCTATCCAATGATATCCCATACTTTGGGGTAGATGAGAAAAAGTCATCCCACTTTACGTGTACGGGACCCAAGAATCATTTATTTTTTTTCAGATTTTTTTACTACTTTGTTTGCGTGATTGATATGCATATGGATACATACCCATGAAAAATTACAGCTTCCTACTTGTAGCAATAACAATTTCTAAGCTAAGCCGCAGACGGGTGGACAGACAGACAGGCGGACATGGCGAAACTATTAACGACTAAGAAACCCTAAAAAATACTTAAATGAAGGAAAGGAAAAGCATTTACGGGTTATTTAGAAGCTTTCGAATAGTTTCAGACCTTGCTGGCTGATGCGTGTTTTTCGATGTAAGTGGCCCTGGTAAGGGGTAAAAAGGACTTTTGTATCACGCACTTTCTTCATTAAGGCTACTGCAGGCTTTGACTTCACTACGCAAAATGGCGGAGTAGGTTAATCCGAAACACGTTTTGAATCTTATTTGCTCTAGAAAGATTAAAAAAGAATGTGCTCTATGGGTTTCACGTACCTAACATAATTCATTGTGTCTGTAATAGTTTTCCCCGCACCTGAAAGAAAAAAAAATGTTATTTTTTTAAATCTAGATATGTCTATAATATAGTATCGTGACTGATTGACTGACTTACATACAATGCACAACCTAAACCACTGCAGCTAGAGACTTGAAAATGTCAGACTTATCCCTTGAGGATCGGGTCACTAAACTAATCATAATCATAAATCATTTAGGTATTTGCAAGAATGTAGTATTACAATGTCAGGTGGTAAAAAGGGGCTTTTGAAAATTCTTACGAAACAGTGAGTCAGCTTTTAGTGTTAGTTTTCCACGGGGGCAAAACATCGGGTCTAAGCCAGTAGGATTAATTGAAATACCACTGGCAGATATTATTATTCGAAAAGGTTCACGATATTTGTCTCTATTTTCCAGTATAATGTTTTCGGCAACATCGTTTTATCGATTCCCATCCAATTATTTCCAGTAACAAAACAATATTTAAAGCGAGTCTCAAATAGAAACCGCTTAGCTGGATTGCCTGTCAAAATTCTTCCCCTAACTTCAAAATTCCCAACTCATAACTTTATCTGAGTAGACACAATTATCTATTTTCAAAGTGAAAATTACATTTCAAAGTTGAAGCGGGGCATGGGAGTATTGTGCTGGATAAATTAAACTTAGTATTCGGTTGTAAAGTTAAAGAACACGAAGGTGGGAAATCACGGGGAGTCGTAGCGCGGGGGACACGAGCGCAGCGCCGGCTGTTTACGATTGTGGTGAAATAAGTTCAGTTTACACGTTTACACCTTTGTTGTTTGGCAAATGTCGCGACATGAAATCTGCAATAACGCGCAGTTTTAATGTTGTTTCTAAGCGTGGTTCTTTAGTACGGTGACTCTTTCAGGCGACATTCGGTAAGAAAGATTAATTTGATTTCGTGCACGTAGGTACTTAAATGACAAAAATGAGACCAAGAAAGTTAAAGAACTGGAACTGTTTTATCTCTGTTGCTGAAGTCATTTCAGTGAGTTTGACATGACATGGCTGGGAGCTTATTGTCTAAGTTTAACTTATGTTATCGTGAACATTGAACATGTTAGACTTATCAGGAATAAAAACAACTACTTAACTATGGAGGTTTGGAATTTTACTTTTAAATTTTCTTTTGTTGAAATTGTGATAATAAGTACCTAAGTACATTTTTGCTGTAAGTTTTGTAAATTGAATAATAACACTATTAAATATGAAGAATATGTACGAATGATGATGATTTTTTCAATAGATACACTTATTTATTTTTATACATTTCACGCTCAAAGATGAAGTATGTATGTACAGATCGTTAACCAACTCGAAGTAAAAGGTACGAATTCCTTAAGTCTTCCTAGGTTTTATGGCATGTACTTACAAAGCTATCATCATCAAGTAGGTAGCCTGTTTCATATTTCTGCTCACAGTTTTTAGATTTAAGAAGAAGAAGTAACACAGACGTAATTGTGGTGTCCGTGTGGCAGCGGAGGATCAAGATAAAAAGGTTTTAGTTCATTTACTTGACAGTAATCCATGAAGGAACTTTAACGTTACGTGTCTCTATCTATATACTTTTGTGCTTTTATTATAGTTTTTTTTTTTAAATAAATACTTTAACTGCACCGAGCTCATAAGATAAAGTCAAAGGAATTCTATAAGTAGCAGTTCTTCAAGTTTCACTACTGGCGGGTGCTTACTTTTACTACAGCGTCATAAAATCTTGCTGCGTGGAAAATTGAAGTCCATTACGTTTTACATTGTTAGATATATGTATGGCGTAAAAGATTTCAACCCGTTTTAAAATATCAGGTTTGAAACGTCTTTGTATTTAATTTTTGTTTTGTAAGTACCTATGCTATTGGTATAGTATAAATCTTCCTAGGTGAACTTTTCGCTTCGAGCCCTTATCTTTCAAAACAAACGGTATCGTCATAGTATTAAGGTTCAAATTTAATGTAATGGCTCGAAGCGAAAAATTCACCTGTGAAGATTTATACTGTATCCTACTGACAATCACATGGCATGGCTCATCGCATGGCTCTCTTAAATTAAGTTCATTTATTTATTTCAAAATTAAATTAATGTTAGATAATTATAATTTTTGGAATTCTTTTGCGTGTTAGTTCAAAAAAAATCAAAAAATCAAAACGTTTATTCTGCAAGTAGGCCGCAAAGGGCTCTTTTACATGTAATTTTTTTTAAACTACCAGCGCTTTCGTAAGGACCATCATTGCCAAGAAGAATGCGCCGCAAGAAACTTGGCAGAAAGTCATCTTTTCAAATTAACATATAATAAATTACAAATTAAAAAATCATACAAATATAGAATTAAGTAAATAAAAAAAAAATATATATATAAAAAAAAACAATACAGGGATGTATTGGGTCCCTTAGTTAAAAAAACTAAAACAATACCTACATCTTAACTATATCTACGTTAAGTGGAATTGTAGAATGCTTCCACCGTCAAAAAAAAAAAATTAAAAAGGAAAAAATAAAAATATTGGAGATGTCTTCCAATGTCACAATAATTAAAAATGATTGTGTTAAAAACACATTTCAGGTCAAGTAACCATTAAACTTTTGGATTCCAAAGGCAAACGCTTACGCCTGCCGCCCCCAAAGTTGGCTCACACGCACTCATGTCATGCTCTGAAAGCAGAGCGGTACCGAGGGCATGTATCGCTTCCGTTCCCATAAGCCTTATGGGACCGTCTTAGGAACTTCGACGTCGCGGGCCAGTGACTAGTTAATAAAGTATTAATTAAAATATAAAAGTTTAAATCCATAAGCTTAACAATATACAGCCTTAAATATAGCAAAGGGATATATAAAGTCCCTGAGTTAATAATAAATAGAAAATACTTCATCTAAATTTAGACTATATGTCTCTAAATGTCAACGTTACATAATCATTAGAGGTGTAAGAAGCCTCCAAGGTCAAAATTAATAATAATATTAATAAAAAGAGCTGGAGATGTATAAGGTCTCCGAATATCAAACAAATAGGTACCTACTTATTATAATTAAGTGGACAACGGCAACAGAACCAGAAACTAGCCGCGGATTGCGCCGGGACACTACAAGTCACACTTCACAACACTTCACATTGCAAAGCACATCCACATAAACAAGTTCTTAAGTTATCCATGCTAGTTTTTAAGTCATTTATCATTGTTAATAATAAGCCATGTACGTGTTGTGGTGATTAAAGTTTTTTATCAATCTATCTAAACAAAATGTACGAACAGCGTATACACAAGTACCAAATTTTAAGATTGTAAATGTTTTTCATGAGGTTATTCTAACCCAGACTTTGCCGCGGGTAAAAACTATATCGGAACACAAAGTAGCCTGTATGGCTTGGGATAAAGCTAGTTACATACCAAATTTGAACATAGTCAATCAAGGAAAGAGAACCAAAGACTATATGCACTCACGTGTACCTTTCATGACTATAATAATAAGAAAATTTAAAATACAGGAACAATCCAATCATAACTAAATCTCCTTAGTAGGCATTACCACGAAAGTTCTGTTGTAAGTAACAGGTCAACGAACGAACATTTTGGCATTTTACACAATCTCGCTTCTGAAATCAAATGCTAATATTTTACTACCGAGCCTATTAAATAAGTGTGCGTAAACATTTATGGGTACAGTAAATACGGCGATAAATGTACATTTGCCGAATAAAATAATATTTTATATATGTTCCGTACTTTTATTGCTTTTTCTGTTGTAAGTACATGGGAATCACCTTGGAGTCCTAAATGAAGTGCCCATGCTCGTAACTACATGCGACAGGGAGAAGTGTTCCTATTTTTTTTTACATTTAAAACTGATCATGATCGACGATTGATGGTAAGTGCTGATGAGGACGAAAATGTAGTTCACTAGTTCAGTAACAGCCTATTCACATCGGCCTTTAATAACTCGAAATTGTACTTATCCGGGAAACACACGACAGAAGCGAATGCCATTTCTTCCCATCCCAGCATATACACGTTCCACTGAGGGCAGAGACCTACTCTCAGAATCAGAACGCTCCGTTGTCCCCACGCGGGCCCAGTGCAAATTGAGAACTTCACACATACCCTTGAATTTCTTCGTAGCGGGTGCAGGTTTCCTCACGATGTTTTCCTTCACCGTAAAGCTCTTATGGTAAATTTCAAATACATAATTTTGCACATAAAATCCCAACCACGAACCTCTGCTTGAGAGTCGAAAGGTCAAATCGCCGGACTACACGACTTACCGGATGGATGGATTACTACATTGGTAATTAAAAATATTTAGTTGCGTATTTCACATTATTGAGACAATTTTAATTTGTTCTGAGTTTCTAGAAATGTAACAAGTTTTAGCATGAGTAGTTGCAGGTAAGCGTGTACTGTAAAGTCACTAGTCATAAAATTGGATAGGACATTTATGTATGCACTCTAAAAGTTTGATACGCACTAACGGACAAGTATACGGATAGAATTGCATTATAATTTTGAAATCAAATAGGCGATTTGTGGACAGCAAAATTATTGCGATTTTCTTAGCAATAATTGGGGGAGGGGGAGGCCCAAATAGCTGATCAAGGAGGGTGTGACGTAAGGAATTTCGCCTCCCGCGCAAAGTGGCAAGAAATGTGCAAACGTAAGCTTAAATCAACTTTCGTCAGAAGTGCTCGGGGTCAAGGGTAGGCAGCACAAATTAACTCGAGAATTGACATTACGGCTTTTTTAACGACTTAGCTCCAGTAAAAGACCAATAAAAGTAAAGTATCAAAGCGGATATAAAACTAGCGATTTTAGACGTTTCAATATTTGCAGCAGTAAGTTTGAAAATAATGGTATGATTAGTTCTAAAATTGCAGACTTTATGTTTACGTGGGAAATGTGAGAGTTAACTTAATATTCTCGTTGTTTATACAGGTAAATTAATGTAAAAAGTACAACGGAAATCTTACTCAGAAATTGCTATTTGATACTGTTTCCGTAAGAAGGAGATGGTGTTGACGCTTTAATATTAAAAAAATACATACGAAAACTTATTGCAAACTTTGATGAGCATTTATTTGTTTCTCAAATCTTTATATATATAATTCTACTGTACGTGTGTATGTCACTGAACTCCTCCTAAACGGCTGGACCGATTTGAATGAATTTTTTTGTATGTGTTTGGGTGGCGCCCTGGATGGTTTAGATTCACAAATCAGCCCGGGTATCTAGATTCATGCAGGACAACGTCTGTCGGGTCCGCTAGTGTAAATCTTCATATAAATAAGTAATAAAGTTATAAAATGTATAGGTTTTTCTCAAAAAGTAAAGAAATGCATTTTTGTGATTTGTAAAATTTGTTTTTGTTTTATGATTAGTTACTTAGTAGTTGAGGGTAATAAAATAATGGTAACTTACATGGAACCATTGATTGAAAAACAATAGGTATACTTAGTCGACAAAGTAAGTGCTTTACCATTATTTAAGACAGTTCCTACATCAGAATAAAAACAATAAGGCTGGTTGGCTTGTAAGCGAAAATAGTTTTTGAGGTTTTAAGTCATACAACTGATATTGAACCTTTCGCCGGTAAAGGAATTTCTTGGTCGAATTCTTAAACCTATTTTCTTTAGGTGTATTCAAGTTCGACTATATCCGAGCATAACTACTGCAGTAACACCTGAATTCTGACGTCATAATTTACCGCGCCACTGCACTCCCGCAAAAAATATATACCTACGTGAAAAATATACTCGGCTAAATAAATGACGCCGCGGGTCGTAATGCATTTGGCGTGCAGGGGCAGGCGAAGGGCAGGTCAAGGCTGGCTGTAGTATTAATACACCCAATCGAGTCACATCTGCTATTTCCACGTAAGGCCGAACTTAGCGTATTGGATCGTGTAACATCTGCCTTAATAAAGGAAAATTGCTCCGAGATCTTATCTGTGCGTTTTTACGACAGAATTACTTCTATTTTTGCACAGCCTTCGTTCAAAGGCATGCACGTTAAAGATAATGACTACCACTTTGAGTAAACTGTGGAATTTTCGTGATCTGTGGCGAGATTTCCTTGGTTTCTAACAACATATTAATAAGAGGTAGGATTGCAGCGCATTATAGAATTGGACTTTTGCAGGAAGAGGGAAAACTAACTTATTACATCGAAATATAAAAAAGAAATAGCTTTTAAGCTCTGTATAGTTTTTAGGTTTCTTATATCTTTAACCTTTAGATTGTGGAAACTAAAGAGTATTATATTCTTAGATTTGTTAGCTTTTGTATTCCGTTCAACATTTAACTTTTGCTAATGTGTATTACGCGAAGGCCAAAGTCAAGATCGGTATAACAGTGTAACATTTAAAAATTATACTTAGGTAGCTGGTAAAAATACCTGATCATCATTACTGGAAATAGAGAGCAGTTTTAACGTTAGTTATCGAGACTTTTTTAGTTGCTATACAAACATTTTGTAATGCAAAACTCCACTTCTGACGTAGCGCAGCTACCTTGTTTCGGTTAATAAAAAAAAATTGCCTCCATGACGATCTTTTTATGTCCCAAAATTAGCTTCTACTTATAGTCCACTTACATTTATCTGTTAATGAAATTGACACGGAAAGTTTAAGGCAAATAAAAATTGGGTGCAATAATTATTAAGAGAATGTGCTCTATCAAATCAAGTTCCGCAATCAATGCGCAATGCCAATTTGTCACGTATAAACAGCGGGTAGTTCACCTAGTACGTGGACAAATAAAAGATTATATAAGGAATAGTAATTTATTTCAATATTAATTATTTAAAGTGATTACATTAGTAATTTAAGTTTAAGTTTAAAGTTTATTAGTTTAAGACCGGTTAATTTTAAGAATTATTAATTTTAAGTTTTACTAGTTCTTAAGTTTCATTAATTTTAAGATTCACTAACTTTAAGAATTATTATACTAGATTTAAGTTTTACTATTCTTAAGGTTCGTTAATTTCAAGTTCTAGATTAGCTCAAGGAGGGTTCGATTGCCTCTAGACAGGGCTGTGACGAGATGCCTGGTAAGTGTGAGAGTGGCCGTTCCCTTTCTGGTACCGTACGGAGCTCGACTCCGTGGGCCTTGGTGGTGAAGCGGCCGGGCGTGTTCGTGGCGAGCCTCGGTACTGGTGGTGTTGGAGCTTCACCCAGTAGGGTGTTTCGATGAGTGGTTCTTCACCCGGTAGGGTGTTACGACACGGAGATGATCTTCACCCGGAAAAGCAATGCTCAATGCGCAAGCAATGTTCAATGTTCTATGAAATCAAGTTTCAGCTTTCTTTCCACCCATTCGAAACATCGCTAGTTTTATACATAGGAGTGTACATACAAAATGTCGACATTTTCAATTCGTGGCCGCCCCATTCAGCTGCAACCAATCTTCACTCTTTCAGACGTGGAGGGAAATACCCAGCTTTTACATCACGAACGTGCATAAATTGCAGCGCGGGAAACTGCTTAAAATTTTGGCTGGGCACCTATTTATTGGAAGAGAAATTCTAGTTCCTTTGTTTAGTTCCTTTCTACGAATGCTTTTGCATGTATTTATAAATGCAGTATCATCGAGCAATAGCAATAGTGAAGTTTTCTAATGAAGCGATTTCTCAATTGAGCGAGCTACTACTACTAGGTCTTCTTAATAGGACTATTTGAAGTTTACTATTATTAGGTAGGTACTTACTATTATTTTAATAGGTGTGTAATGAATACTTTTAATGATTTTAAATACATAATGGTGTAGTGGTATATTTTATATTAGGTTTCTTTTTACGGGTTTATGTATTGCTGTTTTAAAAAAATATTGTAGCTTTTACTCATCATCATCATTTCAGCTGTAAGACGTCCACCGCTGTACAGAGGCCTGCCCCAAGGCTCGCCAAACAGACCGGTCCTGCGCCATCCGCATCCAATGCGATCCCGTAAATTTAACCAGGTCGTCGCTCCATCTTGTTGGAGGCCTACCTAAACTGCGTCTTCCGGTCCGTGGACGCCATTCGAGAACCTTTTGACTTTTTAATTTACTTGCTGTCGGTCCCTTGCGAGAAAGAGATCCCTTAAAGGAATATATCTCAACTGTTGTTAATTGTGTTAATTTTCCTTATTTTTGTACCATAAAGGGTTTACAATTACATACATACATACTGATTGGCTATCAAATGACCTAATGTTCAATGTTCATCTTCATCATCCCAGCTTAAATACGTCCCACTGCTTAGATAGGTTGGGCCGTAGTTCCTACGCGGGCCCAGTGCGGATTAGGAACTTCACACACACCATTGAATTTTTATGCAGGTGTATGCAGGTTTCCTCACGATGTTTTCCTCCACCGTAAAGCTCATGGTAAATTTTAAATGTAATTTGGCACACATAAATTCCGAAAAGTTTTCGGACCTTATGTATGTTGCTACCGAAAAAATAGAAAGTTCAAAGAAAGGTCCCAGTTTTAAAGGCGATCTGTGGTACTGAAATGTTAATTAAAGAATGAAATTGGCCCCTGGAGGCACTCTCTTTACGACCAATCATAAAACAGGCTTTTAGAGCACAACATAAAGTTACGCAGTAATTTTTACGTGAGCCAGACGTTTTATTCCGAAATTATATTCTTTCAGCTTGCGGATTTGAGCCGTTTCTAGCCATAAATATTTAATGGTTTTTTACTAATAATATAAGTAATCGATTTATCAAAAGTGCAATTTTAAGTGCGTTCTATTGATGCTTAACCCATTTTTATTGAAAGCGGAACAAATTTAATTATCTTGGCCGTGTTTGGACAATGAAACTCAAAGTCACGAAAAATATATTCATTATTCATTAATCTTTTTAACGATTGGAGGTAACTGGGTGTGTAGAGCAGATACTTAATGCGCTATTCTTAAATAGCAGCATGTAATTTAGTTCATAACCTTAAATCTACAACCATATCTCCATCCATCCAAACTTAAGAGTTACAGTATTTTCCACTCTTTCCTCCTAACATAACTATATCTACAACGTGTTAATTAAACAGCTATTACTATTTAAAAATATTTGTATCTTTAACCAAATTCCTTTTACCAAATTCTACTTGATTTCTAACTCTGCACTCGAAATTTATATCTGTCCGTTGCGCTTCGATTCGCCGTTTTCAGAAGAAAAACAAAACTGATAAAAAAACAGCCAGTATTACATTATTTAATATTCAACCTCCTTTAGGCATTTGAATGATTGACTGAGTGACTGACATAATTATCAAAAACTAGTGGACTACAAACTACGGGACCTGGGGATTCGTTTTGTAGCATTCGAACATGGCGGATGTAGACAGTATATAATTTTGATATTTCTGTTTCTTTGGCTAGTTGTAGTATAATTTTGATAGTGTTTTATGCGGCGATTAACCTTAACTGTTACAGTGATCACAAAATTCTATATTGCTCTCGTGTCTGACATTTTTTAATGTGCAAGTTGTTTCCACGTGGTTTCTGGAATTTTACTATCAAGTTGCAAAAACTACAATCACCGTACAACGTCGCTCCCAAAGAGAGCATTTCACTGACATTGGCACAAGCCTATTGGCCGCCATTAAGGAAGAAGAAGAAGAAGAACTACTGGACCTACGAGTTTGAAGTTTTACAGCGAGCTTCCTTTCATCATGCAGTCAACCATTGAGGACGGGTTTTTTGGAAATCCAACCCACGCTGATAAATGTACGGAAAATTTAAATGGTTAAGTATACAGATGTAAAATTTCACGCTTAGCTACAGAGCACTTTTGTTTAATCTACCTGTAAAGGGGAAGAGGGATCAATTTTTATTTATTTTTGCGTAGAGGAAGTCATAGATAAAAGCAAGCTAAAGATTGTTGTTGTTGGATTGACTGGGGTTGTAATTATCTATTGCTACTTAAATCACTTGCCGGCGCCGGCAATTCAAGGGTATCGTCCTTAAACGTCGCTCAGTTGATGAGAGCTTAAACGCGGTCCCAATATTAGGCTCCCAGCTTACAAGTGGGGCACGATAGTTGCCTATAATTGCTTTGTTGTCAACGAGGACAATCATCCAATTTAAGTGTAAATTGAGGGCAGAAATGCCAATCAAATGGAGTATTCTGACATTTGTCAAGAGCTTAATACCTACCTTTTTTTGGGGACATTATTTTTAAGTTACATTATTATCAAGCCGTGATGGCCTAGTGGTTTGAACTACTGTATTTCAAGCGATAACTAACTGAAACACTAAAAACGATAACGGTATCATTGGGTAAATGAAAAATTGGCTAAGAAACAATATACCTACGTATCAATTCATAGGGCAAGTGAATAAGACGGGAAACGTTTTTCGGACAAACGATACTTCTACTAAACGCAAAATGGTAAAAAGAAAAATTTACGAAATCTATCATCGGACAAATGATGATAATTCGAATAGTTTTCGGACTAATGAAATTCGGGTAATAATTTTTAGCCGCAAGGTCGCGGATGAGCAAAATAATTGTTTTAGTTCATATTTTTAGTGTTTGAGATAGGTTATCTTCTTAAACAGAAGTCGTGGGTTCGAGACCCAGCTCGCACCTTTGAGCTTTTCGGAATTTATGTGCGAAATTACCTGCACACACCTGAGAAGGAATTCAATCCTTCCTGGGCTCGTGTGAGAACTACGGTCGAAGCCCTCTCATTCTGGGATCTCCGTTGATAAGTTTATCTATTATCATTATTAAACACAACACTCTTTAAATAGCAAACCACACCACATAAATAACCCGAACCGAAGAAAGGGTGGACTGTTTTTACGCCACCATGCGCAAGAGTGCCGCATTCCTCGTGCGCCGGGTGCGCGAGCGCGACAGCCCCAACGCCATCATGAAGATGATAGGGGACAGGCTGGACTGCCCCCCTACTTGCTCCACTGCAGTCTGCTACATGCGCCGTACTCTTCTAGTGTATAGTATAGTTAAGTAATCTTAGGCATTAGGTATTAGTTAAGTATTACAAATAACATTATTAGAAGTAAGCCTTCCTAACGTTCTATGAGTGTACCTTACTATTATTATTATAAATCGAAATACTGCTAATGTGAATGGAACACAACAGATTTATTATACTTACAAAATTAAATTTAAATGGTACGAGATAGGATAATTTTGTAACCTTCAGAAAGAGGATAAAAATTAATTTATATGCTTTCTATAGATATAAGTTGCGACTAGTTGAATTCAGTAGAACTCAAGAAAAGAAAACGACATCTCTACAACTCTCGCCCTATATTTTTTCTTTATTAATCCTACTATTGATTTCACTGTATTCCATTACTCGTGTAAAATTGCAGCAACACGACGTCATAGGTAGTTTGTCACGGCCGTTTCCTTGGCTATATTTTCATGGTAATTTTGAGCCGGTGTTTTATTAAGCCAAGCATTTACCGGTTTTGCAGCGCTGGTTTTATACAAAACATGCAATTCGCGATTTTCTTTGAAGGCCGGGCGTTCTGGATAGGGGGTTTTATGTTATTTACTGCTAATACAAAACAGAACCCGATTCCTTTTGAGGCTTTTCTATATCAACACAGTACAACAGTACCTATGTATTTATTTACTAAGAATGAAACCATAACAAACATTCCAAGCTCCAGTTTGTTTTAAATTGTAAAGGTTTCCTATCTATACTATTCTAAATAGATGATCCTCCAAGCTATCAAGAGTATGTGGATCAATTTTTTTTATAGTAAGTCTCAGGTGTCATTACGATTTTTGAGATAGCAAGACTGGTCCTTTGCAATAAAATTCAAGCTTGATCTTCAAATGTCCCTAACAGTAGCAATACAAGGAAATATAGAGAAAGTACAAGACAAAAGGATAGCATGTCAAGTAAGTATTATTTATATGAGTACGATGATTACTTTATTAAGAAAGTGGCAGTGAAATTCCAATTAGAACTTTAACTGCTAGTGGGTTATGTTATAATTGTTATAAATCTATTCTTATTATTATTTATTAGGTATACATATACCAAAAAAACATCGGAAAATTAATACCAATTGACTTAGTCCCAAACTAAGTAAAGCTTGTAATGTGCGTACTAGGCGACAGATAAATATATAAAGTTTCAATTAGACGATGTGAGAGATATTGTGCGAGGTTTAGTGTAACGACATTGAGGGCTGCACGGTTATGAATATATAATAAGTATAACACAAAATATTTCTCGCACCTATGAGGCATTGCATATCTATGTACTTGATTATATATGTTAAACATTCAAGACAAATATCTGCACCATCCGAGAATTAAGCCCCAAGCTTCGTAGTCAGGTCCTCGAAACACTGGGCTATCAGCTAACAGGTACAAAGGTGACCACAATAGCATACAAGCACGTCCGTAGGTGACGGACCGAATTCGCAGTCGTGACATTTCTGCGATCCATGTTCCAGGTGGTATTTGGAAATAATAAAATTAAGCATTCTTCCTAACCCTTCCGAACACAAACTAACTCGCTTTGAGATCCAGCGCTATTGTGCAGAAAAGGGCATGTTATTCAGTGAATGACAGTGGAGGGCCTGAAAGGTCGCCTCCCCACGTTGTATCTCTATTGAAGCCCGAGCCACCTTTGTACAATAACATAGTGGCGTTGCCTTTTCACTCGGCTCGACTGATTCTCCTAAAGCACCCTTCTTTAGATAATCATGCTACTTTATTCTGGGATTTACATTTTAAAGCAGCATTTTAAGATAGGCCGTGCCTATCTTCCTTGCGCTCAATGGCATCTAGTTCTTAATGAAGAAGCTAGGTATTTAAAATTTTTAAGGTTCCAAATGGTAGATATAGTTTTGCAAAATATTTTAAATCTCAATAAACTTTGTTTATATTTTCACAATTTAATTGAGCAACAAAATGTTGTTTATATATGTACATATTATATAGAATTACATGAAGAAGTTTTGTACTTAGCAGTTAAATTTATTTGGTGATTATACGGTTGGCTGGCTTACCAACCTGTCGTTGTTAATGGAGTTGAACTCTAAGCAGGGTCATTGCCAAAACTTTCACGGGTGAAATGACGAACCCGACTTTTTTATTGTTATGGATATATGGTAACATATCCCTAGGTCCACTATTCTTGTAACTACTACTACATATTATTATTGTATTAAAATAAAAAGAGCATTTAATAAGTTTATGCTAAAACAATTTTTAGCACAAGCTTTATAATTATTGTACTTTTTATTTGGCTGTACTTTGTTTATATTTAACAGGTGGTAGGCTATTTTTTTACACGCTTTATATTATATCCCTATTCTTCGCAGATGGAGTCGCGTGCAACCACTAGTATATTATAAAACTTTGTGTTTTTTGTGTGAATATAGGGAAGTCGTCTCTGGCATTACTGAACCGATCTTAAAACTTCTTTCACATGTACACTAACTCAGATTAACAAAGGCTTATTTTTATCATGGGAAAGTGCAAAGTTCCCTTGGGATGTACGGGATGTATGAGCAATAAATAGTCTGTTGGGGTGCTACCACATCAACCGATCGATCATCCATAGACTGGTGTAGTGGAAAGTATCGATCGACGTCAACCAATCCATTCTAACATTGATCGATGGCGTTGATCGCCAATCGATCGATTGGTGTGCTGACACCCTTAGAAAGTCACATTAGACAGAATTATTTACGAATTTTTCAGAATTTTTTACAATCGTAATTTATGTGAGATTGGATGTCACCAATGCACCCACAGCCTTCCGCGTTCTTTTATGGGCGCGAGTTTCGTGTTAAAGTTTATTTAGGGCGTATGCGCAAAAAGAAACGTTATAGCCGTAGCAGTGTTTTACAAGAATAACGGTTATGTAAGCCATTACATCAAATCGCTGTAATATGATCGGGAGCCCTGTATGAGCCTGCTATCTTTCAGTAATGTGTCGATTAAGGCTCACGTTACGGGGGCAAGTAAACTTAATAGTTAACACCGCTGAAGCCTTTGCCAGCATTACCATAAAGCGTGGATAACGGAAGCCTTAGCGAAATTTAGGTACCGATACGCTGTAATAATAATAAATATCAAATTGTGAAGATAATTTAAGGGCGAAGCATGGGAAAAGGAAGTTTTGCATGTTTTTTATGTAGTGGCTCCGTTGATATTATCATCGCCGTTTGCGAACTTACTCAGTAGTGCTTTGAGAGACAAGCGAGGTAATTGAAAACGTGCAACGGCGGTTTATCATCCTGCAGTTGCAGTTTCTTGCTTGTCACGAAGAGTCCTGTCTAGTCTCTGTCTAATTTTATCTAGCTAGAATATAACGCATTTACAACGACATCAAATATCACAAGGCTAGGTAGGCCATTTAGGATGGGAATTCTAGAGATAATGACCGTGTACGGAAATAATTTTCAACAGCTGTATCAGTAAACTAATAGAGTATAACTTGTACATATGAGAATGAAGGTAAGTGAATGAATATATCAAAAAGTATCGGTCAAGGGGGCCGGTCGTTTGATCATATTGAATAAGGTTTTCGACTATTGAGTAGGTACGCACGGGTTTTTTTCCTCATGAACCCTAAGGGAATTGCGCAATTTCCCGAGATGAAAATTCCCTTATGCACGATTACTGATTGATCATCAAATATGGTTTATATGTTATAACATAAACTCATAGTACATCAAAAAAATATAGGAACTATGCCTTTTTTCTCCTCAAGTTTTGCAGATAAGTTCTCTAAGTTGTCCTCAGCTATCTGGTCGTGAAACACAAAGCAACCGTTTTACAAATTAAAGTGAAGTGGTTGTAAAAATATATGTAGGTAGATAGGTAGGTTTAGTGTATTATATTGTACAATCTGTTACCCTAATTGAATCAATTTTGTTAAATTTGTACATTTCACTACATTATCACATTAGGCATTGCCTGTAATGACGATTGTATGCATTGGAGGCATATAAAGTTGGTCGCAACGGTAGCAATAGCAACACAGATAATATCATCATGGGACAATTGGCACCAATTGACCTAGTCCCAAACTAAGCAAAGTTTGTACTATGGGTACAATTACAACTCGGTATGACAACTTGGGTATGGGTATGGGTATGGATTGTGTTGTCTAGTGACTACAGATAAAGATACTTATATAGATAAATACATACTTAAATCTATACTTATATAACAGGCAAAGTAAAGCAAAATCATCTTAATCTAAGTATATTAGGTTATCCGCCAAATTGGTCGATTCATTCGGATTTCTGACCTAGGTCGGCTGGATAATGAAATTGAAATGAAAGAACTAATCACGTCGGGTAAGACTGAATATACCGGGCTTTTGAAATGCCTGTGAATGAAATGAATGTTGCTCATAAATTAATTAGGTTCTGAATTTTTATAACATAAAAGAAATCACGAGCCTCTAATGGAAGTCTCATTATTACTCAAACTAGGGCCATGAACTTTTTTCTATGTTGTCTGTCTAGGTACACAATATTTTTTTAAATCAGCCGTTACTTTTCGGAGGTCCATATTAATGAATAAAATTGAAACAATTACTTTGCTTATCCGCGACTTTACCATAGTTCGTTTAAATGTAAGAAATGCATGTTCATGCAGTTCCTCCACCTCCACACTGCACGAACACATAAATCAAACAAATCCAACTATCACCACCATCAAACTACCTACTCTGAAGATGAGCTCTGGTTGAGTTCGAAACGTGTCAGTGTAGTTTGGTTGGGTTTGTGTGATTTGTGTGTATTCGTACAGTGTGGAGGTGGAGGAACTGCATGATCAAGCATTTCTTACGTAAACGTAACTATCGTAAGGTCGTGAGCAAAGTACCTAATTGTTTCAATTCATAATAATATTTGTCTATCATTAGCTGAGCTAGGAACTACGTAAAAATTACACCGAAATATAGAATTTCTTCATATCAAAGTCAGAATTTTAACACTTCGCCCAAGCACGCGTCGTATACGTAATATGTATTTGTATAACTAAGAACATGTACAAAGTGCGTTGTCTCCGACATATGTGATTATGTGCCATGACATTGTTGAGGCGTGAAAGACATCTAGATAATCGGCTTTTCTTGTGTGCCTTGGAAACTCCATTGCGTCACATCACACATTGTAATAACAGTATATTTTTAGTACTTGGGTTCACTCAAAATCATAAAATCTAAATCGTTTATTTCAAGAGTTACTGACTGTAGGTACTATTACCGTCTATTAGTACAGTCGTTAGATAAACGATACATCATTTTTATTCAGGCTTAAGTAGGTATAACTTGAATTTCGGGCCTGGAGGTAAAATTTAGACCAAATCATTTGAAAAATTTAGGCGTAAAAATAGACAGAATACTTTGTCAAAAGAAGCTCGTTAATGAAATAAAATATGTATTTATATATGAAATAATTTATTTTGCTTTACACATGGTTACAATTGTTTTTTAAATATATCGTGGATTTAGGGTTCCGTACCCAAAGGGTAAAAACGGGACCCTATTACTGAGACTTCGCTGTCCGTCCGTCTGTCCGTCTGTCACCAGGCTGTATCTTAGGAACCGTGAAAGCTAGACTGTTAAAATTTTCACAGATGATGTATTTTGGTTGCCGCTATAACAACAAATACTAAAAAACAAAATGAAATAAATATTTAAGGGCCGGGCTCCGATACAACAAACGTGATTTTTTTGCTCATTTTTGCTCGATATTGATAGGGCAACAGGTAGACGCTTGAAATATTCATTTAAAAAATATTTTTTTTTTTTTTTATGTAGCCTATAATATGTCCCACTGCTGGGCAAAGGCCTCCCCTTTCCTCCGCCATTCTTCCCTATCCTGGGCATGCACCTGCCAATCGAGCTGAAAAGCGCTCAGGTCGTCCCGCCATCTCCTCTTGGGTCTGCCTCTGCTCCTTTGGCCATCCCTCGGAATCCATTCGGTAACGGTTCGCGCCCATCGGTCCGGATGCATTCGGCAGACATGTCCGGCCCAGTCCCACTTCAGCTTGGCGGTTTTGACACCCACATCTATGCCGTTTTTATAGATAATGGTAATGGTATTTTTTATTTTAACCAGATCATGTATGTTCTTTCCACGCTTTCGTGACAAATTCCTTTTAAGCAGGCGTGCACGGACCAAAGATTACTAACTATAATAGTTCCGAGTCAAGTGCTAACGCGTAGCGCGTAAAGTAGTGTCAAAATGTATAGAACTGTCATTCTTAACCCACGATTAACAATTTAACCTTTTTAATGTCCTTCGCTCAGATTCGCCGTAAATTAACTTACTGTTTGCAATACGAGTGCTATGGCTGCACACTTTGTAATATGTTTTTACAGAAATGTTTTGGCTCGAGAAAAAAAGAAAAACATATAAATGGAAATTTAGTCTCGTTTGAATTTAACATTGTTTCTTTTATACGGGAAGTAAAAGTTCGAGACCTACACGTGTACAGTACAATCAGATGGGGCTGTTTACCTTGTACATTAAGAATTCTATCTCGGCGTTAGTTAGAGCCGTCTGAAACTTGTATATGTTGTCGCTTTATTATGAACGAAATGAACTGGCTGAACACGTAAATAAGTTTTTGTAACAATTTCCATTTTCAAATTAAGCTTTTTTACTCACTACACCGTACGTTAACTGTACTTACGTAGTCGTCATAAAATACATGTCCGTACTAAATTATAAGTCCAACCGATCACAAGCAGTGGTTAAAACTCAACTTACAAGGGCCACAGCAAACATATGAACAAATAAAACATTGCAAGATCAATTGTGTAATAAAATTAAGAGTAAGAATAAAAATGTATTTAATACAAGCTTTTAGTTAAATGTTCTAAAAAGAAGAAGATAAACCATTCCTTGCTGTCTTTGCATTGTGAAGGTTGTCTGAATGAGATCGCTTCGAACCGATAAGGCCCCCTATTGCTTATCTTATATTTTTTTCATGTACTTATTTTTCTGTATTGTTTTCTGTGTGGTTGAGTCATTGTATTGTATTGTACTGTTGAATTTATTACAATAATTATACAATTTAAGGAGCATTCGGCTAATCCCGAAAATTGGGTAATTCTAATAATCTCAAATTTCTACCAAACTTGCCATTATTTTTTAGTCTGGCATCTCTAACCTAACTGCCTTGTTCACCCGCTACCCCGCCTCGGTTGACTTCGGCCCCTACAAATGAGCGTACGTGTGCCATGCGTCATTTTCTGAGACAAGTGAAATTTCCCGCGTTTTTGCATTTTCGGAATTACACGAACAAAAATAACTTCGAAATTTGGTAAGAATTGGACTTAATTGTTTTTGTTTTCGATAGTTTTTCGTTTTTGGGTATTGTTGAATAAGTTCAGTACTCTGTAGCTCAAGAAATTTTGAATTTCCGGAATTAGCCGAGGAGGGTAATTCCGTATGAGAAATAGTTCGGAATTTTCCGAAATTTATTTTCTATACAAAAGTTCAGTGGTTCTCAATATTGTTTCTCGTGAAAAAATTGACATATTTTTTTCTTTTTTTTTCAGTAACATTATACTTACAGATAAAGAAGAAGAAAAAAAACAGATTAAGAAAAAATAATACGTGTCATCTTATTCATGGTTTTTTCAGCATCGGAATATTAAATTAGTTGTCATAATAATATCAAAAATTTTATATTTCGACGCTGAAACAGGCGTGAATGCAACGCTGTTACCTTAGAAAATTACACACCAAAGCGTTTGTGCTCTGTTTGTATTTGATTCCTGTTTGTGATTTGTCATATTTTTAATTAACTATTCTTTAAATAGTATTTTATACAATCGTTGCATAATGAAGGCTCTTAAAGTCGAGTACCGTGTTTAGGCTACGAGGCTTGCAGAGTGGCCTAAGTAAGTAAGGTACGAGATTTTAAGAGCTAATTATGTAACTATTGTATACAATACTTTTTCTACGAGTCATCATCATCATCGTCTATCGAGGTACGTACATAACCTTTTTTCGTCCGCCATTCCATGAAGTTAGCATAATAACTCATGTTGTATAGCTTTTTAGAATTTTCTGGCAACAAGGTAAGCGTTGCTTCCTCTGTAATAGTAGTTTCCTCCTCTGGAGTAGCGGCGAAACTAATCTCGTCACTGTCACTCATGTTTAATTCGAATTAGGGATTATTTATATAACACCATCGATTTCGCGTCAAATAACAAACAAAACTTTTAAATTTTCGTAGCACAAAAAAGAACTAATGAGACGCCGTTATAAGACTGTTTCTGATTGGCCAATTACTTCAATTACTAACCAATCACGTAACAGAAGAAAAAAATTTGTGTGTTCAAATGGAAGCAAATTTGCCAGATATTTCCAACTTTACATTGGGTGCGTTCCACTAAGCGCTCACAACACTCAATCGAAGTACAAAGTTCTAATTTTGAAATTATTATAGTCGTCTAGAGCGTTGTATAATAATCATTATAGTTGAGTCTGAAGTGCCATAGACTATCCAAGATTAAAAAGTATGTGATTTGCAATTTTGTCTATAAACACATAATTGACAGATTAAAATCAACGAGTAGAAAAAAGTAATTAAAGTACCTAAAGGTTACCAGGAAGTGCAATTACATCACTCTCCTGTGCATTAACCCTAAACATCGTTAATTCTGTTTAAAATAAACCTATATCCTTTATCTCATACACTTTTATTTCATATTGCTTTTTTAGGAATTAAGTTTGAGAACTTCTGTTTTCTTGTCGGGTAATTCCGAAATAAAAGTATACCATTATTAGCTATACGCCACTCAGTGACCCACACCAAGATATTTTT
Source organism: Archips xylosteana (assembly GCA_947563465.1). Classification (NCBI taxonomy): domain Eukaryota; kingdom Metazoa; phylum Arthropoda; class Insecta; order Lepidoptera; family Tortricidae; genus Archips; species Archips xylosteana. Next base: position 9,946,667 of record OX387347.1, on the reverse strand, counting down.
GTTGGGAGTATAATTTAAAATAATAAAATTTAATTGTAAAAGAAATATGCACCTTATACTGAAAGCCAGTAAAACTCAATTTTAAATGTCATTCGGAATTTACCAAACATACATCGGAATTAGACTCGAGTAAAAAAATAAAACCTACTTTTATAAACATTTATTCCGACTGAAACGATAGTTTTTTTCACAATGTCTTAGGTTTATGTTTTAGTTTATTTCATTCAAGATCCACTAATTTTATACTTGGTAAAATAAACTCTACCAAATTTTGACTAGACGATAAAAATAATACATACTGCCAACTCGTCTAAAAATCATTCGTAATTACCCGAATACACCTTATATGATATTATATTTAGGTAATTTAATTTTACAATATAATTAGTTGATTCCTATGTGTAACGAAAGTTAACCATTTACACAAAGGACGCGATCGTGATTTTGTTTTCATTAAGGCTTAAATTATGTAAGTACAAATTTTTTGAAATCGACCGAAATTATCTCCATCCCCCAGTTTAGTCTCTCGCCGAAAATATTCATCCGATAGTAAAATATAAATGAACGGATAAGACTGAGCGCAGACTACAACGGCTCTATTACGTAAGGTCGGTCAAGGCCGAGTCCTCTCCGAATACTATAGCGCAGACGAAGCGTGCAACTTAAGTCGTTGTATACCTATATGTGTTACGAAGGCAACCTGTAATTTTATCTACTACTAGCGTTTACCCGCGGCGTCCGTCTAGTAAATCATTACGTCTGGCAGTCGAATTGTGATTCCGAGAATTCACTAAATTTCCAATAGTATAATTATGTTTGCCACTTTTTGCAATATTTGACCAAAAGAATATTTGACCTCCGATACATTTGACATTATTTCTTTTAAAAAAAAAACAGAAAAAGAATATCAGGAAATTTCGGTTACTAGAACAAAAACATAATGCTCATTTCAAGCTCTATGTAAAACACGATGTAGCTATATTATTCATAAAATGAAATCGAATCCAGAAATAGATTATTCGAAATAATCTGAATAATAAAAACGTAAGGTTAATACTCCAGTGTTCGACACTTTAATTCCAATAATCGAAACCTTGCTTGTCGTCTTTATTGCTACGAATTAAGATTGAAAGTGTCGGCTATCGGGGCAGCGTCGGGCACTGGGGTATTTACCTTAGATGATACATTAAATCGTACACGCTCTCTTAATTGTGGTAATGAGAGCAAAAGTATTTTAATAAAAAAAAACTGTGGACTCCTTTCTACTTGGACTTTTCAGGGTAGGTGTACATGTTACTTAAATTGTTACCTATATAATTTATGTCAACAGTAGGTAGTGCCTTCAATGTCTCTTGTGTAACTAAGCACATAACTCTGATGGTTACCCAAGTAAGTAAGGACTTATGTATGTCTACTTCAGAACAAACTTTCGCATTTTGAGACATTTGAATAGACAAACTTGCCAGTTTTAACATAATTAAGCAGCAACGTTACCTTGCCTACCATCTGACGCCTATATTATAAATTTGACCTGAAATTAAGTATACCGTGGACCCTTTTCGCTGCAAATGCCATGTTGACATTACGTACATCTACCAAACAAATAATCGTGAAATTGATTGTAAAAAGATTAATTCAGGTGCTAATAAATTAGGTTCCTACCGATACCTACTTAAAGAGATCATACCTTATATAAAAAAAAAAAGGAATAAGGACAACTTTCATATTTTTTTGTTTTCATTTTCCAAACATAGTAATCATGTGCATTTAACTATCAAGATTATTTAACTCACTCTGTGAAGTGAACGTCGTCATTTTGTGTATAGTCAAAAAAGTGTTTGAAGGCATGGTGAAGTGGGCAGTGTGATAGTTATGTTCCGTAAGATAATCAAAGAGGTCTTAATTACTGATCATTATTTATTTCGTTAACAGGGTGTTTTTACGTAGCAAACTTGCAAAGTTATTAAAGTTGTTTCCCTAATTTTCTTCAAGAACTAACATGAACTTATTAATGTGTAATAATTAAATGTGCCTATTGCAAGAACTGCTAATAGGTCTAAAAATAAAGGTACCTAATTCGTTGCCAAATTATAGAGCAGGAGTAGACCAATCGGAAAAGTTTAGTTAACGAATGAAACTTCTTGTTCTACGTATTGCATATAACGTAATATAATCTAAAGTCCATTTTGGTCCTGCTAGAAAAAACCATGCAAGTTGCGCTACACGGCGGCGTCGGATTGACCACTTCAATCTCGTTCGCTGTAATGGCTCGCAACGCAATGTACAGTCGACAAAAGCGATGCCTGCCCAGTTTTAACACAAATTTGCTTGCAGCCGTTGAAGTTCATTGGTATGGATTGGTATGGACAGACGTCTAGCCACTGCAAGCAAAATGGACATTTAAGGTGTCAAGGCGACCTTTTTGTCGATGGTACCTAATGCAACTTGCACGTTTTATCTGGCAGGTCTAAACTCGGCTTAAATCGCGTTTACTGTAGCTTAAACGCGAAGCATAGTGTGTCGTAGCTTATTAGGTAGGTTCCTTAATACGCTGTATGTCTAAATTTGCGGCTTCGGTATATAGCGTTTTAGGCAGACCTAGAAGAAATGCTTACTTGGTTTTTTACCTATACATATAGGAGGCTCATACTTTTAGCTCGTGTCACGTTGTTATTCTTCTTATTAATACTGCCTGTGATTATGTCTTTTTAATAATTGATTGGTCAAGAAGAGGAAATTCACACCGATGGATTGTCATACGTATTTGTTTGTGTGCCACCATAGCTGAACCCCGTGTTGGCGACTCTCCAGCTACAAGTTGTGGGACAATTAGTTATTTGCCACAATAATATCTAGTTTTACCTTGTGATTTTCAGTTATTAAGCCTGCAAAAGAAAGCCGTATAATTTGTATAAATAATACGTTGTTGTGCGGTAATTAATGGGTAGTCCGTGAATTGCCGGCATCGGGTACTAAGCTTGTTCAGAAAACTTCTATTACATTCTAGTTAGAGTGATTTCATAATTTGCTACAGTATTCGCTTTTTTACTTTAATAATTAGCGTATTTGCATGCTTACTCAAAAATTAATTACTTTTAAAAAATTGAAACTACAGATGTAGTGAATAATCATTGACATCGATTAAACTCGGAATCTACCACTACTGACGAATAGTCAATCAATTATCTTGTTAAATGATTAACTTTTTTGTCCATTGAAAGTTTATCTTCAATTTGACGTTTATTTTGATAATACAAAAATTACTCATTAAACAGAACAAACCAGTAAATGAGTTACTAAAAATAAAACAATAAGTAGGTTCAAAACGATCGCTGCCACTAATACGAACAGGCTCAAGTAGGCCAGGTAGGTAGAACATTGTCTAATAATGTTTCATACTAATAAACACGTCAATCCTAATTGATTGAAACTTCGAGAGTGGCCTTACATCTGTCAAATATGGACATTTACATAAAGCAGAGCCAATAATGCAGTTACCGGAAAGCCAGGACATGTTGTCCATAGCCCATACTGAATTACTGAGCCGATAGTCGATGTTGACAGAAGAACATGTGCCGAGCTTGCCACAATAGGGCTTGTTGACTTGCTTGCACAACCAGTTCGTACAGCAGGTACTTATATGGAATTGTTTGACTTATAAGGAAGTGAATTTAAAAATTGGAATCGTGGATTTATTTGTGCTTGTACCCATTTCTATTTCAGTACAGTTGACCAAGTAAGTTGCTTTACCATTTTTTTCTGACAGTTTCTACTTCAGAAGAAAAAAGTACCTACATATATAAGACAGATTGTCACTTTGGCTTGTAAGTGAATATACATAGCTTTTGACGTTTTAAGCCATACTACTGACATTGAACCTGTTGTACCTGTTGAATCTGGTGGTAAAGGATTTTACGTACATCTGTCAAATGGACTGCGTTCTTAAATTGACGATCGTTCTACTTAACGTCAGATTGAAGCTATTTGGCCATGTAAGTACTAACTGTATTAATATTGGATTGACTTATTGTTAGACTTTTAGTAATCTAGTTGATTAATTTTATAATCGTGTTAAAACTATCATAACTAGACCATTTGAGAAAAAATCGAAGATGTAATGTAATTCAAAAGCGTAATCTTTTTGTTGTACTATCTCGTTAAATACGTTCATTAAAAAGTCTTTGAAGAAATAAAATTATTTTTCTGAGATATCTATTCAGTACCTCGAAACCATCACGCCCTGAAGATATTTACGATCTTCAATTAAATTCAGGTCATAGCCGAGAACAATGTACGATGTACCTACTAAGTGGATACTGATACCAACCATTTCTGTAACAAAGCAAATTTCACCAAGTAAGAATGAATATTAATTCCCAGAAGCACTTGTGAAGTCTGTTTTTTGTGTAAAAATCGCTAAGCGTAAAAGGTTTTTTAGAAAAGGCATGGCTTTTAGAACGTGGGAGTTTTGGAATTTAACAACACCCACACCCACATACTGGAGGTAAAATGCTGGAAAACGTAAAATACATAGGCGATGCGAGGAAGTGGCCGAGATCGCTGGAGCCCCCTACTTAATTATTTCTTATTAAGAGGGCACAAGTTAGCGTTAAAATTGAAGTTACTTAAAGTGGGTGCGGATAAATTATACACGGTGATTTTTAATTGGTGATGAGGAGTAGAAAAATATTTATCTCTAGCCAAAAAGAAATTTAATAGATGGGGTCTAACGTAGTTGAGTCTCTACTTACTTTAAGTAGGATTTAAGTAGTTTTGTCAAGTGTCATCACTTTGGAGGGGAATTTGACAGGTCTCATGTCAAAGTTCGGAGATTGACTTGAACTTGACTGAACTATTTGACCTATTCTAAATAATATTTCACTAATAGAAAGCTACACTACTCCAGATAAACATACTTACTATCCTGGGAACGTGCCAAGTGCCCGTGGGGAACAGACACAGACGCGGACAGCAGCTAGTAGTCTAATAAATTATTCATCAGGTAAATTTACCATGAAATGTGATTCATAACCAGTTTATGATTACCCGCCACCACGAGCCCTCAAAGAAACGAAACGCCCACGCTCGTTTAGTTAACCCACTACCTAATCCTTTCAAATTAGATTCATTCCAGGAAACACGTTACCTAGCATTTGGACCACCCCAGATTAACAGTATCAAAGTAACATCCTACACAAGCTAACCAAATATTCCCGGGCAGCATTAGTATATTAGTTGTGGCGAATACTCCTAAGCTTTATTAATTTTATTATGAATGATAATTCCGGTGGCCTGCTGAAATGGAGTGTCTTTAATTCAATATTCATGTCTGTGTAATAAAATGGACGGACAGGTAGGTATGCTGTTTTAAGGTCGTTGTTACACATGTAGTGCGGATTTACCCGCAAGCTGTGTAGGCTGGAGCCCAGGGCGGCAAATTTAAGGGGGCGGTAAATGTGGCTCAATATTTTTTGTCTCAGAGAAATAAAAAAAACATTACTATATAGGAGGAAAGAAGTCGCGGACATTTAACAAAAACTACAATATTTTAGTATACGGAATACTCCAACATCTGTATATGAAAAATTACTAAGTGGTTAGTATTAGATCAAAACCATGAAATAAGTTTGAATTGAAAAGGAATCAACAAACCTCTGAAGCTAAAACGTGTGCTACGTGCAAGAAAGAAGGCAATAAAATTATGAATAGATTATTACTAAGAGCGCTCGAGAAACTTGAGTTTCTCGAAGCTATAGAAAATTCAGATCCAGATTAAAAAGTTTCGCGCGGATTCTGGAGGTAATGCCAGCGGACGATCGCGATAATACACACTTCCCCAACTCATCCAGTATTTATTTTATACAACGTTCTTTTACAATTTTTATGTAAATAATAAAAAGTTGACAAAGGCACTTCAGTTCAAAGTTTTCTGTTGGTCAAAGTCCAGAGTTTAATCTGATAAAGAGATACTGTTATTGTTATTTCATCGCAATTTTGCTAAATTAAATTACGGCATTAGCCGAATGTGATTTTTTTTTCTAATGAGCTTCGCGTCTTTTGCGTCGCGTTATTTACCTACGCCAGCCAGTGTGATCATGATCAAGTACGAACCTAATATAATTACTTTTTGCGATTTTGACGCAGATCAAATCAATGTCACTGTATTTTGAACTCCGTTAAGGGTGATCCTTTACCACACAAATTCTAAGGCATAGTCGACCAAGAAACTCCAAATTATGCGATCGATTACACAAACGCGATTCTTCCTATTCGTGATTCCTATACAATATGGATTCCACACAACTGCAGTTTAGCACATTCGTGATTCTACATAGCCATTATTTTAACGCAATCGGAATTCTTCCTATTCGTGATTCTACATAATATGGATTCATTTCAACTATAGTTTACTACAATCATGTTTCCAGACAGGCGTTATTTTAACGTAACAATAGCATTTCATTCAACAATTTGGTAAAAAATAATAAGAAAAAATTGTTTTATTTATTTTCTTACGAATTATAGACTTGTAGACAGTTATGGTAAAAATTTATTGATTACCTACGACTGAAAAATAGCGCCTGTGTGGAAACATGATTGTAGTAAACTGTAGTTGTGTTGAATCCATATTGTGTAGAATCACGAATAGGAAGAATCCCGATTGCGTTAAAATAATGGCTGTGTAGAATCACGAATGTGGTAAACTGCAGCTGTGTGGAATCCATATTGTATGGGAATCATGAATAGGAAGAATCACGTTTGGGTAATCGATCGCATAATTCAAAATTCCCTTGGTACTTAAAGTTCAATGTCAGTTCAACGGCTTAAAACATCAAAAGCTATTTTCACATCCAGTAAATGTGACAATCGTCCTTATTATTCATATGTGATGCACTTACTTGGACTTGGCCTACTATACATTCGTGTTATGAACGTATCTGTACAAGAAAAAGACGTCAGAATTTCAGTGTCATTTACGTAAAAATAAACATTCACGGGCCATAAACGTTAATCATTGCTGTATATAACTGACAATGATTAACGACTCTATGCACAGATCAATAAAGAGCCTTGCTCAAACAAAGCAAGCTAATTGAAAGAACGTACTAAATAAGCCTTTAGCCTTATACTTAAGATATAAAAGAGGTCACTTGTAAGTTGTTTTTGTTAAAAATGATAGTGTACGTAATGTACGTAAGAAAACTTTTGAGGCGTTTTCAAATTCGGATTATTTCTGCAGTTGAATGCACATGCAAAAGTTTTTCATGATTTTTTGGTTAACAAAATGTTATCATACATTGCTCGATGTTCACATTACAAAAGTGTATTATTGGGGTGTTATAAACATTGAGCTGAAATATTTGGGACTTATTAAAAAAAAACTTGTATATATCAGTGGAAAACGATTTCCCATTTTAACATCCTGCGTGATTTGCGCCATTTCCCTGCGACAAGACACCATTTTCTTTGGACATCATCGACCTATGTTATTTCTTTGTTAATTACAATTTATAAATACTAAAAGAGTAGGTGGTTGGGTTAGTAGTAGGAGAATTCAGTCAAACTAACCCAACCACCTATTGAAATATTGAGGATAATTTATTGAATCAGGCGTTACTTTGCGGAGGTCCATATTAATGAACTAAAACAATTACTTTGCTCACCCGCGACCTTAAAGTCGCGGGTGAGCAAAGTAATTGTTTTAGTTCGAAATATTGAGGGTTAATTTTAAATCACCTTGTATAGTTTTTCCACGCTACCTATGCGAACTTGGAGAGTAAATTAATAGTAGATTGTTCAACAAGGGACTAAAACAAGCCATAATGACACGAGATATTTAGCCACCCGAGCGATAGCGAGGGAGGCTATAATTCGAGTTGTCATTATGGTAGTTTAGTCTCGCGTTAAACACTCTACTTTTCACTTTGAATGCGAGGAAAAAAACGACGTACAAAATTACTTTTTTACAACGTACCTATGCTCAATACGAGCAATGGACATCTGTTCAAAATTCAAATAGCAAAAAAAATTCCGCTGTCTTTTCTTTTCTTTTATATTTTTTTGTAAAGTGACGCTTTAATTGCTTGCATAATTAGCCAACAGATTCTAACTTAAAAGACTATGTTAAAACTAATTGGACTATGCATGTAAGAATGATTCATTATTAGAATCGGCAAATAAATTAACCTAATTGATCTAACTAAGTTCACACACAAAATATATTGTTAACTGAAACACTTACCCGTGAATAAAGAAACGACATTTTAAGTTTATTTTCTATATGCCAATTCTTTGTTAAATTATATCTAATTATACTTTCTATTTACTATTAAATGCAACTGACATCGCATTATTTTGAAGTCACGCCATATTAACTTTCAAACGTAACTGCTCTATCTACCGTACACTCCAGCACTGCTTTGCCGACAGTGCGGATTGCTATTTTATCGACAGAGCAGGGAACTGCTTTACCGACAGCGCTTTTAAAAAAACAAATTAAAAAACACCTAAGCTAAAGGAAATCTTTCTTTACATGCAGAATAAAATGAATTCATCTTTAATATTTTATAATTAAATAGATTAATATTCGTAATTATTCATCGTGTTCACGAAATTATTATTTTTTAAATATTTTTTATTCAGTTGTCATTTTGAGGTTATTTCCACGCCCTAAAGGTTTCCACAGACCGAAGCGCAGGGTGCTACGGAGCGTCCGCAGCGCGCTTCGGTCTGTGGAAAGCTTTAAAATTGTCTATACCCAGTCAGTGAAAATGGCGATAATCCTCCATTCACAAACACCGTGATTGGCAGTTTAGGGGTTTCCATAGTCAATTAAAAAAATTTTACTTTAATCCCTTGAGATCAAAAAAGAGCTTTAGTCCCGATATGCAGAGACTAAAGTAACATTTTAAGAGCATGAGAAGTGAAAAAAATCTTATTACTTTCATGACTAGCATTTTTCTTTTTTGACTACTGTAACCGCTTTTTCCTTTTAAGGCACAAAACGGACGCGTCAAAATCACTTAATAATTAAAATTCTTAATTTAAAGGAAAGAAAAGCATTTTCATCGCACGGTTTTAATAAGGTAATTAGAGCTTGGCCGTCGTAAATAAATGTTTGAAGCCCGCACTTGAAACTACGTCAATTAAAACTAAACGGACCGCTCTCGGGAAGTTAATAGGTTGAAACTATATAAAACTTGTTTAGAAGGCTGTTGACCTCGCTTTTATAAAGTATTTGGTACTTAAAAAAAAAACAGTCGTTTATTTTGGGTACAGGAGACCGGAGATTGATTCAACGGGATCGAAGTAGTAAAAAAAATAGTATTTTCTATTTTCTTTTGCAACAACAACATCAATGACAACACTAACACGAATAGTCGAATATGTATAGCAAGAATATGTCAGATTTTTGACCGGACAAAAACGTCCTACTACTGCGTTGTACTTTCGTAGCTATTCAAGAGAATAAAAGACCAGAGGGAAAACTTACTTCATGGGATAAAAGCTTTAGAAAGTGGTTTGATTTGAGCACTAGTACAGATGCCATGGATTAATGCTGGGGTGTTCAGTCTATATTAACTTTTCGTATTCCGGGTCTGCGCCAGATTTAAGGCTATCTTCTTGTATTTTTATTTTAATAAGTAATATTTGTTACTATTTGAGACAAACGATACTCGAATGCAGTTTTCTTTGACTTCCGAGACTTTCGACTTGAATACGAGAGGTTAATGATGATTGGGATCAGATGGTTTAATAGGGATGTTTCCTAGGTAAAAAAATAATAATTCTTATTAGTCCGTATTTTACATTATCAAAAAATATTAGACACGTAATTTTTCTTTTGACAATTAAACAAAAAATGATGAAGATATGGCGCGTTGAAGTTCCGCGTGACGCCACTTGTTCCTAAAACGCTCATACAAAGTGTAGGAACAAGTGACGTCACGCGAAACTTCAACGCGCCATATCTTCGTAATTTTTTGTTTAATTGACAAAATAAAAAATACGTGTCCAATATTTTTTGATAATCTAAAAGACTGACTAGTTAGGAAAGTAGCCAATTGTTGTTTTATTTATATTTTTATTCTGCTTGTGTTTCTTTTGTTCTTGTTGATTTTGTTTCTAACGCTTTGTTTTTTTTGTACTAAGCATTATTTCACTTGATTGCATTTTTTTTGTGTGTGCATTGTGTTGTGAAAAAATAAAGTTTATCTTATCGTATCTTATCTTATCTTGTCTTATGGTTAGATCTGATAAAATTATTTTTTATTAATAGCCTATTTGACGTTTCGACGAGACGTCCTGGGTAAAAGCCTCTCCTATTTCTTTTCACCCGTTTTTACACCTCACAAAATTTTGCCCTAAATGAGTCAAACGTGCAAATCATTTCGCCATCTCCGTTTTGTCCTGCCCCTGCTCCGGTGCCCCTCGCTTGGAGCCCAAATATTAGAAATAATTATCATCATCTCAGCTTATATATACGTTCCGCCTATATATACGCACAGGCCTCCTCTCAGAATGAGAGGGCTTGAGCCGTAGTTACCACGCGGGCCCAGTGTGGATTGGGAACTCCACAAACACCATTGAATTTCTTAGCACGTGTATGCAGATTTCCTCACGATGTTTTCATTCACCGTAAAGCTCATGGTAAATTACAAATGTAATTTCGCACATAAATTCCGAAAAACTCAGAGGTGTGAGCCGGGACTTTAACCCACGACCCTCTGCTTAAGAAGCCATAGGCCAAACCACTAGGCCACAACGGTTTTGGAATTAATATGCAAGATCAATTTTAAAGCACCTTCTATAAATCTGGCATGCAGGCAAGTACTCGCTTATAGATATTCTTGTTTTGAATTCGGTGAAAAGCTTAACCTTTCTGGGGTTAAAAACACGATCAAAAGACAGTGGTTTCGCACTTTCCCCTTTTGCTTTGAACCCCTTGATCCCGGAAATGTCTGGTCACAATGTTATTAATTAGACGGGGCGAAACCTACCCTTATTCGCATGATTAATGGTAGAAACCGCAAGGACGGTGGCCGGCCTTGCAACTGGTACATTTGTCACCGGAGACGATTTAGGAGACGTTTCCGTCCTTAATCTATTCAGACGCATAACTTTGGGGTAATGTCGAAATTGCATGTTTGCTGTCTTGAAGATTGTCAAGCCTTCTTTAAGGTTGACTGAGCGAGGGGAAAACGCCTACCGTGAATGTTAGCGGAGCTATAAATAAGAGGTAATTGTAGGTGCTATGAGTCAGTGCGGTTTTTCAACCACTTCGGTGAGAAACAAGCACATCGAGGTTTGCCAGAGGGTAATGAACTCATCGCCGCTAGGATGCTGCAATACCTACTAAAAATGTCAGCTTATGAATACTTGATATGAACGACTATCAGCTTCAAAATGAATGCTCTATATTGAAAGACAAAAGTAAAGTAGGATAAATCGGTGTAGTTAATCTGTAAATGGGCCCCTACAATGAAAGTAATTTAAGTTGATATTATTTCCGTATCATGTGACCTTTATTTTTTTTTTACTTCTTTAACTTATGCTTATGACTTCCTAATATTTTGTGATGGCACCTTCTCGATAGTACTTTTTATAGCATTAAGTAGTATTTTTTTTATTTAACTGTTATTCAATTTAATTTAATTCTATAATTAATCTATTTTCTTAGTGTACTTTTAGTTTAGGATAGTTTAACATACATTATTAATTTTGAATTTCAAGAAGTACCTACTTCAAATCTCAGCTAAGAAGTTTTATATTATAATCACTAAAAAGCTGAATGAATAACTCCAAGGATAAGTAATTAAATTTTACTTGTCGATTTTAAAACTGTTTCTTGTTTTATCTTATTCCATCCTGAGGCCTTTTGCATTTGGTATAAACTCACAAACGCTTCACCTTTACAGTACCCAATTCATGCATGATGCATAGAGCTGCATGACACGTGTATGCAGAACATCTCATAATTTAAATATCAGGGGAACCTACGTCATCGCACAAAGGCATACGGTCGTGATCCAAATTCAGATATCCAAATTCTCAATATCGTATGTTGAAATTGGATTTGCAAGTTGTCTTAAAATTGTTACGAAAAAATTTAGTAGATAAGTACCTACCTATGTAGTTGGGTTAGTTTGATTGAACTCCACGTAAAGGATTTTTACCCGAAATTTTGATTAAATGTATAGCTTTGTTGCGATGAAATACTAACTGTTGCCCGCGTCTGGGTCCCGTGGGAACTATGCAATTTTCCGGGTTGAAAAGTATCCTTTATGTGAATTCCGGTTATAAAATATCTGTGTGCCAAATTTCAACAGAATCTGTCAAACCATTTTAGCATTAAAGAGTAACAAACGTCCACTCATCCATCCATCCATCCTACATAATATGTTTTTTCGGTATTTTTTTTATTATGGTTGACAAATCCCACTAATATCACTACATAGTATAAAACAAAGTCGCACTCGCTGTCTGTCTGTCCCTATGTATGCTTACACTTTAAAACTACGCAACGGATTTCGATGCGGTTTTTTTAATAGATAGAGTGATTTAAGAGGAAGGTTTATATGCATAATATAGTTGCACCCGTGCGAAGCCGGGGCGGGTGGCTAGTTATAATTATAAACGTAATAGTTTGTATGGAATATCCTCTATATATGTTTAGTGAAACTGACCCAATCAACTGTACTGAACGTAGCTTGGTAATAACTGTCTCTTTTATTAGATTACATATGTAATAGATACTAGACAGGTATAAACAAAATATCATCAATTAGGTACTTAATGTGTCACTTACCGCCGCAATTAAAGACGTCAATTAATATTTAATCACTCACTAGTAACGGGTGAAGGTAAAATGGAACGCGTTACATGCCTCTAAATACAGCGGTTTACTGGAAGGACCAAAGGAGCTGTTTTTTATTTAAGTTATTTCTAGCTTTTACAAAAGTAAGCATACCTATTAAAGTATGTTGGTGGTTTGAAAAAAGAATTGATGCAATACTCTCAAGAATACATAACTCTTGAGTCGAATATATAAAATATTAAACATTTTTCACATGTGTAAAGATAGCTTGAAACAAGATATAATTTAATCATACATATATTGTAAATTCAAGTACGATCCGTTGCCAGATAAATTATCTTAATCTTAATTTGATTTATCTTTTGTAAAACTCATTATTATAAATTTGATAAAAATGAAAACAAATAATTACAATGAATTTAAACTCCATACGAAAACCTTTGGATGTACTTTATACCTATAGATAATAAAAATCTAAGCCAAATATAGGGCCACAGCTTCAAGATAAAGCCGCGGACTGGCATGGAATCTCGTAAATCTTAATGCGCGGAATTGAAAAAAAACACATACAATTGCAAAAAATAGCTTAATTCAACCGTCGTATACAATAATCACCCAATAATTAATGCACTGAAACAATTACTTTGCTCACGATAGCTACGTTTATGTAAAAAATGCGTGTTCATGCAGTTCCTCCACCTCCACACTGTGCGAAAACACACCCAAATCACATAAACCCAACTATCACCACCACCAAACTACACTAACGCGTTTCGAACTCAACCAGAGCTCATCTTCAGAGTACCGCAACCGTTCACTGTGCTACCAAATGTTAGACTAAAAATCTCCTCCGCAAAGTAATGCCAGATTCAATAAATCACCCAATGATTCTCACCGGAAGATTATCACTACTTGAAAAAAAAATGAAAAATGTTTATTGGTTTAAACAAACAGTTTTAACAAAATAGGGTTGGGATCTCCTTTTAAGCAAATCAATACTTGTGAAATACTACTTACTTACTAAAATAGAAACTGAGAGAAAAACATTAACGTGTCTTTTGAAAAATTACTGTGAAAACACCTACTTTAAGTTTAGATTTCCAACTTCATTCAGTAAAAAGAATTAAACTGTGACACTTGCCTCCTAAATTTTCGGTACCGTGCAATAAATATGATATACTACGGCCAGCTGCGACAGCATTACACTGTTTACTTTCCCCCTAGAGCGGTCACGATGATTTATCCGCCTGTATACCTACTTTACAAAGCTAATAAAATGTTAAATTATCCCGGGACAGCCATTTAAGCCAATGTAAATAAAGATTAATTAGCTCTGAACAAAGTCTGTTTTCTCCGACATAACGGTTCAGTTGACTCAGCTATTTCTTAATCGGTTCAATTTAACACCGTTAGTTGAAGAAGCCAAAGTTGTTGGAGCGTGAAGAGGTAAATAAAGCGCGGAATATGACACTCGGTGCTACGCGCCGCTACAACTCCGCTACGCCGTAGACACTTGTATCATCCCGCTACGACCCCTTACTACGAATAACGTACTATTGCGCTTAATTAAACAATAACAGTAGTGAAACGTCAAACCTCAAGGCTTACCAAGAGTTAATTGCAAGTAAATGAACAGGTTAGAATTGACTTATACCATAAACTCCTCATTAGATAACATAGCAACGTGCTTACTACAGGTAAGCACACACGTAGTACAAAACGTCAAGATTTCAAGGCCTTGAGCTTTGACCTTGATCAAGCTTAGTATTTATCGCTCTACCGCATCGTATTCGTTACAGTTTCATCATCTTACCGTCTGAACAGCTGCCTGAAGAAATGCAACCTCAACCTTTATCACTCACATGACACAACAGATCTTTTGTTTGGTTCGTTCTCACTCGTTATTTGCAGTGATATTTGGTAGTTTGTTAAGTTTTGCTGAATAATGTTGTGTTTGTTGATTATTATTGAGTTGTCGGTCGCGTGTCGGTGGTCGGAGGCAGTGCGGCGCGACGCGGGTGCGCGCTTGGGCGAGTGGCGGCGGCGACTGAGCCGGGCAGCGGCGCGCGCCCGCGGGCCCGGTCGATATATGCGGCAGAATAAACACGGTGTGCCGTACGGGCTCGGTGTTGCCAGCCTCGCCGCCCGCGCCCCCAGTGTTGCCGATGAGGATGTTTGCGGCGGTTTGTATCTCGAGTGCCGCTTCACGCCCCCGCGCGATCCTTACGCGACGCGCTCCCAGACTCACAAATAGGCGTCGTTATGAAAATGATGCCAATGTATTTGTTTCGCTCCAGTGTAACGACTGCTTGCAGTTTTTCATCATCAAAATTAGATTTAATATGAATCTGAATTTCAAACTGCGATCTCGATACGTGGGTAGTTATGATTCGCCGGTCTCGTCGCTCGGGGCAATAGTGGAACGTATAATTTACGTGTAACCTTCGCTTATCTGTACGTTGAGACGGAACAATTTCCATAATAAAACGATCTGTAGTCAGAAAGGATCATCCTGCAATTTTGTCATCGAACTATCTTTATACCTACCATGTTATCTTTATGCATCGCGATGGTATTGGCTTTATTTATTGGATATACACCAGTGCTTTGTATGCAGTTTAACGACAACAGATATCTTTTTTTCTCCGGAAAAATTACATGTTCTTGTTAAATAAAAGGCATTGAAATCACAGTCGTTTAACAATTCGAAAGTTCAAGCTGTATTAATTTGAATTGAGTACACTACAATTCGAATAGATTCAACATTGAGTACAAAAATTAAAATAACTTAAAACTTTAAATAAATGTTGGGCCTTAACTTATTTATTAACTACTACTTTATTAAGTTTGGTCACATTATCCGACACTGCACCGAGCTTTACGTTGTCGGGAACTACGTCTGGTGACCCATTTACCTGAACGTAAAAAAGGTAACTCTTGTAAATGCACGAACTAGACTTACTTTTATCTAACAGCACCGACTTAACATTTTAATTACTCTTCAGGGTACCTCTCCACTTACTTTACGAGTAAAATATCAGCGCTTATCGTTTAGATGTGGATGTGTTCTCCCGGGGGTTGCTATGTGGATACAATATTCATATTCATGAAGCCAGATTGAGGTTATGATAAGTAAATATACCCTTATAGTCTAGGTAACTATAGCGAAATTAGGACGTAATGAGTTGATACCCTTTGCCGCCCGACAGGTTGGCATGCCTATTTTCGAGTTCTTATATATGAAAATGTCGTGGGTATTTAAACAATCCACGGATTAAACATTTCACGGTCGCATTTTCATGTCGAAACAACTGAGCAGCTACTTGGACAATAAATAATGATCTTGTCATGAGCAAATAACACATTTTACTCGTAGTGACGTGAATCTTAATTCAATGTATGTACTGACTTATTTAGTTTTACTATGAAAGGTTGTCATTGTGGCTGCAATTGTAGGGATCTTATGTTTTTGGTTGGCGACGATTTAGTCATATTTAGACAGAGCAAGAAATGTGCGAAATGCGGTACATTGCTGAGTATAGTCGATAACTTATAAAACCACTAAGTAGCTGTTTTCGCGACTCTGTTTGCTTAGAATTTGTTTATCACTATCCCGCGGAAACTGTGCAATTTTCTGAGACAACAAAAAATTATCCTATGTCCTTCCTAGGACCTCAAACTATATCGTTACCAAATTTCATCTAAATCGGTTCAGCGGTTTAAACGTTACAGACAGACAGATATACAGACAGACACACTTTCTCATTTATAATTATTATTATATTATATTACGGATAGATATGGCTGGATAACTTCCTGGCTCCGTAATGCAACACAACTCGCACGTCATTTTTCACACCGTATGAATGAGGCTTTACGTATTTGCGCACAAATCAGCGCGACATCGGATCGGTACCTCGCCGCATGACCTCTCCGACAAAATATAAGCTTCATCCATACGTAAACGCGTAATAATCGCGTTTCAGCACAAGGCTACCTGGAGATAGCATCTCGTTTACGGCAAAGCGGCAGCTGGTTGATAACTAGCGGTCAACTCGGCAATCGTCAGCGTCTGAAGTTGGACCAACGTCTCCGCGCCGACGGCGAGACGCAAGTGCGGCGTCAACCCAACGTAAGTGCGGTAACCGCAAGTCCACGTGGCGTTTGCATTCCCTAGCTTGTGTCGAAGCAAGACAATGTCGATTAAAGCCTATGCACACGGCATATTTTCACCCTACTGTCGAAGAAAAGTAATGCTTTTCAAGCGTTTGTGTGTATGTATCATTCTCATTCTTTGGCACGCTTTGCAGCCTAAACGGCTCAATGGATTTTAAAGCCTGAGGTATCATTAGATTCCTCTCAGTTGCGAAAGTGACATAGGGTGTATATTTTCCCGGAATTCCCTAGGGAACGGGAACCATACAGGCGGATTTTTATCACCTGGTATTGAAATTAACCCTTAATACCAGGTACTTCTTTACTTTTCATCAGGTGAGATAGTGGTCAATCACGGGACAGTTTTATGTAAAAAAAAAACAAAAGGTAGAGGCGATTTAGCGACCACATGCATTGATTTGGAAATAAAACCTTATTGTTTTAGGGATAAGTTACACTATCCATTGTAATTATTGAAAATACTACTAGCTTTAAAAATATCCTTTGTCAGGTATGTATTCGATAGCTGCTTTTGATAATGATAGCATTCTCCAAAAAATCTAATACCTTTAAACGAGCAATTCTTGTATATATGTATATAATCAGGATCTCGGAAACGGCTCCAACGATTTCGATGAAATTTGGTATGTGGGGGTTTTCGGGGATGAAAAACTGATCTAGCTATGTTTCATTGTCAGAAAATCGCTTTTACTCGTATTTTCCGGCTATTTTTGTTAGCATTAGAATATAAAGCTAAATTTCGCCGACTTCGAGCAGATAGATCATAATGGCACATTAGAAATCGGGTGGTCTCGGATCCAGCCGACCTCGGTTCGGTTCGATTCCACGTTTTTTTCAACATTTTTAGTTTTTTTTTTAAGTTTATTTTTCATGAGAAAATGTCAAGTTTCTTCTTTTGTGAGGAAAAGTTACTATTTTGTGAGAAAAAGTATTATAGTGAACGTGCAGTAACTATAGGCGGCAGCACTAATGCGACAGAAGAGACACTATGCGGACAGTAAAACAAACTTATCAAGGTAAAACATTCAAATTGATGGCACTCTTATGGCACCAGTTGGCAGCACCGTCTATGTGCACGTTCCCTCTTGGGAGCACAGAACAGGAAAAGCCGGTTGTCTGTAAAGTCGGTTTACGGACGATAGTTTAACGTGACTCACCCCCCCCCCCCTCCGGTGTTTTTGTCAAATATCTTGAAAACGGTGCATCCTACGGCAAAATCAATGAAATTTTCATCCCCCCTTTAATACCCCCGCGCTCTCTCCCCCACATCCCCTCCCCCCTCTCACCCCCCCACCCCTCCGGTGTTTTTGTCAAATATCTTGAAAACGGTGCATCCTACGGCAAAATCAATGAAATTTTCATCCCCCCTTTAGTACCCCCCGCGCTCTCTCCCCCGCATCCCCTCCCCCCTCTCACCCCCCCTTCCACCCCTCCGGTGTTTTTGTCAAATATCTTGAAAACGGTGCATCCTACGGCAAAATCAATGAAGTTTTCATCCCCCCTTTGAAACCCCCTGAACCCTGTTGATAATGTAACGTTTTTTAGCACAAAATTATTCCAAAAATAAATGCGAAGACGTTATTTTCAGTATTAATTTAATAACATGTTATTAGTAGCAAGTAGCGTAATTATGTCATGTTTATTTTTTAAGTAATGTATTATCTATCTGGCAGGCGAGTATCCATACTCAAAATTGAATAAGTATTCGACGTAGATACACGAAAGCTAATGTGATCACACAATCAGTCGTATTCACATCCATTTGATAAAAATTGTACCATACGCTCATTGAGATGTATGTTTATCCGGCGTTTCATAGAGCATACACTGAGGTCGGTGATAAACCAAATCTTGGTAAATACGAGTACGTCTGATTTATTACATTGAAACACGGCCGGTTGTATTCAATCCGTGCGTCTATCTATGGAATGGTTTACCTACGAGATTAATACATTACGCATGGAATAATTAATGTTAGACAGTAATAATTATCGTTGTGGTAGTAAAATACATTTAAAAAATAAGTATGTATGTATGTAAATACTTAATTGTACATAAAACACAAAAATAATACAAAAACACCAAAAAAAAAAGAGTACAAAGGTGAATTTATCCCTAAAAGGGATCTTTTCAAGCTAACCTGGATAATCCAGGTAGCAGAGGTCCTGGTTGACCTGAATGACCTTTTTACCTGCTTCCTCCTCTAAAACAAGTGCACAACAGCTACATCTGAGCGATACTTCTAGAGCTCGAAACGCATTAGCATTTTGCCAGGTCTTTATGATAGTTGGGTCAGTGTGACATTATATGTATATCGATTTGGATTTGTAAGTGATGGGGAACGGGTTATGCAAGATAACCAGAGATAGGAATTTAGGGGGCAAAATCTTATGACAGGTAGGAAATTTCTTTATCGATAAATCCACCTATCGACGATTTTTCCATATATTAGCGATCGCCCCCAGTTTTATTTGTAACTGTGTATTTTTCAAGTATAAGTTTAGAGACGATAAAGTTTACACAAAGCATATTTTAAATGATAGCTCGGTAATGAGTACCATTGCACTACAGAATAGTTATAAGAGATTTGTTTTATGATTTTGTTTTATTTTTATACTTTCCAGAAAGTTATATTTTTACAAACAAAACTTGGAGCTATCACTAGTTTATAGGAAAAGCGTTGATAGTTGAGTTTATCAACAGCGGAACTCCTTAATTGAAATTAAGTTTAGCTCCCCCCCCGTCCAAATTCTAATGTCTGATGATAACAGTCGCACAGATCCAGCTGATTTGTACGTGTGGTAACGAGCCAGCTGAAACGTTGTAGTTCACTAAAAATAAGTTTTGAAATGATGGGAAGATCGATACAGCATGTTTACGACTTGCTCTTGTAGTCTTTTAGCACGTGCTCAAATATATTTTCTGCTGGGAAATATTCTTAATTAATGTTGTAATTTATATTACAAAAATGATTACACAAAGTTACTGGCACGCAAGTTTGAAATTTCAAAATTGCCTACAGCCCACTTACAAGAATCTCAAGCGCTAATTGTTTCGAATGAATACGAAAGAAATTCAGTAAAGCATCGCTTAATTCCTCAACAATGACTCTGGAACAAGACTTTGAAGTCGGCCAACCATTGTTCATTAAATCATATTACACAGACCGACATCTTCGGCCAGCCGTTTATATTAAGCCTTCAGATTATAATCAGACGAGTAGCAAGCAAAGGTCGTTCATTTGTCCCTTGTTGTGAATGAAAGTCTTGCATTGTACCTGGATAAAAAAAAATTCGGCATCGCCTACAGTCAATGGCTGCCATGAAGTAAATCCTGACATAATATGGCACAACTATGAAGTTTCTGAATATTGACAGTATCAACCATAGGAAAATAAATACTATACATACTTGTTAGGGCTAGCGTGCATCTGGTGGCTTTTGTCAGGGTGACAAAAACGTTTATGTCACACAATGTCACACGACAAAAGTCATCCGTGCGCGCCTAGCCTTGTGTGTGACAGAATAGTAAATACAGCATTTTTTTCCTATTGATTACCTACATGGTCAATATTCAAAAACTTCACCGTTGACTATAATTGCGTTATTTCGCCGTCAATAGCCAGAACATTTTATTAATATAAAATTTATATATTATCTTGTCTAATTTGAAATGACGCGTCTACCACCGCATTTACGCACAGGATTTTTCATGCGATTGGTCGATCGCGATGTTACACACTGCTGATCACGGTTCACGGAATAGTCGCCGCTCCCAAACAGATGCAGAGTTGTAATTAATATTTGCACGCACCCATCAAAGTCAACTGATTCAGTAGAGGGGCCCTCGTTATTTTAACTTAAATAAGCTCTACCGGAATATTTTGGGTGTTTTATCATCTCTCTTTTTTACCTCGCCCACTGGAAAAGAAAGCCAATTTCCATCATTTAATTAAATACGTCACCTTATCTGTCAGCATCCCATGTCTATTTTCCATGCTAAAACACTTAAACATTTATATTTATCCTGTCTTAACACCGGTGACGGTCAAATACCTAACACAGTTAACAATTTTATTTCACACAGCCAGTAAGTATATTTGGCATCCACGATTTTATTTTAGACAACATTGTAACTTAACTTGTCGTGACATGACACAGTTATGTGATTCGTTTCTATTTTTGTTTGAGCGGCTTTTTTGTTAACTCGTTAAAATATTATGGCCAAACATTTGGCGGTTATTCCTGTCGGTTCGTGTGCCACCGTTAATGTGCTTATAATGAATGCCGTGGCAGGCGCCATCCGACTTTAGAGCCTGGGACACATGGTTAGCTTCTTTGACTAACACTACCAAAATATGGAAAGACGATTGACTTTAGCGTTATTTTACCCTTGGTGCAATGATAAAAGGTTTTTTTTTGTTTGTTAGCATTTGTTAACGCAGTCTGGGTTACTTTTTTTTTGTAATCTTGTTTTGTGTAGGCCATGAATGCGTGCTTCGCAGTTTCCAATAGCACTGCAAATGCCCTGATAAAATAGAGTCAAAATAATCCATACTAAGTAATATTATAAATGCGAAAGTGTGTCTGTCCGTATTTTCAGTGTATAAATTTGGTATAAAAATAGATTGAGTCCTGAGAAAGGACAAGAAATTATCCTTTAAGGGGGTGGAAGTTTGTATGGGGAATCAATGACCGCTGAACCGATTTATTTGATACTCTAGGAAGGACATAAAATAGTTTTTATCCCGGAAAATTGCACAGTTCCCGCGGGATAGCGATATAGGAATTCTTCGCAGACGGACTCATGGGACACGCATTCAGTGCCAAGAACCTGCTAGGCGTGTTCTGTGCTCCTTTGCAATTATCGCTACAAAGCGGGAAACCGCTGCTTCTGGTTCCGAGCGTAGCGCGTAGCAATGCTTCGACTAATATAATGCTTCGACTAATATTATGTGGTTAATCGGTGTTTAGTAACTGATCAGTCAAATAGTCGAAGCATTGCTACGCGCTACGCTCGGAACCAGAAGTTTTCCCGCTTTGTAGCGATAATTGCCAAGGAGCACAGAACACGCCTAGCAGGTTCTTGACACTGAATGGCATCAGTTACTACTGATAGTGTATTCTTCAATTTCAATTTATATCGATAAAGCTATATTTAAAAAATAGTATAGAAAGAAGGATGGGCAGATTTCTAAGAACTCTGGCCTTGGGACCAATAACGACAAGCCATATATCATTGGAAAGGTTTTTCATACCTATTCTACCACTTTTTTATGACGGGAAATCTCGAATCGCGAAAAAACAGGTATGACAAGATTAAAAACATATGAAAACGCATAAAAAAAATTATGACACAAAATCATCGACCTTCATAATCTGTAAGTAAAGCGATACATGAACATAGTATCGAAAAACTTACATAATACTTTCAACTCAAACTACTTTTATGCAGGGATAACTTTTTTCACACAAAGATTCGGGACTACCTGCCATAGTAAAAGTTTTAGAACTTAGAATAAGCTATCCAGTGACATATCGTTTGTCCTTATTGGTCAATAGGCCAATTTGCCCACCCTCCTTTTCATTATTTTAAACGTTGAGATCAAACAATTACAAACTTTACTTGAGATGAAAGCGCCTATAACATTTTCTCTATATCAGCTGATATTTATAATGGAAGCGTAAGTTGTGATGTGTGTGTCAAAACTTTATTTCGCAACGTAAGAAGTTATGGGTAGGTTAGAAGTTCGCATTTGTATCTAAAGAATCTTTCGAGCTTTTATGAATCAGAATTAATCATGCTTTGATATCATCTGGGTTAAACTTGATGTCTTATTTAGCTGTATTGTACGGAGAAGGAATCTAAGGTCACTTCTTGGGCCGAGCGTTTACTGTTGCATGAAATATTGCAAAATGAGTATTCAAGTAGCTATATACTTCTATTTTAATTAAGGTAAACGTACCAATGCTCGACACCTCAACGCCCAGTAGAAGACATCCATCTGTCACCTTTCTTACTATGATATAAGATTGAAGGTGCCATGTATTGGGTCTGTGTCGAGCACAGGGACGTTTATCTTATATATGTGAAAAATTGGATTTACTTAAAACAGTTGAGACTAGAAGGCACGTTTTTTACAATTCCCGCTTACGCATAGGAGAAAAAATGTACTTGACGGCATTCTTACATGATTATTCTCATAACTTTTCAATGTATCGAAAAATAGTAAATCCTGGTCTATATATAGATTTTTTCTAAATCGAATAGATATCAGATAACTACATTTTAGTTACACATCGGCGGAATGAGCGACACTCATGTTTTTTCGATACCTATCGTGTTTACTTACGGTAATCAACAGAGAAAACGTTCAATGTGCCGATGATCGCGCTTAGTTTTGGATGTACGTCATTAAAGATAACTTTAACGCCTAGTTTAGATGAAAAACGACAATAAACTACGACCTTTCACCTCGTTCCTCCGTTACCACAAAGTCGAACCATAGCCTTGTAGTAGCGGAGAAGCAAAAGGTCGCGCAGTTCATTGATATGGATGGACCTCCACAAAGTAACGCCTGAATCATATTATATTATCAATTATTTAGAAACTTTTTTGATAGCAAATCTAAAACATGAACCAAATCGCTTCAGTCCGCGTACAACTTTATTTCAAACGGCTGTTATAAAATTTTGGTGCGTGACATCCAGCGCTAGCTTACAGCTACTAAATGATAAGTTTAGTTTTTACCCACAACTTCGTCTATGCAGAATCCACGGTGTCAATAAAAAAGTTTATTCACACTTAGAGACACCAATTAACAAAGATACTGGGGAAACATGTTATATTAATGTGACATCTCTGAATGCTGTATGAAGTGTTAACACAATCGTTACCAGTATTACAGGTCGATTCACCAGAGCTGGCACGAATGGATCGAATGAGCGAATGAAAGTATCTACGTGTTACCTACCTATTTGAATACACTTCACACAAATGTGAAAATGACATACATCAGTCATTTTCCTACAAAAATATCATAGTAGTAACATCACTTTCGTTCAATCTATTCGTGCCAGCTCTTGTGAATCGATCTGTACTAGTAATTGAATCTTGATTTATTCATTAGCTCAGTTCAGTAGTGTCAAAATGTATGAAACTGTCAAGTTTAAGCCAGGTTTGGTTTGTTCATTGGAAATTTACCTATGTCCACTTTAGATTATGTGTTTATAATTCCCGCGAGAACTGTTTAGTTTTCTTTCAGGGGTTATTTTTTATTTCTTGATTAAGTTTTTTTACTTTGTATACGTTTATTTATTTTACTGTAAATATTTGTATCTTGTCATCTAATCTTCATAATATGATTATGTATACCCAATTTCAGGTCAATGTAACGACTGGGAGTGAGTGAAATTAGACAAAAATTTGATTCAAACCAACATACAAACAAACGTCGCAATTTAAGAAAAGCTTGTAAAAACTTATCGCTTCTCCTGCTTTTTTGGGTCATGGTCTATTTGTTTTATAATTGCATCCAAATCACGCATGATTCACCAACACAAACAAATTGACAAACTTTCAAATTTATAATATTAGTAGGATGATAGGCCGGTACAGTCGGCCAAGGTCGCAACTGCTGCCAAACAGGCCTATTACGGCTAGACACGCATCTAGGTCTTTCGTAATGATGACTGTCTAGGTCAAGCTTGTTTTCAGGGGCAATTATTGTAGGTAGTGCTCATGAAACTGCTTTCGTAGTTTTGCGTAGTCTGCTGGTGTGATAGGATTTTCATTTCTATTTTAATCTTATAAGTTCTCAAACTACTGAAACCTGATAGTAAGAAATAAGTAGATAGATTATAATGTTTGAGATTTTCGCGATTTTCACTAAAATATAATAACGGATTAGCAGTTTTGGGACTTGATCACGCAATATAATTGTATAAGTTATTTCGAAGTTTCAGTCACATAGCTACGGCAGTCAAGTGGTCACGCGTAGGTAATTTTGGTTAAATGTAGGTACAAATATTTTTATAAAAAAAACTATCGTGGCTGGCTGATGATTGGCTGACGTAAACATTTAGTAGACATTGCACACTCTAAACCAAGAACCGGACATGAATAAATTTAAAAAGCTCCGGAATACTTATTAAGGTTTCTACTTTACCATAAAGTGCAATATTCAAAATTACCAACGTGAACAGTAAATGTATATATGTATATAGAGACTATCCTGTAGACAAACAGTAAAAACAGTTTTATAGGGCTATGTGGAAACACTAATATTTGTAAAAGTCTAATAAATTATTTCGTATTTCTTAAGCAAGGATTCTTAAAAATTCCCACGTAATAAGTAAAACGTATTTTTTATTTTTTAACAGAAGAAAAATAGCGGGTTCTAGCTATTCTTTGATAACAACCGGATAATTTAAGAAGGTACACATAAACAAGAGGCTCTGTGATCTAAAGATCTTGCGACTCTGTCTTTTACGTGTTCAACCTCCATGACTCCACCATTTTGAAATTTTTTTAACGAATTAATTGACAACAAAATTCCATAGGTATTGTAGGCAAGGCTCTATACCGCTGGCCAGTGGTAAATGTTGTCCAACTGGCAGGTTAGTTTAATGTTATTATGTATAAAATTTGTAAATAATTCAAGAACTTGATTTTAAATGAAATAGAGTTGTCTGCGGTATACGAGCCAGGGCAGATTGCTCCGAACAGCCAAAGGTGCTGGACCTAAGTTTGTAACACGTAGTTATACTGATCTGAAGGAATAAACCCACGTATGAAGATATCTATCTTATTATTTATTGAAGTTTAGCATCACGCGCGTATCCCCGTACAAGTTCTACCTAAACTCGAGCTCAGTCCCACAAGACTGAAGTTGTGGGACTGAGCTCGAGTTTAGGTAGAACTTGTACGGGGATACGCGCGTGATGCTAAACTTCAATAAATAATAAGATAGATATCTTCATACGTGGGTTTATTCCTTCAGATCAGTATAACTACGTGTTACAAACTTAGGTCCAGCACCTTTGGCTGTTCGGAGCAATCTGCCCTGGCTCGTATACCGCAGACAACTCTATTTCATTTAAAATCAAGTTCTAGAATTATTTACAAATTTTATACATAATAACATTAAACTAACCTGCCAGTTGGACAACATTTACCACTGGCCAGCGGTATAGAGCCTTGCCTACATATCCTCCCTTCCTCTCAGAGGTGGGAGCCTAATCTAAGGTTCCTACCTAGCGGGATGTATACATGAAAAGTGCCACTGCTAGTGGCTAGCCACATCTTTTTCATGGAACTCTATGTTAGTATATGACCATTGTTATTAGCAATTGCCATAGAGTTCCTATAAAGGTGGGGCTTCGTTAAGCAAAACCCGAAAAAAGCTTAACGCCTTTTCCAAGTTTTGGCCTAGCTAAATATTAAGACATGCAATGTTGCCTGCGCAACATGACACATCATCCTTGCACCGAAACATCCGTGTCACATTTAATTTTTGGCCAGAATGCCACTAGACATCGGTGCTTCATGACAAGAATATCATACTGCCAACATCTGCTTTACTAGCACATGTTGCTAGTATAATTTGTCTATGCTGACAACAACTGCTTTGACAGCAATTGCTGACAACTTTATTCGGTAATTTCTATTCCCAGATAGAACATCATGCCAGTGGTAACTGACAACTCTCCATCCATTACCGGAATAGTTTGAGATGCATGCAAACTCAGGTCCCTTCGAAAGGTGCCCCTAAGCTTTCGTCCAGCTCAAAAATTACCAAAACCAATATGATCAGCTAAAATACCAAGCTGCTCATAATGATTTACCGACTATACTTTTTATTACTAACTACATAATATCCTCCTGTATTCGGCCCATTCTTCAGCGTCAGATGCTGAAGAGCTGTGGTGTTCATATTCTTGCTTCACAGGACCCAGGAGCGGAGTTGCTACTCAGCTCGGCTAGTAGTCTTGCATCTTTTCTTATTTCACAGCTATGAACTGCGGGTCTTCCATCATTTTCTTATTTCACAGCCACAAGCTGCGAGTCTTCCATCATTTTTCTTATTTCCCAGCCACAAGCTGCGAGTCTTCCATCATTTTTCTTATTTCACAGCCATGGATCCAAGTGTGGACCCCTGGGCAGCCTATCGGCGATCCCAGTTGGCTGTGTGGACTGCCGCTGCTTCAATCTATTTGAGTGGCACACAAAAAAAAACACGTATTATAATCACCAGCTGTGAACACCAATTATCTTTGGGCCTCATGAACACATGAAAATATTAAGTTCTTCACATGCTAAGATAATCTAGAACTACCAATTCTTTATATACCAAAGTTCACATCATATCTGATTATAGTTCATACTGGGAGATGTATGTTCCAATAATCTTATACTTAGTGAATTTCTATATGTAAAAAATTCCCCAAACTAAAAATAATAGTAAAAATTTATCATTGGGCAATGCTTCCATCGATGTCATCAGACATCAGTTTTGATAAGGACAGCCGGAGCCGCCATCAGTCTTCCTCAACCACTGCCTGGCTGCTGTAGACTGCTTTCTCATGTCTGCATGCGAATATTCGATCTCCCAATATGAAAAGTACATAAGAAAGAAAATATTAGTCACATATTATCATTATAGCGCACATAAGTCATATATTAACATTTTAGCGCACATAACTCATATAGTAACATTATAGCACTAATTCCCATAACTAGCGCCTACAATCTATTAATTACCTATTAACTTGTACCGAGAAACAACAACTCATCTCTAAACATATACCCTATCTGTTATCCTATTAACTTCCTATGCTAAAAAGCACTAATAAAATCATATTTCATTATTTGCTAAAAAAAAATAATTCAAAATATTTTATTAACATGATAAAATTACTGTCATTTGACGTAAGTGTCAATTTCTTTTTATTCTTAAATTCAGGGACACGACGTCTATAATGAACTTTTTTAATAGCGTCTGTCACACTATCGAGTTCACTCGACTCCTTACACTCACTTCTAAACCGATTTAGGGTTCCCCTCTGTGGAAAAATATATTTATTAGTTTTTACTAAATTATAAGTCTTGTTTACATTACGATTCACCGTATCGGTGCCAGGTTTCTTCACGATTCTACGCCTTCTCGCAAACCGTCCATCATTCGTTCTACAACTTTCTGAAGTCGCCTCTCGCTCCTTCATCATCAGAGCAGCTTTCCTTTGAAACCCTTCCGACTTCGAAAAATTTTCACACTTTTCAACCTCGCTCCGCTCAACCTCAATCTTACGCTCCGACTTTCCATCAACCTCCTTGGCCGATACAACCTTCTTGGCCATACGATTTGAGTCTGAAATAGAAAAATTATTAGCACAGAACCCTGTTGCCGTTTTAACCGAACGCACTTGACATTCCGTGGTCATGAAACCTATTTTCTCACACTCAACCTCTTTCGACCTATTTTCATTCGTTTGCACTTCTTTCTTTAAATTAGACATCGTGTCACTTATTTCTTTAATGAAATTGACACGGAATTTTCCGTTTAACGTCAAATTACCCCTATAAAAATCAATAATTGCGTTATGCGCACTTAGGAAATCTTGTCCAATGATTACGCTATCCAAATCTTCCTCTACTATCAACAAATTTATGGGACAACAGCCCCTGTCCACAAGTAAATATGTGCTAGCCGTTCCTACAGTATGAATATTGGAGCCCCCTGCCGCACGCAAAGGTGTGCCAAGTGCACGCTTATACTTCAAGCAATATTTTTCTGCAAGCGCAGCAGATATCAGTGAAACATTGGCTCCAGTATCCACCAAAGCCTTACATAGCTTGCCATTAAGTTCCGTCGGCACGAACGTGTCCATGCTCGTATAAATATTACCAATATCTGGAAACTTCTGTGAAAAAATCGTGTTGATCTGCGGAACATCCTGCTGTGCTTCAAGATTCGGCTCCTGAAAGACCGCATTTATATTTGACGCGCCACGGCTCTCCTGACGCCTCTGGACATTTGATGTTGAAGCGCTAGCCTGCGCTCCTGTGAACCACTGGCGTGGACGTAAATTGTAGCCGCCGTACGGCCTTGACGCGCCTCGCTGTGCCCCTCGCGTCCCGACGCAAGTGACTGGAGTCTCTGGAGTACCATACCGTGACTGCGGCGTACTCGGTGTGAACCCCGTGTTTGTTTCATGTGATCTAGGAATGAAATCTTTATCATTAAAAATCGGCAAGCTTATTTTTTGTGTTTTCATATTTGCTTCCGTATTAAATACATCACACAATTGCAGTATTGTTTTTCTTAATTCATCCTTGGATGCGAACAATCTAGCTGCTAAATGGGCTTGCCATTGCGAATTGATTGATTTGACGAAGTGTTTAATAAATCTGCCATCCTCCTTAATTCCTGCTTTCAACGCCAATTTCTCGAGATCATAATAAAATGACAGCAACGGCTCTTTCGGGTCTTGCTTTCTATAATAAAAGGACTGAGCATAGTCTTCTTGCGATGGAAATTGTTCTGTCAATTTCTGTATTACTGAATCATACGACTCCAACGTCGTAAAATTGGCCTTGTACCATGACAACGCGGGTCCCTCTAAATAAAGCGCGATGGCCACTCGCTTCTGTTCTGCATTCCAATTCTTGATGATCGCAATCGTTTCAAATTGGTGAATAAAATCATCCACATCTGAGTATCCTGCGAACTTTTCCGCCATCTTCCTTACAAATAACCTTTATCGGTGCACAATTTCTAAATAACACAAAATATTGCAAGCTGACTCACGGTTTTGCTTCTTAAATTGATACCTTTACCCAAACTTCTCATATAGGTACTTCACGCGCTCCGTTTATGAGTCAAAGCGCGACTTTCAACGGGGAATTGGTCATCCTTCATTTACCGCTCACGGTTTTTCTTCGCCGCCTTCTGGATGGCTAGCTAAAACATAAAAGACATCGACCGCGCCTAACCTCCACCAACTTGTGGGACTGAGCTCGAGTTTAGGTAGAACTTGTACGGGGATACGCGCGTGATGCTAAACTTCAATAAATAATAAGATAGATATCTTCATACGTGGGTTTATTCCTTCAGATCAGTATAACTACGTGTTACAAACTTAGGTCCAGCACCTTTGGCTGTTCGGAGCAATCTGCCCTGGCTCGTATACCGCAGACAACTCTATTTCATTTAAAATCAAGTTCTAGAATTATTTACAAATTTTATACATAATAACATTAAACTAACCTGCCAGTTGGACAACATTTACCACTGGCCAGCGGTATAGAGCCTTGCCTACAGTATTATTATAATCAGACATAGGAATTTAGGGGGCAAAATTTTATGACAGTTAGGGAGTTCCGTTATCGATAAACTGTTATGGGAACAGCTTCGATAGTTAAGTTTATCGATAACGGAACTCCCTACCTGTCAATAAATTTTGCACCCTAAATTCCTATGTCTGATTATAATATAGGACCATTTACAAAATTTCATGAAAGAGGAATGCGAATTGTAAAGGAGAACTATAGCAATACCTCTACCATGAGTTACACTAGTTTACAGTGACCGTACTCGCTAGCGACGGCGTAAATGATTTGTAAAGGTAACGCCACCAGAGTTGAGGCCACGCACACAACCACATCTCATGTATGCATGTCATTACATGAGATGTGGTTGTGTGCGTGGCCTCAACTCTGATGGCGTTACCTATATGGAGAGTTGTACTTCCGTAAGTGACCGCTAGAGGCGTTGTACACAATTCTCCATACAAATCATTTACGCCGTCGCTAGCGAGTACGGTCACTGTAAACTAGTGTAACTCATGGTAGAGGTACCATCGCCCCAGACGTCAGATACCCATTTTAAAAACAAATTTGCTTGCAGCCATTGATGTTTATTGCTATGGATTGTTATGGACAGATGTCTAGCCACTGCACGCAAACTGGGCCTTTAAGGTGGTTATCTGGCGCTTGGGGCGATAGTACAAGACCGTTTATGAGTCCTCTCCCGCGCGGTCCAGCGGTGGTGATGACAAAGTGGGCCGGGAGAGGTGCCGGCGGCAAGCACACGAGCCGCGCTCGCCGCCCGCCGCCCCTCTCTTTCCTGGCCCTCTTTGTCGTCGGGTATGTATTACAATACAGAAGTACGAAAGACCGAATGTATTAAAACATCGAATGGGTCAAAAGACCGACACGATTTCTTTCTGAAACCGTATGCTTCTCAGAATTTATTAAAACGGCATCATACAGAACCCATTAGGTTAGGTTAGGTTTGTTTTATAACAATCTTAAAAAACTAACGGTTTCAGAAGAAAATCGTTTCGGTCTTTTGACCCATTCGATGTTTTAATACATTCGGTCTTTCGTACATCGGTATTGTAATACATACCTTTGTCGTCATACTCCCCAGCCGCTGGACTGTGCGGACGAGGACTCATTTAAACGGTTTAGCTATAGACAGCCGGATATACAAAAGATTTTTTCCCAAGCTGAAACAGAGGCGCTTCGTGCTCACTCGGTCAATAGATTACCGATTTGACTCAAGAATGCCTTCCTAAAATTAATACTTAATTTAATCCAACACTTACCTTGAATTTCAATTTCCCTATCCGATTTGCTGTTGTGCCTTATTTACGGTCCCCTGATTATGACTACCCGTTAAATTCAAATTAATTGCGTCTAGTTCTGTCGTGAAAGGCGAAAAGGTTCTCGCGTGACCCGCGTTTATACTTAAATATTACATTTTATGAACCTAAGTATTGATTTGCTTTAAATACCAAGGGTAAACAAGGGAATAACGACGTTTTCAATAGTACTTGGTATTAAAGCTGTATCTTGGCTAATAAAGATGTTATCGTTGACATAACATCGTGAGTTGAAACTAATGGCTGTTAAAGGGTACGGAGGTTCTTCAGTACCAACTGCGTAGAAGAGGAGGTTTGAACGGAATAGGTGAAGAATAAATAAACTAAAACAATAGCAAGCAGCTGCTGAGGCTTTACTGGAGCAGCTATTATAAAATTTCGTATCTTAGAACTGTTTACGACACCCTTGCACTATCAAGCGTAAGTCCGGTATTTTAAGATACACGAGTCACGCTTAACAACTGTAAATGATAATTTTGTTACTTTTTTGATTTAAGCTTTCCTGTGGCTTGTACGGGGTTGTCACGCAAGTCATGTAACTGTTTTTTGCTGTAATGAATAATGGCTAAACGTTGCATCTTAAGTTACATCACAACGGCGCGACAGGCTTTAATTCTACCTCAGTTAGCTAAAGATACAGAACATGGGCGTGATTGAGTCTATTAGTAACTAGCTACTACTAGCTAGCTGCTGCTAGCTACTACGTAGTAATCTTTAGTTAACTACCTGAATATTTAAGGCAAAACATTAAGCATCTCGTCGAACGTTTTGCGCTAAGACATGTATCTTGAAATACAGAGCGTTGCTTGACAAGCTTTATATGGCGAGCCTATCAATCCTAACACTCTGTTATAGCTTATAACTCATGAAATAAACAAGTAATCTAATATAATATAAGAACCTCGTGTCACGGTGTTTGTTATCGAACTCCTCCGACTCCTCCGGTTTGACCGATTTTTATGATTTTTTTTTCTCTATATTTGGTAGGTCTGAAAATAGGTCGTAGGCTATTTTTATACCCCTATTCTTCGCGGACGGAGCCGCGGGCAACAGCTAGTAATATATTAATATCTAAAATACACGTAATATTTCTGAATTTTTCGCGAATCTATTCATGTTAAACAAGAATATTACTAAAAAATAATTAAAAATAACTAATTACGATTAAGAACTTTAAAATGCGTTTTCTCAAAACTATGTTTCATGAGATATAGGAGATTGGTTTGACCCTGCTTGAAAGGTCGTAGGTCAAACCACTAGGCTTCCTAAGGGTAGATCAAACTGCTAGGAAAATTAGTTAACAATTGTATTTTCATTCTCATTAGTAAAATTAGTTGATGTTTCCACGTACAGCCTAGCGTGTTGCAAATTAATGAATACTTACCAACCAACATCCAGTTCGTGGAACACTCATACATGCGCCTCATCACGGATGCATAAGTTACATGAATGCAGGACCCATCGATTGCTTCTATTTTCAGCCGCCCTTGAGCTGTCAGGCGCCTGAAATTCCTACATATTTAATCTGCACAGAGTACCGACAAAGGAGCCCCAATTCAATGGTTACAGTAGGTCACGGTTGCTCCATCGTGTACGGGCTAATTTCTGAAATATTAAACTATGACGACACCTCTTTACTGTTCAAAGTTAGTAGAAAAGACACCGATTTCACTGAACCCAATGAAACTCTGTCCATGATATCCGCATGGTTTGCTGCCAATAACTTGTTACTAAACCCTAAGAAAACAAAATGTATTAAATTTTCATTGTTAAATCCGCCTCATTCAAATTCGGTCTCAAATATTAAACTTAACGGTCAAAGTATTGAATTTGTAAAATCTACGGTATTCTTAGGAATAACACTGGACTCTAAATTGCAGTGGGGATCGCACACCACAGCAATTGCGAATAGGTTGAGCTCTGCTGCGTTTGCAGTCAGAAAGATACGGCAGCTAACCGATGTGGCGACGGCACGGTTGGTGTATTTTTCCTACTTCAATAGCATCATTTCATACGGCCTTATTTTATGGGGATCTGCTGCAGACTTGGAATCAATTTTTATTTTGCAAAAGAGGGCTATCAGAGCGATATATAACTTAAGGACACGCGATTCTTTAAGATCTTTTTTTAAAGAAATAGGTATCCTAACCCTGCCGTCGTTGTATATGTATATTTGAAATAATCATGTATGTAAGAAAAAACATATGTGATTTTCCCACTAACATCGATAAGCCAAAGGTTACTAGAAACACAGGGAAGCTTAAAGTTCCATCTTACAGACTGGCTAAAACTAAAAAGTCGTTTCTGGGAAGATGCATACGTTTTTATAATAAAATTCCGAAAACAATAACCGAACAAACTGATACAAAATTCAAATCCATTGTGAAGAAGACATTAATATCTAAGGCGTACTATAAAATTAATGACTATATCATGGACAGGGATGTTTGGAAATAATTCCGATCCGCATTGGTGATCCCTAGTCTCAAATAGCGTATCTACTGTGTTAAAAAATTTAATTGTATTAAATACTTTAGATGTATGTCATTTAATAACAATGTAGATCTGATTGAAAAAAATATACTTTGTTGAGTTTCTTGCCGGTTTCTTCTCAACAGGGTTTTTTCCGAACCGGTGGTAGATTTTTCGACGTTCATAGGAGCATCAATTTGATGCATAAATTGAATAAAGAACTTTGACTTTGACTTTATGTCTTCATTTGTTTAGTTATTGAATAACGCAGAGTTTATTCATAACTGTGATCAGGTACAGTGTACACAACTGATATGGCTTACCGATGTACCTGCGTAGAAGACGCGTTTTAGAAGCGCAGGAAATGCAATTAGCCAATCGGCATGCTCCACGCACGGCGCGTCTTTTTTCTGTGCCGCTATTGGTTAGTTGCTGCCGCCATATTAGCGCGCGTCGCGTGCCATGTTATTCAGCCGCCATACTTCCAAGTGAGTGATATAGATAATAGATGCACTGTAATTTGCACCTTGTAACTATTTAACATAAAACTGATTAAAAGTTTGAATCATATCTTTGGGTATTATCGGCTAGTTCATTCGTAGTGAGCGGCCGAAAATGCACGACGCACCATATAAAGTTTGTACTACTGTAAAGTAATAAGTTTTAAGGAAATGATAGCGTAACCTGGTACCGGACAAAAGGTCAAGTTCTACCAGTCAGAAAAAAAATAACAAAAAATTCCAAATCACTTAGTTAAGGGATGATAGAGTCAATACATATATTAGGTATAAATTTTAATGTTACTCACATAAGGCCTGTAACATCTTGACAAATGATTCAAGCAGCGTCTGTTTGAGAGAGGCAACACCGCTTGTAACTAAAAAGTAATATTAGATGTTTTCAAAAAAAAATCTATGAAATCACTGGTCACAAACATGGAGTTTTTCTTCTTTTTCCAGAAATGTTATCGTTGAGTTTTGGGATACCCTTCTATTTTAAGAAAATATTTTTTAACTTCATCTATACTAATACCTAATCCTAAGGCTAATGCTTATACTAACTTATAATAACAGACTGATACTGAAAATCATTTCACTAATAGAAAGATAGAACTAAAGTCACCGAAACGATGATGATGATGATGACAGTTACCACAGTCACATAAACTGTGTTTGGCGTATAAAGAGCAAAACATCTTAAAAAGTCTACAAACGTACCTACCTTTAAGGATGATCAAGAGTGATTTATACCTACTACATGAATTTGTATTAAAAATAAATCATTATAACAATTTTAAACCTACGCTGTGTCTAACGTTAGAGATTTTCAATAAAATCAGTGCAGCATAAAGGTGCGACCAAACCGCCGCTTAAAAAACGGTGACGTTACGGAATCCCCACAACGTAAACGTAAACGTCACAACTTTACTATGGAGAGCATGCGGTAAATTCTGACGTTTACGGAACGTCACTGCGATTCCGTAACGTTTCCGTATTTTAAGCAGCGGTATGGCCGAACCTTTACGCTGCCGCTGTCCCTTAAGGCAAAAGTTTTCAAGTTTCATGTTTAGTCTAAACCCTTTATGCATTCTAATAAGTCTAGACCTAGTTATAATGACCGGGCCACTACTTAGCTAGTCATACGAGACTTCGTAAATAACTGACCTATGACAAGGACACCCCCTTGTGGAATTATGATTACGTAAAATGAAACTAAGGTAAACTTGGGAATATTTCATAGAGTCTATTTATTTACTAAATATGTGCTTGTTAGGTGAAACAAGTCGCATTCCTAGATCAAAAGAGGATCAACTCAAAATAATGTACCATTTTAATTTAGACTTCAGTCAATTTCTGAAAGGTCTAAATTAAAGTGGTATACATATTAATTTGAGTTGACGCTCTTTTGATCTAGGTGTGCGAAGTGGTAGACAAACGATGTAGACAGTGCATGTTTAAAATAATGCTAAACATTGAAATATATATAGGTACGTCATCAGCAAATCGCTAGAAGCGAAGTAGCTAACCTATGAATGGGACGGATCGTTTATACTTGTTTCACTTATTGAATATAGCAACGGTGCGCCTCAAAACAGTGGATAAAATTGTAGGTATTACAAAGGATGCTTTATATTTTGGTGCCAATCGACCTGGCATACCTAAGTTTGATGTTTGCGTTATACAGAAGAAAAAATAGTGTATTGTGTCTTGAAATTCAACTGCCGACAGATCGTAGATAATTTCCCCCGAAATGAATCGATGATATCTAACATGCATGCATTTCAATGAGTTTAGTCATGCATTTCTATACAGGCCAGTAATTCCACGCGGACATAAGTACTCGTAGGAGAGCACAGACTAAATAGGTAATAGAACTTAGACCACATCTATATATATAAAAGAAGAAACTGACTGACTGACATATCAACGCACAGCCCAAACCACTGGGCCTAGAGATTCCAAATTTGGCATGTAGGTTCCTTATAAGGTCTAGGGGTGCACTAAGAAAGGATTTTTCAAAATTCACTCCCTAAAGGAGTGAAAAGGGGGTCCAAAGTTTGTATGGGGAAACAAGATTAGTTCGACTATTTTATTCGAAACTTCACAGAAGTACTCCTAATGGTAAAAGAGTAAACACGTGTTTCAGGTTTTTTGAGAATTCAACCCCTAAAAGGGGGGAAAGGGGTAACAAAGTCTGAAAATCAACATGGGTGTTGTTTCTATGATTTATCGGGTCGCTGGTTATGAAAACAACAACGGTTTTATAATCCGACTTGGCGGACGTAAAATACCATCTCCCTGGATGGGGTGCGATGGGGTTGAAATGTCTAAATAAACTAAATGACTGTTGATATATCAACGCACAGCCCAAAGCACTGGATCTAGAGAAATGAAATTTTGCACATAGATACCTTATACAATGTAGGCATCCACTATTTTTGGGAATTCCTACGGGAACGGGAAAAAACGGGATTTATAAATTCAATTCCGAGTGACCCTATCTCAGTAACTATAATAACTAGACTCTTCAAATTTGATACACAAGTAGGTATTATATTAGTAAAAACTTTCACTTAAAAAATTTCAGGATTTTTCAAAATTCCCACGGGATAAGGAAAAAACGGGATTTATATATTCAGTTCAACGGGATCCTATGAACTATAATTACTAGACTCTTCAAGTTTGACATAGAAGTAGATAATTATAATAGTATAAAACTGTTTTAAGGATTTTCGGAAATTCCCACGGGATAAGGAAAACACGGGATTTTTCGCTTTACTGGTCGTATAAAGCTGAAATTCAACATGTAGGTTGCTTGGGGAGTGTAGAAGAGGATTGAGAGAGGACTTTCCAAAATTCCCACGGGAACGGGAGAAAACGGGATCTTTCATTTTACTGGTCGCAGAAAGCTGAAATTCGGCATGTAGGTTGTTTGAACAGTGAAGAGGAGCATTGAGAGAGGACTTTCCAAAATTCCCACGGGAACGGGAAAAACGGGATTTTTCGTTTTACTGGTCATAGAAAGCTGAAATTTGGCAAGTGGGTTCCTTGGGGAGTGTAGGGGAGCATTAAGAAAGCATTTCCCGAAATTCTTACGGGAACGGGAAAAAACGGGATTTTGCGTTTTACTGGTTGTAGAAAGCTAAAATTTCAAAATTCATAAGTTTATACTGTGAGTAGGCCGCAAATGGCTCTTTAACCGACTTCAAAAAAAGGAGGAGGTATGTTCACCGATTTCTCGGTCAATTGTGGACCGATTATAAGGCTTGGTTGCATCTTGCTTGCATGCTTGCTGGCATGCTTGCATGCTTGCTTGCTTGCCTGTATGCTTGCTTGCTTGATATCTTGGTTCTTTGGAATACTCTTGGTACACGCGAGCGAAGCCGCGGGCAAAAGCTAGTGAACTATAATTAGTAGACTTCTCAAATTTGGCATAGAAGTAGGTAATTATAATAGTAAAAAACTGTTTTAAGGACTTTTGGAAATTCCCACGGGATAAGGAATAAACGGGATTTTTCGTTTTACTGATCGTAGAAAGCTGAAATTCGGCATGTAGATTGCTTGGGGAGCGTAGAGGAGCATTGAGAGAGGAATTTCCAAAATTCCCACGGGAACGGGAAAAAACGGGATTTATATATTCGATTCCGAGTGACCGTATCTCTGTAACTATAAAAACTAGGCTCTTCAAATTTGATACAAAAGTAGGTATTTATTATATTAGTTAAAATACTAATTTCAGGATTTTTCAAAATTCCCACGGGATAAGGAAAAAAACGGGATTTATATATTCAGTTCAACGGAATCCTATAAACTGTAATTACTAGACTCTTCAAATTTGGCATAGAAGTAGGTAATTATAATAGTAAAAAACAGTTTCAAGGATTTTCGGAAATTCCCACGGAATAAGGAAAAAACGAGATTTTTCGTTTTCTGGTCGTAGAAAGCTGAAATTCGGCATGCAGGTTGCTTGGGGAGTGTAGAGGAGCATTATGAGAGGACTTTTCAAAATTCCCACGGGAACGGGAAAAAACGGGATTTTTCGTCTTACTCGTCGTAGAAAGCTGAAATTCAGCATGAGGTTGCTTGGGGAGTGTAGAGGATCATTGAGAGAGGACTTTCCAAAATTCCGACGGGAACGGGAAAAAACGGGATTTTTCGTTTTACTGGTCGTAGAAAGCTGAAATTTGGCAAGTGGGTTCCTTGGGGAGTGTAGAAGAGCATTAAGAGAGGACTATCCAAAATTCCCAGTGGAACGGGAAAAACGGGATTTTTCGTTTTTCTGGTCGTAGAAAGCTAAAATTCGGCATGAGGTTGCTTGGGGAGTGTAGAGGAGCATTGAGTGAGGACTTTCCAAATTTCCCACTGGAACGGGAAAAAACGGGATTTTTCATTTTACTGGTCGTAGAAAGCTGAAATTTGGCAAGTAGGTAGGTTCCTTGGGGAGTGTAGAAGAGAATTAAGAGAGGACTATCCAAAATTCCCACGGGAACGGGAAAAACGGGATTTTTCGTTTTACTGGTCGTAGAAAGCTGAAATTCGGCATGAGGTTGCTTGATGAGTGCAGAGGAGCATTGAGAGAGGACTTTCCAAAATTCCCACGGGAATGGGAAAAAACGGGATTTTTCGTTTTACTGGTCGTAGAAAGCTGGAATTCGGCATGAGTTGCTTGGGGAGTGTAGAGGAGCATTGAGAGAGGACTTTCCCCGTATTAAGAAAGTATTTTCCGAAATTCTTACGGGAACGGGAAAAAACGGGATTTTGCGTTTTACTGGTTGTAAGCTAAAATTTCAAAATTCATAAGTTTATACTGTAAGTAGGCCGCAAAGGGCTCTTTAACCGACTTCAAAAAAGGAGGAGGTTATGCATTCCATTTTATGTATTTTTTTATGTAGGTATGTTCACCGATTTCTCGGTCAATTTTGGACCGATTTTAAAAATTATTTTTTTATTCGAAAGAATATAATATACTCCTGAGATGGTCCCATTGTCACGCAAGCAATCTTGCTTGCATGCTTGCTTGCTTGCCTGTATACTTGCTTGCTTGATATCTTGGTTCTTTGGAATTCCCATGGTACACGCGAGCGAAGCCGCGGGCAAAAGCTAGTACTACAATAAAATACAAGTTCTTAACTGACCGCTGCATTTGCAACTGATTTCTTTGGTGCCCTGATAAAACACTTTCATTGATAGATTATTATTATATCTACGTATACGTACGTTGGTTGTGATTGTCATATGTTGCTCTGCAAAGCGATTAGCCTTAGTAAGTCATCATCGTCATTGTCAGCCGAAAGATGTCTATTGCTGGTCACAGGCTTCCCTCAGATAACACCTAATGACTGGTTATACATATGCTGTTCGCATTTATCAAATTCTCGGGGTCTTCACCAGGTCTTCCTAGTGGAGTGCCTAACTACGCATCGTTTCCCGGTAGGCACGTATGTAGTTGCTACTCAAGAACACATTTCTTGTACAAAATGGTTCGGCCTTGCCTCAAAACGCGTTGTGAAACAAATCGCCGCATAATATGCACCGCCATGGGTGGCACCGACGGCCATCAGTTCTTCCAGCAATGTGCCCCATCACTCTTAAGTTTGCCAATCCCTCGGGCTATGTCACTTTTTTTTGTGGATCTCCTCATTCCTGATTTGATCTCGCAAAGAAACTCCTACCATAGCCTTTGAGTAACTTTGAGCCTCCTTTTAACTACAGCAACCGACCTTAGTGAGTATCCGTTTCTTGTAATGTTATACATCAATTAATCTACTTACTGTATACATACATATGTACATGTAGTAATAATAATTATCTTCATGACTTTGACGTAGGACAAGTTAAAAACCACTCGTGATATTACAGATCTTTTTAACTGATATCTCACGTTTTTACGACTAATTTAACGTGGCTACAATTTACCACTTCCAAATATCAATAGCAGAATGAAATTCTTGTAGTACTTTATACATATTCAAATTACACGAAGGTTCATAATAGCCCTACGTGTAGCGGAAAATTGCTTCCGCGGTGCAGAGTGCGGCCTCAAAACTTTCGTTGATAGGTTAGCACCGAAATTGTTTCCTTGTTCTACATTACCTTCAATATTGCCTTAATTTCTATAACTAAGCTATTGAAAGTATGCGGCAGTAATGCAGTAGTGGTACTCACTTAGAGGGCTTGATAAACATATCTACCTTTAGACCGCTTAACTTTTTTTGTTTTCAATAAGGCAGGTACCCTTCTATGTACGACTGTCATATAGGCCAAATAGTCACCCTCCATTGAGTCAAAGTAAGGTTATCTTACGGCATCATCATCATCATTTCAGCCGTAAGACGTCCATCAACAAGATAGAGCGACGACCTGGTTAATGTATGCGGGTGGCGCAGGTCTGGTCTGTTTGGCGAATCTTGGGGGAGGCCTACCAATATGTTCTGCAGTAGACGTCTTGCGATCTTACGGTATGTAATGTACAAATCTTACGGGCTTATAGAACAAAGGTATGGTTATGTCTTTTCATAGCAATTACTTAGGATAAGCGATCCCACGCTATCGTGGCAATGCAGCCGCATTATGCTGTACCTAGTCCTAAATATTACATTTTATAGAGCTGAAAAGTTCCAGCGTTGTAAATTTATTCAGCTGCTCGGGACGCTAAAAGAAACTGAATACTCAATGTCTGGGGTTCAAAGAATAAAAACCGGACAATAGCGAGCTTAACTTTTGCGCGGAAGGTTCCGTACAAAATTCTGTATCAGAAATTAGCGTGCTCAGTTTCGAGAGTAAAAGAGAAAAAGTGTGTTTGTACAGAATGTCCTCAAAATCAATGATATCCTGATACCGGGCGAGAAGTTAAGTTAGTTATACCAGGTCTAGAAAAAATAAGAAAAATCTATGTCACTAGTTAAGCAATGCCAGAATCACATAAAATATAACTCTTAGTTTTAGATATTTTGAAAAAAAAAAACTATTATCTGACCGGGTCGTTCCGGTCGTACCTGGTTCAGCAGATTGCGCTGGCCATACAGCAGAGAAATGCTGCTGGTGTAATGGGAACTTTCGAGCCAGGTACGACGTGGAGTGATGGTTTTTAGTTTTTTTTTTTTGATAATACTGTTACGTTTATTTAATTGTTATTTAATTGTTATTTGTCTATTTATCGTTTAACTAAGTAACGTGGATTTTTTCTTTTTTTTCCAGAACTGGCCACTCCCCAGTGCCAGTTTATCATTGAGTTTTGAGACAACTTGTATTGAACGTCGACTTAAGGATAGTCTTATTTGGGAGCTTCGTCTGCAAAAGCTGTAAATTTAGAAAATCAGTAAATTTATTTGCTAGAAATATTTTTTACATTACCCGTTTAATACAATCATACGAGTATAAAACATACAAAAAAATATGCAGAATAATGGGATAAGTATGCAGAGTTTAAACAAGACCAAGAAAAAACATCACAAATTGCAAAACTAAACGCAACTACTAAACTAAATGTACCTACTTAGTTATGAAGAGCTGTACAACACTATGGTTGCTAGGTTGCAATAAACGACTATGACTATGACTATTTATTTTCTGACTAGCTTTTGCCTGCGACTTCACATTAAAGAATTCGTGCATCACTATCTCGCGGTAACTGTGCAGTTTTAATCCTAGGTTTCAAACTAACTCCATAACAACTTTCGTCTGAAACGGTTCAGCGGTTTAATCGGCAAAAGGTTACAAACATACTAAACGGAAGAAACAGTTAGTTCTCTTATTTTCGCGTTTATAATAATTAATGTGGAACCCTAAAAATTGCGAAGTTGTAAGAAAACTAACGCAAGAACGCCCGGGGAATAGTCAAGTTTTCTTATTATTAAATTACAGAACATGCTCTTTTGATTTTATGGCTAATTATACATTGTGAAAAATCCTTATTTTTATTATTATTTTAATAATGAATTCCCTTATCCTTCTTTCAAATCTCAATAGCATCGAAACTACACTACATACATTTTATTTAGGTTCAATGACTGATCAGTAACATTAAATCATTTAGCATTTTTTTTCTGGAAATGTGCAGTTGCCGTAGAATAGCAAGAAATATAAGTTACTGTATTGCCACAAAAACTTAGACAATCGTTAAATCGTTCAACGCATATCAATTCATAGAAATCTGTAATTTTATTTTTGTCTGAGATGTGATTTTAGGTTTTAGTGGTAAGACCAA
The DNA here is from genome assembly GCA_947563465.1 of Archips xylosteana. NCBI lineage: Eukaryota > Metazoa > Arthropoda > Insecta > Lepidoptera > Tortricidae > Archips > Archips xylosteana. Next base: position 9,903,830 of record OX387347.1, on the reverse strand, counting down.
TACGTAAATACTGTTCTACGCGGACATAAACAGAACCTTTTTCTTCTTAATTGTTTACAATTAGATAATACTTGGCCAGTCTGTTACCTTATGATTTTATAAAATTATCCGAAACTTAATTACAATTAATGACAAATAATTCGGACTATGTTGTTTTCGAAGAAATTCAATGGTGTGGTTACCTATCATATTCTCGAAAAGCTCATTTCCGAATATTAAAATTCCGAAAACGAAACTCCTTTTTTTTCATTTTCCAAATTATTGTTTGTCAGAAATTTTATTTACCATATTTTCTTTTGCCGAATGCTTTAAAATCCATTTTTTTATTTGACAAATGATTCAAAATCCAACTTTATTAAATTCATTAGGATCATTTGCCATATTTACTCCGCAAAATCATTATCCCGCAAAGGGCAGGGGTACAAAAGGCCACCATACAATTATGTGTGAAGCGTAATATTCATTTTGTTGTTTAATATTTCCCAAATATTTTATTGAATTTGCTATGTGGGTAGAGAGGTTTTCTAGGTGGTTATAAAAAAATAACTAACACCAAAGGCTAACCTTAGATTAGCCTTTGAACCTAATCTATCCGAGTCGCTTCCGCTCCGTACCGTCTTACTCGCTCGCTTCGCTCGCTCGCTGTAAATAAGGCAATGTTGTCTTACTCTAATGTTAGGTTAGGTAGGTAATAAAAACATACTTTCGGCTTTTCGTAACATTTAGATTATGAAAAGATGGCAACTGATTAAGTTGGCAAATAGAGAAAATGGATATTGTTTTTCGGGATTTTAAATTTGTTGGCAAATAACACTGTGATTAAATGAATCTGTGGCATTGTGAAGTTGTGGAAAAACAAAACATATGGATTTCAAAAAGTCGGTGAACCGTTTTCGGATAAATGAAATTCGAGTAAAGAAGTTTCTAAACATCGATAGGTCCCGTGTTAAGTTCCCAATCTGCACTGGGTTCGCGTGGCAACTACGGTCCAACACCTCTCATTCTGAGAGGAGGCCTGTGCCCTGCGGTGGGACGCATATAGGCTGGGATGATGATGTTGTTTTGTATTTGTTTTTACTGACTAGCGTTTATTGTCAAATAAACTTATTTTAAATTAATTGTAAGACGGTACTTTATTCAGTACTTCTTAAAGAATTGTTAAAATCGCTAAACATGTCCTTAAACAAATTATAATAAAAGTGCCTATAGCAATGATTATCATTATGTAGTAGTTTTAAAATTTTAAGGATATACTTTAAACATGAAACTACCGTGAGACTCACTCATAGTGAAAATAAACGGATCACTCACGTCTCAAAACGAGTTTAACTCGACATGTTTCGGGCTAATCCGTAGCCCTTCCTCTCGGAGTCGCACGTCACGGCGGCTGCCAAACGTGCACGTGTGGCAGCCGCCGTGACGTGCGACAACATGTCGAGTTAAACTCGTTTTGAGACGTGAGTGATCCGTTTATTTTCACTTTAAGGATATAGGTGAATTTCGTATTTTACTCGTACAAAAGTGTTGTATAACATACAATCATTACATAATTAGATCTTTAAATCTCGTATCTCATTCAAAACACTCAGCAAAGCCTCGTGGCCTAATCACGGTACACAACTTTAAAAAGTCCTAATATGCAACAATTGTATCAAATTAAAACATCCCGATATTTTTCTGTGAAAAGATTTAATTTAATTGTCTTCCAAATTCCAATCTACAACTAATCAACACAAACCTCAGAGTTGATTGGTTATCAATCAGTCCCGAAGGCTGAGTATGGCGTGGCATATGAAACAACAATTAATCGAACACAATTACTCGTCTGTGTTTGAACAAAATCGTAACTGATGTCGGTACAATCCGGCGAATTTTATTTGAGCAAATCATTAGCATCGATGGAACTGTTAACGCTCTAAACTGGATGATTTATCGACGACATCCAAGTACCTACACTGTCTACTTAGTAACTAGATCGGTTATATTAAAATATTTGACGCGAATGCTATCTCGTTTGTGAATTTAAAAGCAAAACATGACTTGAATTCATTTTTAAATTGCTTATTCATGAAGCAGATATATGAAAAATTTGCTGCGGACGGACAAGTTATACCGTTCAGCACCGCCGCCTGTTGCAAATTGAAAGGATCAAGTTGAAAATCGAAATCTAAAATCCCATTCCGTTGCTGACATCGCGTCAGTCAATTGTTTCAAAAGCCATAATAAATGCGAATCCCGCTTGTATGACATGACTGCTTTCAGAGTTTTATTTCTTTGTTCGAACGATGCGCTGACTCGTGAATAATTCATAGTTGAGATCCGCACTTAAAATGGCAATCTGTCGCCGGACTGAGTTCATAAAACTCGATGCGGTTATAAGGAAACGAATAGCGTTACTCGAAACTACAATATCGTTTACGGAAATACTGTTACGATAGTTTTACGTGCACTGTACACACGCTTTTGCGTGAAATCTACATAAACAAAAAATATTTATGTGTAGGGTATGGGTACGGGCGGCAATGGCCTTGAATACCTTCCGAGCTTGGAGGAAAATATAAAATAAGGGTTTCTTATTTTTGAAGTAACGTTGAATGGGAGAAAATTCGTAGCCTGAGTCTTTGTTAAAGTAACTGTACGTTCACTGTATTTAATTAATCCAATCAAGCGTAATCTTCCTTGAACCTCCAGTGTACCTTAAGCTACAACGTCCCCCTAATTGAATTCTTACATGCACACGCGGAAGTTTCAAAAACACGTCCCGACCGATTTCCTGTCACAGTTGCTAAAAATAAACATCAAACGAAATGAGAATGTAGCTAAGCCAATGTAAGTTAGCCGTTTTCTCATGCCGTCTTGCCCTGTTGTATACAATCCTTTATAGTACAAATAGATGTCTTTGTTCACTCGCGCGACCGCGAGGCGATCTCGTTCAAAAATGGAGAGCACTCCAAGTGACCTCAATACTCGGTAAGACTTTCTTTTATCCTTCTTCTGACAGGTATCTTTATCCTGAAATGGATATCCTCGTATTTTAGAAGTAAGTCGACGTGCTCGGTACAAAATAATGAAGGCAGAGTCGAGCGGACCGAGTGGAGGGTCGTTTAGTTTTATTAACACTTTTGAGTCAAAAGACAGTGTTCTGTTACAAGGAGACAAATGGACGCCGTAAAATGAAGACCGAAGAAATGATTTAGAAGATTTCTGAGGGAGAATTTATTTCAAAGAGGAGCCATTAAAAAATCAATGAATAGTCGCAACGCAACAGAATAAAATAAATTGGCGAGGGCGATGGGACAGTGCAAAATGGCGACATTCGGTGCGGGTCCATTTAGCGTGATGGTTTTATTATGAAAATCGGTCCGCGAGGGACCAGATGGGCGGTTCGCGGCCGCCTCCGCCGGGACTACCTCGCAGATATGCCAATAATAAAGCTTATTACAAAAAGACCTCTGCAACAACTCATAAATTTTAAAGATCAGACGAATCCTATTGGAAATGAAATCTCTTTGTTCACCTTATTGCCTGTTCAAGAGCATTAAAGTTGAGTTATTTATTTCTGAAGAAAATCCCCTTTTGTAGTTATTTTGAAACGTTAATGAAAAGTTGAATGCATAATATAATGAGACTTCAACACAATTCAGCAACTGAACTGAACTTTGTCTTCATTCGTAATTGCAAATGAATTCTGTTTGAAATTATTCTATTTTGTTTGTTGTTCTGTTTCATCTCATATCAATTTTAATCTAAATAATCGCGAAATTGTTTGTTTGGCCATTTAAAGTAGGTATGTGTACATTTCCACTCGACATCACCGCTTCCCATGCCGAATGTTTTGCATAACTCAAACCTCGACTGATCAATTTCCTTTTGGAAATTGAAAGAAAGATATCAATCAATTTTACCAATTCAAATTGAACACTGTTGCAGTTACTAAAAAATACACAGATTTTTATAACTATAAATTGAAAATTTTAAAAACCCCCAACGCAATTATGTCACGACTCGTATGTTTGACATTAAGTCAATGCCCGTTATGCGTCTAAGATACCTTCCGCAGCTAACAAAAGAGCTTATAACTTTAAAACGGCTGAACCGATTTTGATGAAACATATCTAAGAACCATCGCCAAGAAACCTGTTTTCTATTAAAAAAACCGCATCCAAATCGGTGCACCCGGTTAAGAGCTATGATGCCACAGACTCAGACAGACACACATACAGACAGACACTTACACATAGCGGTCAAACTTATAACACCCCTCTTTTTGTGTCGGGGGTTAAAAATACCTATTGACGAAAACAAGTCGTGATCTTCACGTAACTCTACTGCTAAGCTCCACTAATCCTTCATTAATTTCTACTGCTAACTGTACCAATGAAACGTCCGTCAGATGCAGAAAAAATAAGATACAATAAAATTTGTAAGAACAAAATTAAAATTCCCAATATTTGAATGGTACTTGATTGCCATGAACCAAGTACCATTTCAATTTCAATTTTTTTTTATTATTAATTCGGAATGCTTTAGTTTGAGTCCCATATAAAGGTTAAAATCTAGTCACTATTTTGACGCGGTATACTTTGAAAAGTTCTCGAATGGAGACCACGGACTGGCAAGCGCACCAACGAGATAGACGGACGATTTGGTGAAGACCGCAGGTTGAGGGTGGATGTAAGTCGCTTGCTACCGTAATGATTAGGCATCAATGAGGGAGACCTATGTCCAGCAGTGGACGTCCTAAGGCTGAAATGATGATGATGACTTTAAACATCGACCAATATATGGATTACCTACCAACATTTTGTCACCCAATAAAAAAAAATTAAAAACATTTTCAGGAATAGAGAAAATTTTCCGAGTTCAAATTCGTTTCTATATAAGTACCTATATTTCGGATTTTCTATATTTAAGTATAGGTAGGTAGGTATGGGAAGTGTACAATAGAAGATTGTTCAACAAGGGAGGAAAATAACCAATATCACACGAGGTTACTTGGTAAATGAACTAAAACAATTACTTTGCTCACCCGCGACCTTACAATAGTTACGTTTATGCAAGAAATGTGTGTTCATGCAGTTCCTCCACCTCCACACTGTACGAACACACACAAATCACCTAAACACAACTATCACCACCACCAAGCTACACTGACGCGTTTCGAACTCAACCAGAGCTCATCCTCGGAGTTACCACAACCGTATGCTATGCTACCAAATGTTAAACTAACAAACCAAAACAAATGTTTTAACTTGTCACTGTAACTTCACAAGTACCCACTTTATTTTTCTTATTCTCAAACTACCCCACAAAAATTAACTTTTATTGACATATTATAAAACTACCTTGAATTTTTGTTTATTTATTTATAAGGCATATTTTATTAATACTAACTGTTCAAATTAGACCCAAGCCGCAGTAAAGGAGAAGATACTAAATTTACCTGTTCATTAATAATAGACCCCATAGTGTTGTACCTAATTATTTCCATGCATTCCAGAGCATCCAGACGCAACCCCTTGCCGCAATAATGTAACACTTCATAAGAATCTGAATCTAACAATGAATGATTTGATTCCAACAAATGTTTTGCAAAATTCGATCTATCTGGATGCTCATTCCTATATGCCGAAACATGCTCTTTAAATCTAGTATTAAAACTTCGGCCTGTCTGTCCTACGTATATCCCATTACAGTCATTACAAGTAAGCTTGTATACCCCCGATCTAGTTCCCTTATCTACCTGTTCTTTGTGGTTACATAGCCTAGAGTACAAAGAGTTGTTAGTCTTAAAGGCAACACGAGATTGCTGACTGTGTCTCTTTCTAAGGAACATTTTGATTTAGAGTTGAGTACTATTTATCAGATAGCGATCTCAAATGGTTATACAAAATCAATGGTAGATAGTTTAGTTCAAAAGAAGCAGGCACGGTTAGTAAATAGCATGCTTTACGCTGCGTTACCTTCTCAGTCTACTAACAAATATAGATCTAGCATCTCTTACGTTGGGGGTTTGTCTGATAAGATTTATGGCATTTTAAAATCAAACAATATTAATGTTGCCTTTAAGACTAACAACTCTTTGTACTCTAGGACATGACTTCTTTCTTTAAAAAATAAAAAATACTTTGATTTATTTTTCTGAAACCGGCTGAAGGGCTCTCCAACCACGGCCACAAAAAAATAAACTAACTAATTAAAAAGATATGTGACGGATAAAAATGCTAAATGCCACCTGATCTGATGGTCAAATTAAGAAATAGTTTGTCCGTCATTTAGCGCTAATCAAGACTGGTGAAACAGAAATTTTTATTCCATGTGACAAATAAGGTTATGATCAAGCTAATCCGAACTTTACAAAAAGTGGTGAAACAGCCCCTTAGTCTTATGTTTTTATAAAATGTAGAGGAGACGATAATTACTGACGATTTACCAGCTTTCGTGGGTTTACTCATTATTGCTCAGCAACCTAACTAATATTCGTCCAATACATATAGTACGGTAACACTTGTCACAAAATACCACAGTTCTCCGCCGTCACCGCGAAACTCTCAACGTCAATTTGGTGCGTCAGAACTGTGTCACTGAGTGTCTTGCGGTGTATACTATAGCGAAGGCCACGTATTCCCTTCCGTAGACTCCAGTCTATGGCATGCATTTATAATGCTCACGCATACGATAGCATTATGCTATGGGCTTGTTTAACGTATATTTGACATTTCGGAGTGTATAAATAATGCAGACGGTTGTTGAATCAAATAGCATCAGATGTCTTTCGATATCTTTATAAACCTAAGAACTCTACTCTACGAAAGGCATATCAAAAACTTTGGCCTGTGTCATATTTTATGGCACTTTGAAAGTACACATCTGATTTTAAGGATTAGGCTCAGTTTAAAATGCGTTAAATTCCATTTTAACATGCGTGATATTGTACGACTTCTGAAATTATAATAATACTATAATCCGACAAGATCGTGCGCGACCCTCCGCGGAACCCTGTCGCAGTGAGTATTTGCAGCACTTTTTAAAAACAATCTTGTTAAGGACAGCAGAGGCTCCCTGCGACAGGGTTCCGCCGAGCGCCGCGCACAAGCTTGTCAAGGTATAGCCTTCCGTCCGCAGCTTCGCCCGCGATAAAATTAATTTTCCCGTAGGACAAGGTATTTTCCCGCGGTAAAAAGTAGCCTATGTCACTCAGTGATATTGTAGCTTTCTAACGGCAAAAGAATTTTTGAAATCGGTCCAGTAGTTTCGGAGCCTATTCAATGCAAACAAACAAACAAACAAACAAACATCTCTTTATATAATACTAGCCTTCCGTCCGCAGCTTCGCCCGCGATAAATTAATTTTCCCGTAGGAAAATTTACTATCTGGCGGTAAAAAGTAGCCTATGTCACTCAGTGATAATGTAGCTTTCTAACGGCAACAGAATTTTTGAAATCGGTCCAGTAGTTTCGGAGCCTATTCAATGCAAACAAACAAACATACCTACAAACAAACAAACAAACAATCAAATCTTTCCTCTTTATAATATTAGTATAGATTAGTATTAGTATTAGTATTAGTAATAGTAATAGTAATAGTATTAGTATTAGTATTAGTATTAGTATTAGTATTAGTATTAGTATTACTATAGATTAGTATAGTTATCTACAAAGCACCTACTGCTTTACTGCTTTTGGTGATCAATAAAGAATATTTGTATTGTATTGTATGTTACCTTACCGCAAATCTAAGACAATTACTATACACGTCAGTTATAGAAAATATTATTTTAGGCATGTCTTAGACGCAGGTACTTATATTTAGGTTTTTTGTGGCAAACCTGATTATTATGTCTGGTTTTGTATCCGTGATTGAATAAGTTATTTACAAAGGGTAATTGTAATATCATCACCAAGAATCAAGGAAGCTCCGAAACATCTTCGCTAAAACGATCTAAGTATATTGCATTCATATCTATATTTAAATTTGTCTTATTTAGTAAACAAGTTTATAACCTCAAAATGCACTTCTTTTAGCTAAAATAGCTATTTTGTTTCATAAATAAAGCAACTCCAGACGGAAGTTAAGAATGGTATCCAAAATGTTCACTCTGGTAACTAGCTTTATTTACGAGAAAGTAGGTGTTTTAGCTAAAAAAGATGCATTTTGAGGTTAGAAAGTTGTTTTCTAAATAAGACAACTAAGGATGAATGCGATATACTAATGCGGGCCTTGGGCCACCGATAAAGACGGCGAACAGTTTGACAGTTCATACTGCAGTGAAAACTGTATCGTTTGCGCCGTGAATTTCCCGGTGGTAACCGAGGCGGTCAGTGATTGTCCGTTAATTGAGGGATCCGTCCCAAGCGAACTCGCGCTTAAGCAGCGCGCAGTATACAAAAGAGAGTGTTTCAACCGTCTCACTTTAATGGTCACATATTTTTCGAATTGACTTTATATACAGGGTGGCCGGAACATTGACGTCCAAAAAAAAAATTTAGGTCCCTCGTGTCGTGGGGTATCCGAATCACCCCCATGTATGTTCCGCGATTTTTGATAGTTTTCGAGTTATGAATTTTTTTCTAATTTTTCGAGAATTTTCGACCTGGCCCACTTAAAAAAAAAATTAGAAGACTTTTCAAGACTTTTTTTTTGCAACTAATTTTCTTCGAGTTGTTTTTTTATGCATAAAATAATCAGCTTCGTAACTTTTATGGAAGTATAAAAAATTTTGATGTAAAGAGAAAAATTTACGGTCGGTGAATTAGACTTACATTTTCAACTTTAAATTAAAAATCTAAACTGGTGATTAAATAGTTTCTAAATGACTTTAAAAAATGCGCTAGGCTCTCAGCGTTCATAATCAATAAAAAAAAGTAGTGCTTAACGGGCTACTTTGGCTAAAATTGGCCTTCAAAGACAGCGAGGTGGAAAATTCTTAAAAATTTTTCGTCTGACAAAAAAAATTTTTTTGGCAATTTTATCATTCTTAAGGTTAATTTGTTTGTTAACTAACCAAAATTAACTGCAGGAAAGCTAAGGTCTAAATATTTGGAGGTTATTTTTTTTAGGTTTTGCGCGATCTGTTCTTGCGGATCATGAGATGTAAAAACGTGGACGCAACTTTTTCCTGCAATAACAATGAGCCGAGATGAGCCGAGAGGATAAGAGACCGAATTATTGCTATCTTTCTCACTCTTGGTGGTGAGGGAGGGGAGCGCGCGACCGAAGCCAACGCAAAATAAGGTATGGCACCTCAGTCGTACTCACTTTGTGTTTACTGCTACTCGTGTCGCCATTTTGTTTTTACCACACTGCACTGCCTACTTGTTTGACTACTTCGCTCGTTTCTCGGACTCCGTTTTGCATTTTGATTTGGACTTTGTTTACTTGGAAGTGTAAGAGATGAGTTACACTTTAAGTGAATATGCAGAAATGACTGTATCGCGTACAGCTTCAACGACGCGGTGGGCCGCAACCTGAGCGATATCCCGATCGTCGTATTTTTACTAACCTAACCTAACCTTTTTTTTTTTGTGGTGGGAAAATGCGTTACGCATACGACCGCGCTGTGAGGAGGGCGCGGAAGTTATGTGGGACTCTCCTCCCCCGCAACCTCCTTCCCTAATAGAAAGAGGGGGGAGGCCTACCCAATGAAAACCCACCGGTTTTCCCTCTCTTGCCATTTGTGGATGCCATGGGGGAGTGAAGAGACACCATGGCAAACCTAAACTAACCTTTTTTTTTTGGTGCGGAAAATGCGCCTTATGCATTCATCTCTGTTCGTGGAAACAGAGGGTATGTGGGGCTCTCCCCAAGGGGCCTACCCACTAAAAACCACACGGATTCCCTCGTTGCCATTGTGACGCCACGGGAGCAATATGAGTCACCGCAATGCCCACTGGCCGCCCCGGGATGGGGCTCCTCTGTCGACACCATGCAATGCGGGCTTGGTACTCCCTGGCCTCCCCGCTGGTGTCGGATTGTTTAAAGAGGTTTACTCCTCGTGGCTTCCGCAGATGCCCACGTTCCCGGCAAGCCGGGTTTACGTGCCCTCACGTTAGCTCCCGCGCCCTCATGTCCTGCTCTGAAAGCAGAGCGGTACCGAGGGCACGGTCGCTTCCGCCTACTAGGCTCCCCCTCGCCTTTCCCTGTCCGCCGTGGCAGAGCAGGTACTTAGTTCGGGTTCGCCTCCGTCAAAGGTGTCCGCCCAAGTGCGAGACGCCGTCCTCAATGTGGACCCACAAAATGGGCCCGCTACCTCTACCCCCCAGTGTGTCAGCGGTAGTGGGTAGGCCCCTTGGGGAGAGCCCCACATACCCTCTGTTTCCCCGAATAGAGATGAATACATAAGGCGCATATTACGCACCAAAAAAAAAAGGTTAGGTTAGGTTTGCCGTGGTGTCTCTTTACTCCCCCATGGCATCCACAAATGGCAAGAGAGGGAAAACCGGTGGGTTTTTAGTGGGTAGGCCTCCCCCCCTCTTTCCATTAGGAAAGGAGGTTGCGGGGGAGGAGAGTCCCACATAACTTCCGCGCCGTCCCCACGGCGCGGTCGTATGCGTAACGCCACAAAAAAAAAGGTTAGGTTAGGTTAGTAAAAACACGATGATCGGGATATGGCTCAGGTTGCGGCCCATCGCGACGATGAAGCTGTGCGCGATACAGTCGCGCTGCTTCACGGGTGTTTCCTCGTGCCACTCCATAAAAATAATGCGTTTCTGCATATTCACTTAAAGTGTAACTCATCTTCCAAGTAAACAAAGTCCAAATCAAAATGCAAAACAGAGTCCGAGAAACGAGCAAAGTAGTCAAACAAGTAGGCAGCAGCGGGGTCCGGGGGCAAAGCGAGTGTGGTAAAAACAAAATGGCGACACGAATAGCAGTAAACACAAAGAGAGTACGACTGAGGTACTTCACCTTATTTTGCGTTGGCGTCGGTCGCGCGCTCCCCTCCCTCGCCACCAAGAGTGCGAAAGATAGCAATAATTCGGTCTCTTATCCTCTCGGCTCATCTCGGCTCATTGTTATTGCAGGAAAAAGTTGCGCCCACGTTTTTACATCTCATGATCCGCAAGAACGGATCGCGCAAAAACTAAAAAAAATAACCTCCAAATTAAACATTGTCTAAACGATTTTAGCTTTCCTGCAGTTAATTTTGGTTAGTTAACAAACAAAGTAACCTTAAGAATGATAAAATTGCCAAAAAACATATTTTTGTCACACAAAAAATTTTTAAGAATTTTCCACCTCGCTGTCTTTGAAGGCCAATTTTAACCAAAGTAGCCCTTAAAGCACTACTTTTTTTGTTGATTATGAACGCTGAGAGCCTAGCGCAGTTTTTGAAGTCACTTAGAAACTATTTTTAATCACCTGTTTAGATTTTTAATTTAAAGTTGAAAATGTAAGTCTTATTCACCGACCGTAAATTTTTCTCTTTACACCAAAATTTTTACAACTTCTAAAAAAGTTACGAAGCTGATTATTTCATGCATAAAAGAACAACCCGAAGAAAATTAGTTGCAAAACGTCTTCTAATATTTTTTTTTTTAAGTGGGCCAGGTCGAAAATTCTCGAAAAATTAGAAAAAAATTCATAACTCGAAAACTATTAAAAATCGCGGAACATACATGGGGGTGATTTGGATACCCCACGACACATTTTTTTTTTTGGACGTCGATGTTCCGGCCACCCTGTATAAATGAGAAAGTTTGTCAAGATATTTGAATGTTTTGATATTTGTTAGTCAATCACGTAAGAATGGCTGGAATGATTCAGATGATACTTGGCGTACAGATATACAATTATTTGGATTGAGATACTATATAATTACTTAAATCCCAGTAATACGTTCCCATGCGATATTATTTCAACTTTAAACAACGCTTCTACCACTCATAAACTCATCATCTCCACCTCGGCTTTTATTTCCGCCAGTGACAATTGAGCTATATTTTTTTTTATTATTATTTATTTAATCAAACGGTACATGCTTTTACAACAAATTCTGTTATCGCCAAACTGTTACCAGTTTGTTGGCGATGAAGCACTCAATACTATAATTGAATCATGCACCAGATACACAAAATCCAAAATGTTGTTGAGTGGGGTGCAGTTAACGTATAGATCATCCAATTAATGTCGTACTTTCCGGGTACACTTGGTCGTACATTAAACGCACCCGCAGTGTACCATGGGCATGACCCGTTTATCCTTCCCTTCCTTTTGAAGCTTGACGATCGTTTTCCCAACATCGGCGATTCGAAATTTGGTTAAACGTTAACAAAATAAATATATACAGCCGACCTTTCTTACTGCTGCATTTAGATTTACTGTGCGAGCGGCACAGAACTGTAACATTACAAGTACCGATGGACAGTAGTTTGATTAAAAGGCCCTATCCTCGGCAGGTGCCGTTAGGCATAGACGAAAGCACTCGGCCGGAACGATTTCACACTGAATGGAAATCCGTTTACCATCCGCAAGGCTATCACAGGTGGCCGCGATTAGTTTTGTAACTGCATCTCTTTCTCATTACTTCGATGTGAAAGCGATGCACTGATCTACAAATCAGAAATGGATGACTAGCGTTTTATAAAACGTTTAACAGGCGATCGTATGTGCATTGTAGCATTTGTAGCATATGAACCTATATTTATTATAGTATTCATAGTGTGTGTACATAATTTAGATTGGTATTTTGAATTGTAATGGGTTCGTTTAAGATTGCTTTTAGAACGTATTTATTGTTGGTGATTTAGGATACATAAACTAGCGATTTTAATTTTATTGCATTGCACTAGAAAGGATCTCTACTTACTTGTTATTTTTTTAGAATTAGTTGTTATTTAAAAAGGAAGGTGTAATGTGTATCCAACAATATTTTAACCGTCTTCAAAAAAAGATAAAGTTTTCAATTCGTAAATTGTTTTAAATGTATTTTCAGCAATATTCTTTATCCTCGAAGATCTGGCACGTATTAAATATTTGGTTAACTACCGTCGAAACTTTTAGTTCAGAAGTTACATAAGATTTAATTGCATTTTTATAGTTAACTAGCGGTTGCCCGCGGCTTCGCATGCAGAATTCGTTTACCGCTATTTGCGGGAACTATGCAATATTCAGGGATAAAAACTATTCTATGTCCTTCTCAAGGTCTCAGTCTATCTCCATACTAAATTTCATTGGGTTTATTTTAATGTATAGCTTTACCCGCAGGTTCGCCCGTGTTAGAAACCCTTGAAAAAAGGTAACGGTAATTTTTTTAAATGGTCGTGTCTATATTGGGTCGCATAAAATTTTAAGTCCGAATTCATAGTTTGTCAGAATCAGAATTCACAATTTCACCAAACAATTTTTACTCTGAATCCATTAATTTTTGAGAATTGTTATAAATAAAACCTAACCTAATCTATACAGTCCTACAGGATAACCATTTAAAAATTCCTGAATATTTAATGATTTCTGAGAAAAAAAGAGTTCGGCGAAGCGATAAATTCTGACGAATGATGAATTCGGACTTTAAATTTTAACCCAAGTGAGGCGCTCCCACAATGGTTGCTAGGACTAAGTACGCCATCTATGGATTACAGACGACGTTAAAACGTGATTATGAAAGTTGGGGTACTTTAACGTTCTTGGAAAGCGCCCTGTATTCTTGTTTAAAGTGAGAAAATTGTCCCACGGGAACTCACTATCGGGATATTAAGTAGGTATCCTATGCCTATGTCGCAATCCAGAACTTTCTGTACATGTACGGAAAATGTTATTTAAATTAGTTTCACCTATTATTACGTGATAGACTTACAAACATTCAAACATCCAAATATTTAAACCTCCAAACATCTTCACAAACTTTCTCATTTATAATATTAGGAATAGGATTAGAGCTAGCTTTAGCTAAATTTAACATGCTATCATTTAATTTTGTTAATCCTTATAAACACCGCACTTTAAACATGCTAGAAAATTAATTCCAACGTACTACAACGACTCGAGCCAAGTCCTTTAGTTTCTCTTAAAATATTTAAGCTTAACGCAGCTCTGGAGGGATTCCTTTCGTAAACTGAGATAAATTCAGCAAACGGAGATGACCTGTATACTCGCTTGGTGCAGTTCTAATGAATCTGTTTGTATAATGCACACCTAAGTAATCTATTTACAAAATATATCGCTCATGTAGAAGAACACTGACACACATTACAAATTATTGTCATTTCAAAACTAAACTTTATGTGAAAAGAAAATAAAATAATAATACAACTTTACATTAATTAAAACGACGCGGCAGCATTTCTAACTTAATGCCAGAATCAATCTTAGTTTAACACTTGCCTAGCAGTTTACTGACGAGTAAAATAACTAGTACTTTACACTTACTTAAAGTAGGAGGTACTTTTTGGTCTTGGGGTGTGAAATTATTGCCGTATAATCACGATGTGAAAGCAATTTGCTTGGAGTCATCTTGAAAAGAGCACTGCACCAAATAACAACTTGGTAAATGATGTGTGACTTTGGTGTATTTGGACTTAATTGAAATAATCAAAACCATTTTATTTGTCAATAGATGTCAAAAGGACCGATGCAGTCCGGAACATACTGCGCTCCAAAACTTGCATCGTGGATGTAGGCAAAGCAATCGCCAGGCTCGAAGGAAACTGGACTGACCTATTCATCTAGAAAGGTGGGCGCGGGTTACCTCTCAATGGATGCCTCAGGATGGTTATCGGCGCCGCGGTAGGCCAAGGTGGAGATGGCGGGATGGCCTAGACATGTTCTAGGGTGACTGGCCGAACATAACTGCAGACAGGACGAGTTGGAAGTCCAGCGGACAGGCTTTTTCCTAGCAGTAGAACACTAACATACGCTAATAAATATTCTATGAACGAATAATAATACTCTACGAACGAACTTTCGGTAAATCCTTTTTCATTCTAAGTACGTAGATACAATAAGCCGTGGTGGCCTAGTGGTTTGACCTATGACTTCTCAAGCAGATGGTCGTGGGTTCAAATCCCGGCTCGCACCTCTGAGTTTTTCGGAATTTATTTGCGAAATTACATTTTTTGTAATTTAACATGAGCTTTACGGTGAAGGAAAACATCGTGAGGAAACCTGCACGCCTGCGAAGAAATTCAATGGTGTGTGTGAAGTTCCCAATCCGTACTGGACCCGAATGGGAACTACGGAACGAGCCCTCTCATTCGAAGAGGAGGCCTGTGCCCTACAGTGGGACGTATATAGGCTGGGATGATGATGATGAGATACAATCAGTCATATAGAACCACTGCGAAGTACACTTTAATTATTGACTCATCAATGCTCCTCCTTTTTCACACTTCAACGTATATTTTTACAAGGAACTTGCACATATTTATACTTAGGTACCTTAATTATAATACTGATGGTTAGCGTGCCAGAGATAAGGCCAAGCATGAAACAACAGGTTGCTGATAGGCGATAATGGTGTTTTTTATTCGAAACAGGTTTTAAGTTGTCACTGGCACAGCTGTCTCTACTGAAGCGGGTGTTTTCACCACCCTTCGGATATGACCTGATAAGCCCCTTTCATGTACCTTTTTAGGGTTCCGTTGTCAACTAGGAACCCTTATAGTTTCGCCATGTCTGTCCGTCTGTCTGTCTGTCTGTCTGTCTGTCCGCGGCTATGCTCAGAGACTGTTAGTACTAGAAAGCTGTAATTTGGCATGAATATATATATTAGTCACGCCGACAAAGTGATTATATAAACAAAACTAAAAAAATTTTTTTTAAGGTACCTCCCATAGACGTGAAGTGGGGGTGATTTTTTTTTTCTCGATTAACCCTAGAGTGTGAGGTATCATTGGATAGGTATTTGAAAATAAATACAGGTTTGCTAAAACCATTTTTTGATAAAGTGAATATTTTCGGAGATATTTACTCCGAAAGTTCAAAATAATATGTCCCTCCCCTCTAACTTTTGAACAGCAAGTCTAAAAAATATGAAAAAAATCACGTAAGTTAAACTTAATAAAAACTTTCTAGAAAAATTATTTTGAACTTAATCAGTTGAGCAGTTTTTAAGTTTATGTAAAAAAATATTTCTAAATTAAGATTGTAATTTAACCGCCATTGCATTTTTTTTTCTTTAAGTACATATAAGATACTTCCAACAAGATGGAGCGACGACCTGGTGAAGGTAGCGGGAACGCATTGGATGCGGATGGCACAGGGCCGATCTGTTTGGCGAGCCTTGGGGGAGGACTATGTTCAGCAGTGGACGTCTTTCGGCTGAAATGATGATGATGATGACATATAAGATCACGCTAACAGTATCTTCCTTCAAATAAAAAAAGTAAAATTGAAATCGGTTCATATAATAAAGAATTACATTTGAAAAACCATCAATATACATACTAGTTCTAGTAGACTAGTTACCCGATTCGCCGATAGATGGCGCTGTACCGCCGACGTTGAAATTCTGCGCGCGGTGGGAGTTGGGACCAGAACAACCACATTAATAAAGTATGCAAAGATTTTTTCGTACCTGCTACGGAACCCTATCTTGGGCGTGTCCGACACGCTCTTGGCCGGTTTTTTTATTCTTTTTTTTTATAGGCTTGCGTTTGACCACAATCACGACTGATACAAAAGCGAAGATGAGGCCTACGTTAGAGCACGCTTGCCAAGTAAATGCTCATTCACCCTAGACTTGAATTTAGGGGAATAAACAGAAAGAAGGCAATTGAGCACGGTTGTTGCGCGCGTCCCCAAGCAGTGCAACCCATATTATTTACAACGAATACAGGGCACTGTAACCGGTACGCGCGCGCTGCATAACTTCTCAGACCCTTCCTCCAGAATGGCTTCTATAGGAAACAGGCTGGAACACAACGAGAGACGCTTGGCGGCCTAGCTCAACCTATAGGGCGGTGACCAGCCACGGCCGAAGCCTACCACCGGCGGAGTTGTATCGCTCGTTTAGCACCACCCAGGGGTCACGTGTAGGGTTTCGAGAGTAAACCTACGGACGTGAGCGATTTCAATCCCCAGAACTATATTACTATTACTTAGTAATAGCTTGCTAGCTTGTTGTAACAAGAAGAACGTTTGTCAGAAAATGATTTTCCTACCGCGTTAAATTGTGACAATAAACTGTGAATTAAAACACCATTAAGGCTATTTTCACTTACAAGTTATTGTGACAATCCAGCTTTATGGTTTTTCTTCTCATGCTGGAACTGTCATAGAAAATGGTAAAGCACTTACTTGGTTGACTATACTAGGTTCGAAGTTCCCGCTTACATACGTCGTCATATCAATCTATGTTACTTACTACATACTTACACTGTTTTACCAGCACGCCACCTTTGCCCTTCAGCAATATTCCCTTAGTGTTTGAATATTAAATTTTATGACCAAGCGAGAAATTCCAAGTGGGTGCGAAGTGCTCCGATTGACTTTTGTTGGCTCGTGTGGGCGTTAAAATTTGTAGACGGATATTAAAATTGACAAAGGAAATACAAAGCGACATTGTCAACTACACAAACTGTAAAATGGAGTGTTAAAGTTTCCATTTAAATTATGAAAACTGCTTAGCATTGCAAATGCAAAAGGCGTCAGAAAATAAGGCATTAATAGTAACGGCGAGATTCTGGTCACGTAGGTACACGTACATTTTCCTATTAAAAATTATGGTGTCGCGTGTGGAATACTAATTCAGTAAATTCACTTAAAGTGTGTTCAACTATTAGAACGATATACGAATGGCTTCATTAAAATGTGATGGCAAACGTAAGTAGCATGTAATGCCACGTTAACACCACATGTTTCGAGTTTTAGTGCTTCCATTATTCGGTACTTAGTGGTTAGACTTTAGGACCACTTAATCACGATTACTTCTCAAGACTCGAACACTTCCAAATGATTACAAAATAACGAGACTAGTTTGTTTAAAAGCGCTTTTGATACTTAAGATAATTTAATTACCAGCATAATAGTAAGTACTATTTTAGTACCAGCACCAGCAACTCAAAAAGTGGGACAGCTAAACAAGAATATAGAGCCAAAAAATATATACATATAGGCCCTGATGCGCGCCCTGTTTCGTATCAATGAGTTTTTTTTTTGAGATACTGGGTATATATAAATTTTTGGACTAGTTAACAAAAGCAGTTAACAAAAGTTAGTCAGCACAATTTTGCGATATATTTGAATATCACTTTCACAGAAGTGATTTTAAAAATCGGCTTCCTGGGCAGCATAAAAGAGACACCCAACAGTTAAATTATTAATGAGATCGGTACCTATCACAGGTTTATAAGAACATCTTAAACGCAAAGAAACAACGCACCATCAATCAACACTTCTTAAAAAAACACAACTTTGGCGAATCTCAAGTGAGAGTTTATCCCAGGATCAGAACATCAGACGTCATAATCTGGAGTCACGCAGATTTATACCGGGAATAATTCATGCATGACGAAAAAACCACATAACGTTTTGTCTACAACAAAGTGTTTCATTTGTCTTCTGAACACCGAGTTAAGTACGGTACGCAAAAAAAAGTTTACGCATTCATGATTTTGTTATACGTTCGGGAACAGGTGAAGCCGCGATCATGTGCCAAGAGTGTGTATAAACATGATTTAAAATGACTTACATACTAAACGGTAGGTAGTATATTTTTATTGATATTAAAGAACTCATCGGAACTAGAAGTGGCAGTGAGCAGAGCACATCAGTCGTAGATCTGATCGCCGATGGGGCCAAAAGGTTTTCAAATAGAGTCAACGGACCGGTAGACGCAGTGCAGGTAGTCCTTCATGAAGATGGAGCGACGACCTGGTTAAGGTTGCCGGAACGCGTTGGATGGAGATTGCGCAGAACTGGTATGTTTGGGAACAACAGTGGGTGTTGGGATTTAACAGAGGAGGTGTTTCGGTTGAAACGATGATGATGATGCATGACGATCATGGTCGCTTCGATATACCAATTTAACCATGTTTCTATTTTTAATCCATCAATAAGTACTATCGACGATCATTCCAGGTTTGACGTCGAAGGAAGTCCTATTAGTTACTCAACTATATTCTCTAATTTTATTCATTCAATTCGCAATTTAATTATTTCTTCAATTTAGACGTTATTCCATTGCAATGTAAGCCCAGTTTCTTTACGTTTGATTTTACGTTTTTTTGCATTGGGTTTTTTGTGCTTAAATATTTTTACCTAGCGGTTGTTTGGTAGCTGATGAAATCTACAATAGTATTTTTTCTAAATACTTATAAAATTATCTTACAAGATTAGGACAGTTATCACTACTTACCTAGGTACCCACTTACGTTTATCTGCACACCGTACCTGAGCGAGCTTAAGTCATAAACTTTGATCCCACGCGCGGGCGCCGGGCAGCACGTCTGCGAGATAAGTGAGCCCTTCCCTAGACTTATTGCCTACATTTGCCAAATAATCACCAGGCCGCACCATCCAACAGACATTGCCCAGTTTATGCCACGCGTTTTGCTCTAGGCATGTCACTTATTAATACTCGTCCGCGCGCGACTTTAAATGGCATTCATTTCAGCCGAATGACTTCCACTTCAGAACATAGGCCTCCCCCAAGGCTCGCCAAACAGATCGGCCCTGCGCCATCCGTATCCAATGCGTTCCCGCTACCTTCACCAAGTCGTCGCTCCATCTTGTTGGAGGCCTACCTACACTGCGTCTTCTGGTCCGCGGACGCCACTCGACTCTAGAACCTTTCGGCCCCATCGGCCGTCAGTTCTACGAGCGATGTGCCCTGCCCACTGCCACTTAAGTGGGCATTTCTATTTTTCGTTGTACCCAATTAAAAAATTGTTAACAAGGAGTTAAAATTAGTCCGTTTGGTTACGCACTTATTCAAGCCTTGACAATAAAAAAAAGTACAAATCGGACAAGTTTAACAATGTGTAACAAGAAGTGGTCAAGTGTACCATTCGGTCCGGTTTGTTAAGTTTTTTT
The DNA here is from genome assembly GCA_947563465.1 of Archips xylosteana. NCBI lineage: Eukaryota > Metazoa > Arthropoda > Insecta > Lepidoptera > Tortricidae > Archips > Archips xylosteana. Next base: position 9,883,858 of record OX387347.1, on the reverse strand, counting down.
TTATTGTAAAGACTTGAAAAAGTGCGTAACTAAACGGACTAATTTTAACTCCCTGTTAACAATTTCTTAAGGTGGAACGGCACGCTCTAGGCGCGAAATTCAAAATTTTTACCGGTTTTAATTTATTTTGGGTAAACGGTATTGGGTACAACGAAAAATAGAAATGCCCAGGTCTAGCGATTCTTCGAGCTATGTCCGTGACTTTAGTTCTTGCGCGGATCTCATCATTTCTAATGCGACCCCGCAGAGAAACTCCAATGGCATTCATCAGCATCATCATCATCAGCCTATGTTCGTCCACTGCTGGACATAGGCCTCTCCCATGGCACGCCACAGAGCACGATCCTCGGCCACTCTCATCCAGGTCTTGCCAGCCGCCTTGCGAAGATCATCGCTCCACCGAGTCTGAGGACGTCCAATGGCATTATTAAGTATTAATTAAATCATCTGAACTGGCAGAGGCAGTGGGCAGGGCACGTTGCTCGTAGTGGCGACCGCGAACCGATAGAATTGGCATTAGAAGGCCCCGATGGATCGACGAACGGCAGGCTAAATTGTCTAACTCCCTCGCAATCGCCATCACGTTCATTTTGAAAGTTCTGACAATTGGTATCAGATACAGCCAGCCGTCACAGCCATACAAAAAGTGTCATTTCAAACCGATGCAAAGTGCCAAAAAGTTACACCAACTGCTGGTAAAACTCGGTGGAACCACTTGGATGCCGGGCAGCGTAGGACCGATCGCAGTGAAACTCTTTGGGGGATGCTTTTGCCCAGCAGTGGAGGTCTTTTGACCGATAAGATGATGATGATGACATAACCCGAACTAGTATTCGAATGCTACTACACCATTGCAAGCTACAGCACAGCTTTTCACCCAGAGAATACATCATCGGCATGGTAATTATCCCTCGTGTTCCTTGATTGAGTCATGTTCTATCTGGCTCATCAAGTTTCGTGTATCTCTGATTGGTAACATAAAATAATTTATTTTTACCATAGGTATATATACCTACTTGACGTTTCACATGTCCTGCTGTTACTAAAGAGGATAGTTATCTTTATAGGGTTCCGTACCTCAAAAAAAAGGAACCCTTATAGGATCACTTTGTTATCCGTCCGTCCATCGTCTGTCTGTCAAGACCCTTTATCTTGGGATCGCGTAAAGGTATCGAGAAAGCTGAGAAAAAATCAAACTTCTAATAAGTTAACGTAAAATAAGATAGGGCCGTTTATGCCGCAAAACACGTACATATATATTGACACTCTCAAGGGAATAAAAATTTATAGGGTATTTTCTGTTGACCTCTAGAACTATGAAATTTGTCATATCTAATACCGTCTTTTACTACAAGTAGGTATAGGGAACAATCTGAAAACTCTACAATTTTAATTTTGAAAGGGGATTCCGACTTACCAAAATAAAATGATCCCACGCGTACATTTTACTTAATACTTAATAGGGTTCTGCTATCATTGGATATTATTAATATAAACGGCTGTTTGCGGTGTATATTTTGATATAACTACAAATTTGTACGGAAATATTCGCTGGTTACTTTAAAATGCTTTCAAAGCTAGCACATTCACTTGAGTACTTATATTATATGTGCAATGCACTCACGACACGCCTTTGCTGCAACTTAGCTTTCAAGCAGTCACATCTTAGAAGTTTCCTTCCACTTAACGACTATCGGCTACACTACCTAAGTTATAAGAGCGCTCAAACATGCAATATGCGACAGCAGTCCGCTCCAAAATTAACAGCAAAATCTATTAAATCCCCAGCTTAGAATTCGGAATACACAAACACTACGAATTTAACTTGTATAACAAGATAGCTTTACTTGCCACTGTTATTGTATTACTCGAAACGAGTTTCACTGAAATTCTTGAATTCGTAAATGTTGTTTCTTATTTCCATTTAAATTACATCAACATTGTTATGTCTTTGCTTTAACGAAGAACATTTCTTACTTCTTATTTAATTAAAAAGCTACCTCGCCGGGAAAGATATTTAGTTACTTTATCATGAATTGCTCCCTATAATTTCTTACTTTATGGTTTGGGCAAGTGTTCACTAGTTTCAATCAATGATCTACCAATATCTTAACTATCTAGGTAAATATAGACATTTTTAGGTATGCTGGTCCCAACTACGAGAGCTGACGATATTTTGGTATACGTAACTTTGAAGTCTAACATTGTTTCTTAGAAAGAAGTAAACAATACTCTCAATTTCAAGCTTTGCTTAGTTTGGGACTAGGTCGATTTGTGTAAGATTATCCCCTTATATTTATTTATTTAAATTCTAAAGTCTAATTAAAGGTTGCCAACCTATGTACCCGGGAACTCAACACGCGCGTTCCTAAAGCCTTTTCAAACAAATAAATGTATTGTGCCAACAAGTAAATTTATATACAAACTGCCTCACTGTTCCTGAACACACTGAATTATAATTGTTGAGTCTAAGGCAGCGCCTCACGTACGCCAAGTAGTTAGTTCACGATAAACTCTACCCAAACTTCTATTGAACTAAGTTCTTTGCTTAGTTAACCTCAATTTAACAATTGTTTGCCGTCTTTGTTAGAAGCATTTTGTTGGATAATTAGTTTTTTAACGAAATATTTCTAGATAAAGATGTGACCAAGGTTGAAAAAAAACATAATGAAGTTTGGGTAAGTACCTAGTAGGCAGAGAGATCTTCTGTCGTTGGTAGAGGTATTGGGTTCAAACATCGTTCACATCTCAACAGTGCGCGTTTGGCAGCAGCCGCCGTGGCGTGTGCTCCAAAATGAAGGGCTACGGATAAGTCCGAAACTTGTCCAGCTAAACTCGATCTTAGACGTGAGTTATCCGTATTTTTAGGGTTCCGTACCTCAAAAGGAAAAAATGGAACCCTTATAGGATCACTTTGTTGTCCGTCCGTCCGCGCGTCCGTCTGTCAAGACCCTTTTTCTCAGAAACACGTGGAGGTATCAAGCTGAAATTTATATCAAATACTCAAATCTACTGTCCCTTAGAGCAGTGAAAAAATCAAACTTCTAAGTCAACGCAATCAAAAGATACAACCATTTATGCCTCAAATTTTCGACACTCGCAAGGGAATCAAAACCGACAGGGTACTTCCCGTGAACTCAGAACCTTGAAATTTGGTACGAAGCAAGGTCTTATAGCACAGATAAATACAATCTTCTAGTACAGGTCGATTCACAAGAGCTTGGCACGAGTGCATTGAACGAAAGTAATGTCACTTTGACAGTTTTGTAGGGAAATGACTGATGCATATCATTATCATATTTGTGTGAAGTGTATTCAAATAGGTAACACATAGATAAATTTCATTCGCTCATTCAATCCATTCGTGCCAGCTATTTGAATTAACCTGTAGGTACCTGTAGGTAAATTCAATCTACCAAATCTACGATCTGTCGATATAAAATCTGCGATCTAAATCTAAATCTGTTCTAGCCACAATCAAACGAGTTGGAGAATTCATTTAAAGTTTTTTTGAATAAAATATTTTTTTTAGATACACGTTCTTAGGTGTTTAAATTGCAAACGGGTATGATAGAGGACGGTCCTTCACTAAAATTTCATTTAATACCTACTTCTTACAACGTATTTTTAAATGATCGTTGTAAAAATCATCAAATAAAATACAAATAGGTACCTACTGAGATACCTACTACAAACAAACATCACCAAAAACATTAATAACAAAAATTGACAACTGAAAAGATTTCCCAGGGGAGCAAATGGAATTGTTAACATATTTAATTTAATTACAAAAGGATAGATGGCGGTGTAGCGCGAGGGTGAATAAAGAAAGTTGTCCATTTATTCCGGACACGTGCGTTTGCAGTTTGTAGTTGGGTCTGTTTGAACACGGTGGCGAGATGTTGAAACAACAGAGCAGTCAGTGGGAAATGTAACCGCTGGAAATTAAACACGACTTACATTAAAGGCCGGCGCCTTTGATCAATTATAACTGTAGATCCACAGTCGCGCGCCCGAAAATGTCCGAGCCAAATGAGCGCCACTTTGATAAAAGTGGCCTTCTTTTTTCTCAGTACGTTGCGTGTAATTGTCAAGTTTAGCTGTCAAGGGTCAACCGAAATTCGACTGTAATGAAGTAAAGACTAGGTTCAAATTTCTGTGTATGTGATGATTTTAATTGTTATGCAAACAAATAAAAAAGCTCGGACATTCTTTGAAGGGGATTTTGTTCGGCAATGTGTATCTTCAGTTATAATTGATCAAAGGCCGGCACAGACCAGATGAGTGTGCGTGTCACGTCACGTACACGCACCAGCTGTAATAAATAAAACTGTAAGAAAGATGGCGCACTAGATGTGTGTACATGGTGTGCCATCTTTCTTACAGATTCATTCATTACAACTAATACGTGACACGCACATGCTGGTTTGCGCCGGCCTTAATTATTATGTGTTTTGTTGCTCAGCGTTTCTTTTTAATAGATACAATTTTAAGTACCTACGCTAAAAAAGTTAGCTAGGTAAGTATTTCAAATAAGTAAAAGTAGCCATCAAGTAGGCTGGACGTGATTGTGGTCTAACGAATATCTATTTTGTATAAAAGTTCCAAAAGTATTATAAATAAGTAAATGTAGCCTTCTAGTAGCCCATTTGGCCGGATTGGGCGTGATTGTTGTCTAAAGAATATCTATTATGCATAAAAGTCCCAAAAGTATTTTAATTTTAAAGTATGAACTAGGTACGTAAAGTTAGTGATTGTTTAACTATGTATGTTTTTTTCTGTATTTCTTGTCACAAATAACTAATAATAGATATTGGTAATGCACGCTTTCCCGTTCATACCTGTTTGACGGTTTTGTTTTATATGACTTCGTAGGAAGGAACAAAATATGGCAAGAATGTAGACTAGCGCTGTACCTACCTACGGTTATACCTCACTCCCCAAAAAAAGTGGTAACAAAAGTAGAGCAAATATAAGCTAACGGCAAGTTTGTTCTGTAATAAGTGTTTTGTGTCTTTAAACGACCCGTTTAAATGAGGTTAATGTAACGTTACGTTGTTAAATATGTAAACTCTCAAATAGTTTCCTTGATACTTGTGGCTAAGGAACTTAGCGGAACTTTCTGGTACAGGTTAGCATATTTACCTACTAACAAGTTCTTATAGACCAGGGTTCACCAAATGGTGGACCGCGGACCGGATGCGGACCTCCGACCTACGAGAATTTTGTGCGGACCAACAAGTAAACAGTTACTTGTATTACTAAGTGCGTAATTTAATAAAATATAGATATCCCCCGCAAAAAAAGTACATATTTTTCACATTGATATATAAAAAAAATCCTTGTTACTTTTGTACACTACTTTGCTTATTTTATAAACTCGAGTAGAAACGGACCGCAACGTTAATTTTATTTTAAAAACCGGACCTCTGGAGAAACTAGGTAATTGGTGATTCCTGCTATAGATGATATTGTCCTGTAGACTTATGTTTAACTAAATTAAATTTTCAACAATGTTTTTAGGGTAGAATATTTTTCCTTCATGCCTGCGAAAATAGGTACTGTTGGTACATATTAACGTCTTACTTTAAAATGAACTTTGCTTTACTATTACTACATTGGACACTTAACAAAAGTGCTTTTGTAAATAATAAAATAATACATACGCATTAATCACGTAATATAATCCGTAGCCCTTCCTCTCGGAGCAACACTCTACGGCTGCTGCCAAACGCGCACTACGCGGCACCGCTCTGCTCGCCATATTATTTCACTATGTGTGAGTCTCACGTTAGTTTCATGTTTAAAGTTCTTATGTAAATCTTGATAAAGTTCGGAGCTGTACGGACAATTTACCAATTATTTAATATTTCTTACGTTTATTTCCAAAAAAGAAGTTTCTGTTTTAATCTCTGGCATACCTATACAAACAGACTGTCGGTATTAGCAGCTGCTGACGCGGCGACCGCTGTATTTAATCAACGGATCATGGCTTCGTTAGTATCAAGTACAATAATCACCGTCATGTCAATCTTCTTGTAAACTTGAGGGGAAATCAGACTGATTTCCAGAACGCTACAAATTATGGTGTTCTATTCAAGTTGAATAGTATATTACGTTTGCCATTTAATTTTGAAATCGTTAAATCCAAAAAGTTCAACGAACAATTTTCCTCCAATTCTTTTTTTTTTTTTTTTTTTTTTTTCAACAAACACGTAAAGATAAAGTTCAAAAAAGAATTGGAGGAAAATTGCTCGTTGAACTTTTTGGAGTATATTACGTATTTATATCAACGCTTTATTGTAAAAAGGTGTTACTACGTTTAATTATGACCAAACTTGTACGGTGAAGTTACGTTCAACTGAAAAGCTTACAAATATCCTATCTCAGAAGATACGTAAAACTTGTAACTAGGTAATGCTAATCCTCATTGTTTTGATTCATTAGTTGAGCATTTTCAATTTAAATGGCGCAGAAAACTTTATGAGGAAATTTTGATGTTTTCTTACTCAGAATCACAAACACTATTCATTTTTATAAATAAAAAAAGTTTCCTTATTTATAAGTCCGTTTTGTGAGTTTTTTTTCATTATAGTTTGTATGGCTCTTTACGAAACGGACAGAAAAAAGTTGTGTGGAAAATTAGGGACACTTTTTTTTATCATCAAAATCAATCTTGATTCTGAGTAGCTTTATTAAATTTTCAAGCTTTCATTCCCTAGGAATTTCGAAAAATCCCTTCTCTATGACCCGTAAGGAATATGTCTACCAAGTTTTAAGTCTCTTGTTTCAGTGGTTTAGGCTGTGCGTCATCTCTTAGTTACAGTCCTTCAGTAACGTTACTCTTTTACAGGTACACTAACTTTAACCAGCGGTTTCGCCCGTGTTAAAAATAACTTCACAAGAGACATAAATTTACAATCTGAAAAAAGGTTACGATGACATTTTTAAATCGTAGTTTTTAAAGCACATCATTTACTTGGACAACGCCATCTATTGCTAGATACAATCAAACTTAAATCCCTAAAAAGTATTATTTTCAACAGTTGGTTGGCAAATAAATAATACTACAAAAATGTCTAACTATTGTAATGGTTCATAAAAACAACACGAGGTATTGGATCGGTTAGTTTGCTAAAATAAAATACTGCTGAGCATTTTCACCAACAACACTTAAAACAGACTTTTATATTCGCCAAACAGTTTCAAATGGTTTTTCGTGTAACACGTGCTGTGGTAAAAATGGCACTTTTACCGGATGAAAACACAAACGGGTTTTAAAGAAAATCTCCCTCGTTACATCCGAGTGTTTCCAGTTTCCACCATTTTCCGCCAACTTGTTCTAGGTAACGTAGAGGCTGGATAAGAGTTATTTCTTAGTCCGTGGAGAGTTCCGTCGGCTTAGAGAAAAAATATTTTAAATTCCACCCGTGTGCTGCTGCTGTAAATGATCTTTATGAATTATATTTTTTTGAGCCCATACAAACACATAAAGAGATATTTTCAGTTTCTTATGGCGTACCTATTGATGTTTTAAATCAAACGCCTTAAAAGATTTGCAGAGGAAAATCCTTGTCATCATTAAAGTAGATATTTGAGGAATATATTTATGTTCATTTAAATCCGCCACTTTTAAAATTGTTACGTCTATGGCACGGTTTGCCCTAAAACGATATACATAGCGCCGAGTGATGTTCTTCATTTCTATTTTTAGTAAGGTTTTTACTATGGGTACATTTATATTTGATGTAAAACATTTTAATACTAATAGAGGTAATTGCTCAGTACTTATTTTAACTTTTGCCGCTATTATTATTCTACTAGTACATGGGCGACCAAGCTTTTCATTTCCGGAATAAAATTCGAAAACACGTGCCCCGAAAACCACCACATAGCGAATATCATCGAAATCGTTAGAGCCGTTGCTGGAATCTACGAAATAAATAAAAAGTATAATCATCATCATCATCATTTCAGCTGTAGGACGTCCACTGCTCATTACGACGAGAAGAAGACGCTTGCATCCACCTTGAACCTGCGGCTTTTACCAAATCGTCCGTCCTTCTCATTCACGTTCATTCTCGTCCACGTTCCACGCTGCGCTTGACGGTCCGTATGAAAAAACCCGACCGTCCATCCGTGTAAAAGTATACTTACTAATAATTATTAAATATAAATACGAGGATTGCTCGTTTTAGTGTATTAGATTAGTTATGATATGAATACTACGACGGCTTATTTCTCTCGTTACAAGCTTATATTGAACTTTTAATTTTTATTTCAAGTTTATATTTAGGTCAAATCTTGTAAGTAAATCGTACTTCACCTGCTTCTAGTGATACGATTGACTTGAAATTTGATAGACATAATATTGTTTTCACTTCTCATGCTCTTAAAATGTTACTTTAGTCTCTGCATATCGGGACTAAAGCTCTTTTTTGATCTCAAGGGATTAAAGTAAAATTTTTTTAACTGACTATGGAAACCCCTAAACTGCCAATCACGGTGTTTGTGAATGGAGGATTATCGCCATTTTCAGTAACTGGGTATAGACAATTTCAAAGCTTTCCACAGACCGAAGCGCGCTGCGGACGCACTGTAGCGCCCTGCGCTTCGGTCTGTGGAAGCCTTAAGGGCGTGGAAAGAACCTCAAAATGACAACTGTATAAAAAATATTTAAAAAAATAATAATTTCGTAAAACACATTGAATAATTACGAATATTAATCTATTTAATTATAAAATATTAAAGATGAATTCATTTTATTTTGCACGTAAAGAAAGATTTCCTTTAGCTTAGGTGTTTTTAATTTGTTTTTTTTTTAAAACGCTGTCGGCAAAGCAGTTTCCTGCTCTGTCGATAAAATAGCAATCCGCACTGTCGGCAAAGCAGTGCTGGAGTGTACGGTAGATAGAGCAGTTACGTTTGAATGTTAATATGGCGTGACTTCAAAATAATGCGATGTCAGTTGCATTTAATAGTAAATAGAAAGTATAATTAGATATAATTTAACAAAGAATTGGCATATAGAAAATAAACTTAAAAAGTCGTTTCTTTATTCACGGGTAAGTGTTTCAGTTAACAATATATTTTGTGTGTGAACTTAGATCAATTAGGTTAATTTATTTGCCGATTCTAATGAATGAACAATTATCATTCTTACATGCATAGTCCAATTAGTTTTAACATAGTCTTTAAGTTAGAATCTGTTGGCTAATTATGCAAGCATTTAAAGCGTCACTTTACAAAAAAATATAAAAGAAAAGAAAAGACAGCAGTATTTTTTTTGCTATTTGAATTTTGAACAGATGTCCATTGCTCGTATTGAGCATACGTTGTAAAAAAGTAATTTTGTACGTCGTTTTTTTCCTCGCATTCAAAGTGAAAAGTAGAGTGTTTAACGCGGGACTAAACTACCATAATGACAACTCGAATTATAGCCTCCCTCGCTATCGCTCGGGTGGCTAAATATCTCGTGTCATTATGGCTTGTTTTAGTCCCTTGTTGAACAATCTACTATTGTAGTACCGATCTTTGGGGGAGGCCTCTGTTCAGCAGTGAACGTCTTTTTGCTGACATGATGATGATGTTGATATTATACAGTCAATAAAAAATACAGTCAGCAAAAAACATGTACATACATTTAAAAGATTTTTCTGCAAATAAATATTACTTCCTATTATAATATGGAACCCTGGATATGATATAACTCGTTAGCCGGCATGGTGGCATGAAGTTCAACCGCTGTAAAACGTTCGTCCCACGAAGTGCTTGGCATTTTAGTCTGGAACTCACAAATCGTGACTCAAAGCTAGATAATAAATTAGATCCGTCGAACGTCGTACTTGGTATTTAGCGGTTTATTCTTGAAGCATAAACTTTGCGGGGACGACTTCAAAACAATTCAAGCTATCTACCGCAAGGTGAGGTTTGAAATGTTTTAGCTGATTGGTTGGTTGATCTAATCCCTGAGAATGTATCACTTTACTTCCATATAGTCAACTAATTTGCTTATTAGGCACAGAACCTTGTTTTTGTGACGTTTTACATCATTCGATAAGCATTGTTATGATCATCCCACCCTGTATACGATTGCAACCCTGCAAGACACATGCCTCCTCTCAGAATAAGAGAGCTTGGGCCATAATTCCCACGAGGGCCCAATGCGGATTTGGAACTTCACACACACCAATGAATTTCTCTGCAGGTATATATAGGTTTCTGGTCGCTAAAACTCGTAATAAATTGCAAATTGAATTCCGAAAAAATTAGGTTTAAGAAGCCATAGGTTAAACCACTAGACTGCCACGAGTTTTATTAAATATACATGATGGTTCTGGAGAGACGTGATCGTGATGAACGAATGATTTTAATAAATCTAAGTAAATAATTTTCTATCTATAAATATACAGATATACTAGAGTATGTAATATTAAGATTTGACCTTTAACATCAGAATGCACGCACTCTTAGAGACCTCTTCCACTTCATAACGCCGACCTTGTCATCACTTACCACCTGAGGTTGGGTCAAGGGCAGATCCGACGGATATAAAAGAATACGTCAAGAAGGAAGGTTTTATTATTCCCAAGCATTAATAATATGTACGATAAGTGCGAGTAAAGGGGTTTGATATGGTTGTACCTGCGTCATAACACCTGGCATTGTAAACGTACATTCTATGTATGTAAGAGTAGCCTTCCGTCCGCAGCTTCGCCCGCGATAAAATTAATGTTCCCGTAGAAAAAGGTATTTTCCCGCGGTATAAAATAGCCTATGTCACTCTCTGGTAATGTAGCTTTCTAACGGCAAAAGAATTTTTGAAATCGGTCTGGTAGTTTCGAACCCTATTCAATGCAAACAAACAAACAAACAATCAAATCTTTCCACTTTATAATATTAGTATAGACAAGGGATTAGATTCAAGAGCATTTTTCAAAAACCTTTTGGATTCGGTACCCAAAGGGTAAAAACGGGACCCTATTACTGAGACTACGCTGTCCCTCCGTCCGTCCGTCCGTCTGTCACCAGGCTGTATCTCATGAACCGTGATAGCTAGACAGTTGAAATTTTCACAGATGATGTATTTCTGCTGCCGCTATAATAAAAAATACTAAAAAACAGAATAAAATAGATATTTAAGGGGGCTCCCATACGACAAACGTGTTTTTATAGATAATGGTACGGAACCCTCCGTGCGCGAATCCGACTCGCACTTGGCCGGTTTTTTTTTCAATATAGTTTTAATTTAGGTTAATATTTTAGATTCTAAATGAATAGATTTTTTTTACTTAGACTTGCATAGAAATTTATAGGTGAATGCTACCGAACCTAACTACGTATGAACATACATACCTACGTATATGTATTAAAATTTAATTTGTCGTCACCACAAACTAAATTAGAATTTATGTGGTTCGTGGTGGGTAACAGCATAGAAATGAATCAGGACATTTTGAGAGGCAGTGTTAGTTAGGTTCAGTTGCATTCACGCTATTTACTTATATATATCTATGTAAACAGGAGTCCGAACTTAAATGAACAAAGTTTTTGAGAAATGCTTTCAAATTAAATAGCTGTTGCCTGCGTCTCATCTTGTGGTGTCGCAAAAGAACCTATTGCCAACTACGAACTTCTGACTTCACTGCGATGTAGAAAGCAGAAAACATCAGCACACTATTTTCTCAAGAAAGCCGTCATGAAGATTAGCTACCTACCTCTATCTTTAACCAACGACCATGAACACTCTGTCAATAACAACTTAGAAAATAAATATATTGACTCGATATAATACAAATTGACCTGGATGGAACACTAACTACCTAAACACAATACAATACCGTGCTACTTTCATAAATAACTTAAATGCCTAAACTAGGATATTAAAGTAGGCTGTTTCTTAGGAAAATAATGGCAATACAATTGTTATTATCGATAATTTTATGTCCGATAGAATCGATTTTATCTATAGTATTGCTAAACCAGGCACCAAAAACAATCGATACAATCGATATTACTGAAAATTCAGTACTATCGATGGTACAAAACTATCGGAACTATTGGATGATTTTGCAATACTATAGATTCTATTGGACATAAAACTATCGATACTATTAACACATGGTGATGCTATCGATAGCACTATCCTGAATAGTTTTCCAGTTCAACTATCGATACCTAGTCAAACTATCGACAGTTCTGCAACACTGCCTTGGATTACTTTTCAGACAAGCAACTAGATACAATAACAAAGAAACGAGATATTACAAGGTACAATAACTTTGCCGACTGTTAAAAAATACCTTTGCTGTGGCATCAAAATCACCTAATACACAGTATTTTGCACAGAAAATATTATTTTAATCACTTGAATCAACAACAGACGTATTTAAACAGACTATTACTCCGTGGGGAACGCTTTAAATTGCTTTTAGAACATTTTAAATTGCTTTCAGAGTTCACCGAGCTTGCAGTCAGCGCAATGAGGGCGCGGAGAAATAATTGTTGAGACACACGATGTCATTCAACGTAAATTACGTTACGTGATTAGAGCGGGTTACGTTAGGGAGTTAATAGTTCTGTCGCTACGTTTAAATTACAAAACTGGTTACCGTTTCATCAACATCGCAGCCTACATGTATACGTCCCACTGCAGGGCACAAGACTCCATTTACAACTACCTTAGGCCGTTGTTCCCACGCGGGCCAAAAATATGGTAGGCATTTTTATTTTTTCTTGTACCTTTGACTTTTTTTTTAAATCGGAAAGTTTTATGTGATTTCTGCTCAGAATAACGAGCTCTTTCGATCCTACTAGGAGAAAAAAAGTGTCCAAAGATTTTCCCGTTCCGTTACCATTTTTCATAGACTTTATATGACCGTAACGGAATGGAGGAATCGAAAATTATTTGAAAGTTTTGGGGCACTTTTTTTTTTTTGTGATTCTGAAGAGAAATCACATAAAACTTTCCGAATTTAAAAAAAAGTCAAAAGGTACAAGAAAAAATAAAAATGCCCGCCTACCACCCTACGGCTGAAGTTCATTTGAATGTCATGATACAACGAGGTTGCATCATGATTTTCCCTTGCAATAATATGATGACAGTGACTATGACTTCACTCGGTAAGAAAAGTCAACCTTAGCGATATTTACCTCTAGATCTCACAGAAACTTTGTCAAAACTGAATTCTTTTACAGGAGTGGAGGTTCCCTCACGATGTTTTTCTTCACTGTAAAGCTCATAGTAAGTTTTGCTTATAAATTGGGATGATGATGATGAAGATCAGACCTGTCTGATCAGATCGGTCCTGTGCCAACCGCATCATTAACCAGGTCGTCGCTCCATCTTGTTGGAGGTTTACCTGCACCGCGTCTTCCGGTCCGTGGACGCTACTCGAGACCTGAGAGATCATGAAGAGTGTTCAATCAAATTAACTCGACCATCTGCTGAAATATTCCAGATTGCTTTTAAAAGTTGTATAGGTACGCGAGGCAAGAACAATGGTACGTGTGTGACGTCAAATGACTTTGATTTTGTTTGATGTGCTTTAACGAGCCCAGAGCGTCACCCCGCCTCTGCCTTGCCCTACGAACGTCGCGTTCTCCCTGTGGGGTGCGTAGTTTGAACATTAATTATGAAAACAAAGCAAAAATATCAAAGAGGTTGACTAAGTGGTTAATGTGCTTGGCTTCCGAGCTCGAATGTGTTCTCGTATTATTATAGATAGAACATACTTACTCAAAATATATGAAAAAAAGCGTACATATGTGTATCACATTTGACCCACGACTGGAGTTTACCTATTAAGTACTGTTCATTAAAACCTTCGATATATAGTGACTGTCACCAAGGCCGTGGTTATTCGTTTCTATGCAGCATAAAACTAAACAACAAATTTATGAACCACAAACCTCAATGAAGCCGACTTCGATAAACGCTCGCTATAGCCCGTAGAACCGCAAAGTCCGCACCGCCACTTGATATTACTTATTACACAATGTCCGTTATCTATAATTATTAGTACTAACACTATTTAGGTACAATGTTTAAGTACCACCCTGACAGATCCTTTCTGTTTTGCCGCGGCGCATGGCATGGGCTTAGTGCCAATAAGCCACCGACAGCCAAAGAGGATGATAATTCAAAAAATTGTTGCTTATTTAAAATACTTACACAAGTAGGTACTTTGAACATACAATAGGCAAAGTGTAAATAAACACATCTCTTATTATATTGTAGGAGTTCCATATTGGGTTGCATAATTTTTTACGCGTAATTCATGATTTAGCATAACTCTATCTTCTCAGACACTAATTAATTAATATTAATCAGAAATATTATAAAATAACTTCCCCTAACTTAGAGGGTCCTAAAAGACAACCATTTCGAAATTCGGATCGAGGGTCGCAGTCTCATCCCTAATACTTATTTCCTTATATTATAACCTCATTTGTTTTTGTCCAAACAAACTTTCATACACTTCAAACGATTTTTTTATTGCATGCTTTAATACCTTCACCCGGACATGATAGCTACTTATATTGCTATAAAGCCCACAGTCATTTAAAGGGTAAACGGAAAGAACATGTCTAGTCACCTTTTTGAAAAATTATATTTTAATCTCCAAATGTAGAGTTCGTAATGTACTATACTATAACTTACCATTGGATTAAATATGAATATCTTAAAATCCAATATATAAAAATCTCGTGTTACGGTGTATGTTATCGAACTCCTCCGAAACGGCAATAAAGACTAACTTTCAAACCGCTATAACTCAATAAGTTCCTTAGTTGACTGTCTAGACATGTTCTACCGTGAATCCTTGATTTAGTATCCGTGGAAATGTGATTTTGTAGATTGCAGGTTTTTGTAAAATCATCGTAAGTGTGGTTAGTGTAAAAATTTCTAACTTCGTAACCCTTATCGTCTTTTAAGGAGATGTAAAATCCACATGGTCAAGGTTTTTAATGGGCCAAACGTAAAAAGTTAAAGCTCATAAAAGAATTCGCCGCCATCTTGTAGTATTCGCGTAAGTCTTCGAAATCCCGCTATCGACGCTGGTTACAACTTTGTAGTTGAACATCTGAATTGATTACGCAAACTCTCTTATTCGATTTACAAATAAGACTGGCTGTAAAATAATTCGCGAGAGAACTTCTTCGTTCTAGCACAGATAAAATACTCTACAGAGACATTTTATTCAATAACTTTTTCAATTGAAACTCCTATGAACGAATCTACCACCGGTTCGAAAAAACCTTGTTGAGAAGGATCCGGCAAGAAACTCAACGAGGTAATTTTTTTTTCGCAGCTCACAGTCAAGGTAGTTTATTATTCTATCAATTTTTCAATTGAAACTCCTATGAACGAATCTACCAGCGGTTCGGAAAAACCTTGTTGAGAAGAATCCGGCAAGAAACTCAACAAGGTATATTTTTTCAAAAATATCTACAGTGTGACTACTTATTAAATTACATACATCTAAAGTATTTAACACAACTAAATGTAACACAGTAGATACACTATTTCAGCTAGAGATCGCCAATGCAGATCGGAATTTATTTCCAAACATCCCTGACCATGATATAGCCATTAATTTTATAGCACGCCTTAGATATTAATGTTTTCTTCACAATGGATGTGATTTTCTGTCGTTTAGTCGGTTATTGTTTTTGGAATTTTATTATAAAAGAGTATACAATTTAGCCAGTCTGTAAGGGGCCATCCATAAATTACGTCACACCAATTTCGATCAATTTGGACCCCTTCCCCCCTTGTCACACTTATTACTATGAAAATCGCCATTATTTTGTTTTAGTGTCACAGATCGCTTGACCCCCCCCCCCCCAAATGTGTGCCGTAATTTATGGATGGCCCCTAAGATGGAACTTTCTCTCCTGTGGACATGGCAAAGCGTATAGACCCTATTGCTGTGGCAATGTCTTTTAGTCAAACATCGATCGGCGTCTGGGACGGGTTAGGTTCGTAAGGACTAGATTGCATAACGACTCTATAAGCAAAACGTCTTAGTTGCATAAGGTCATGGTAAGCACAATGTCTTTTTTGCAGAATGCCCTAGTGAGTAGAATGTCTTAGTTGTTCGATCGACAACTATAGTATAACGCCCGAAGTTGCAAAATGACTAATAGAGTTTACGTCCAGGTTATTAATAAATCTTGATTGTAAAACGACGCATAAGGAAAAGTGTCTGGATACCGGCCAGCAACTCGACTTTGAAGTTTCTTTATCAAAGAGTCCTTCACAAACTACGTTTGAGTTTTTCTTGTCATTCAACCATCTAGTCGTTATGCCATTTAGACGTTATTAATGTTTGACGATATGCCTACCTAGTCGTTTTGCTATTACACCATTTTGATATTAGGGCGTTATACAAACAAGACGTAATAGAACTAAGTCCAATCTTAAACCCGGGCATTCTACTATTAAGACGTTTGTACAATTAGACATTTAGCTACCAAGACCTTATGTAACTAAGACGTTTTGCTTATAGAGTCGTTATGTAATCTAGTCCTCTGGGACGCCTGGCAAACTTTCGGCCCATTTAAATAAATCTTAAAGCTGCGTACGGACTGCGCGCACATTACGCGTACCCTACGCGAACCCGGGTACGCGTGTCCTGGAACGCCATGTCCGTACTTGCAGCTACGCGTACAGTGTACGCGTACATAACGTATGGACATGGCGTTCCAGGACACGCGTACCCGGGTTCGCGTAGAGTACGCGTAATGTGCGCGCAGTCCGTACGCAGCTTTAAATTTGCTTACTTTGAGTCGCTAATTTTCGCTACAGTTCCAGGTCGACTCTAAGGCAGTTGTTATGATATAGGTTCTAGCTGTAATTCGCGATTCTGTCTATGATAAATAAAGATATATCTCCCGTAAGAACTATGTGATTTTCGAGGATAAGAACTATCTTATGTCCTTCTCAAAGATTCAAACTATCTCCATACCAAATTTCATACAAATAGGTTTCAGCGGCTTAAGCGTGAAGAGGTAACAGACAGACAAACAGAGTTACTTTCGCATAATGTCATATGGATATTAAGCTAGATGCTAGTGCATTATGTGACTCAAGGCAGACCTAGGCAAATTTGACCAGCGAAAGTAAAGTTACAATATAGGTACAGGGCGTACCAAAACACAATGATAACCTGGTACCGGATAAAAGGTCAAGTTATACCAGTTCTGGAAAATTTTGTCTCATGGACAACCTAACCATTTTTTTATGAAACGGTATGAAGATGTCACTTAACCAACTGGGGACTTAAACAACACAAAATAGTGGATTCACCCAAATCCACATCACTTAGAACATAGGTGCCGAACGGGGGCTGTACCAACCCCCTAGTGGGCGCTGGAGCTTTCCGTGGGGGCGGTATCGGGTCACAAATAGAACAAGAGAGGAGAGAGTGAATTAATTTTAAATGAGATAATTGACATTCATATTATTATGCACACTTATCACACTCACTCATCACTTATCATATTATTACACTTGGACTTTTTTTACTTGTAAAGGGGGCGGTAGTCCATAATATTTTCGGAACCTATGACTTAGAGCGATAATAGAATCACATAACATATCACTTTTAGTATTACATATTTTCGAAAAAATGTATGTACATATGTATGTAAAACTCTTTATTATACATAAAAACATGAAAAAAACAGTTAAAAAGAGAAACAGATGTACAAAGGTGAACTCTCTCTCCACTTAACCTATGAACGATTGACAGGACATCAGAGACAAGAAAACAAAATGAAAAAAAGAAATGTCTACTTTTGCTTAACTAAGTGACCTGGATTGTTTCCTTTTTTTCCAGAACTTTTATAACTTGGCCTTTCACCCGGTACCAGGTTTTGGGTGAATCTTGGGGCATCCTGTATAACGACTACTCTTGAATGGGTCCATATCGAGGCGCGGTTTTGTGAACATTTGTCTTCGTTGAAATTTACTCTGTGGTTCTAACTCTCGAGTTGATATTTTAATGGGCTGGTATTTTGTCGTCTGTAACCTGATTATTGTTACTAATTGGAGACTTACGACCTAACTTGATTTGTTTTATTTCTGGAGTGCTTTGTCAACGTTATTACTTTTGTGAACGTTTTAAAGAACGGTTTAATTCAATGCGTAACCAAATTAAACAGCCTTAGATAAATAGACCGCCATGTTGGCCTAGTGGGACCGCCGAAGTGGCCTAGCGGGACCGCCGTGGTGGCCTAGCGGGACCGCCGTGGTGGCCTAGTGGGACCGCCGAAGTGGCCTAGCGGGACCGCCGTGGTGGCCTAGCGGGACCGCCGTGGTGGCCTAGCGGGACCGCCGTGGTGGCCTAGCGGGACCGCCGTGGTGGGCTAGAGGTTTGACCTATGGCCTCTCAAGCAGAGGGTCGTGGATTCAAATCCCGGCTCACACCTCTGAGTTTATCGGCACATAAATATGTGCGAAATTACATTTGAAATTTACCGTAAACGGTGAAGGAAAACATTCGTGAGGAAACCTGCATACACCTGATAAGAAGATCAATGGTGTGTGTGAAGTTCCCAATCCGCACTGGGCCCGCGTGGGAACTACGCCCCAAACCATCTCATCCTGAAAGGAGGCCTGTACCCTACAGTGGGAAGTATATAGGTTGGGATGATATAGCCTTAACTCTCAAATTTATTTCGGAGAAGTATTATCGTTTATGGTTTTTTAGACCAACATGGTTTTGAGTGACGGCCACGCCACGCAGAAGAAGAGGCAGCATGGGTAGGCTCTCTACTCTATAAGGTGGACTGATGACCTGGTAAAGATAGCAGTGAACAACTCTCGGCTGACAATGATGGTGATGATATCTTTATCTCTGCTATTCCATATTTTATCTTTATCGCCTTTTACTTACAATTTCTACATCTACACGGTTAAATAAGTTACTATATAGGTAGAGCGTTTTTTCTTTGAAATGTATGTTTTATTTATCTTCAAACGTAAGCAATTTCGGGGTTTTCTTACTAAGAATAACAAGCACTATCGATTCTGATGAAGAAAAATTATTTTTTATACAATATAGGCTTGCGTTTGACCACTATCGCGCCTGATGGAAAGCGAAGATGAGGCCTATGATAGAGCACGCTTTCCTAGTAAATGCTCATTGCTTACTTTAAATGCTTTTACTCTACTTGCATTTCCCCTTCTATCAGTTCAAAACATTACAATTCTAACAAAAGACAAGCAAAACAAATTCAACAAAACATCTTGCACGTCGTCAACACTTCAAAGCAACCCAATTAACAGAATTTAAATCGCGCACTCAGCACGTTAACGTAAAACAGACGCATGCAGAAATGAGTAAGGCAGTTGTTCCACCATCGACGATAACGAAAAGCGAATAGAGCTAGAAACCTGAAAATACACCGCAAACCCCCCGCAATACGACATAGTTTTCGCCAGCACTGTAAACAGTCAGAGACCGACTATTGATAAGTTATATGTCTTTTACAGATAAAGGAACGTATAATCTACTGTACAAATGACTTTTGTGTGATAGCTAGACGTTTTCTCATCGGCGAAGGGACAGCTGCCTGCAAACGGTCATCATGAACATAGAAAACTAGAACAAGTAACAATCAGTATAAAGCAACATCTAAGGAAAATATGTACCGTAAAGAAGTAATCATAATTTATAATTTTGCTGCATTAAGATAATCCACTTGTCAAAAAGTATCCCCATTGAAAAAAAAATCTAAAAGCAAGGTAGAGTTCAAAAAGTTGGACACCTTAACATCGATAGTTAAAATTAGTAGGAAACTACAATACCCATACATTTGTATGGTTAATTTTCGAGTCACAACGGAACTTTTCCCAGTCGATAATTTTGTATGGTTAACTACCGTTATTTATACTTACCGTTGACCTTTTCTTTTCATACAATTGGCATTTGACGAGACAGTAACTGAAGTAAATTTTCCCGTTTTTTTTTTTCTAGCGCTATGAGCGTACTCCTTTATTCAGCACTTCCCTCAAGCCCCTTTGTCACGTGCAAACATTCTGACGAAGAAAGCATTTTGCGCAGGATTTAATTACGCGACACAGTGCTTTGAGGTGGGCAATGCAGAGTAATGCATTTTAGAGGGATTGTTTTTGGTTTAATCTTGTTGGAAAGTTGTTTTGTGGCCCTGGAGTTAAATTAAAAGGGGTAAGTTTTTTGTAATATAATGCAAAATGTGGTTTAGTTATTTATTTATATGGAAGCATGGAAGTATTAGTTATAGAAGCATTGGAGGAGGGGACCATGGATCGCAAACTTGCTTTTGTTTTTTTTTGTATTATCACACAACTAGAAGATAAAATTATAGTAAGTACCTAAGGTATTTTATTGAACATTAACAGGCAGACACTTTTAGGAGTTAATCTATCTATACATATAATAAATCTGTAACAAGTCGGTGTCTGTACATTGAAGATATTTGAGAAAAACTGTCACTAGGGCTATTTACTAGCGCAATAGAACCCAAAACAATGTTTTTTAGAATTATTGTCTGTTTGTCTGTTTGTCTGTGCGTTTGTGCGCGCTAATCTCAGAAACGGCTTAACCTAGAAGGATGCGGTTTTCACTGATATGTTGGTATTTTCTTGGATTAACATGTAGTGTTTGTTTCATTTGAATCGGTTCACAAATAAGAAAGACGTCTATTTTAAGAATTTATAGAACAGTTTTTAGAAGTAGTGACTTGGGAGTAGGTACGGTGGTGAATGTGAACGCGGGTGTGCGGGGGGGGGGGGGGTTCGGTGGGAGGTAAGGAGAGCCATAATTGATGGAAAAGCAAATTGATAAAAAAAATAAGCTGCCCAAATTACTAATTCCACGCGGACGGAGTCGCGGGCAAAAGCTAGTTACCTACAGTAGGTAGATATTAGGGTATCTAGATACAAATGAGATATCTAGATCCCCTAATATCCACTATTCAAGAAGTGAATTACCTACATCTATTCAAAAACTGATTTTACAGTTACCTATTCAAATGCCCAATATCCACTATTCAAAAATTCATTACAAATTCTCATCTTCAAAGCGGTCTGGCAAAAGAATAGATATTCATAAGAGATATCTTGTTAATTTAAAGACTCATTCTAAATCCCTTTAATTATAAGCAGTTCAAACGGCTCTATTCATAGTGAACTAAGTTGTTCTGTAAGAGTATGAGGGGAAGTAGCAACGTACGATTTTGTTACCTGATTATAATAAAACAATAATTATTTTAGTCTTAAATTTATTATTATTATTAAAATAACACTTCAGAGAAAGACATTAAAATCACAGAGACTAGTTCCATGCTTTCTTTAACTGTTCTAGACGAATTTTATGATCCCGCATCTTATCCAAATATTCAAAGCAGTAATCATCAAATTTTCGTTTCATGCTCCTAAACTTTTCCATTTCATTTTCGATTTTGATGTAGCCTTCGTTCTCTGCCATATATGTCACACATCGACAGTGACAATAGATAAACGCATGGCAACGAAGACATGCAACGCCATCGACATGAGTATCTGGGGACTCGAAGCATTTGAGCGGGCAGCAGAAATTAACCATTTTGATTTGTTTGTATATAACGATGCAGATGACCTGATACACGTATTGCTACTATGTGAATGAATCAATTTTATAACGAATACAGTATTTATACTGTGGGCTGTATATTAGGTATTTTATATTTTGTTCTTCATAAATATGTTAATTTTCTGTCATAAGGCACCAAGTCTACAAAACATTTATCTTTTCTAATTACTTGCGCAGTTACTTGTAAGCCTGTATAATAAATTTGCAAACGCCTAGTTTGAAAATAACTTGGTGTTATTAACATACCACTATAGTGTTCACCATTTATTATTTTGACTTCATGACAACCATTTAGCTGCCATTTATGAATGAAAACTTGGACGATACTCCCAATTTTGATATCCATTTTAACTGTTTACCATCAATTAAAGGTTCTTAGCCTCACTATTTTCCCAAAAAAGTCGTCATGAAGGATATCAATCCTCAACTGAGGACCACGACCATTCTGTCAAGAGTGTATCGACTTAAAAGAGAAGAAGAAGCTTATCGATGAAAATAAAGCAATATTATTATTATGGATTGAATTTGTTTATTACATAAAAACATTATTATCTATACACCACTTATTTAAATACGATACATTTTTAAAAGCACATATATTTGCATGGTAAATACAATTGTGAATATCCGATGACATTGAATATTTGTCACTAAGTATTTCTAAATTAGGACAATTTGTATCTTCTAAATTATAAACATCATCACATTCTGTTATCTCCTTTACCCACAGTACTTTTTCACATCCTTTTGTATAAATACGCTTATTTTTACAGAAGTCTAATAACAAGCTCTTATAACTACAGTACGGCACATATCCCTCATTCCATAATATTCCCCTATTTTTTTCTAGCCATGAAACTTGTAAACGTTCTTTCTTTGTTAAATAATAAAATGGGTATGGTGGTTTAATCAACAACACAAGCACACTGTTCTTGCAAATAATTGCTATTTCTTTCGGTATAAATTTATTGCTTTCGTTTTTAAAACCTTGAACATCCATAATCATGTTCATGATAATTTTCGAACGATGTTACTTAATGGTCGATACTCTATAAGACGATCGTTTATGATCAAACAGTAGGCTGTTGTATTATCGGGTATATCTTTTGAAGATTCGATTTCTAAACGAACGTCCACTGGCCCGGTTTTCAGTGTATCATTTTGTCTTGAACAGTCAATAACGAAAAGTGGAGCTTTTTTCCCGAATGTATCCAACTTAAGCAAGGGATCGATGCTCGTGTTGTAATACGACTGACGAAAATTAGCATACATTTCGTATAATATACTATACTTATCTTGATCAAATTTCAAATTAAGTGAATCATAAGGAAAGTACTGTGAATTTAAAAACAATTTGACATTTGTTATATTACAATGATCAAACACGGATGAACTCTCTAATTTGTTCAGTTTTCTATTAGTCTGCAGACCAAATATAACATATCTTGGTTTTTCTAACTGAGAAGCGGTTTTTACTGACCATGAGTGCTTTGTTGTTTTAGGCAAAAGAGGATATTCATATAAATCCCAATTTCGGAAAGCTAGTTGTATGGATTTATCTTTTTCTAGATTCTTAAGTAGTAATAATCTATTACGATCTGAAACTCTTACATGTGGCACACGCCATTGAATTTTTTGTATGTCTATCGAAACATTATTATTTTTGTCAGTTATAACACTATTTAAAACTGAATTACTTCGGTGAAGTATAAGTTCATGCCTACAATTGATGAGAATTTTATTGTAATCTTCCGCAAATCCTAGTATTTTATTTAGGGGTATAACAGCAGAGAAATGACCATCTTTTTGCTTGGACCCATTTAAATCCCAACCCCACAATTTCGCACTTTTACTTTCTCCTTCATTCATTGAGATGAGAGATTTAATGGTCGTTGTGATTCCAGTATTTTTAATATGATCTATTTCAACACCATTTAGTTCGTATCTTATGTCTTGAAATAAAAACAATATTGGATTATTTGAAAAATTGATTTCTTTTTCTTTTTTGTTTCCGGCTGCATCTACTTCAAATACACTTGCATACCCTTCAATATAAATGGAACTCGCAGATGGTAATACGTAAACGTCTTGCTGATGAATAGGTATTCTGATTTCATCGTTTTCTTTAAAGCTATCATTGTAGGGATTGTAAGTATGGATTTCATAGCTTTCAATAGAATTATCTTGTTGTGGTGGGTCGGATATTTGCAGCATTTTGTTTAGGTATTACTTCAAAACCGAGAGAATAAAGGAAGTTTTTATTAGTTTTACTTATTTTCTTTGTTGTTCTGAAGCGTCTTCTTCCTTTGAATGCTGGAAGTTGAATACTGTTTTTTTGTGCATTCGCGAAGCTTTTATTAAAAACGTACATATTGTTTTAATATTAGACAAAGAGCTTTACTTTATTATATATTTTACACCCAATTCTGTACAATGATCGTGAAGGAATGTGCCTCACGGGTTTAACATTTCATTTTATTAATATGTGGCTATTGCATAATAAAGTTATTGTTTATTTATTTATATTGTAACTATTTACTTTTCCAAAATGATTTTAGAAATTTTAAACATAAATGTCCACAGTTATATAAATGGTTTCCTTGCAAATTGCCATAATTATAATGAATGTGTGGTCCCACATAATTTATAAATTCTTTCGGTGGTTTTAAGTTACCGTAACTATCAAAATATTCAATATAATCTTTAATTTTTCCATAAGCTACCCAGTGAGTGCCAGAATTTTTAGAAGAATCTAAATTGATCACACCACATTCTATCGACCATGGTGCGTCTGGTAATTCATCTCTCATAAATACACCACGAAAATGGGGAATTCTTTTCGAGTGCTTTGTAATATCGATATTAGTTAATGCTCTATTGGGTAGCCCGCTATCTAGTTTTTTTTATTTGAAACATAAATTCCCAAACCACTCTTGTACGGTTTAAGATGTAATCCTTTTCCAATACACATTGGCTCTATTTTCATATTACGTCTTTTTAATTGTGCTAGTCGGTTTTTGGCTGACTTGTAATTATTGATAACTTTGGTAATACCAGCAATACCTCCGGCTAGACTTCCTGTGGCAGACAATCCAGCAAAAATAGGAATCAATGGCAGAAATCCGCCGGTTTTAGGTACAGGTATCACTCTCGGTAATGGTACGGGTAACTCAGAAGCCAATTCTTGAGCAGCTGCGTATGCTAATTCAATTAACATTTTCTTGCATTTTGGTTTCAGATTACGGATTTGTTTTTTAGTATGCGAAATAATATTGCTGAAGGTTTTTTTCAAACCAGCTCCGCTTTTCTGAACGGTTGGTAATTCGCCTTTTCTCTTCGCACTGGCCTTGCCGGCATGATCTTGTGTGTGTTTCATTTTCAGTAATATTGGTGAAGCAAATACTTTATTAAAAGCGGTCTTTGTTGGGTAAACATCTAAATGCAAATGATGACATGAAATGTAAATAGCTTATTTATAGGCACAGTATCTTACGATTACAAACGATTTGATTTATCAATCCAGCTGTTTTCACTTGACGGAAGGCCTAGCCACTTAACATATACTCTGTTGCCTTTGCTTTTTAAAACTTTTTCAACAAGATATACCTCAGGGTGTGCAGTTTTCTGAATTTCTTGCCCATAGAATGCTCCTAAAATTGGTCTTGACTTTGCGTCTTCTAATAAATATGTAGTAGGGTTAGTATGCTGAACTTTTGTTATTTTGAATATTTCAGTAGACCAATTAGGTGTAAACCCTTTTTCAAAACATCCTTTAAATTTACTTATTCTTACAAAATCTCCAACTACAAATCTGTTGCGAGTCAATACTTTCTTACATAGTGAATTGTTAACGTATCTTTGTAATATAATTTTTTTATTGTTATGATTAATTGCTGCCGGGGGTTTTCCTACTGTTCTATGAAAGGTGTGATTATATTTAAAAACTTTATCTTCAAGGGTTCCATCAATCCATTTATAATTCCCTTTTAAACTAAACTCTTTGTATAAGCTAGTTTTGAGAGTTCTTATAAGTCTTTCTACAATTGAGGCTTTTTTTGTAGAATATGTAGAGTAATGATTAATTTTATACTTTTCAATTTCTTTTTTAAATACATTATTATAAAATTCTTTACCCATATCTGTTTGTAAATTCTTCGGATAACGCCCCTTCGTGAACAATGTTTGAAATTCTTTACAAACGATTTCTTTAGTTTTTTGTTTGAGTGGAAATGCCCAAGCATATTTTGAGAAACAATCGATAATCACCAATATGTATTTGTATCCCGCGTTAAATTTAGATAAAGCCTGCATATCTATCAAATCTGCTTGCCAAAGGTCATCTATATCTTTTAACAATACACTTCTCCGGGGGAAGTTCAGTCTAACGTTCTTATGAATTTCATTAACGACGTCGGCTTTGCTCATAATGCTTGTTCAAATTTCCTTCGAGTTCCTTTAAAGCAATTATTTTTTCAATAATTTTTATACGATTAATTAAGGTTAGAAACAGCTTTTCTAAATCTACTAGTTTGTCAGAATTCTTCTGAACATTTTTATCAACATACTCTCTACTAAAAAGTTCAAATAACTCTGGTTTACCTGTGACTTTGTTTGCTCCTACTTTACAACTATCAATATTAGTATTTTCTTTTTTCTCGAGATTCATGTCTTACGTTTCTTACATTACAAAGCATAATGATTATATTACACGGATTTCATTATTTTATAATACCAGCTTCCTTTAACTCTTCAATAATTGATATAATTTCATTATCATGATTGTTGTTGCCAGCGTTTTTAGATGCAATTAAGAGTTTCAGTCTTTCAATCAGTTCATTTGGATCGTCCCAATAAATATAATCAGTGTTTTTTTTATACTGTTTTAACTCAGGCAAGTGTCCCCCGATTTTTAGTTCCGGTAACTGTTGCAGCACATCTTTGTTATTGTTATTTATTTGCGAAAAGAAAGGTTTGATGATTGTGCAGTATTTTAATCCTTTGTCACCTTTTAATTGCCCGTTCGGGTCAAAATCCCGTTTGTGTGCATTAGTGTCCATTAACATTTCTTTGTAATCAGTTTTGTCTTTTTCAGTTACAATGTTAAGATTGGGTTTGTTGCGCATTAAAAGCTCTTTCAACCCAGCGGTTAATTCATATGTTTTATTGTTAATGGTAATCATGTATTTTTTTCCTGTTTGAGAAGCATTATTTGTCGAAGATAAACATACAACACTATTTCCCATCATGAGTTTATTATTTTTACTATGAATCCCGAATGGTACATTAAAATCTTCATATATGTTCATCATGTCTTCCTTTTGCAGAGATAAAAGAGTATCGCGACTGTCAATTTCATTTAGAGAACTTTTACGGTTATCATTTGCATATTCATAATATTCTGAATGCAGATTAGAATCTGCGTTAATTATGTCTATAAAATTTTCATAGTCTTTAGAGGAGTTCAAGTCAGCATTAGTTTTATCTGTTTTGGCTGTCATGTTAAAAGCAGGGATAGCCTTTTGCGGTTTAGAATCTGCGTTAATAATTAAATCTTTAAATTGTTTATCGTCTTTAGAGGAGTTCAAGTCATCATTTGCATTAGTTTTATCCGTTTTGGTTGTCATGTTAAAATCCATGTTAATAGCCTTTCGATTGTTGATCAATGTTTCTAGAGGATCTGTAATAGGTTTAAATACTTTTTTGTATTTAAGATTAGCTTCATCTTCATCACATTGAATCATTTTTATTTTTTTCTTTATATTATTCACTGATTTAATGAGTTGTTCTTTTAAATCCATTTCCATTGTACTAACGTATTGCAACGTCCACCGTTTGATGTGAACACTCGACTTCAAGTGAGATATTGAAAATAGTAATTTGCTTTAAATATAAAAATTAAAAGTGAATAAATGTGTCAAATCCTCGTCTATATCTTCCATTATTTATCGCACAATCTTTATTAATTAATAAAAAACTGAATTGATCTCGCCATATACCAGCACAAAGCTGCTTAAATTTAAGCCAATCTAAATCTGTGTTTACATGTTCATTGTATATATGTCTTAAATTTGTGTCATCTTGTTTGAAAATAATTAACACATTGACATTATCTCTGAGCAATTGTTTCGGTATTTTCGAATAAGTTTGTGATAAATAAAAACAGTCTATCTGCCTATGTCTCCCCATTGCAAAATAATTACGAATATTAATTTGGTTTTCACATGCGACATCATCGAAAATCATAACGGAATTTGTCAAAGCTTCGTTCGGATGAAGAACTTCTTTGCTTTCATTAAATAAAAACAGTCCTCCTCCCGGAACACCTTCCATAACTTGTCTTAAAAAAATATACTTTGGTTGAAATGCTGTCTTAGAGTACAAATAAATATATTTAAACTTTAAACCATTTTCATGTAACAATAAATTTAACATAACGTTTGTTTTACCGCAATTAGAAGGACCGCATATTATGCAGCGGATTGTATTTGGCAACAGCAAGCTATGCTTTACTTTTTCAGTGTCGTTGTTTACTTTAATATTATTTACTTCTAAAGTTTGAGTTTGTTTAACGAACTTCATCGTGAACTGAGAAGGAGTGGCATATTTCTAGCCTTTATATAGTCGTCTATCTGACAGGAACTTAAAACGATTAACACAAAACAAAGAAGATTACATAAGTGTAGAAATTTCTTTATTTGCTTTAGTACAAATTATAATATTAATCATCTTAGAAATAACGCAAACACACTTTACATATAAGAATAATTAAATGTATTAATACATATTATTTTTTTGAACAATAATAATGATGCTCACACTGGCAATAATGTATAAATACCGCAAAAATGCGATTAACAACTAATTAAAACATTGTTTTGTAATGGCCCCAAGGTAATGTATTGATTTTATTTGGAAGAATCTGCCTTTTATCATCAGCACTATTTAATACAGTCTTATTAAGCTCCTGAGAGTATAGTACATGTTTGATTGACTTAATTAAATTCATTTTACATTTTAAATGTTTGGCATTGAATAATGAGTCTTTATATTGTGTTAAAGTAAGGTTCTTAGTTATGCATTTAGAAACACCTTTAGCTTTATTGAGTCGTGTTTTAACACTATTCAAGGAATACAGCTTTGCTCTAAGACCTGCAAATTCTGTAATGATGTCACCTCCAAGTTCGTCTTTAAATAAGCCGGGGATTTTTGCATTCACCCTTTCAATGCTGTAAGGATTATTTAAATCAAAGTTACTAGTATCAAATTCACTCAAATTATTTTTAATATCTCGGTAAACATCCTCCGTGAATATTAAATAAAGAAGGCTATCAGTGTCTGTGTAACAAAGTTTTGCATTCTGACTATATATCTTTTTCATAAAGTCGTAATGAAATTTGTATAGATGCTCTTTTGCGTATTCTAAAACTGAAAATCCAATATAGATAGGTCTGTCGAGCACAATCTTTTCTGGAGTAAATTGAGCAGCTAGAAAATTCTCGGAGAACACTGAAATATTTTTTAGATTAGGGCGAGAGATAAGTGTTTCGGCACCAATTCTCTTTTTTGTAGCATTATCTGTATCGTTCCAAATTGTGATCAGTTTAACATCTACTTGTTTGCGTCGGTTTTCAATAGTTTTACCAAAAATAGCATTATTCATGAGCTTAAAAAAGTCTTTTTCAAAAACAGACACGGAGGCTTGCCGAAGATTCGTATTCAAATCGATGTATTTCTGTAGAAAATTCGACTGTCTAAAGCTTAGTATACGATGAATTTTTCTTAAGATTAAGCCGTTTCTCAAAATTTCTTTCAAGTGAACAAAGTGAATAACATAGTTATATTTATCATACAAACTTGCTATTAATTTCGGAGATTTCCCTCCAGGAGGAATAAATTTCTCCGGAGCGAAGGGTAAATCACAGTGTAAGTCGTGCAAGTTTTCAGGATATTCTAGATCTACTTCCAAAATAAAACCAGTGTCTCCATTTTCAGATACTGTGAAAATATTAAACTTTTCAATTTCATATTCATTTAAAAATTTAAATTCTGAATAAGGTAAGCTTTTAGTCATCGCATGCCCATACAAATTATTACAATCTAAATATATCAAATACGATGACGGCTTGAAATCATCAAATTCTGGTAAATATTTGTTATTGGCTTTAGCATATCGCTGTGAACACTGAACTAACCCTCCACGTATTCCTCTTTCTAACATTTGATATATTTCCAAATCATCTATTAAGTCAAGTTTAATGCCTGTCGAAAGTAACATAGCGTCCCAACTCAAGCTGGGTGATGTTATGTAATAGGCCGGATCTAGTTTGTAAAATTTTAAGCTCAAGTTTCTGAAATTTTCAAATACATCACATAGCAATAAAACATCACATTTAAGGTACAAGTCGGTATATTCACCGAGATTATTAATATTAAATGTATTCCAAACCGATTGCGCATGATGAAATTCCGCATCACTTATGTCCTCCATTTTCAAATTATTGAAAAAATGTTTTTTAAAAGGTAGTGCAGTTTCTCCGTATTTTTCCCAAGAGTCCATGTAATCATACGGATAAATACCTTTAGATTTTAATAAATGCAGGTGCGTGTTTTCAAAATTCTCAGATAAATGTATAAAATCTCTATCAGACAAATTTTTACTTAACAAGTCTAAACTTGTGCTCAAAAACTGAAATGAATCTATAAATTTAATTTGCAGTGGACGTGTACAGCCTTTTATGTCTATGTATTTGGTAATTGTGAGGTATTTTTCTTTAGTTTTTGGTATAATTGTAACTGGACCATTGTATTTCGCTAATTCTCTAATAAACAAGTGCGAGTCATAGTTAGTTAAATTATGAAAGACCACAGGTATGAATGGACACACTCGTAGCATTAAATTACAATGTGAATGAGCGGGGCCTCTATATTCTGAAGAAACGTGGTCGTGATCGCGAACCTTGTCATCGAATAATAGATGACCACAAATATGACACATTGTGGCATTCTGATAACTAATTTCTTGTTCTTTGGTTAAAGGCATCATAGGATTCTTGACATTTAATATCTTATGAATACATTTCGCATCTTCAATCAATCTTTCAATAAACACTTCAACACAATCCGAACCCCTGTAGGAAACGAACTTGTTTAAGCTCGGGTCATGTGAACAGCAAACATAATATGCAAAACATGAAGGTTGATGAACTTTTAATTTTCGAGTATTTCCAGTACTATTCTCTGTACAATTAACTAATAAGCTTTCGAAATCAGCGTATATAACGAAATTGATTTTTTGTCGTCTCTCAAAATGCTTAAATCCGATTGTACTATTTTTTTCAGGTAAGACTGTCAAAACTTGGGAGCAATCATGTGCTGTATATTTAATTTCGGAAGAGAAAAACCGAAGACATTTCTCGCACATGTACATTTTTCCTTTAGATTTACTAATCTGTCGTCGTACTAATCTTAAGAGATCTTTAATGAGGCAGTAATGACCTTTAATCCCATTTTCAAAGTATAATAAATTGATGTGATTATTTTTCTGATTTTTAGATAAATATAATGGACCAGTTACTGTACTCTGTTTGCTTAATCCATAAATGTTAATACTGATATCATTAGAAGCCTCAAACAATTGAATATCTTTGCACGATGGAGGAAAAGTCATACCGTCTGTTTTAAGGACAGTTGAATAGTGAGGATATGAACTTGTTTTGCATACATTACTCTTGGCAGGAAACAATGCTGCAACAATACTCCATAAAAAGCAGTGCTCGTCTTTATTCTGTATATTCAAACAACTTTTACTATTTTTGACAACTGATGGCAGCTCTATGAATGTACCACCTCTCATGGGGCAATATTTATTTATATTTAATTCTAAATGGCTTACTGAAAGCAGAGACCACCCAGATTCGCAATGTTCAAATTCTGAAAGTTTTTGTTTAAATGTTTCTAAAGCATTCAAATATAACTCATTAATATCAGTATTGTTAAAGATACAATCAAACTTTGTACTGAACGATTTTAACTGTTGTGTTTCTGACTGCGGTAACACAAAATAAGCAAACAGTTCCAAATTCAATTTTAAGCAGGTGTGTTTTTGTAATGATAAATTTATAACTTTAAAAACATCACTTTTGCAGTGGCACAGGAACGCCTCGGGTGTGAGGTTCTCGACTTCCTGTTCGGGGTTTATGCGATAAGCCACAATTCTGTTCTTAAATGCAGTTGCAATAATGTCAATATTTCTAAATTCAGTCTTTAACAAACAATTCTTTTTATGTATATTTGTTCTCATATGATATTGATACTTTTTTTCTGGAACTTCAACATTACATGTTTCACACCGAATCACCTGGGGCTCACAGGATATAGCTGTAAAGTAAAATGAAGGCAAATAAAGTTATAAGTACTTATTTATTTATTCATATACTTTGGTATGCGGTTACAGTTTAACATTAAATATGTATTCAGTTATTAAAACATTTTTTAATAATTATACCAAGAAACTCAAATACTTACTAAACGTTTACTGAACTGAATTAAATGTAGGTAATAAGAATAAGTAATACATTTTGGAATGGCTCAATAATAATTACTAGTAAAAGTTGGTGGGCAAAGCTTGAACTCTTTTCGCGTGGCAGCAATAAACTCAGTGAGATGGGACCAAGCCTCAGTACCAGTGTTAGTTCTATTTTTAATAGTCACGATGCTATGCCGCCACCTATTCATGGGTTGTACATTTTGAATCTCATTACACGAATAGACTTTAAGCTCTATGTAATGAGATCCTGTTTTGGTTTCGTTTGATTGACGAGAAGTACCGTTTGCTAGCCTTCTTGTCATATAAGAGTAAATAGGTGTACCCTTCTTTGGTTCGGATGGAACCGTGCCGTCGTCTTCGTCACTATCACTTCCAAACAAGTCTGACATCGATGGCTTCATAACATCAGAGATGGGTTTGATAACGGTGGTCTTATTTTTCTTGGGGGCACGTGCCTCGCTGGTCTTCCCGCCTGAAGTCGAAGCCGTAGGCGCGCAACGCTCAGTACTCACGGCCCTCATACGCTTGCTGGATGATTTCTTGGGCTTGGGCTGCACTGCTTCAAACTCGCTGTCAGAAGCGAAAAGCTCAGCATTCGACCTGAAAATGAAATATTTATTAAATTAGCACACATACAAAAGAAACTTTACAAGCTACATTTTAATTAATAATAAAAAAATAGGTAGGATGCTTTTGAACTAACCAAAACGTTTTAATGACTTATCGGCTATCTGAGATGTCATACTTAATCACTAAATTCAATCACCTCGAGTAAATGACGAGACGACCAATTACAATACAATACAATAACACTTTATTGTACGCCATATAGTAAGTAACACAGAAAACAAGTACCTACATAGGGAACATTTTTCAAGGAAAACAATCGGTGGCCTTATCGCTTCAGACCGATCTCTTCCAGGCAACTTTTTAAGACCATTATAAGAATATGATCGCTAGCTTATATTTTAAGCTAAATGGTGATTACAGTTAAAGTACTTATTAATCAATCGAAGATCTATTTGAGTGGGAAAAGTTCTAAATTGCTGAATAAAACACATAGTTATCCGTAAGACTGCTCGTAGTTAGTGCAAATAGGATTATATATATATACCCTTTATTATGAATGAGTGCAACGTGAGACTACGACATAATACAGATCATAAACATCTGTGATTCGGGTAACAAACATTTGTATAGGTTCTCTACTGCGGGGTAATACTTACATACATACATACATTAATTGAATGAATAGATGATTATTAATTTAAATACATGTTTAATATAGAATAAAGCCTGGATGAGGGCGGTTGAGGCCCTGTGCTCCACGAGGAGTTAAAGGATCAATCATCATCATCATCATCATCATCATCATCATCATCATCATCATCATCATCATCATCATCATAGAATGAATAATTTCACTCAACACAAACTAATTGTCTGAACTAAATGAAATAATGTATTAATCGAATAAAACATTAATTGAATTTATAGATGATCATTATTGTTAATAGATGTTCAATATAGAATAAATGATCAGTAATTTAAAAAAGAGTCAGCATTTATCACTAATGTCTTGAAGTAAAGGATCTATTCGAATCGATCAGTGGTTTCAAATCAAAGAATAAGATAAATTTACTTACATGTCAGTAGAATGGGTTTTCCTGGGTAGATTCTGGAGTTAGCTTATTAGTGTCCCGTAGGATGGTGATCTGTGTAATGGTGTTGAATCCCGAATGCTAGTTTATATAGAGCCCAATCCACGTCACGAACTTCCATATTTGTGTTGAAGGTACAATGCGAAGAAGCACTGTCAGCATACATCCAGAAAAGAAACGCTGTGTAATGAAAATTCATGACACTATTTTGTGTTATTTTCAAATCTATTTCCTAGTGCATAAGACATCACATATACGCCAGAGCCATATTTATTACTTTGTGCTTCAAGTAAGAGCCCGTTCACACAGAGACATTCGATTCTTTACGGGAACCGTTCTGTAGGATCCGATTTAGTGGTAACAGTATTTCAATGCACGCGTTCACACAAGCATACGGTTAGATCCGGCAATAAAACGGATCCTAAAAATGCGTCATCCGATTTGCGGTCACAAATCGGTCCGGTCGTTCGATAAAATTGCGGATCCGATTTAGTGGTAACAGTATTTTAATACTTGTGTCCGGGGCGAAGGATCCTACAAACCGGACAGTCATGTGAACACGCTATCCGGTTTTGCAGTCCGATAGTTAGTAGATCCGACAAAACTTGAAGCTGTGTGTACGGGCTCTAAGCATACTAGCATTTTCCTGTGTCTCCGCTTAGTAATATTATTTAACACTTAGTATCGGGCTTATCTGTTATGGAATAAGACCCACTCGTATACATATGTACGCCCTAATATTTTATTGAACGGACAGACAAACCTTATAATTTTATGTGTGAATGTAAACACAGACGGAATCAACTTACTACTGTCGCGCAACGCTCCATATGACTTTCCTTATTTGAATTATTGACTTCATATCCCATAAATAATCTATTTTGAACTTTAACAACACAATTCTGGTCAAATATATAAACCCCTGATTTAAGGGTCAAATCAGTCTTAAAATCATTTTAAAAGTGAGCAGTCTTCTTACGAAATGTCGGTAAGTACCTAAATAATTTCTGTTTAAAATTATACGTGTTTAAATTCAATAGTTTATAAATTGCTCCAAGTAAATATATAATTCTATTTATTAAAGTGTTTATAATTATAATTTTAATTCTATTAGAATACACATAGAAGCAATAAGCCACTAGCGTAGCTTATGCGCGCGGCTTCGCCTCGTGAAATAAAATGCTAGTTCTCTAGTTAGTAGGGTATTTACCTCAATGATACGCGAGGTATATGTCTACCAAATTTCAAGTATCTATCTAGCTCCAGTGGTTTAGGATGTGCGTTGTCAGTGAGTCAGTCAGGCACGGTGCTGTTTTAGAGGAATAAATAGATTCTTATTAGGTTATCCCCAACTGACGAATTAATGGACATTTCCTAACCATTATTTTATCAGAGATTTCATTAAAGAAAGGTGTTTATTAATTAAAATGATTTCTTTCCATTTTAGGATACATCGGAACATCTTTTCAACTTTATACCGGACGCTGCAGCACAAAG
Organism: Archips xylosteana; assembly: GCA_947563465.1. Classification (NCBI taxonomy): domain Eukaryota; kingdom Metazoa; phylum Arthropoda; class Insecta; order Lepidoptera; family Tortricidae; genus Archips; species Archips xylosteana. The sequence continues at coordinate 9,848,531 of OX387347.1, read as the reverse complement.
AAAACCTGCAGCTGAACGCCGCCTGGGACTTAAAAGAAGAGCAGAGCCCCCAGTCTACTCATTTATCAAAAAACCGCATCGGGATGGTGCCTCAAAAATAATAAAAATCGAGATATTTAATGGTGACCGAATAGAAAATGGGGACCAAATGTGTAATTGTAATGCAGAGCTATGCGCACAATACGTCGTGAAAAATATGCTTTTAGACAATGTGTACGAGGCAACACGTGACGTTTTAGATAAGATTGAGAGCTCCATATCGGCGGGCTCGACCAATAATTATACAATATTGTAATAGTAAATTGTATTAGTTTGCCGTACCTAATCAATAGAACCTATGATTGTATAAATAGATTACAGTAAGGTAATTATTTGTATACCTAATATATTTACTATGCATAAATTTGATAACTTTTAACTATTTTTCTTTCTGTAAATAAATAATATCTGACATATAATTTTTGTTCATTTATTCATATCCTTAACCACAGAAGCTCATAATTAATTAATATGTCATATCATATTCAGCCATATCAAATTTGGGTGCCGGCCGGAATCGAACCGGGACTCATAGGCACAGGCACTCGTTAAACATGCGTAGTTAATCTATCGCTGTATCAATAGCTCAACAAAACCTTTTAACATACTGGCTCTATAGGTACCTACAATGGTGCTATAATTAAACAATGATAAGGAATGCAGCACGCTTCCAAACGTGGAATGCTTACATTGCATTTTATACCTACATAACAACAAGACTTTAGTCTCTGATGTGTATTTATCATCAAGTGCTGATGTGAAACACAAGCAATACGATTTCTTATTGCGATGCATTACAATTTACAATTTTAATAATTGTTGATTAAGATTCTTAAATAGATAATATGAAAGACGAGTTGTACAAATATATTCTTTATAATTCATTAACATCAATATCATCATCATGTCAGTCGAGAGACGTCCACTGCTGGACATAGGCCTCACCCAAGGCTCTCCACTTAATTATACTTAAGTAGGTAACTGTAATAAAATTAATAGATAACACGAACATACTAATCAAATTCTCTAAGCGTATTTAGTATAAAGTTAAGTTGGTAATGACTTTTCGCATAGATATGGAATTACTTTTCAATATAAAAAAATGAGATGAATAATCGAATAAAATATAAGTTTTCGCATTTGAATACATTTAAGATCAGTTTTTAAATAGATGTAATTGACTTCTTTAATGGTAGATATTGGGCATTTGAATGACTGTAAAATCAGTGTTTGAATAGATACTTATAGGTAATTCACTTCTTGAATAGTGGATATTAGGGGATCTAGATATCTCATTTGTATCTAGATACCCTAATATCTACCTACTACCTACTATAACCGCTTTAACAGAAAATAAAGTTATAATTAATAAAAAAGGGGTCCTTATAAGAAACATGTTTTTATACATTGCCTTCGGTATCAGTATGGTTTATACGCAAAAGCCCAAGGAAAAACAGTGTAGGTGCTTTTAAATTATAGAACTACTTTCAAACTGAGCTAAGACAAATACGCAGCAGTTCCAGTTTTGAAATATTATCTAGTTTCCGAATTGAAACTTTCAAATTCATTGGCACTGGCACAGTTCTGTGTGTGTCATTAAATTACGCAAGTGAACATTTTCTGTTTGCCAGTAGGTACAAATCTTCTAATTTAAACGGGGTGAGACAAACTTTAGCGCCGTAACACAATAAATTGCGAGCAGTGAGCAACACGAACTCAAGCACCTTAGTAATTTGGTGGGTACGTTAAATATATTTTTAAACGAGGGCTCACCCTACCCGGGTGTTGTTGCAAACTTTCATTTTATCGCAAATTTTCTCGACGTTGTGCTATAAAAGTACCTTAGTCCAATTTAAGCTCGTGCTATAAAAATTCTGCACAGAGGGCAGAAATTCAACTTTAATAAAAGCACAGCACGATGGCGAGCTAATATAATTGGTTTTTAAATATACACAACACGATCGCAGTTTTAGGAACGAATTAGGACCAAACTACATTGTTTCCTTGCATAATTTTGTGCCTTCGGTTGGACCGGGTGATTTGGAATTCAATTGAATATGGGAGCCGCGCGCTCGAGCAGTCGTCTTGGATGGATGTTGAGAATAACAAACCCAATTGACTGTGATAAATAAATAATCATATGATTAAAGTTGTGTTTGGTTGTAATAAAATTACTACGATTTATTTGACAGTTAGACTTTTAATTTAAAAAGAAATGTGGGTTTGGATTAGTATTTTTTATGAGTTTTGTTTGTTGTTCGTTTAGTCAAATCTTAGTTTCAATTTCGCAAACTTCCAGACTTTAGATTGACTTGAAGTTTTGTTAACATTATGTAGATTGGATAACAGTGTTTAGCGCTACTAACAAAAAGCACAGACAGCAAAAATTTTGCATTGAAAATTTAAATTTCAGCAAAGTTTTACTTTTATTAATGTGAGGTACCTGACGTTCGTCGCGATCGCTCTCACTTTTGAAGAAGATTCTCTGAAGGGTCCGAAATTAGTAGTAGTGTTTTTACAATAGTGAATTAAATCGTTATTTTTTGTTCCTGTTTGAATAAATCGATAGAAATTAAAGTACCTGTGTATTTTTTTAGGTCGTGGTCGTCGTTAGTGATGGGTTTGAGCCCGAACTCACACCTCTGACTTTCTCGGAATTTTGAAATTTACTATGAGCTTTACGGTGAAGGATAACGTCATGAGGAAATGTATCCAATGGTATGTGTGAAGTTCCCGATTCGCATTGGGTACCGCGTGGGAACTACTGCCCAAGTCCTCTAATTCTAAGAAGAGACCTGTGCCCTGCAGTGAGACGTATAAAGGAGATTATGTAATCTTTTACAAACTTAGACCGAAGAAAAGAAACCATCGTCCTAAGTTATTCGGTAAAAATCTACTTTTGAATAAATTATCTTCATCTTATCTACAAACCAATCTTTTTATTTCATGAAACTACGTGAAACTAGAAAGCTACAATTTAATTACTTAAATAGACAAAATCCAGACAGTGCATATTTTGCTGGTCGCAAAAAGGGTGCACGGCGCACGCCATCTGTATCGTTTAGATAATTTTCACCTCGTTTGTTAGCTTGATGGCCTGGTTTGTGTCACAATCCAGAAAGAACAGCCTTATTGTTTCAATAAAAACTCTGAGACGTAAACAAGTGGAGTTGAAAAAGTTGGACCATACTAACCGGTAAACGAGTGACTGAAAAAAGATCTGTTGTGACTCTAAAATTTTCAATGCAATGGTGCGGTTGTTCGCTGCACTATGGAAATTTTTCGTATTATTTTAATCCACCCATGATGTCCTCAATTTTTTAACTCCACTCGGACAGCAGAGGCTGAGAGTTATCCAATGTTGTTGACGGTTTGTAATGTGTTAATTGTTTATCCTATAATCTACAATGTGGTGGGACACATTTTTAAGTAAATTCGAAATATCTTTATTGGATTTTACCTATAAGTTATTATTATAACAAAAACATGCGAATGTCGAAGACTCTACCACCAGTTCAGAAAAAACCCTGTTGAGAAGAATCCGAAAAAAAATCAACAAGGTAAAACCTGGAGAACCCTAAACTTTGTTAATTTTTATTGTTACGATAATTTATTTTGAAGCGAATAGTTAAGATTGGCTGTCAGCTCAGCATATTTCTTTTTGGCTAGGCAAAAGAGTTCCGGAGCATTCGGGATTCCTGTTTCCTGTTTCCTGGGTGTGCCTCAGACACGACTTCCGCTAGCAAAAGTTTATGTTGCTGTCCAACCACACGTAGAATTACTAAATATCCAAAGTGACTGTCTTAGTCCAGGATACGAACAACAAGGATATGAATAGAGAAACTACTGCTTGCAGCTAATTAAAAGAAGATAAGGCTCTTTTCTCTACGCTTTCAGTTTTTATAAACCCGGCGCTGGCAACTCATTGCGCCGGCTTCCATCTTGAATCTCTAAAATATGAGTTTAATTTCGTCTCTTGCGACTATTCCTACAATTTCACGTGTAATGCTCCCCGAAAATTTGATTTATTAAATTGAGAACACATTTTTCTCACGTTTAGTAGCTATTCTATGCAAAAAGAGGGGATTTACGTAGAATATAAGTGTTTCTTGCATAAAATAACACAGTACTTGTGTCTAATGATGTACCTATCGTTGCCGTTGATAAACGGTAATAATCCTTGAAAGTTGCTGTCGTATTTTTTTTAATATTATAATAATTTATAATTAATATTCATTTCTCTGGAAAAAATAGCAGGCTAATACCCACTTAAGTGAGTGGAGACAGAACTAGACACAGAAATGTCGATAAGCCACGCACTCGGCGATCTGCTCAGAATTTCCGGAAAGGAGTGGATGAGAAAGACACAGGACCGAGACGAATAGCGTACTCTGCTGGAGTCCTACTAAGGAAGAAAGAAGAAGAACACCTGCTGACTTTATCTGCCGCTAAACCAAACTCAATTAAGTCCTTAATATCCGAGAAATTGTTGCCATGCGCTACACTTTAAGTAGAACTGTAAGAAAATTCTTACAAATAATGATGTACCTATCGTAGCCGTTTGTTACATTCCCTATTATTACATTAGAAGTACTTATCAGATGGTAATTTATACAGACCAGAAATGGCATAGAAGAACAAGGAACCGTGGCGAGTTGTCCCCTGGCAACCAAAAGGTAAAGGTACTCTTGTTTATTGCTTTCCGTGAAAAACTCTCATAACTTTAAGCTTCGGCAAAAAATAAAATGTTTTGGAATAAACTAGATGTTGCTAGAGTTCAGTTTGAGCTAGATGGAACACTAAGTGGGCATGAATAACTTATGATTTTGGTGCTTGCTTCTTATTTCAGTACTAAAATGGTTCAAAGTTCAGTGTCTCCTGTATTAAAGATAACGTTATTACTTAAATGGCAAAGCGCAATGAGCATTAAACTTAGGTACATTATTATTTTTGCTAGCTAGATACAATAGTTTCTTGTCGTCTATATTACTGTGATCCGTAATATCAAGGACAATTAAATTAAAAAGGCTGTCCATGTCGGTGCTTAGCTAGTTAGGTACGCTAAGAAAATAATTAAAAGAAATCGGCTATGAAAAAAATTGAAAAGTACCTACTAGGAGAAGGGAGGTAACTTCACGTTCATACTAATTAATTTCTGTCCCGCTAAAATTATAGCTCATCCTTTTCGCTTTGCCGTAGTCGACTTAAACCAACAGAACACGTGTCCCTCTTATAACACGTGTACCTACTGCAACATAAAATCACACTTTATTATAAACGTGAAAATTTGTATACTTTGTATGGACATTTAGTTGGATGTGTGGATATTTGTTACACTTTTACGATAAAACGGTTTGACGGATTATGATTTCCAGTAATATTAATAGAGCTACGAACACTAATTTCGTATCACGGTTAAAATTTCATCTTCTATTACTGTATGTTTATTGAATTACGTGCATTTATATTCAACCAAGAAATTTCTTTACCATACTAAGGTTCAGTGTTAAATCTATGGTTTAAAACATCAAAGGCTATTTTCACATACAAATCAATGTGACAATCAGTCTTATTTTTCTAATTCTGATCTACAAAATGTCATAAAAAATGGTAAAACAATTACTTGGTCTACTATACGCGAGTACCAAAGCAATACCAATACAGAAATTCAATTCAATTGTCCGTCTAGACATCGAATATCTGGATCACTCCGGATATTACCGGTAATATTTGAAGACCCGTATTGCAACGTTAATGCTGCACCGCATTGGCGACACCTGCACCGGCCACGTGCTTAGAATCCCGTGCTAGGGTAAGGCTCTTAGGCGTTTGAACTGCTGTATGGATAGAGACTGGAAAGGGACCATGGTAAATTGTAGTAGTTAGGTGAATATTAGGGCATCTTGACTGCCGGGTTAAACCTTATTACCAGATGATTAGTACTAGGTATTTACTACCGAAGGACGAGTCGCACGAAATTTGATCAAACTAGATCCAGCATCTGTACTGTCTTAAGTTTCATAAAATCATTCTAGCATCATCCTTTTTAATAATATTTGCTGAGATGGTAATGAGAATAAAAGACGCCGTAAAAACTACTATCTGGAAGAAGTTCCGTACATTCTATAGCTAAATTGTATGGCTAAATAATGAAATCTCTGGTTAATGAAACCATGATTTTTTAGTAATTAGATAAACTGTTTATCATAGTGGATTTATAATATTATTATGGATTATAAAATAAGCTATAAAAACAGGGACTAAGTATAAAATTAACATAACTAAAACTAACTTAAAATAGCTAAGCAGAAATTAAAAACTAAAAATTATTATCTAAATTTGGACCCTTAGGTAGGGTGCCCATCACGCAGGCAGCATTCCCACGTTGAATTGCTATAGCAAGTCTTTGTGCGAGAAAGCTGCCTGCGCGAGGGTCACCTGTTGCCTCTCTCAGGCGCTTGCTTAGAGCTCCGTAGAGCCCTCGTGCGCCCTTGCCCCACGATCCGAGTGTCTCGACACCGAATGCGACGAACTCGTACTGGGCGCCGAGACACTCGTATTTAATGGCCTTGAGCCGTTCTCGGGTGTCGGCCGCTGCACCGGCACGTCTGCTCGTTGTGGGGAGGTAGGACGCTGCCAAGGTGTCGGCGCAAGTGGCGTCCCACACCAGTGCACGGCCCATCCTCCATGGAATTAACGACATCCCGTCAGGGCGCTTGCCATCACTCCGCACGATCTGGGGCTCCAGAGCAGCAGGAACGTTGGCACTGACGAGCGCTCTTCTGAGGATGTCGTTAAGGGCGGCATGGCGGGACAGGCGGCCGGCACCCGAGGAGCAAGCAAGTCCGTGGTGGCCGAGGCAATCTACGGGGGCTCCACAGGAGGCACAACTGTGGTCCACGCAAACCTCAACACCAAGCCGGAGACCGACGGCTATTCGGAGTGTGCATGGGTCTATAAATGTACCGATGTTGGGTGATGGATAGGCATGGAGCCAGTGGCCTGCTTCAGGTCTAGAAACAGCCAAGAGTCTGGCACGGTCTCTGCCTGTGGCGGTATTAATCAATGAATTTAGGGTTGACTCGGAAGCTATGGTATCCCAGGCCCTTTGAATTTTGAGTCTGGATGGAAGATTTGGGCTCGGTCCAGCTAGCCAAGCATTTGAAGCTTCAATCAAGCACGCAATCTCGCAGTTTGTAGCCGGTGAGGCTTTAAGGATTTTACCTGCGAGATCAGAGGTGCTATGAATTGAAGCCAAGAATGCCGGCAGAGAAATACTTGAAATTTTGCGGGTTCCCAAACCACCGTACCTTATCGGTAGGGAGGCTTGAGTCCATGCCTGCTCGCTAAAACGGATATTTAAGATAGATTCAATTTGGGATTTTAGAACTAGATCGATAGGTCCTACCAGATGGGGGAATTTCCAAATGGGACAGCAGCGGAGCAGGTAAGTAAATTTAGGAACGAGTAAACAGCACTTAAGAACAAAAATAGCAGAGTGACTGCTAATTTTGGTAAGGCGGTCCGAATAATCCTTAAATTTAGACATTGATTTACTCAGAAGGGGAGGGATGGCTTCATCGAAAATGGGTGACCCGAGGAGATGCAGACTGTCTTTATGCAAGATTTTAATGTTTGGGGCGATGACGTTAAAATTTTGAATAATCTGTGATGCCGAAGAAGAATCTACTTTGTCCGAAATATACAACTCGCATTTTTTGAAATTTAAATCTAGGCCAATAGCCGTAAATTTGTTTTTAATTAGTGATAAGTCTGCCAGAACAGTTTGTGAGTCACCTCCTAGGGTGCCATCATCGAGGTACCACACGTTTAATTTAGAATTTAGACTGTGAATTGTGGAATTAATGGCCAAACTAAAAATGGCTGGACCGAGGGGATCACCCTGCTGGCAACCCACGGCCGAAAGGATCTCACTGTTTTTGTGCATTAATTTAGAGGGAGAGTGATAACACTGAAGTAAAAAGTTGTAAATTTCCGGAACATGAATTTTAATTTCGTTTAGCAGGGTGTCCCTGTTGACTGAATTAAAAGCATTTTTGACATCTAATTTTAAGAGTACCTCACACGGGTCGCATTGCACAAAGGTGCGCACAGCATGAACCGCCGCCTCGCAGCCTCCGCGGGTTCCAAAGCCGACCTGTATGGGTTCAAAAAGATTTTGTAATTTTGATCGTATTAGTCGGACGCAAATTTTGGCAGCCAGACGGCGAAAGGTCGACCCCACGGCAATAGGGCGCACGCCGGCATCCTTCTTGGTGAGGGCAATGAGGTTGGCTCCATAAATCACTGGAGTCACTTCCTGACAGACATCTCCCAGTAGCATAATGTTCGTTAGTTTTGTTATGCTTTTGATCAAGTGCTCACCAGTTGCCCCTGTGCCGTGACTAGTGAGGTCTACGAGGTGCTGTGGAGAGATGCCGTCCAGGCCGGAAGCTGATCCCTTAGGGAAGGATGCGAGGGCTGCTATTACATCTCGATCAGTGGCAAGAATGCAAGCTGATGGATCAGAAGGAGGGTCTACAAAAATGGGAGTGGACGGGCCTGGGGGGTGTTTTGAGTGTAATGCGGCCGCGGTCTCCGGTGTGTCAGGTGCTAGAGTGTCATTCGAGAAAAGGAGACGTGTTGCTCCTTTGAGGTCGCCGTCATGAATTTTCTCCTCGACCTTCTTGAACAGGTCATATTTACTTCTACCGGGTCTGGAAGGTGGAGTGGAAGTGTAAATGTACGGCGTTTGTACGTTGTTTTTGATTTTTTGTGTTAGGGAAATGTTTCTATCTTTGTGCTCTGATACGTGGAGGGTTTTATAGGAGAAAATTAACAGGTTGTGCCATTCCTCTTCATTGTTGCACCGAACACATTTGTTAATAGCGTCTGCAAGTGCTTGGGCGACTATTGATCTTGAGCCACGTGGAATGCGTTTAATTAAAGGCGTAGATTGCTTGAGCTGGCCGAGGAGAGTGTGTAGAGGTGTGGTTGTGTTGGACGAAGTAGGTGAAGTGTTGAGGTTTGTGGGATTTGGAGCAGAAATTATAGGAAAAATACGAACCTTGTGAATGCGAGACTGGTGAATATGTAGGCCCCTTGTGGTTGAAAAAGTTTTATTGCATATGTCGCATTCCATCGGAGGCAACAGGCACAATACAAAACTAAATCAACTAAGAAATACATAGGGTTTTATAAAATAAATATCACTACTAAAAATCTTCTGTTATGTTATGACAGCACACAGCGTGTCAACAGCGGCTCACTGACGGTTGCTGAGGCCGACGGTCGCCGTGGCAAAGCCAGGCGTCCCGGGCGTCCTTAGTTACAGGCAATAGGCTATTCAAAAAGGCTGATCGGTCATCTTTCGGCTTCAAATTTCTGTATTATTTTCGACGTGTCCTTAGCAACGTATGTCAAAGATAGACTTAGAAATTCTCATTAAAATCAAAATACGGCAGAAACTTGCTTGCCAGCAGTAAGGACAGATGACGAGGCGCGTCCCGCGTTAAATAAAAACGCTACTGGGACCGCGATTCAGCGAAAACAATAAATATTTATAAAATTGATTAGGAAATTTTACAGACAGGTGTTGACAGTTAATTGTTGTGTCAGAACAGAAAGCTTTCATACCAATTTAACTACCGGCTTTAAGGAGTACAACTTTTTAAACTCCCCCGTATATTGCTTGTTACGAAAATCGATGGTTAAGATCATTAAATTTATATTACAAAAAAATCTGGAGAGCAAACAGTAGGTGGTCTCCTCGTTTAAGTGGTCTACTCAATGTCGTGGATGCAAAGTCCCTGCTTGGGGTATCGTCCGACAATGATATCGACTCAAACGTTTCATTTGCAACTCTATTCATCTGACCATTAAGGGAATACATTTTTTTAAACGTCTTTAAAAAACCACTAGTTTCTATATACCCTGGCGCGGTTCTGAATATGGAAAGTTATTACATATTATATCGAATGTGCTATAATATCGAAAAGTGGTTTTTTTTCCTGAAATTGTAAACTTCTCAGGATTTATCAACACAGATTCGTATAGAACCTATTAGATTAGGTTGGGTTAGTTATAACAATCTTAAAAGTTTATAGTTTCAGAAAAAATGCTTTTCGATTATTATAACCCATTCGATATATACTTTCCATATTTAGATACGTGCTCACAATACCCATATTAATTAGAGCCTATTTAACACTAACTATTATTACTATTTTATACTATGTATATATCCTATGTGTATATTCATGGATACTCCCAAAACGTTTGGCAAAGTTAAGTACTTATACAATATTTTTTAAATCGAGTCAGCTAATCAAATCCATCCTCATGATTCATAATTTTTTTAACTACTCATGTAGACACACCTAATATGAACGAAGTACTACCTACACTAAACTTGTCTTGATTGAGATGAAGATAATGATTGCATGGTTATTTATGGACAAGGTTTGATGATATCCGATCGGATCTGCAGAGTCAAGTACCGTATTAAGTACTCTGGTAACACAAGAGCCTGCGCGAGGCTGAGATCAAAGCAACCCGGGTATTTCATGTGACGACCGCGATTGATTAGTTAGTACTTATGCTTCCTTAAGCCATCAATTGGATGATTTTATTCCAATTCTGGCATTCGTATCAAGAACATTATACATACGATACGCATAAGTATAGCTAGAACGCGATTCTTTAAGATCTTTTTTTAAAGAAATAGGTATCCTAACCCTGCCGTCGTTGTATACATTTGAAATAATCATGTATGTAAGAAAAAACATATGTGATTTTCCCACTAACGTCGATAAGCCAAAGGCTACTAGAAACACAGGGAAGCTTAAAGTTCCATCTTACAGACTGGCTAAAACCAAAAAGTCGTTTCTGGGAAGATGCATACGTTTTTATTATAATAAAATTCCGAAAACAATAACCGAACAAACTGATACAAAATTCAAATCCATTGTGAAGAAGACATTAATATCTAAGGCGTACTATAAAATTAATGACTATATCATGGACAGGGATGTTTGGAAATAATTCCGATCCGCATTGGCGATCCCTAGTCTCAAATAGCGTATCTACTGTGTTAAAAATTTAATTGTAATTTAATAATAATGTAGATCTGATTGAAAAAAATATACCTTGTTGAGTTTCTTGCCGGTTTCTTCTCAACAGGGTTTTTCCGAACCGGTGGCAGATTCTTCGACGTTCGTTCATAGGAGCATCAATTGATGCCTAAATTGAATAAAGAATTTTGAATTTTGACTTTTTTTTTAACGTTTAAATGAGTCTCGCCGCCCGCACCTCTCTCGGCCCCTTTGTCGTCATACCCCCCAGCCCCTGTACCGCGCGGGCGAGGACTTAGTTAAACGGTTTAGCTATAGTAACTTTTACCCACGGCTTCGCTCGTGTACCCATACCACTATAGGTATAGGTTCTCCCAAAACAACAACAACTTTTGTATGACATAAAAGTCAAGTTATAGCAGTTCTGGAAAAAATAAGAAAAATAGCATGTCACTTTGTAAAGCGATAATAGAGTCATATAACATATTACTTTTAGTCATCATCATCATCATTTCAGCCGAAAGACGTCCACTGCTGAACATAGGCCTCCCCCAAGGCTCGCCAAACAGATAGGCCCTGCGCCATCCGCATCCAATGAGTCCCCGCTACCTTCACCAGGTCGTCGCTCCATCTTGTTGGAGGCCTACCTACACTGCGTCTTACGGTCCGCGGACGCCACGCCACTTTTAGTACCTAGGGTAAGTGTACCAGTAACACTTAAGGAAATTTTCGACTTTGAAAATTAATTTTAGGCAGTTGGGCACAGTTTATTTAAAATACTACTTTTTGTATAGCACAACCAACTACTCTAGTTGGCTAATATCATCATTATTCAACAGTATTACTGCACAGTTTGAAGATATATCACTATTTAAGTGAAAAAATGGAAAATCACCAGTGAATGAACGCAAAATTCTAGTGAATGAACAAATTAAACCAGTGAATGAACAATTTTGAATATGATATTTTGTTATACTATAAATATACAAAAGCAAAGTTATATTAACACAACTACATTCAATATACTTATTTGGTCGATTTCATGTTTTAAAACAATTAAAATACAAAAATAAGAGTATTGTTCATTCACTAGATCTTGGAAACTAGTGAATGAACTAGCTATAAGAGACATAGTTCATTCACTGGAAAACTTGAACCAGTTAATGAACCTATATTTTCCGTTGGTTCCAATACTGGCCTTTCAGTAGATAATAATATTTGGATCAATGTCACTGTAAACGAAATCTTATTATGACTACTAGAAGGAAAGATATTGCACAAATAGAAAATCCTGTAGTCCCAGTGAATGTACACCCCTGTTCATTCACTGGATTTAGGCAATTTTGGGTTCCAGTAAAAAAACACTGGATTAAAAGGTATTGTTTCTAAATAAATTACATTAGACTATATAATTTATGTGTGTGTTCGTACAGTGTGGAGGTGGAGGAACTGCATGAACACACATTTCTTGCATAAACGTAACTATTGTAAGGTCGCGGGTGAGCAAAGTAATTGTTTTAGTTCATTAGACTATATAGTCTAGTTCTAGTCTAGTTATAGTCATATATATGAATAGCACTAACAGGTCTTTAAAGCTTAAAAAAACCATACCCAATGAATGATAGATGGCGGGGACAAATGCAGTAACACATCAGAAGTATAGTAGCTTTCGTTCTTCCTTAATACTGCTCCATAGAAAAAATGTACAACATACGTACGTCCACTTTACATCGTCGCCATTTCAAAACTGTTGCTTAGGAGTCGAAGCAAATTTACCAGAACCTGACAAGTAAAGGTGCTAGTCGAAAAAAATACGATACTTACAAAATTCTTATTATTTCAAAAAATTTCCGTTTTGTTCATTCACTGGTACTGTTCATTCACTGGTACGCTTACCCTATTAGATATTTTCGAAAAATGTCTAGTATCACTTTAATAAGTGACATGGATTTTTTGTTTTTTTTTTCCGGTATTGTTATAACTTAGGCTCTCGCCCGGTGCCAGGTTATCATTGAGTTTTTGGGACACCTTGTATCTCTGTGGAGAGTTGAAATACTGAATTCCGAAGGAGGTTCACAAAAATTCCCGGTGCCAGGTTATCATTGAGTTTTTGGGACACCTTGTATCTCTGTGGAGAGTTGAAATACTGAATTCCGATGGAGGTTCACAAAAATTCCAAGTGAATTCCTAATAATTCTTTATTTACCTTCCACGAAGAACCGTGCAAAATTTCGAGTCACTAGACTACTGCGGCATATGAAACTTAGGAAAAAAATTAAGAAATAAGAAATAATTAAGGTCGTGGGTGAGCAAAGTAATTGTTTCAGTTCATTAATATGGACCTCCGCAAAGTAAACGCCTTATTCAATAAATTATATGAAACTAGCTTATTTTTTATTCTTTTACCGCAGGCATAAGACAGTTTTTTTCTAACTGGATAAAACCGATTTGGATATGTTTATGATGTTTCGTTACTCTTACTTTACTCCACGGACCGGAAAACTCAGTGTAGGTAGGCATCCGACAAGGTAGAGTGACGACCTGGTCAAAGTTGTGGGAACGCGTTAGAGGCGGATGGCGCAAGACCGTTGTGTTTTGTGAACCTTGAGGAGCTGATATGCTGATGAAGACATTGACGAATGTAATAAGTATGTCATCATCATCATCATCATCCCAGCCTATCTAGAATGAGAGGGCTTGGGAAGTAGTTCCCACGCGGGCCCAGTGCGGATAGGGAACTTCACACACACCATTAAATTTCTTCGCAGGTGTATGCAGGTTTCCTCACGATGTTTTCCTTCACCGTAAAGCTCATGATAAATTTCAAAAGGAATTTCGCACATAAAATCCGAAAAACTCAGAGGTGCGAGCCGGAATTTGAACCCACGACCCTCTGCTTGAGAGGTCATACGTCAAACCGCTAGGCCACCAGGGCTTTTGATGAATACAATATGTAACAAGTAAAAATTAGGCATTTAGGCTTTGATCAATTATAACTGAAGATACACATTGCCGAACAAAATCCCCTTCAAAGAATGTCCGAACTTTTTTATTTGGTTGCGTAACAAATAAAATCATCACCTATACAGAAATTTGAACCTAGTCTTTACTTCATTACAGTCGAATTTCGGTAGCGGCAAAACTCCACTTGACAGCTAAACTTGACAATTTCACGCAACGTTCTGAGAAAAAAGAAGGCCACTTTTATCAAAGTGGCGCTCATTTGGCTCGGACATTTTCGGGCGCGCGACTGTGGATCTACAGTTATAATTGATCAAAGCATTTAGGTTCGTAAATAACTGAGCTATTCTTTCTACACAAAAAAGAGAAAACAGGTTATAACAAGCAATAAATCACAAAGGTTTAATATGAAAGCATACACCTCTAAATATAGAGCAACAAGGAAAAACTTTGATCAATACATCATTACACTGGCTGAAAGTAATTTAGTTTTTGTATCCCGAGAAAATTAAGATCCCTAATTACGTGAACACGTTTCATCATCGCATTTCTCATCGTGCATGTATTTCCTAATGAATAAGTATAAGAGAAATATATAAAATAACATGAACAAAAGATTGCGACGAACTGAGAATCACCTCCTTTTTGAAGTCAGTTAAAATAAGCTATTATAATTGCGAGAGTTTTCACTTATTTTTCCTGAAAATAATTATTGTTAGTCCGTTAATTTTCATTTAAACAAAAAATGATGAAGTTGAAGCCTGTTAAAGTTCAGTGTGACGTCACGCCTTGTTACACTTTTTACTTAGACGTGACGTCACGGGCCTCCACTACCAAACTTTCATGCGCTTTATTTACGTATTTTTTGTTTCATTTACAAAAGAAAAAAACTTGTCTAATATTTTTGATAATCTAATTGACAGACTAATTTATAACAATATTTTTACCAGGAAATTGCCCTGCCAGATGTCACCGACCTTATAATTTCTTTATAGCCGCATAAAGCCGCCATTGACTAGTTACTCGTACAGGTGACAATATGGATTATTCTTTTACACTCACAATCCCGTAAAATAAACTCATGTTAAATCTGAAACCTAATTTACATTAATATGCAGAAAGATCCTTCGTCTTCAAGCGTTCAGTAACTAAATAACGGGATTAAAACGCAAATTAGCTGCTGCGGCAGAGTACCGATGCAATTTTAACGCAGCTTCTGAATCTATAATGCCTAAAGTGCACGTTAAGTTTTCTCTGGTACCAATATCTGTCTCTTTCTTACTAGTAATACATGAGGGAAGCAGATTCACTTAACTAAAGTAAACCTGATATAACATCGCGTCGGAAGCGGGCAATTTTCAGAGCTTTCTGCCCCTGTATTTCGGCACAATCAAAGTGATATAACAGCGATGAGAAAGGGAAATTTGTATCTCACTCCTCTCCACGGGTAAAGAGTGAGATTCAATTTTGAATCCTATGTCGCTGCTATATCACATTGGTGTGCAGAATATAGCCCCTGCCTGCTATTACGGTTAAGTATTTTGTCGCTGCAGCTAAAACCACTAACTACGCAGAAAATTTGCGCTCTCCTTTAGCAAAGACGGCCATTTCCGCTGCAGCCATTGCTTCAGTAAGCTGTCGGGTCGCGTACTTAAAGTGCAACGGGACACGATACTGGCACAGATTAGATACTAAATCAGGATTTTATTTAACCTACAGAATAGGGTAAATTTTGTTAAGTGTTCTGTCAATACATAATGATTAAAATACAACGCTTTCCTTGTTCATCCGCTACCACGCGTGCTTGAAAAATTAAGTGAGTAGTCTAAACTAAGGTTTCTTTAAATGTTTACTGGTTAATAGCACGTCATTCTGTTTTTTTTAGGAGCGGTAGCGTGCTCCTGCTTGCTACGAGAATGGGCTCGTAGAGAACTCGAAACGCGTTAGCATTTTGTGTTTGTGGTAATTATGTTTTGTAGCATTAATAAAAAAACAGTAGGTAAGTATCGCGCAATTAAAACATTTTATAAGTAGAAATCGGGTTTTGTTCCGCGTACCTACCTTGATTTCAGAGAAGCCCGATATTTTGGCACAGTTGCATGCGCCATGATCACGAGAACGTGTCGTCTCGTGATCATGGCGCATGCTACTGTGCTGAAATATCGGGCTTCTCTGAAATCATGGTACGCGGAACAAAACCCGATTTCTACTTATAAAATTAGTAATGACCGCGATAGTCTAAAATATTGAATTAAAATATTTTCAAAATTATGGTATTTTTCTGCTAATAAAAACAAAAAATGTATTATAAAATCAGCTGAGGGAGTTTACTCTATAAAGAGGTTTAATTGATGTTGTTAATAGTGTTCGAGACATTGGGTGACCATCAAAACGTGTTTTTTACTATCTGCTTTTTCAAATGTAAACCATGTATAAATAGACAATCAAATAAATGGCAAATAATGTGAACAAAATGTCAATCTACAAGCATATATTGTGAAACAGCTAGGCTATTTGCCATAAAACAATACAACACAACATTTCACAACATTTGCCATAAAAACTTTTACTATCATAATATCAAATTCGATTTATGTGTTTTGATTATTTATTGGTTCTACATTTTATTAGTGCTTGAGAATAATAGAAACAGTTTTGTTTGACTTTTTACTTCTTTACCATAACACTTAGATCTAAAAATAATTTTAAATTAAAATAGTTTGCATTATTAAATAGTCCAGTTAAACTGTTCAAAGGTACAATAATTTTGAAGAAATGATTAACTTCATCGTTTTATTCTTCGTTTTGTTCAAATTTGTGTCAAATAATCAGCACATATCTTCGGAGTCCGTTGACAACTTCTACCAAGAAAATGACAAAATCATAGCACTCATTGATGACATTTTTATCACGTTAAGAATTAATAAGAACTTCAAGGAATTTAAAAACGTTACCGAGTACATGTCAATCCACCATTATATACAAGACGCAGTGGAGAACAGAAATAAAAAATATAAAGAAATATACAATATTACTAAAATAACACCTTGTTATAAAGCTGCATATTACGTTTCAAATATCAATAAAGCAATTGGCGAAATGATAAGCGAGCATAAAGAAAAAAAACCCAAAAAATTTTTTTAACACAAATAAGTATTCTCCACCTGCAACTAGTGACGACACATTAATAGACTTCGTTAGATTGGCCAAAAGAATACGGTTAAATTTAAACGTAAATAAAAATATTAATGCTATTAAAGGTGAGTATAATTAGTAAACTTTAAATACTAAAACAAATTAAGTTATAGTGCTTTCACAGCACAACATGTCAAGTATATGTTGGCTTTGAGTTACCAACTTGTACTAAGTTATGGCTTTTGAAACATATCGATCTTGGAATTTAAGTAATTTCACCAAATGGGACTCTTCAATTTTTTCGTCATTGATTTAACATTTTTTATCAGCGCAACAGTGGTCCATTCTTTAAACTCTATTACTATTTTGTGCAAGAGGAGAAAAACGGACGTCAGTAAATCTTCAATCCAAAATTGTTCTTTTTCCACTGAAAGTTTTTTTATCTCCCAAATAATTTATCATTTCAGAATATGGCGTCACAAAAAATGTTGAAACCAGAAGAATATTTCTTGGTGTACAAGCTGAGATCGGGGACTGGCCGTTCATAGTCAGCATCCACATAGCTGGCAAGTTCGTCTGTGCCGGTTCCATCATTAGAGAAGACTTGGTGCTCTCTGCAGGTTCTTGCTTCAGAAAGTAAGGAACAGATATTAGGGCCGATTCTTGAAATTAAGTCCGTGAAATAACCTTCAAAAATGTGCAAACCTGTAGCAAATTACCACACGGAGTAAAATGTTCGAGTGGGTCAGAAAATAGTATGAGCGTTATACTTCACTGATATCTCAAATAACACTAGTATTACAGCATTTTGGAACGGTATTTTCACAGGCATTATTTCTAAAATTGGTCCTTTGTTATTTTCAAGTCTGATAGCTTTGTAAACACACAGGATTATGATTTAAGAGACGTCGCTAGCAAATTGATAACATTATGAATCAGGTGTTAGTAGGTATGTGTTTTTAAATGGTACGGTTCGGTAATACGGTTCTTAAAAATTAATTTCATTATATTTTCATTTTATTGTTGCCCATTTTTTATTACTTTATATTAATTTTTGTTTAAATTCAATTTCATTCGACTTCATTCACGTTTGGAGTCTTTCAACTGTGACAAAAATATTATCTAATGAATATTTTCTTGCCAGATTCTACAAAAAGAAACTGAAAAAAGAGTTTAAAAACAACATATGGATACGAGCTGGAAGTGACTGCCTCTACAGCGGCGGTGTGACAGTGCGGGCGGCCATGCTACATTTTTATCCCAAATTCAACCCTGTGGAACGATCTAATAACATAGTTGTCATACAACTGAAGTTGAAGCTTAAGTTCATGAAGCAGATGATACAACCCATCAAGTTTGCTAAAAAGCGAACAAAGTATACAGGAGTGGACATTTTAGGATGGGGAAAAAAAGAGGTGATTACACAAAATGGTTTAAATATACCTAAGTATATCAAAAAAAAATTTTGGACAGGATCAACCTGCTGCATAGCTTGTAATAACGTACAGACGCAGCAGAACTATTTTGCACAGTGATTAGTTGTGGGACTACAAGTTTCTCCTGTCCATTTTTATTTATATTTGTTCTAGTATGAATCAAGATCTGAGCCTGACTCTCCAGAATTTTTTGAAATGGTAAGTTAACACAATTATGTAAAGGCCCTCATGATTTTAGACAAGTAGATTTTAGGACTTCAGAATTTGATGTGGTTAATGTAGTGAGGAACCGTACAATCAACGTCAAATATAAGGAATCAGCTGAGATGCCCAAATGTATTGTAACACATCGCTATTGTGAACAATGTTGGAGCATATTCCAACGTATTTGAGCACTTTGGCAGTTCTCTTGTATTTGACGATATGTGAACAATGAAAGTAATAATTATGATGATAACGAGCTCTCCGTTACTAAGGTAATATGGTGAACTGCAGCTAGTACAGGTGCCAGCAAACATCTTAAGTAAACCTTAAATGTACAGAAGCGTATTTTACGTCACTGTCGTTACTACACTACGACACCCAATGTTCATATGTTTGCTGACAACTAAACCTAATTTTTTGAGTAGTATTTTTTTGATTTCTATTATGATTTTTTTGCTTCTGCGGTTTCTACACGTTGCAAAATTCTTTACCGCTCAGATATTTTGCAAAACCTTCCTTACTTCTAGTACACAAAGTCTACTAATACATCATGATGGAAACTTTGTGCAAAATGCGAACTTTCCAGGCATAGAGGATTCGAGATGCACTCATTCAGTTCTATTCCTTCCTATTAATGTTATGATTTTAACAGAGCTGATGCCCAAATATATATTTTTTTAATTTAGACTCAGCGCCCATCAATAGAGAGACGTGACCGGAAGAACATGTACGGTGTCGTCATGAATACTGAAAATCGACGACTACAACGCGCAGTATTGGACAGGTACAGCATGATCGACTGCATCAGTGCTTATCCAGAGTAAGTTTCTTTGAAAATCTATAGAAATTTTCAATATCATCTCCACAGCAATCGATTTTGTGCTACCAGCAGTTAGTAGATTTCTGAACGCTGCACGATGGAAATGCAATAATCATTTGTGCGAGTAACCCGTGTTAGTGTTTGGGAATTTCATTGTCTGCGCATACAACCACATGATTTAGAAATGCATTATTTATCATTATTATTTCGTATTCGTGCGCTGACTCACTCCCCATTGATAGTGATAGTAGGTACTTTAATGCCTATAGGAATGAATGCATTATGTTACCTCCAGTTGATATAATTCTCAAAGCTTCTCAAACATCCTAAACTTTACTTATTCATTAACAAAGCATTTGAATGTTTCAGTCACACGATCACCAGCAGAAACTTCTGCGCGGGGTCCTCCCACCGGGGCAGTGGAGCCTGCAAGGTTAGTGAATACTTACTTACGATCTAATTATTTAAATAATGAATCTATTTTCTATTTCAATACTCGAGACAAAAGTTAACCTGTAACAAGAAATAGATTGCGCATGGTACGTGGTTGCAGAACAGCAGTCATCCATCACTTCGCATTCAGATTCGCCAAACACTTGTGTTAAAGTCATCGTTGTCTTTCATTGGTTCTTAAATTTTATATTTTCTTTAAGTACGACCTTGGTGGGCCAGGCGTCATCGGCATTGAGCTTCATGGCGTAGTCAGCTTCGGTCCCCATCGCTGCGGTACCCGGGGCGCCCCCACCGTCTTCACCAAGATATACAAATATGCCCGCTGGCTAGACAAGCTGTTCTGCAAGGTATGTGGTGGCTCTGGATCTACAATTCTATTTTAATTTCAAATTCCTTTTTTAGGTTTGCACGCACCTCTTCACTGTTCCAAAATTTGCAAAAAATCTTGGTAAAATTTACAATTCTGCTTCGCTGCCGCGATACTTCTAATGATTCCAATAACCATATTTATTTCAGATTCCACTGACTAATGATTCAGTTGAAGATTTTGGACAAACGGTATTTCATTTTATTCTTATGTTTGCGTAGTAAGCCATACATATCCTGCTCACAACAAATATAAACAGACCACAATTTTTTCGCCTTGGTCTCCATGACTGATTGTTAAATTTTGTATATAAATAATGTTATCGAATAAAAAAGTAGGTAGAAGCAATCTCAGTAAAAATTAAGAATCTTCCGATCACCGTATGATTTATAGTATCGAATAATGTTATACCCAACTGCAGCTAAAAAATTTTACATCTAATTGTTCAGCATATCCGGTTGTTTAGACGGGTTACAGATTTTAACAAATAAGAAGGACGCTAAGAAAAAGTTTTTGTAGTCGTGTTTTTCGTTCTTTATTGGTTAATTACGTGTACTTATTTCACTATTATAGTTATTTCCATTGTATTCTTTTTCTAGGATGCACAGGTGAAACTAGGAACTGGGAAAGGAAACGTACTTTATACAGATGAATCGTATGTCTTAACTGAAATTCGAAAAGATATACAAGCAGGCTATCAGAATCTATCAGATCTTTATCTACCGGTTGAAGAAGACCACACTCAAATTCTTCTTAGAGAAGGTAATCAAAAAAACCCTCTTCCAAATAACATATATCTGGACCCGACCCTAGTAAATTCAACTGAAGTTTTCGAAAAATTAAAAGGGAAAGAATCAACGCCTCCTAAAACCGTTCCGGGGGACGAAACAGATCAAGTTTCAAATTGGATGCTTTACAAAGAATTCATGGCACAGATATTAAATAATAATAGCAAAGTACGTGTAAAGTTCGTGCAAAGTACTGCAGCAGAAAAAAATAGTTTGCTAAATGAAATGCAAGAGGAATATGATGCCGAATACAGCGACCAAAAAATAAAATTTGAATATAATGATGTCATGAATATGGTCAATAACGACAAAAACAAAGCACATACTCAAAAATATACGCCAAAAATTTCCAATAACGACAAAAATAAAGTACAAGCACAAAATATTGAGTTCGAATATGAAGATATGCCTAATAGCTCCCATAACGATGAAAACAAAGCCCTAATACAAAATTATTTACCAAATGATTCTAACGACGACGAAGACAAACCAATAACTCAAAATGTTGAATTTGTATATGAAGATACACCTAACAGACCAAATAATAACGAAAATAATCCACAAATACAAATTTATTCACCTCATGACCACAGTAACGACAAAGATATACTATCAACTCAAAATGTTCAATTTGAATATGAATATACACAAAATGACGACAACCCAGCGAACACTAAACAAGATGCAAATGATTTAGCAGAAATAATCATATTAGATTCTGGAACTACTCAAAAACTTTTGTTAAATAAAAAAGACCCGGGGGCGGTGAATCGCTTTGTTGACGAATTAAGTAACTTAAAAGATAAAATTGTTCGTACAAGTACAACAATATTCTACAAGGTAGCAGACGAAATGGAGAAGTGAAGACAAAGAGGACTAATTTATTATAGGTGTTTCCTGTTGTACAAATACAATGCAATACAAATATTTTTTATTGAAGACCACAAATTAGTAGTTTCGATCCGTCCCTACAGTAATTCATGTGATGTTTACATTGAAACTTCTTAAATGCCTACGTAATTAATTTAGACGCAGTAGTGAACAAAAGAAAATATAGACATACTTGTATAGATAAAACGGACTTACTGTGTAACACAACTAACACAGAAGTAAAGTCAACGCGCAGTGACCTAAAAATTATATGCCTCTGGGGTTTGTCGCAGTCGCAATAAAGAAACCTCCTACAACTTACAGCTTCTCCGGCACAGTAATTTTAAGGCCACATTATAACGATACTTTACTTTGCCTTCGCAAAAAGCCTTTAATGGCCGTATTCAAATACATAAATGGCGTGCAATTATGGAAAAATCAGCAGCGTCATGCTGCAAACAAGACGGCTACTTATGCATGAAAATGTAAATTCGAATTCCTTCCTACTTGCGTAGCTCCGTCAATTATTATTCACAAGGAAAGGTTGCTTAAGCGTTTTTAAAAACGGAATAGCTAATTTAACAGAATATTTTACATACTTCTATTATATCATCTAGCTGCAGTTACTTGCCAAAATCGGAGAAATTTTACTATAAATGTCTTTTTCTCAAACATGCTATTAAATGTATGCGTTAATGTCACAAAATGAAGCCATGAAGTTTGTTGTTTATGGCTCCCTACATTACTTCTTGGCCTAGGCCATAAAAGTAAGTATGAAAAACCATTATTGTCCGCTGCTGTAACTTTTTAAATTGGCTTACTAACATTAAACTAACAAAGGAAAAATTACATACAGCCAACTTACGACATTAAAAAAAAATCTGTCTTCTTTTATTTCCATAAAACCGCCTAAACTACTGGTGATGGATGGATGGATGTATGGATGTATGGATAGATGTATGGATGTATGGATATATGGATGGATGTATGATGGATGTGTTGGTCTTACTTTGTTCATCCGATGTGGGCATCAATAAAATACCGGATAACGAACACACAACAATTTACTCAGTACACGAAACACGGTACAATATTAGAAGGAGAAAGTTTATAATTTAGCCACTGCAGTCCAAATACACAACTATGAAAATCCGACAAACACAAACACCATATAAAGTTTTTGAACAGTAAATAATAACGCGTTAATCGTTGCTATAATAAACGTATACGGGCGACATGCACTCCGCGGCGAAAGGTCATAAGTACTGGCGCAGGCGCTCGGTCCGTGTCGCTAGGCGATGCAACTACCTCACACGTACCGATTGCTTGATGCGCGATATCTAATACGAAAACAGGGTTCGCTTGTCCGCGTTACGTACAAAATATTAACTTACAAAATAATTAATGATGAAATTGTAATTGTTTTTAGTTTTGATTAATTACAATTTTGATTGACTTAATTATAATTTTATTCATATAACAATAAGTTTTAGAATTAAGTTTAGTTTTAGAACTAAGGTTTAGTTTTAGGTTTAGATTAAGTTAGTCATTAGTTTCTATCATAGGGTACACTACATCACCCCCTTCCAGAGACCGTCAAGGGCGATAATAATCAGGAAATCGAATACAACGCCCCGACCGCGTCTTTCTCACTGCGTTGTCGCTTTTAACTGGTAATGACTGGTGATTTTTGGATGAACTTGTGTGATGAGTGTGAGTATGAGTGTGAGTGTTATTGCTTGGTGGTGAGTGGTTTGAGGTGTCTGGATCCTGCAGTATGTAGGCTGGCTTAATGCGGTCCACTGATACTGTTACCTGTTTGCCGTTTACCATAATTTTAAAAACTTTGTCACCTCTTGCAATAACCTCGTAAGGTCCAGTGTATGCTGGTTTTAGAGACCCTCCTATAGTATCATCCCTTAGAAATACATGAGGTGATGTGGACAGGTCTTTAAATATAAAGATATTGCGCTTACCACTGTGCTGCGAAGCTGGTGATGGGCGCAAGTCTCTTACAAGTCTGCGGAGCCGTGATAAATAATCTGTCACGTCAATTGACTCGTCAGAGGGTTGAGAGCTGAAAAAGTCTCCTGGTAGACGCAAAGGTTGACCATAAAGAAGTTCAGCCGTGGAAGCCTGAACACCTTCCTTATAGGCGCTGCGTATCCCTAATAAGACGAGTGGAAGTGCTTCAACCCAGTTGCTGCCCCCGTGGCAGGTTATGGCAGCCTTGAGCTGCCGGTGGAACCTTTCCACGAGTCCATTGCATGCTGGATGGTATGCCGTCGTTCTCCGGTGCTGGAAACCTGCGATTGCGGATAACTGCTGGAATAGGGCCGACTCGAACTGACGTCCTCTATCCGTGACTATATCCGCAGGGCAGCCAAAGCGGGATATCCAACCACTCAGCAATGCACCGGCCACCGTTTGCGCCGTCATGTCGGGCAATGGTATCGCCTCTGGCCATCGCGTATACCTATCAACGGCTGTGAGGCAATATCGGAACCCCTGGCATAACGGTAAAGGACCTATCAGGTCTATGTGGACGAATGCTAGTCTAGCCCGGGGCAATTCGAATTTACCCACAGGAGAAGACACGTGGCGGGTGACCTTGGAGCGTTGGCAAGCTAGGCAGGCTCGTACCCATGCCCGGCAGTCCTTCTTGACTCCAGGCCAGACGTAACGCTCTGCTATCAATCTGGCCGTGGCGTTGGCGCCTGGGTGACTCAGAGAGTGAAGACCGTCGAACACTGACTTGCGTAGCTCTTTAGGGACAAACGGTCTCTGATTAGTATTACTTACATCACAATACAGATGACTCTGGGACCCGGGAATTTTAACCTTGTCCAGTTGGAGTGATGAACCCGTTTTTAGTAGCTCTTCGAGCTCTTGGTCCTTTTGCTGAGCCGCAGCTATTCTCTCGGCGGTGACTGGCTGTGAAATTGCCTCTATGCGAGAAAGTGTATCGGCCACGACATTATTTTTGCCTGATATATGTTTAATATCGGTCGTAAATTGAGCTATCAGATCCAGGTGTCTAAATTGTCGTGGGGAGCAGTTTTCTTTACGAGAGTGGAACGCGAAAGTGAGAGGTTTGTGATCTGTATAGATCGTAAAATCACGGGCCTCCACCATGTGTCGGAAATACTTCACGCTCTCGTAAATTGCTAAGAGCTCGCGATCATATGGTGAATATTTTACCTGTGCTGGGCTCAATTTCCGCGAAAAGAAGGCAAGTGGCTGCCACTCGTCCTTCTTCCTCTGCTGGAGCACTGCACCTATGGCCGTATCCGAAGCGTCGGTTACTAAAGCGAGCTTCGCGTGGCAATCCGGGTGGGCGAGCATAGCCGCCTGGCAAAGACCGTCTTTACACGTCTGGAATGCGTCCCCATCCTCTGTGGAAAAATAAATGGGATGGGAGCCCTTCACCGAACCAGTCAGTAAAGCGTTTAGGGGTGCTTGGTGCCTGGCTGCGTTTGGAATAAACCGGCGGTAGAAATTAAGCATCCCCAAAAAACGGCGTAACTCTTTGACTGTCTTCGGTGCAGGAAAGTTTTGAATGGCTTCGACCTTGGATGGTAGTGGCGCAGTACCTTTGGCTGTTATGCGGTATCCGAGAAAGGTAACTTCAGATACTCCAAAGTGACATTTAGCTGGGTTAATCACCATACCAAACTCCTTGAGCCTACGAAACACCTGATGTAGATGGCGCTCGTGCGTCTCTTTATCCTGCGAAAAGACCAGAAAGTCGTCGATATAAGCGTATACAAAATCGAGCCCCCTGAGCATGACATCGACGAAGCGCTGGAACGTCTGTCCAGCATTACGAAGCCCGAAGGTCATGTAGGGAAATTCGTAAAGACCGAACGGCGTTGTAATAGCGGTCTTTGCGATATCCTCGGGGTTCAGGGGGATCTGGTTGTAAGCCTTTACCAGGTCTATAGTAGAAAAAATAGTACAACCAGATAGGCTGTGCGCGAAATCCTGGATGTGGCGAATTGGGTACTTATCTGGGATGGTACGGGCATTGAGCATCCGATAATCGCCACACGGACGCCACCCATCGTTTTTCTTCTGGGCTAGATGGAGAGGGGAACACCATTGGGACTCTGAGGGTCGACATATGCCGCACCTTAACATGGCTTCAAACTCTGCTTTGGCGATCTTTAATTTATCCGGTGCGAGACGACGAGGTGCACTCGTTACTGGTGGCCCAGGTGTAGTACGTATGTGGTGTACTGTAGTGTGTTTAGGTGGGCGGTGTATTCCCGGTGGCCGTGTAATTTCGGGATAGTGTTCGAGTATGGTGTGGTATGTAGAATCACCAGACATTACCTTTACCGAAGTGACGTTGTCCGATTTTTGCGCAAGCAAAGCCGGGGTCGCAAGCGATGTCGTGCCGTCGATGAGGCGTTGATTCCTCACATCGACGACAATTCCATAGTGGGATAAAAAATCTACCCCTATTATCGCCCTCGTCACGTCTGCAACAATAAATCGCCAGGAATAGTCGCGGCGCAAGCCTAGGTTTAAAATAAAATTAACAAAACCATATGTGTGAATAGTTGTACCGTTCGCTGCACTTAGAACTAACTCTGTTTTTACACATCGATTTTTTAATGCTGTCCGAGGAAACACACATAAGTCACTGCCAGTGTCCACCAAAAATTGGGTTTTAGACCGTTGATCGGTTACAAACAGGCGACCGGAACTCGGGCAGTCGTCGGCCGCCATTACAGATTGCCCTTGCCGTTTCCCGCGTAGTTACACGGTGTCACGCAGCGCTTCGCCTTATCGCCGAATTTGTGATGGTACCAGCACGTTGGGAACTTCCTATAGTTCGAGTTTGACCTTCGTGCTGACGATGAACGCCCGCGTCCGCGCTGACCTCCCGGTGTCTTCGAACGACTGCGCTGGCGTGACATCCGGTCGAACTTTGCTGTCAACGCCTGCATCTGCTGGGTCAACGCTGCAATTTCCTGGCTGAGAGTGTTTGTTGCCGGTGCCGGTGAGAGTGGTGATGCTGCAGCTACTTGCGGGTGTGATGGCACGACTTCGTGAATCCGGTCAGCTAGTTCTGCTACCTCGTCAAGTGACAGCTTTGCCTGGCACGCAATTATGCTCTGAGTGGCTGTTGGCAGTCTGCTAGTCCATATCGACCGCATGAATTCTTCGGGTACACCCGGTCCAGCGAGACTTCTCAGATGCCGCAGGAACTGCGAGGGTGACCTGTCCCCCAACACTTCGTTTGTGAGCAACTGGTTAAGCCTCTTCTCTCGTGAGACTGATAAACGCTTTATGAGCTCTGTTTTTAATTGTTCGTACTTATCTGCTGTTGCTGGGGCCGTGATAATGTCTTCTACGATAGTTGCAGAAGCCGAATCCAGTTGGGATAATGCATAGTGGAATTTCGTAGCATCCACTGTTATATTGGACAACACGAATTGGCTCTCCAGCTGCACAAACCACAGCGCCGGCTTGTCGGGGTAAAATGGGGGTACTCGTACACCCACTCGGTGTATTTCTGACTCGTTGGGCATGATGATGAGTTCTTTCTCGGGGTCACCAATGTTGGTCTTACTTTGTTCATCCGATGTGGGCATCAATAAAATACCGGATAACGAACACACAACAATTTACTCAGTACACGAAACACGGTACAATATTAGAAGGAGAAAGTTTATAATTTAGCCACTGCAGTCCAAATACACAACTATGAAAATCCGACAAACACAAACACCATATAAAGTTTTTGAACAGTAAATAATAACGCGTTAATCGTTGCTATAATAAACGTATACGGGCGACATGCACTCCGCGGCGAAAGGTCATAAGTACTGGCGCAGGCGCTCGGTCCGTGTCGCTAGGCGATGCAACTACCTCACACGTACCGATTGCTTGATGCGCGATATCTAATACGAAAACAGGGTTCGCTTGTCCGCGTTACGTACAAAATATTAACTTACAAAATAATTAATGATGAAATTGTAATTGTTTTTAGTTTTGATTAATTACAATTTTGATTGACTTAATTATAATTTTATTCATATAACAATAAGTTTTAGAATTAAGTTTAGTTTTAGAACTAAGGTTTAGTTTTAGGTTTAGATTAAGTTAGTCATTAGTTTCTATCATAGGGTACACTACAGATGTATGGATGTATGGATGGATGTATGGATGTATGGATGGATGTATGGATGGATGGATGGATGGATGGATGTATGGATGGATGGATGGATGTATGGATGGATGTATAGATGTATGGATGGATGTATGGATGGATGGATGGATGGATGGATGTAAGGATGGATGGATGGATGTATGGATGGATGGATGTATGGATGGATGTATGGATGGATGGATGGATGGATGGATGGATGGATGGATGGATGGATGTATGGATGGATGTATGGGTGAATGTATGGATGGATGTATGGATGGATGGATGGATGTATGGATGGATGGTTGTATGGATGGATGGATGGATGTATGGATGGAAAGCTCTATACAATCCTCGGCCGGAAGAGGGATTGCTGGACTCGTTTTATCCGGCCTCGTCTACGACTCGGCCGTATACCCAAAATCTCGTCCATCAATCCCTTACTTCACGGCCTCTGCAGTAATGTACTATTTTTTGTCTCATGCTGATGTTTATTATGTACAGTCGATTAAGTGAATGTTTTACTATTTTTAAGACAGTTCCTATATCAAGTGGAAATAATCTTTGATGTTTTACGCCATAAAACTGAACCATAGATTGGTGAAGGTATGTCGTGGTCAGGGGATTAACCCTTATATTTAGTTCGTAAGTAGCTTTTGACATAGCTAGCTGCAGAAGAAACCTAGATTAGATGTTTGTTTTGTACCACGTTGATCTCTTATTTGGGCTCTACAAAATGAAACAATACCTACGAGTATCTCGTTATTCGATTTCAATTTCGCCAAACTGAAACAATTCTAGTCAGTGAGTAATAGATCCTATGAATAATTCAGTAATAATGCAAACCAAGACCATTGACATAGGTATAGACGGAGTTTGCAAAATGCAAGTTTCAAGCAAAATAACGATGGAATTTACGCGAATTCTTTTATATTAGTTGAAGAGCCAGTGAAAAGCTACCTGTATGTATTTGACCAGAGCTGGGTTTTTGTACATTGAGGCCCCTATACCTACCATACATGAGACGGGGACTCACTAAGCCCAAAGTGGTGGACGCGGCGGGCGCTCAGGTAAGACAGGTATCGATTTTTGGTGAATTTTAAATTCATTTGACCACGTCTGCCGTTTGGATATTTTGAAAATATATTATTATTATTATCGGAAAATAACAATGGCAGACCATTATCACGCGTCTAACATTGTGGCAGACAATTTTTAAAGTGCTGAAAAAAATAAAATTTTGAAAGTAATTGACCAGGTCTGCCATTGATATATTTTATTCATTAAGGCCTTAAAAACTTATATTCGTCCTGGCAGACGTTTTCATTGAGTACACACTTCAGCAGGCAATATAGTAATCGGTCACATGTATACAGGATGTTAGTTAATGAGTGGATAATCCTTGAACTACGGATAGAGGGCACTTAGGACGTTATAATAAAGCTAATATAGGTTTAGTAAAAGTGGCACGGTTTTCGAGATATTTGGACTTATAGGTTTTTTAGCACCATTTTAAGCTAATTTTTTTTATTTTTATTTTTGTTCAATTTTCTTGAGTACTTGTGTTATCAGATAGGCATCACCATTTTTGTGAGACTACATTGGATTTTTAATAAAAAAATCGCAAACTTTATTTTTGCGTTTTCAATCGTACATTAATCGAATATTATCGCTCGCCTCGCCTCGGTATACGAGTATAAGCGGCTTCACCCGATTTGCATTACACGGCTAAAATACGAACAGTGGCATGTGGCCTAACAATTAAAATCCTTGATTGTTCCTACCTGATGATTTATAATTCTCATATTTTGTAAAACTAGAAAAAAATAATGATTTCAAAGTAAATAAAAACTTATATTTTAGCGATATTATCTTTAGACGTAAGTAATATTTAACAGTAAGCAACCCTAGTAACATGCTTGGACGACAGAGGGGTGTAACGACGTGAGGGGGGAAGTAGGTATATAAATGGCGGCGTTTTGGACGCGGTCAAAAGAGATTCCCTTCTACTCTGTTATTATTTATTCTTATGGTAAAAGCTTATCTATACATATAATAATTTTTTTTTATATCGAGGAACTAAGGAGAGCCATAATTGATGAAAAAGCAAATTGATAAAAACAAATAAGCTGCCCAAATTGACTTGAATTGCATTTTACAAAATATCTTCAGATCTCGTCCTGATAGGAATCCAATATTTCCGCAGCATCCTGTATCGTTATTTTGTCGAGAGCAGGCGCAACATTGTATTGAAGCCGAACTAGTCACAAGGGATGACGCAATTTTTCTATATTTTCCCGCTTTTAGTTATTTGTGATACAAGGTTGGTAAGTATGGTTTTACAAATGAGTTGACGAGTGATAAACCCGAGCCGCACGACGTTTTACAATACATTTGTGAGAAAATAGGCAATTAATAACACAAAATTGTAAAATAAAAACAAATTTCTCGAGATACTTATTGGTAGCAAAAGATTATTTTGCGCGGTTTGCGCCTTACTTTAAATATCGGGCGGAATTAATTCCATGTTATTGTCGACTTCATCACTTGAACATCACTAATTTTGTTTGGTTTTTGTACATAAAATATACTATAATCAACAACTCAAAACAATGCAAAGTTTTACAAAAATGGCACGTCCGTAATGCGCATGCGTAAGTTTTGTTTTTAATTAGGTTAACTAAAATTATCAGGCAAAGGTTCGACGCGTTCAGCCACTGCGATTTTTTCGAATAAATAAAAGCTGGAAATCATTAAAATCTGCGGTAATTAAATTACAGTTTATAATAATAACAATCAATTTTGCAAATTCATTACTTGGTTTTGTATATTTATACATTTTTCTACGTATAAATCGATATTTTTTTATTTTTGTCACTTAAATTTCTTTGCTTGTAAACTTTTAAAATGGAGAATTAAAAAAAACTGTAAAAAAATCGCACTAGTGCGGTAAAATGAACTTAAGAGCCATGTATACATCCTTTGAAAGTGAATTTTTCGAGCAAATGTATTGTAAAATATTTTATTCTAGAAAATTGTGTGCCTTTGATCGCATCTCAATAGAAATATTGAGAAGCTCTTTTAAACCAATAAGTTATGCTTTTATCATAATGGTTAAAGTATTTCGATTCAACTCATATATTATTAAATGACCAATTTCGGCAAATGGAAGTTACATAGAAGCAACGACTAAAGCTACCAACATACATAGGTCGAAGAATCGCAGTGGGCAGGGCAGATCGCTCGTAGAACTGTTGGCCGATGTGGACAAAAGTTTTTCGAATGGCGTCTATGGACTGGAGATGCAGTGGGTAGGCCTCCATCAAAATGGAGCAACGACCTGTTTAAGGGCCTACCGAGTTTTTCGCGCTAATCGATTTTGGGTGGGTAATTTCGGGCGTGGTGGAGGCACGATGGCTCAAGATAGATTGGTTGGACTGCGCGTGTTTTTGGGTATTTTCATCTTATTACTAAAACAAATACATATTTTAAAAATGTAGCAAAACTACGCCCTAGAAAACATCTTGTTTTAATAACATTCAAAAAGTCATGACCTGCCGTGCAGTATTAGCGTCGTACTACGAGTTTATTTTATTTTTTAGAGACGACTTTAGATTTTTTTTCTATCGAGCGCACTACAAGTAATCGTGTTTCGATAAACACTTGTCCCAAACAAAATCCCGCTGTCATTACATGAGATGTGGTTGTGTGCGTAGCCTCAACTCTGGTGGCGTTACCTATAATTACAATGAACTGCACATACAAATTAGCACTGTATGTGTATGTTCTAGTGTACAAAACTACTACTTAATTTAATTATTTATTAGTATGAGTGTGAACTATGGTATCGATATCGTGTCACATTCAATTTCTTTTCTTTATATCTACTATTTATTTATCGTATGGGATACGTGTCACTGCAAAACTGTGAAGGAAATATAAATGAAAACTAACAATTAAAACTTAAATCTAGACTTCTTAAAATATTCCACGGCTTTCTCTGACAGCTTTTTGAGGTCATCTATGTGTCCATCGAACCTAGTGATCGGGCATTCCAGCACCATGTGGTGAGCCGTCTGTTCCGGGTCCCCGCACTCGCAAGCGGCCGACTCACACCAGCCCCATTTACTCCCCCATTACCCATACTCGCCCATTTATTTATATCTACTGATTCCTTTAAATCTGCTTTAAATGCATAATTGACAATTTGAGTAAGTAAAAATAAAACGTAAAACCCCGAATTATTGAAAAACAATAATTACTTTACAAACGAACAAATATATCGATCGCAAAGTATCGATAGAACACTGCGATATATTATATCGAAAAAAATATCGATATTTTTATCCCGGATACCTATGAGCCTATATATTCGGCAAGTGCGCGTCTTTCGGCTGAAATGATAATGATTTTGATGGATTACATACAAGGTGTTTAAAATAAATACAGAGTAAGTATTTTTCATAGGAATATTTTAAAGTAAGGCTGGCTTTGCCGCAAACTCTGCCGAGCTTCTCAAACGGCGCAAATACGCAACTATTAATAGTGGCTACCTATTTGAGCCGTTTGGGGTTGAGACTCTGGGGCCCTGGGGAGAAAGCGCCCACAGAGTCTACAGGGAATGCTCCAAGCGGTTGGTCGAGGCGACGCGTGACCAGAAGGCTGCGTTATACTTGGCACAGAGGATCAGCATTGCCATCCAACGTGGCAATGCTGCCAGCCTTCTGGGCACGCTACCCATAGGCAGCGATCTGGGGCAAATTTTTTATTTATAATTTTTATTTTTAAGTCTAGTTTTTAATTTTAGTTTTAATTTTTATAATTACTGAATAATTGATTGTGTTTTTTTTATTTTTGTGTGTGCGAAATAAAATAAACAATTGAGGTAGAAAACGTTTTAAAGTACATAGTTCGCGTATAACGCCGTACACTTGGATCATCGATTAATATATAATAGACTAGCGGTTTAATTTCTCAAGCAGAAGATTGTGGGTTCAAACCCGGGTTCACGTCTCTGGGTTTTTGCCTGTTCCAGCAGTGGTAATGACCCTGATTATTTATTGTTACCAATTATACCAAAACTATAAACCGTAAACCTTTCAATAACACAGAAAGGTTTCTAGTAATATGAAGACATTGTCCGTTGGGATAACAAAGGTCGAAATATAATGTTTCAACGTAGATGATTTATTCAACAGAGTGAAAATCTCACTAATATCATAAACACGAAAGCTGTTTATTACTCTTTTAGTACTCTGTTAGTCTGAAGCCCAAGATCTGCAAGAGAACGTTGCATTACAATGCAGCGCTCGATTGACCACTAAACTCGTTCACTTGGTTGCGATTAAACAACAACCCTTATATGGCAATCCGGAATCAATGACAATAACCTGTGACCTGATAAACCTTGGTGGCCAAGTGATTTGACTAATAGGTCTCTCAAGCAGTGGGTCGTGGGTTCGAGCCCGAGCTCTCACCTCTATTTTTTCCGAATTTATGTGCGAAATTACATTTAAAATTTACCATGAGCTTTTACGGTGAAGGGAAACATCGTGACGAAACCTGCACACGCCTGAGAAGAAATTCAATGGTTTGTGTGTAGTTCCCAATCCGCACTGGGCCGCGTGGGAACTACGACTCAAGCCCTCTCAATCTGAGAGGAGGCCTGTGCCCTGCAGTGGGACGTATAAGTATAGGTTGGGATGATGATGATGATGATGGTATATTATCCCTCATGTTTATGACATAAGGGTGTGAATTATCAGGTCGTGCATTATTATACCTACTTACAGTTCGTGTTTTAACCAAAGTCGTTCGCTTTACCGCCTCACGTATTGCAATTGTAATTTTTTTCTTGCAAGTCTAAATTGGGCTTCATGTTGATCATATTAAAAACTTTCACCACTGTATTGGTTAATTCCTCTTTTCCTTTATGTGTTTCAATAACTATCGTAAGATATTTACTGAAGGTAATGTTACATTATACACACACCCACGTAGGCTCTACGACTCCGCCAACCACAAGCTAACGTACTTAGAAACAAGATATTAGTTCACTAAAGCGTATTAAGTTTATCGAATGGGTATAACCTTAATCATCATAAATTATTTATTTAAGTAGTTAGCAAAAATTCAATGCCATCTATTGATGGCAGACGAAGTTACCAAATCATCATCTTATAAGCCGAGGTAGATAGGAACTTCAACATTTTTGCGCATTTTTGCACGCTCTATTCTTGTCTGAAGTAAAATATCCCATGGAAATGCAATACCGGTCTGGAATATCAAGTATCTTGCCTGTCTCAATCCAGACCCTTCCATTCAACCATTATTACGTAATTGACTAACAAACATCCAAACATCTAAACATCCAAACATCATAAACATCTTCACAAACTTTCTTACTTATAATATTAGTAAGGTTAGAATGGGATACAATTGAATGCATAAACGAATAAAATCCAGTAGTTTAACTAATTAAATATTAAGTATTAAGTATATTATATATACATATATAATATATATACTTAATACTAAGTATATTATTTATGTATATTATTATTTTATTTTCCCAAACACCACAACAACTACAGCAAATGCTCCAAAATCTGAGCACGGCGAGCCTTGAGGTTGGACTCACAATGAACAGAGCAAAGACACAGGTAATGAATGACCAACAGCGTGAAACGTAGAGTTACGGTGGATGGGCAAGACATACAGTACGTCGACGAGTATATTTACTTGGGCCAGATAGCATCCTTCGAGAACAGGCAGTCAAGGGAAATCGATAGGCGTATCGATAATGCCTGGAAGAGCTTCTGGTCCATGAAGACGCTAATGAAGGGCAACCTTCCTCTGTCACTTAAGCGCAAACTCGTCGACATGTGTATTCTTCCCATCAACCCCAGACTTACATAAAAATGAATAAATATTAGGGGACAATCTTACACAAATCAACCTAGTCCCAAACAAGCAAAGCTTGTACTATAGGTAATAGACGACGATAAACATACTTATAGATAAATAAATACTTAAATACATAGAAAACATCTATAACTCAGGAACAAGTATTCGTGCTCATCACACAAATAAATGCCCTTACTGGGATTCGAACCCAGGACCTCTTGCTTCGTAGGCAGGGTCACTACCAACTAGGCCAAGGAGGTCGTTAAACTTGGTCATTAACTGAAGCTCAAAAGTCCAGGCTTAAGGTTTGCCAACGAGCAATGGAGCGCAGTATCCTGGGTGTTCGAAGAACTGATCGTATCAGAAACACAGCACTGCGCTCCAAAACTCGTATTACAGATGTGGGTGTCAAAACCGCCAAGCTGAAGTGGGACTGGGCCGGACATGTCTGCCGAATGCATCCGGACCGATGGGCGCGAATCGTTACCGAATGGGTTCCGAGGGATGGCCAAAGGAGCAGAGGCAGACCCAAGAGGAGATGGCGGGACGACCTGAGCGCTTTTCAGCTCGATTGGCAGGTGCATGCCCAGGATAGGGAAGAATGGCGGAGGAAAGGGGAGGCCTTTGCCCAGCAGTGGGACATATTATAGGCTATAAAAAAAAAGTATATTATTGTACCATCATTTTATTACATTAATGTAGTTTGGTTAGCCAACAGTGGCTTGGAGTGAATTTCGTTAGGAAACCCGAAGTGAGAGTCAAGTGAATGTCTTCGAACGCACCACCTCGGATTTAGCGTTCAGAGTGCTTAGTATAAGTTTTACCTCACCAAAATACTTCTCGATCGCGTTTACGTAAAAAAATCAATTACTAGGGAAACATGGACAGCGTCTCCGCGCGCGCGCTTCCATGTTTCCATAGAATTGATTATTACGTAAACGCGATCGAGAAGTATTTTGGTGAAGTAAAACTTATACTAAGCGTACAGTACGTATTTTTTATATTTTTTTTGGATAGAATAGGATATTTTAAGATACCATTTTCATCGATTTTGAATTTGGTTGAGTATTTAATTTTTTATAATTTTTTTTAAGAAATACGTTGGATGACGTCACAGTGAGAGAGCCACGTTCCATTGCCTAGAAAAATTCAAGTCGTGCGTAACATAATCTGTGGCACTACTGATTTGTCTTGTCACTGTCAAATAATACAAGCACCATCACGGCTTAGGGTCCTAAATGAACCTTGACAAATATTTTTATTTATTTCTCTTCTTTTAGCTTCGATTATTCCTGTTTGTTTAATGGTGTGATAGTAAATAGATATTTTTTATTAAAATCTGATATTTAAATTCTTTTATATTTACTTATAACTTAGTAATTTAATAATTAAATTTGTAAAAATACATTGCGAGTATTGTATACATTTCGGACTTTATGATAAATGACAACTGTTTAAAGCCAGATGCGCATCATGTGATTAAAGTTCTGTCTTTGTCACTCTTTGCTATTATAAGCAGGACAGCAACATTTCAAACTGTCAATTTGCTTTAGAGTGTAGACCTGCTTTATATCTGCCTTTGTGACGATTCACTGCAGGGGTCAAATGAAGGTCATTAGTTAAATTTTCTTTATTTAATTCACTTTTCCATATTTTTAGAATCTGATTTCTGAAAACGCTTCACAAAGCCTATTTCTCCAAACAGTTTTCGATTTATTATACGTTGTCAAAAATTGGGACATCCCAATTGAGTATTACAGCGCCATGTCACTATTAGCCAGATATCTGACGTTTTGATTCTTTTCTAATGCCTGAATCAAATTTTATCTTCTACTAAAAATTTTTGAGTGAAGTCCACGCTCCGTGCCTCCTCTAATTTTGGTCCACGGATTAGTTCTGCCCTTATTTAGGAGTACCTACAGGTCTAGGTTTTTTTAGTAAACTAGAAATCTCGTGCTTACGGTTATCATCCGGTCGGAAACCAATACTCCAAACTCCGCTTATTGCGGCATCGATGCTTCTGTCAAATCTAAGCTCCTTCCGTGCCGTCCTCCAATCCTATTCCAAGGATTAGTCCTGGCGTTAGGATTCCAGTTAGGAATTATGACATCACGATATGTAGGTTTTTTTGGCAAACCCGAAATTTGAACGTCTCTTATTTGTCTTTCATGCGGCACTGACTCAAATCCATCTTCAGCGGCTGTATCGTCATTGAAATCTAAGCTCCTTCCGTGCCGTCCTCCAATTCGGTTCCAAGGATTAGTCCTGGCATGGGGATTCCAGTTAGGAATAATAACATCACGATGTGTAGGTTTTTTCGGTAATCCAGAAATTTGAATATCGCGGGCTGTTCTCGCTAGGATAGGAATACGAGGAACAGGAGCTGGTATGGTTGGTCTAGGGTATAAAGGCTTGGGTCGAAGTGGGTTGAGGTGTCCTGGAAGCCTGATTTCCCTCGCGTTGCGTCGGTTATAGCCTGGGTGTGTTGGGCCGGTGTTCCTGCTGCCGCTTGAAGTTCTTGGCCCGCCGCCGCCTCGTTTTGCGCTGGGGGAGTCCACACTTCGGGCGTTACGTCGATTGTAACCAGGATGTGTGGGACCAGTGTCGCGGCTACCAGATGAAGTTGAATGACCACCTCCTCGTTTCGCGCTAGGAGAGTCTAAGCTTCGCTCAGGTCTGTTTAATTGCAGTTCTTGATCATGACTTGGCATAAGATCATTGGCATCATCTTCTTGTACCGGTGTGAGGTCACTTACTTCTCGGACATAGCGTGTTATTATACCACGCCCCGGTGGTCTGTACGTTGGTAATATCAATCTAGGTCTCTGGCGAGGTACTGATGGCCTGTACGTAGGTTGAATAAACTTTTGGCATGATAACTCAGCCACGAACACAACCAAAACCACACCCAACGCTAGGGTCACTTTCAACATGTTGGCGAACTCGATGTTTACAACAAACTAATAATTATCTCAGCTCAGCGTCGTATTTATACTGTCTTAGAGTAACTAAGGTACTTAACCGAAGGCATACTCGGAAAAGATAAAAGGGGAAGTCCTCTAGACTGTTTGTTTGCTCAGTCATCGCTGGCAAAAAAGCGAGTGTATTTTAGATGCAACTAAAAAAAGCATTTTCAATAAAAAGTGAACCTTTTTTTATCGAGGAATTTTTCATTAAAGAATTGTGACTTTTTTTTCATACTTTTTACATAGCTCGTCACAAAAATTTCATTATTTATTGATAATGCCCTGGTAACCCTAATATTAGATTAATGATATTCTACTACTTATACGACATTTAATATTATAAAACAAAAATGTAGAGACAGGATTAGGCGAACCCGAAGTGAAATTATAAGAATTATTTTTTTCTTTTAAGTAGGTAATTTAAGTTTCTGAACCCTAAAGAAGAATGACCGGAAATTTAAATTGATTTCCAAAGTCGTAAAAGTCGTAAAACTCGGTAAAACTTTTGGCCGGACGGTCGCTATCCCCGGACGCCTGAACTAGAAACGAAGCGCATTTCTGAGATACGTTTGATATTGCATAATATTCGCGCGACACCACGAGTTGTATCGTAAATAAAGGGCAGCGTTTTTCTTTTCAACAATATTGTATGAAAGTAAACCGAACGCCATCCGTACAACTCATAGAAAACAATGACTACCTACTTACAAGGTTCTGCAAAACGGGATGAACAGAAACGATTTTGAAATTCTAAATTATTAGTAGAGTGCTTGCAAATGTTTCGAGTTTGCATGAGAAATCTAGGCTAATTATTATTTTACTCCTATCATAGCGAATATTTTGAAAACATACACCATTTCTATAAATCCATCAAATGGGGTAGGATAGAATAACACAATGTATAGGGGATCGTCGCAATTACATAATTGTTATATTCGTGGGATTTTTTAAATATACATATGATATTATGACCTATTATTTATTATGGTTACAAGTGCACAAATTTTGATGAGTGGTTCAGCATTGTTTAAAGAAAATGGCCATGTATTACCAATTTTACGTACTAACCTATATTGTACCATATTCTAAGAAATAAATATAAAAAAAATAGGTACATTCTTACATTTTGAATTTTGAGTTGTTCTTAGTAATTTGACCATATGTTTTTTTATGAATTTCTTAAAACAATAGAAAACCGTCTTTTTTACCGTCATGGTGCACTAAATGACCTCATCCGTCGGGCCCTCAAAACCGCATCAATTCCAGCAACCCTGGAGCCATGTGGTTTGTTGAGGGACGACGGAAAAAGGCCAGATGGTGCCACCTTAATGCCTTGGACCTTAGGACGAACTTTGGTGTGGGACGCGACGTGTGTTGACACTTTTGCCGCATCCCACATCCAGAGCACCGCACTCAGGGCTGGGGGGCGGCTGCCGAGCAGGCTCAGATGAACAAGCGCCGCAAATATAGCTATCACGAATTTGCGGCGCTTGCTTTTGAGACAATGGGACCATGGCCAGAAGACACAAAACTTTTCCTAAAAGATTTATCTACACGCCTGATTTTGGCCTCAGGCGACCCCAGGGCTGGTAGGTACTTACCTCTCACAAAGATTAGGAATAGCAATTCAGAGAGGTAACGCAGCCAGTATCTTGGGGTCTTTTCTTTTGGGATATTTTTACTTTGTAGTTTTAGTTTAAGTTATATTTTGTTCTAGTTTTCTAAATATATTTTAATTTTATGTTCTATAATAAATTAAATTTTAACTTCATAGAAAATAACTTAAAATGTTCGAAACTGACCGACTGAATAAAAGTCAAATTAAAATTTTGCATAGCATTTCCATAATAATATGATACCTTGACAAATTATTTGCCAACAGAAGCTAGCACGTATAACTCATCATTCAAATTTAAATCTTAAAACAGCAAATAATAGCATTGTTATTAAATTTACTCTGTTTACTTTTACGACAAGAGTCATCTCTGTTTCCGAGATAACAAAGATCATCTCAGTTCAAGACACCGTTTTACGACCGATGATTTAGTGAACAAAGACGGTACGGGCCATCCCCTTTTCTCAGTATTATGTATACCTTCGGGTAATTACCTGAGGGTTTCCTTAACACATGTTATAAATACGCAAAAGGCTGGGATACTTTATTAGTTCGTTAGAAGTATACGAAAAGTCAACATGTTCAAAGTTACGTTAGTGTTGGGTGTCGTCTTGACTGCGCTAGTGGCAGAGTCGGCATGCCAAAGGTTTCTTCAACCAGCGTACAAGCATCCAATAAAGGCACCGAAACATAAAAATTTATTGATACTACCAACGTTTAAACCGCCACCGCACGGTAGAATAAGACGTGATGTGCTGGAAGCACGTGACCTCACACCACTACTAAATGAAGAGCTGAATAGCAAAGAACCCGAGCCGCAATCATACAGGCCCGAGCGAAGCGTAGACTCTCCCAGTGCGAAGCGAGGAGGCGGTCATTCAACTTCATCAGGCAGCCGCGACACTGGTGCCACACATCCCGGTTACAATCGACGCAACGCCCGCAGTGTGGACTCCCCCAGCGCAAGGCGAGGAGGCGGCAGCCCCGGGACTTCAAGCGGCAGCAGGAACACCGGTCCAACACACCCAGGCTACAACAGACGCAACGCGAGGGAAATCAGGCTTCCAGGACACCTCAACCCACTTCGCCCCAAGCCTTTATACCCCAGACCAACCTTCCCAGCTCCTGTTCCTCGTATTCCTATCCTAGCGAGAACAGCCCGCGATATTCAAATTTCTGGATTACCGAAAATACCTTCACATCGTGATGTTATTATTCCTAACTGGAATCCCCATGCCAGGACTAACCCTTGGAACCGAATTGGAGGAAGGCACTGAAGGAGCTTAGATTTTATTGCAGACTTGGCCGTTGAAGATGAAGTTGTGTCGATGCCACATGAACATGAGAGACAAGCAAGAGACGTTCAGATTTCTGGTTTGCCGAAAAAGCCGACCGATCGCGATGTTATAATTCCGAATTGGAATCCGCATGTGCGTACCAGCCCTTGGGAGAGTCTTGGTCGGCGTCAAAAAGTGCACAACGTACCATAATTGATATTGATTTTGAGCTAATTCCTTGTAATTATTTTGTACTTAAAACTAGTAAATTCGATATTAATAGGTAGGAATAAAAAATGTACAGCCTAGAACTATTCAATGAGTAAGTAAGTTTATAAATGCCCAATATAATGATACCCTGCTGCCACCTCTTTAATATTGCGATATAAAATTAAAGATGCAACAACAGAGACAGTGACCAGCACTCGAAAATTTACCTTAAGTTCCGCTCATCAATAAAAAATGTGACATGAATAGGTAAATCTTCTTATTCTCATGACTACCATTTAGCACTTTTTGTTAATTTAAAGTCGGATTAATTTGGTCATCGAGATTAACTCGGTCCTGATTTTTTATTATTACATTGAAAATTTGGTTTATTATTTTCATTAGACTCTTCTTTATGTGGTTTTATTTCATA
This sequence comes from Archips xylosteana, assembly GCA_947563465.1. Taxonomy (NCBI): domain Eukaryota; kingdom Metazoa; phylum Arthropoda; class Insecta; order Lepidoptera; family Tortricidae; genus Archips; species Archips xylosteana. Next base: position 9,806,822 of record OX387347.1, on the reverse strand, counting down.
GGGGCCAAAGTTACCCTCTATTAGGTCAAAGTAACCTGATTTTCCGTATCCTAGTTAAGGTTGCGGGATCGCGTTGGATGCGGATGGCACGGGACTGATCTGTTTGGCGAGCCTTGAGGAGGCCTATGTTCAGCAGTGGACGTCTTTCAGCTGAAATGATGAAACCTGACTTCACGGTACTATTTGCATTTAAATTGTTCGGATTAAACTGTGTATGTAAGTATGTATGTACTTAAGTAGGATAAAATAAAATTAAAGTTAACATGATTAACACACGGCAGTTACTGGTCGCTTCCACTAAGTCGAATGACGAGACCTTCTTACTCTACTTATACTAACTTACCTACTTTAAAACATACCTACGTGTTAATCATTTGAATAAGTGTGTCGGTACTTAGATAATGTAGACTGCTCTCTACTTTGATCCCACTATATAAGTAAGTACTCACACTTTTAAACGGGATAAATAACGCAACTACATATTTTATTCAGCTACGAACGTGAGACATACCCTGACATAATTACGTTCTTGGTAGGTATATAATAAAATAAACATAAGGAATCCTAGTAACAGGAAAAATAACAAACAAAATAAGTAATATTTCTTCCATTTTCTCTATAGAATTGCGTAATTAGGATACACGTATGATACACGCTACCATCCAACACTATTTCGTATGTACATAAAACTAATTAGATATATAAATAAATTAGATGTCTACTTTATACGTTTTAGGTAGGCATCTAGTAGGTACCTACTTTCACTATAAAATATAGGGTACTTATGCTCTTAAACTTTTGTGATATGTAATAATAGAGCTACCTATTGGATTTGATTTACTCAGTTAGTTTTTAAATAAATGTAGATAGCAGTAGCGTGGCCCCGTAACACACCGGGTTACCAAAATTTTCATCACTTCTCAACATCTCTCATTCACCCTTTCTGTGCTTACTTTAAGGTACCTACGAATAGTGTCTATTTTAACTCCAGATTGTCTACTGAAATTTACATTTGAAATTTACCGTGGAATTTACGTTAAATATCGTGAGGGAACCTGCTCTTATCGCGTAGAAATTCAACGGTGTGTGTGAAGTTCCCAAACTACACTGGGTCCGCGTGGGAAATGAGAACAACGAGTCAAGACCTCTTCTGCGAGGAGGCATGTGTCTTTCAGTGCGACGTGCGACTTTCAGGCTAGGATGATGAAGATGATAGTCTTTCGAAAATGTTCATGCTACGCCACTGGTAGATAGGTAGGTAGGTAGGTAGTTGTTTATCTATCTAATCTAATACCTTTAAACGAGCAATTCTTGTATATATATAATTAATCAGGATCTCGGAAACGGCTCCAACGATTTCGATGAAATTTGGTATGTGGGGGTTTTCGGGGAAGAAAAATTGATCGAGCATGGTCTTATCTCTGTGAAAACACTTGGTACTGAGTTTCAGCCCGAGCTCCCAGATACTCTCCTTTAACGGTAAAACGTGTACCAGTAACAAACGTTCCGATTTGACAGCCGTCAAACACTATCGGAAAACCGACCCCGGTCATATTCGAAGGGTACAATCAGCAGCAAAATTGATTGAGCTCCACAACCACTTACATCGGGTACTGAATACTTATATCAAAATAATTATTAATACTATAGTTGGCAGCGATCAGCTCGCCGGCGCATCGGATATGTATGCCCATCAAAACATGTGAAAGCTGTTTCGACAGTCGAATTCGATTAAGAACGCGTTCTTTTGTCTGCTCACGGGCGTAGCCAGGGGGGTTTGGGATTCCCCCCCCCGAAAATATATTCAAAATATTTCTTTAATCCGTTAACAACTTGTTAATTTGAATAAAAATCATAATTATTACCTGTTATTTCATTCATTCACATTTATGTTGTTTTATTTTCTGAACTCCCCCCCCCCCCCCGATACTGAAACCTGGCTACTCCCGTGTGTCGGCATGCCAAAAAGAACGGCTTTTACTAGGTAACTAATAGCAGGTAGGTAATTCAATAAAGTTGGAGCAAGCAAAACAAACATTTTATAAGTATTTATTTATCTATATACTTTGATCAATTATAACTGAAGATACACATTGCCGAACAAAATCCCCTTGAAAGAATGTCCGAACTATTTATTTGTTTGCGTAACAAATAAAATCATCACCTACACAAAGTAATTACTTTGTGTGAAAAGAATAAGTGACGAAATTTGAACCTAGTCTTTACTTAATTACAGTAAACATGACATGACATTAAAGTGACAAGGTACAAAAGTGATCCCTCATTTATGACGTTGACCCTACAAGCTTTGCTTAGTTTGGGACTAGGTCGATTTGTGTAAGATTGTCCCCTAATATTTATTTATTATTTATTTATTTATTATTTTTGGTCTTTTATTTTTTATACCTACCTAATAATTAAGACGTATGGATTAAAGTGACAATGCCTAATTAATGAGTAATTAAGGTGAAAACGCATATTCCCGCTACCCGCTGCTTTGATCCCCCAAGCAGTCACCGGCAGTTCATACCATAATATTTAATAATAATAAAGACTTTTCTTTTTTCCATGCACTTAAAAAAATACAAATATACGATAATAGATAAAAAAATATAACAACTTATTTTTTTAATCCCCCGTTCTGGGTAAAGGCCTCCTCCAACTGTTTCCACGCTCCTCAGGTATTTAGTTGTAGTTAATTTTTACCATAGCTCGCTGTAAAGTACATCGCTTTACAGAAAGCATAAGGGACTAGAACTAGGTCTTACGATTTTCTTACGCAAAAATACACAATAATTAAATTAATTATTATTCAGGCTTGCACCTGTATGGACTTAGTTCTTTATGGCTATCCCTGAAGGGATGAACTTAAAAAATAGCGCAAAAGAATATTTTTAACACTTGCAACCCTGAAGGAACTGTCAAAAATAAAATGAAATTGATTTGTTGATGGTGCCGACCAGGGGGGGCACACTTACATACATCATCACTTTTCATGCGACTACAGCGATCTCTGGTGATTGCCGAAGAACTAAATTAGCGGCCATCTTGGTTGACTTGTCAAACTTGTCAGTTGTCATTCATCGGCCATGGCCATGGCGCACCAAATTGTACGGTCAAGGACTTTAATTGATAGGCCACTTGCCAATGTTCGTATTTTAGCCGTATAATGCAAATCGGGTTTAGCCGCTTATACTTCGTATATGCTGATTTGAATTAGACGGCTAAAATACGAATAGTGGCAATTAGCCTATCAATTAAAATCCTTGACTATACATTGCTATAGGTACGCGTATCTATAGCTGTACATCACTACCAACATATACATATAGATAGGTATACATCTATAGAAACGTCACATTAGTTCTTGAGCAGCCGTAGGGCAGCAGCACCTTCCATACATGCATATTTGACCATAGAGTTGCCACTCTTGTTCATATAATATTACAATACTCTTTGGTGCCGACCCACCAGATAATCCCAAAGTTTAAATTTCTGTACACAAAATAATGTAAGAAAGCGCTTTGCAGCTCTTAGGAAAAATATAATATAAAGTATTCCGTAGATAATAAATTATCAGTCATGGGCGACGTGCAAAACGATCTCGGTAAGGCGTACAAAATTGTTTATTTATTGTGTCTTCGGTTTTTGGGTGTGTACAACAATGATAGCGGAAATAATACCTTCATTATGTATTTCAGAGGACAATGAGATGCTACAAGCACTGTACGATTTTGAGGCAACGTTAGCTAAAACGCTGAGCTTCACCGAGGGCGAATTTTTCTATCTTCAGCAACATAACGCGAAACAGCGAAACTGGTGGCACGTTGTTAATAGAAAAGGTCAAGTTGGCTTCGTTCCCTCCAATTACGTGGCCGCAGTCAAGGTTCAACTCGTTCCTATTTCATTTAATAATTAAAGCTCAATTAGCTCAGCTCAGCTCAGCTCAGCTCAGTCAAGTGTGTGGCTTACAATTGCAGGTTGAACCGGAGTTTTTTCTGAACTTCTTAAATAGCTGCATTAAATCACTGAATGAGGATAATGCTATGTCGGCGCAGAAGCAAGAGTTGTTAGCTAGATTGAGTGAGAAGAAGAAGCAGATTACAGCGTCAATGAGGCCCCAGAACAAAAAGCCCCAAGCACCAAAACCCCCTCCACGATTGGATGATGCCACTCCACCTAATGGAGTGTCGCCATCCTTTGACTTGAGGCCTATTGTGTCACAGCAATATATTAATGAAGAACGAGATAGCTCTTCTCCAAAATCTGTAATTGGTAAGTGATAGGTAATAATTACAGTAATGTAATAGTTTATTTGTGCTCTGCATATTTTAGTTTAATAAAATGAATGTAAAAAAACTACAACATAGTGTTATAAGGATTTTTGTAAATAGTTATAATCATCATCGAAATTTAAGAGTATCACTCTTGTTACTGGAGTAATTGCCACTTTTCCCTTTCTTCTGCCAGCCTTTTAACTTCTTAATATAACCCAGTGCTCTTAATTTGCTTATAAATTATTATTTGTTTGTAAAAGTTCACTCACTTTTCACAATAAAAAAATGTTAGTGCTACTTCTGTAGGAGAGGGAAGCAAACAAGCAAGTGGGTCATCTGATGGGAAATGATTGCCACTGCCCATAAATATCAACAACTCAAAGAGAGTCACTAATCTGTTGCTTTATCATCGAATTCCTTAAAAGTTATGAGCCAGTGTCAATTTTTCAAATATTTATTTGCTTTTTTAGAAAATGATGACACTAGTAAGAAAGGAGCCATAAACAAAGCCTCTAATCAGTTGTCATCGGACACTGACAACCAGGATGACAGCCAGGACAGCAGTGACAGCATCAAGCCCAATGCCATTTATGACATAGTGCAGTCGGTACGCAAAGAGACACAACTGAGCCATGAGATGTCAAAAGTTGCTGTTGAGACAGTACTCGTTTCCTTGAGGGTATGTGTACTTTTTGTATTATTTTGACTGAATATTTAGTGGCATCAAAAAAATTGGGCTCAATAGCCACAAGCGCTTCACTGTCTATTAAAGAAGTCTTGTACTGTAAACTGGGGTTACTTTCAAATGCAGGGGCTACTTTGGAAAACAGTTTCTACTCCGAGTCATTATTTTTTTAGACCATCTGTGGCAGTGAAATAAAACCTAAACCTTAAACCTTGATAAATTACCTAACTTTTTATGTCATTTGCTCAATCAAGCTATGAATATTTGCGTTTTTATAACCATTTTATATGTATCAAAGTAACCCCAAAATTTCCTAAAGTAACCCCAGTTTACCGCTATATAGACTTTAGTTTTGTGTTTGCTTCTACCATAAAAATTAAGTCTATAATTTTTTTTCTTATTTTTGGTGAGGCTTTGAACTTTCCAGGTGATCATGTTAGCCTCATGGGTGCTTACGCAATTTCCTACTCAAGGGACAAATCAATAAAATAGTATAAGCGTTATTGTCTGATGGCTCTGTTAGTCAACAATTGACCAGGCCAATGTGCATGGAACGCAAACCCCAAGACTACTTCTTCGCAAGTCTCTATAAAGATTAAAACCGGCCAAGTGCAAGTCGGACTTGTGCACAAAGGGTTCCGTACCATTAACTATGAAAAAGGCAAAAAAAAACGTTTTTTGTATGGAAGCCCCCTTAAATATTTGTTTTAATTTAATTTAATTATTTATTTTTAAAGTGAATATAACTAAATATTCTGTGAATATTTCAAGCGTCTACCTGTTGCCATTATCAATATTAAGCAAAAAAGAGCAACAAAATCACGTTTGTTGTATGGGAGCTCCCTTAAATATTTATTTTATTCTGGTTTTTAGTATTTGTTGTTATAGCGGCAACTGAAATACATCATCTGTGAAAATTTCAACTGTCTATCTATCATGGTTCATGAGATACAGCCTGGTGACAGACAGACGGACAGCAGAGCCTCAGTAATAGGGTCTCGTTTTTACCTTTTGGGTACGGAAACCTAAAAAGGCTATGCATTCTATTTATTTAAGAAACCATGTTTCATAGTAACATTTACTGCTTACAACTTGCACAATTGATAATGAAATAGAAATTGCATTTTTTTGTCAATAATAATGAGTCACCTGTATGAAATCGCTGAATTTTTCTTGTCACTAAAATTGACGACATGTTTCCTCAAACATATTTTTCTATTAGCGAGCTGCTGATCCCGTGGGAATTTTGAAAAATCCCTTCTGTGTGGCCCATCTAAATGGTCCAACCTGTAGATTGCAAATCTTGAATATTTTTACAAAAAAACTGTATTTTCCGAATGAAATTACATACAATGCTTTGGCATCATCTTTATTATTAAACTGTTGCCTTCAGGAATTCCTGCCAGGCGGTGCGGCCCGCTCAATCATCGATGCGCTCCTTCGAGAAGCGAACAGTAACATCACATGCCCTAAAAACGCTATCGACGCAGCCCCCGACGCCTTGCGAATGATGACGGCTCTCAACGCGCTGTCCAAAGCGGCCAACGACGCGCAGCAAAGAGGCTGGGCGTTGCATGATGATGCGCATGATATACAAACTCAGTTGCTTGAACTCATTTCTGTTATGGTAAGTGGGGACTATCAGTGGGCAGTGAGCTGACAGTGGTATGAGCGCATTTTCAATAGAAAGTGTACCATTTTTTTTTTTTTACGAGAAAACTTTGGGTATTTCTTATTCAAAATCATGAGTACTATCAAGGATGATATAGAATGGATTGGCAGTCTCCATAGTACGGATCGTTCGCCATTTCTGTAGTTCGATTATTAAATCTAGATGGCGCTGAAATATAGCCAGGGGCTTTGAAGGCAAAACAATAAGACTACAGATATTTCATATCACTACAAATGTATGCAATATTTTTGAAAAATAATACATTTGTAGTAATATGAAACATCTGTAGTCTTATTGTTTTGCCTTCAAAGCCTCTGGCTATATTTCAGCGCCATCTAGATTTAATAATCGAACTACAAAAACGGCGAACGATCCGTACTATGGAGATTGCCAATCCATTCTATATCATTCTTGGTACTATTAATTGTCACAAAGGAAAAGTGTCCATTTTATTTAAAAAAAAAATTATGGAAAATTAGGGTTTTTTAAATCATCAAAATCAAGCGCTCTTGACACTTTCTTTTTTTTATTATGAGAGGGAGGCAAACGAGCAAGTGGGTCATCGGATGGAAAATGATCACCACCGCCCATAAATACCAACAACTCAAAGAGAGTCGCCAATCTGTTGCCAGCCTTCCGATTCTGACTATGAAAATCCCAAAACTACATAAATCTAAAAAAAAAATAGCAGGTTAATGAATGGTTGTGTGTTTTATTGTGTAATGCAAGGTTTTATGTGGAAAGAATGACATGTTTTAATATTGTTCAGAAATATTTTTTCTGGCCACAAAAGGCATAGTAATATGTGGAATAATACAGCATTTTCTAACCGAAGAGACTCAAACCACAAGGGTCAAAATAAAAGTAATGTTAATCTTTGCAGTATACAGGATTATTTGTAATTCACCAGCATCCTTTTAAGGAGTTTATTCCTACCACTTAAACAAGTGATTTTTGTTTTACGGCTTTTGTCATAACTTAATATTTTTGGTGTAATAACGTTTTGAAAATTTGAGACTAACTCTTACTTTTACGATACTCTGTGCCGTGTAAGTCATTCATTCATTGCCCGCCACGACCGCGGCGCCTAGCCCCGCCCTAAAGTTTCATAGAGTATGAAGTTGTGTTAGAAGTATTTATTTATTATTATTTATTTGTATGGAAAAAAGTGCTAAAAAGTCGTAAATAAATAAATATTAGGGGACAATCTAACACAAATCGACCTAGTCCCAAACTAAGCAAAGCTTGTACTATGGGTACTAGACGACGATAAACATACTTATATAGATAAATAAATACTTAAATACATAGGAAACATCCATAACTCAGGAACAAATATTCATGCTCATCACACAAATAAATGCCCTAACCGGGATTTGAACCCAGGACCTATTGCTTCGTAGGCAGGGTCACTACCAACTAGGCTAAAGCGGTTGTTAAAATCAAAAAACATTTTATTAAGTGATAGGTATTCAGGGTTAAGAGGATGTCAGTGAATTACAAATAACCCTGTAATAATTGATGTCATTGGATGAACATATATTTTTTCCCTTTTAGTCAAATGCGGATGTGAACATTTCTCAGCATGTGCTAAGCAGTCACAAATATGCCTACGTTACGACTTTAGTCCAATTCTACCAGATGGAGACAAGATGGCCGCTGCGACAACTTCTCTTGCAGGTACGCAGATTACTTTGACGTCACTAATTTGGGAGTGCCGTGCCATGCCCCGTTTTAGAATAGTTGATGTGAAAGTGTGCAACAGCATTCCCTTTATACTATTATCACCTACTCCAGTCTCCAGGACTGCAGTGTGAAAGGCAAGGGGGAAACCTCACATTATTTTCCAGAAAGTCATCATTAAGGCCCTACCGAGCTTTGCATTCATTTAATCTCGTGCTGTATCATTACTAGCAAAGCTTTAGTCCTGAAATTCATGTGTAAGATATTTGAGGATTCACTCTAATGACCAGTATTTATCGAAACACGATTACTTGTAGTTCACTCGATAGAAAAAAAATCCAAAGTCGTCTCTAAAAAATAAAATAAATTCGTAGTACAACGTAAATACTGCACGGTGGGTCATGACTTTTTGAATGTTAATAAAACAAGATGTTTTCTAGGGCGTAGTGTTGCTACATTTTTAAAATATGTATTTGTTTTAGTAATACGATTAAAATACCTAAATACACGCGCAGTCTAACCAACCTATCTTGAGCCATCGTGCTTCCCCCTTGGCCGATAATCAGTTGCGTCAGTTCTCCTTCTGCCATCGGATGGGAAACTCTTGCCGCTCGCGCTTACGCACGGCTTTGATTCTAGCCGCTATTAGGCACACATACACGAGTGCATAGAATATCTAAAATAGATTAGCGCCAAAAGCTCGGTAGGGCCTTAAGGTTTGCTACTAATCTCCAACCAACTACCACAACCACTTTGAGAAGAGTGCAGCGGCATCGAAAAACATTTTACCTTCTTTCTAATGCTAAAAAAAACGAAGCATTATGCCCAGCAATGGATGTCATACAGTTGTTACAAGAGTAGTGGCGAAGTTAACAAAGATGCTTTATTTCAGGCTTTTGGAGTAATGTGCGGCCTGGAACGGACGGCGCTGGCAACACTGGCGCTGTCGCAGCTCCCGCCGGAAATTGCACGCGACATGCGCGACAACCCTCGCGCCGTCAGTCGACTCTCGCACTCCGCTCTTCTGTTGTCTATGGTTCTGTCTATGGGTGACAAACTGCCAGTAACACACTTCGGTAAATCATTCTTTTGTCTTAATACTAGGCGTTGCTAGTGACTTCGTCTGCAAACTATGTAATCTTCAGGAAGTTATTAAATTATCTGTGCGCCTTCCAACCAAATCTGCCCAGTAGTGTTAGCATGAAAGAGTAACAAACATAGATACGCACAGACATATAAACACTCGAAAACTTACGCATTTATAATATTATTTAATTTATCCAGGCCAGCAGATTTTTAAATTAGCATGAGGAATTACTATTATTATCATATAACACGCGCACCGTCACAACCACATTCACCATCTTTTTCTGTCACCATTTTATTCTGAGAAAGAAATAGTGAATGCAATGGCGATAGTGCGCGCGATAGATTTTAAACCTAAATCGTCTTCATATTACTCGTAATTTAAACTGATAGTCTGAGTTAAGACTACAAATAACCGCCACAAAGCAATTCATCTCCTTATTCCTTATCTATATAATAATAATAAGAACCGCAATCTTCAGCCTTTCTACTAACATTCGTTTTCTTAAGTATCACCTATTGTAACTAACAAAATATGGACCTAGTCTGAAATAAATTTGTTATTATTATTATTATTAGGTCCAAGCATTTGGACTTGACGTAGATGAATCTGTCGTTGAGAACTTGTTTTCATAATATTATGGAAATTAAAAACAATCTGTCTAGCGATTCCTTTTTTGCAGAAATACTGGGCACAGAGTTTGCAGAGTTCCTTCTAGAACTGATCGAGAACCCTCCAGAAACGGACCTGGATGAACAGATACCGGATTTATTCCTCACACTCCTGTTGGCTTACAATCTCCAATTTGAAACCCCTATTGACAACCTTCTACTGAATGCACTGGAGAATATAGATAACGCTAAGATTTTTTGTGAGAAGGTGCTACTACTTCTTAACCGGGAAGGTATGTCCTTATCTGCATTTTCCTGTGGCTAAGAGCCAAGATACCTTTTTTCTTCATCATCATGATATATTATTCGCCTGCGATTAGAAAGGGATTGGAGTTGACAGTAATTCTATATGTTTACGTCAAAATATGTATGAAATGACAGTTCTGACAGCCCCATTCTGATTGCGGTTTGATAATACATCGCACTGCAGGACACACGCCTCTCAGAATGAGAGGGCTTGGGCCGTAGTTCCCACGCGGGCCCAGCGCGGATTGGGAATTTAACACACACCATTGAATTTCTTCTCAGGTGTGGCTTTTTTCCTCACGATGTTTTCCTACACCGCACAGCTAGTAATTTCAAATGTAATTTCGTACTTAAATTACGAAATACTCGAGGTGCGAGCCCGGACTCGAACCCACGACCCTCTGCTTGAGAGACCATAGGTTAAACCACTAGGACACCATGGCTTACTATTTACTTATTGTAATCTTCGCAAGGCGGCTGGCAAGAGCTGGATGAGAGTGGCCGAGGATCGTGCTCAGTGGCGTGCCATGGGAGAGGCCTATGTCCAGCAGTGGACGAACATAGGTTGATGATGATGATGATGAATCAAAATTTAAGATATAATGAAAATACATCAAAGCCAAAGTAAAATACTCTAAAGTTCTTAGTAGTTCAGTGTGTTTAGTACATAGATGTTTGATTTTTCTTATGGCAGAATATCGCATTGGATGCGGAAAGCACGGAACCGATCTGTTCGGTGAGCCTTGGGGGAGGCCTATGTTCAGTAGTGGACGTCTTTTGGCTGAAATGATGATGATGGCAGAATATAGTTAAGAAGATAATGACGGTCTACCTCGCCGTTCGTGAGATTATACTATTTAGTACTAACTTTTCAACAAATTAAGACATTACATAATTTCCAGACGACCCCGTACACATTTTCGACCACGAGCCGGCGCCCGCGCACTCGGTCCTGAAGCTATTGATAGATCTGTTTGCGCGCAAGAAGACTGCCGAGCATTTCTACACTAACGACGTCAAAGTGGCTATCGATATTATTGTGAGGCAGCTGGCTGATCTGTCACCTGCAGAGACGGTAATTAACAGTTGACATTTTTACATTACACTGATCTATATTGAATTCACTCAAGCTCAAGGTCACTAAGGCTGCGTTTCCACCAGAGATGTGCGAGAATGCGTTGCGAGGGATGTGTTTGTCATGAACCAATAGAGACACTTCATTCACTTAGGACCTTTTAAATGAAGTGTTTCTATTGGTTCATGAGTCATGAATCATGACAAACACATCCCTCGCAACGCATCTTCGCACAGCTCCGGTGGATATGCAGCCTAAGAGGGCGATAGAGAGGGCTATGCTTGGAGTTACTCTGTGGGATTACATCAGAAATGATTCAAATCCGCGCAAGAACTAAAGTCACCGACATAGCTCTAAGAATCGCCAGACTCTTGATCCATCAATTCCACGAGCGATGTGATGCCACTTGGCACTGGTCTTTGGAACCAAAAGGTTCTTGAATGGCGTCCACGCACCGGAAGACATAATGTAGGTAGGCGTCCAACAAGATGGAGCGACGACTGGTTATGGTTGCTGGAACGCGCTAGATGTGGATGGCTCAGGACCGATCTGCTTGGCGAACCTTCGGGAGGCCCATGTTCAGCAGTGGACGATTTTCGGCTGATATGATGATGATTTAGGGGCAGTTTCACCACTTTTTTTAAAGTTCGGGTTAGCTTGATCATAACCTTATTTGTCACATGGAATAAAAATTTCTGTTTCACCAGTCTTGATAAGCGCTAAGTGACGGACAAACTATTTCTTATTTTGACCATCAGATCAGGTGGCATTTAGCATTTTCATCCGTCACATATCTTTTTGACTGATTGTTATCATCAATATTGGTTATACCTTTCTACCGTGTTAACTTTAAAGCTATGCAATGCACTTCCATCCATTCTCAATCTCAATACAGGATGTTAGCGGTAATTTGGTGCCTGAAAGTTTTGACCGATAAAACCACTTTTTACGTCTCTGCTATTTAATTATTAGTCCATATTAAGTTTTTTTTTGCAATTAAAATGTTTTTTAGACTTTTGTGTCGTTTATCTTTCTTATTTAATAAGAATAAGACCATCACCAAACCACCACCATCTAGAATCATTTATGCTATCAACAAACTGTCTACTTAACAAAACGAAATACCCAAAAATCTTTGCCAAACCCGTCTATTTCATTCACAGCCGTATCAATCATTTGCATTATTAAAGTCACCTTTGTTAGTTTATTTTTTTGTGGCCATGGTTGGAGAGCCCTTCAGCCGGTTTCAGAAAAATAAATCAAAGTATTTTTTATTTTTAAAGAAAGAAGTCATGCTAAATTGCAAACGAGAATTTAAATAAGTATCAAGATTTGAATAAAAAATATAGGTACGCTTTTAGTATTTAAAAATAAATTCAAAATTTCTTAATATTTTTTAATTGCAGACTTTTTTTCAGTGGCACAATCGTTTGTTCTACCTGAACTTGTACATCGCCATTAAAAAAAAAGTTAATCTGTCAAAGGGTTTGGCGCCACTTTTCGATTCGTTTTACGTGATTTTATTTTTCTTTGTTATTGTTAACCAAAGTATCGTAAATAAATACCATTTTTGAATTAATTATAATGTTACACATTTGTTTATGCAAAAAAATAGATGAGTTTAAAAATTACATAGTTTACGATTTATTTTGCTTTAATAATAAGCGACTCTTTGAACGAAAATATGCGAACAGGAACCCGTGGTCGTAAAATGGGACGTTGCTATTCCGACTTTTTGTTAAACCGACGATTAGTTAAGTGGTACTTAGTTTGCACAGGACCGGAGTGGTGAAACTGAAAAAAAACTGGCCGACAGATTTGTGCAGTACTTAGTTTATTCATTGGTTACGTAACCAGTAGTTTGACAATAAGGTGGCGAAACAGCCCCTTAATGTTTTTTGACAGACTTCGTTTTCTCGGAACTCTCGCTTCAGTTATATTAACTAGAAAGTGAGTTCCGCTTGTAATATAAGTTGTACTTTGTTATGCAACAGGCCCCAGATAGCCAAGGCTTGGATGCTCTATTAGTATATATTTATTCATTGTGCTTTAATTGCGTTTTCGCAATCCAAATACTAAGCAAACCAATAATAATAATAATATATAACTTAGGTTATAACTATTAATACGATATTTGTGTTACAGCGGCGTCAAACGTACCTAAAAATCCTCCAAGGCATTATCCGAAACACGGACTACGGGTCTCACCTACACCGAAGAGACGACTTGCTCCGTTGCTTCGCTCGCATCTTCTGCGAAGAGGGCGATTCCAGTCGCGACGACCAAGCGCTAGTTCGAGCAATCTCCAACGAATTCCCGCAGTACTTCAAGGCCTAAGGTACAGAATCACCCTTGATATTGGTAATTAATGAACCATGGACGGTTAAGACGAAAGGTCTTCGACAGGCCTAAGTGATCCACTACGCTTTTATGGGAGTAAAGATTGAGAAGCGATTTAATAATTTGCTTATTCTTCTAGCCAAACATTCCAATTGTATTTGGCGTTCAGGGATAGATGCTTAGTTTAAAAAAACGCTAGAGCTAGATAAATAAATTGGCGTTAAATTTAGCCATTCTACAATAGAAAATACTGTACTTGGATTTACCTTAAGACCATTATAATAAATCATGGCAGACTATATAATACAGACATCAGTAGACATTCGCGTAATCAAAACGTAAACCAACATTGCCCTTCATGTTATTGTGTAATGTTTGCTTTGCGAGGGTTGTCTACAAAATAATTATAGTTGTAAAAAAATAATATCATGTCATGTCACGTCTGTTAGACCAGATCAGGTAAAATAGTCTTGAATACCATTGTCCACCAATCGTACAATGCAAAACCAGCTTACCTGACTAAATAGGTATACATTCAAATTAAAATAAGACAAAATAGCCACTGGGAGTGGTGGTCACTTGCATGGAGATTCGTATTATACTCGATATTAAACAAGTAGCTACACGTATTTCAAATGAATTATCGTTCTTTTCATTCGTCGGAGAAAATTATCTAGGAGATATAAAATTGTAGCTCTATTTATTGATATTGAATCTGTCTAAATTAATATACTATTAGCTAGTTTACCTCGTTATCACTCAAAAGATATGTCTATGATGTTATAAAAATGTGTGTGTATGTGTACCATGACGTGGATAGTGTGCATATTCAGACAGATACGTAATTATCGTATTACATACGTTTGTCTCTGATAAATCTGAAAACGAATTATAATTACACAAACACACATAATTTAGGTTGTTTCACTTCTAGACTCATCTACGATTTCTTTGAACTCATTCAAAATTAAATTCGTAAATGAAAATGTTAAAATATATCAGCGCGATTTTATTAATTGTTATGTTAAGTATAATTTTAGTTTATTTCTCGATAATAAGGTAGTTTTATAGTGCCATAAATACCTATCACCAAAGAGTCCTATTCGGTATTATTTTGAGATTGAACAAATTAGGAAGTCAATTAAAAGATGCTTTAATTCTGTCCAATCCACACACAAACAGTCCTACCGGTAGAAACTACGTACTCCTAGAACTACTACCGGCCTAAATACACATTATATTTATTTATTCTTAAGTGTAACATTAGTAAGGATTAAAAAAATGTATTTTATGAATCAAGATAATATTTGTAAAGCCCTAGATAGTTCTAAAAAATCTTAGTTTTTCTCCCATAATATAGAAAGGAGAAAAACACAGCAGAGATAATTATAATTATTTTCGTGACTCTCGAAATTCGCAAAATTCTAATTTGCGGCAATTTTGTGTGAGTGACAGGAGCATAGCTATATTTTTCTCTGTTATGTATTTATTCGAACGTTTCAACCGCTTCACTTTATTGGGCATATTCTTGACGAACTAGATGTAGATTTTGATGGTGTTTTCGGTTACTTTTTAGAGGTTCTGAACTTCTACTAGGTAACTGGAAACTGTTAAAGAATCTTTTGCCATTTCTACAAAACTGCGGCTACGAAAATGGTTCGGTACAAATGCTCGAATAATGACACTTCTATGGTTCGATATCTGTTCGATACCCAAGATATCTGGTGCTGCCTGTACTTAAAAATATCCATAAATGTTAAAATTTTCTTGCATGAGATAGTACAAATTTACGTACTTAGTGTAAAGAGACAATATTTTTCCTAGTCATTAATCACTGTACCTACTAACTTACGCATTAGTAAAATGTTGGCATGTGTGTAGACATAATAGTACAGTTCTATTCACAAGAGCTGTCACGAATGGATTGAACGAAAGCAATGTCACTTTGACATTTTTGTGGGAAAATTACTTATGCATGTCATTTTCATATTTGTGTGAAGTGTATTCAAATAGGTAACACAAGATACTTTCATTCGCTCATTTGATCCATTCGTGCTAGCTTTTATGAATTGGCCTGTACTAAAGGCTCTCTTTATACCTTAACATTCAAATAAAGAAGAAGAATTTTAACAAATGCCTGTCATGTTAACTACATACATCCACTAAGGCGGGTTGTATGTAGTAGTCTATGAATTACTACCACAAGAAAATTAGAAGTAGTTTGCAAAGTTTTATCCCAAAAAGAAAATATTTTAGTTCAATGACTCATATTTTCAGGAGATGATAGCTCTAATAAATAGCAAGGAATTCAAAGAAATAAAGTATTTGATGTTGTTGTTAATATTTGAAATTTATCTGAGAACAAATTATAATAATAATAATAAATCTTTATTGTTCAAAACACATGTTACAATATGAACCCTAGAGACTGTGTTGTTTTCACTGTGTTACAGTCTCCAGTGGATACCCTTACCATGAATAACATTCGTTGTTAAGAACAAACAGACTATCAATTTAGAAAAGATAAAAATATGTTAAACAAATCTTCTAAATTTTAACTACGTTCAATCGCAATCAATTATACTGTTCTAATAAAATCACGATAATTAAATCGGAAAGTGTATAAAAATACATTGGTTCTATTCGCTTTTTTAAAAATTGATATTATTTTGTGAGGGAATCTTTCGAATTTTAAGTGCTCAATTTGAAGTCAAATGTAGTTTTTCTATTGTTACGATGTATTATCTGGTTCACAATTGCTGTTGTTTTACCTACATAGTATAAATTAAATTATGAATACGTAGCCGGCATATTTTCTATTTAGTGTCGGTCTGAATTTTAATAAACTGCTGATTACTTGAAAGAGCTCGTATCTAAGCTAAGCTTAATGTCTGATTGTTAATGAAAAATGAAATTGTGTAGTTCAGTAACACTTTTAAAAGTCTATCTCAAGGAAAAATACGGGCTCGCGAAATAGTCAGTTGTATAGTTGAAAGTTTGTAATGTAATGAATGACCAATCATCAAGAGCTTGTTTCAATAGTTTTATCTCAATCACCACATTTTATTAAACGATATACTCATAGTACTGTTAGTTTTCTTGCGCAAATTTACTAATTACATTACACTTTTATCTATTTAGAATGAAAAGGTCTAATTTACGTATCTATGAAAATTTTAATAAAGACACGTTCTATCTCAACGTTCTTGTTTTATTGCCTTCGGTACAGTTACTGGATGATTCATACACCTTCTAGTTTTTTACCCACTCACACATGGCTACACGTCACATGATGCAATTTCCGACCGTATATCCGATAGTACAACCGAATAACTGGAATTGCTTATTGCGTGCGTCTAGTTGTGATTTCAATTATTAGCATCACCTATTAGGCCGTAACTAGACGGCAGCAGGCAGCGGGTTGGGCAACAGTGCGGCATTTTCTCAGTTCATTGCGTATATTGCTAGGTAACCACAGTGCGGTGAGTGTCACGCACACACAATGAACAGCGTAAATAAAAATCGCCGCTTAATCCTCCATATTTAGATTATTTAGTATACCTACTATTAGGTACCAGAACTTGCCGCACTTCAAATGTAATACTAACCAACTAGAAAGTGAAGGAAATTTAGTAACGGGTTGAATAAGTAAAACAAGTGTTAATACAAGTATTTAATGTACCATACGATTGCCGTATAAATATTTCAAAATGTAAAACAGTGATAAAATTCATAGTAACCAATATAACTGTTATCAACTCAACTAAGCATGCGAAATAATTGTCACCAATTACTCAATAGTAACACTCAAATACAATGTAGTATAAAAAAGTGACTGTCTATCGTCACTATGCAAACTGATCAGAAAACTGGAAAACGATTATAAATTCTAGTTTTACATTAATAAGCAGGTACCGTATTAATTCTCTTGGTGCGTCTCAGAATTAAAATATATAATGTATTTGGATTTCATTCTGCGGTATGTATTAAAACGGTGCACAACAAAACCCGTGGCAGCTCTACAAACGGGGATTCTATAACAATATCAAAACTTGGCCCCAATTTCAAAGGGATCCACAAAAACTGGAATATTTAAAATTTGTAAATACGTCTTTTCCCAAGCAATAAACGATCGCAAATCCTGTAATATAATACAAGAGGACCTACTTATGAATGCAGTCTTTGTACGGATTGTATATTTTCAGAAGGAATCTCAAAGCACATCAAATGCTTCACTGGAATGCAAATTTACAAAATGGAATATAGATAGAACTTTATCTAAGTAATAGTTAAATGACTCAGTTCTCTACAAAAGGAAATAATATGTACCCCTCGTAAACACCTTGAGCATTATCCTACATTATTGATAAACACGCT
The DNA here is from genome assembly GCA_947563465.1 of Archips xylosteana. Taxonomy (NCBI): domain Eukaryota; kingdom Metazoa; phylum Arthropoda; class Insecta; order Lepidoptera; family Tortricidae; genus Archips; species Archips xylosteana. Next base: position 9,788,709 of record OX387347.1, on the reverse strand, counting down.
ACACGTATGTATGTGAATAGCACATTAATAATTGATTAACAAATTATATTTACCGCACATTACCACTTTACAACGAATTTGGCATCTTGGATGAACACCTTAATACACTAAATTTTCTACCACAGCTAAGTATGGGAGCGCGAGACTGGTTCGAGATCTCGCGCATCGTAGTATAGGTACATCAATCTGCCCCTAATTCAAAGGATAAATAAATATGACAACTTAAAATACCTACACAAGTAGCCAATTATCTCTGTGATAGGTACTGATGGATCAATAAATATTGAGACTGTAAAGTTTTACTACGAGACTACAGCTATCGAACACTCGCACATTACATTAATTAGAATAAAATTTATATACAATTATATCTAGTTATCTTAACTATTCGTTACAAAACATACCGGTATAATTAGCATGTTATTACGAAAACCTAAACGTACATGTATGGCATCAAAAATCAAGTTGTGGATAATTTCACTTCATCAGTTCGAGCTCGGAACTATTTTAACGCCAAACGGGTTAAATATACAATTATTTCTTTTCATCCTTAAGATTTACCTTAATTACACCACATATTAACATACCTACTAACTATACTTTTCTAGTAATTAAGATAATTATTTACCACAGAACAGCGAGTACAATGGAGTTGATCGAATTTTTAAATTTATAACTTTTCTTTTGTAGGTAGTAAAATGGTATTTTATTCAGTTTCTTTAATATCAATTTCACTGCAGTCCTAATGATACGGTTAACTAGAATTTTCTTAAATAGTTTTGGTTATACATTGTGTAAATAATCAGAGTAATTTAATTCCAATATCAGTCGAATTAATTTTGCCTAAGACGGAACAACTCACAATAAAGGTAAAGATTTTTCACAATATAATAACGCACAACCACACAATAATGTCACCAACCGAGATAGAATTTGTATAACCTAAAGTTAACAAATTGAGCTAAACCAATTAATTATACTCAGGGTTTAAATGTTCGAAGTTTCAAGTATCATCAATGTTAAAATCGTTATCATTCTAATCTTATTGCTTATATAAGTTCGTAAATAGACATGTCCATTTCAAAAGTTACAAAAGGGCCTTAGATCTTATTATTGGACTATGATATTATTTGTCACAATTTTCTCCCAAAGTTGTTGGTAGAGTTACCTACTTTAACTTATACGATTAACTGTTTTTGCCAACTACCCTTTTATTTATCTCTAAGTTCATACAGTACTCGATTATGCATAACATCAAACTTACATACTGTTTAAAAAATTGCAATTAGAAAATTTCGTTTGGAGACAAATCGTAAAGTTTGCGTGTTGACATTTAATTTTGAAACATTTTGTGTAGAATCACGTTGCACTGAACTACATTCGTACAGAATGATCCGCAAGCTCTATGCTTTCACACATATTTTTTTCTTTCATTAAATAAAACTATTGTAATGCTCTATCTTGTGCTACTAATGATGCAGAATCTTTCAAATGGACACTTTCAATAAAAAATTACCCTTACTATTACCCTTTTTGAATGAGGAAAAAATCATGAGTACAAAGAAAAAAAAAAAGAAAAAAAATGTCCTTATTAATTACAGACGTCAGTTTTGTGACTTTTTTTCATACAGTTTATATGGATCGTCTCAAAATTGACACAATTTTTTTTATAGAAAATAAGGGGCATTTTTAATCATCATAATCATGTCAAAAAAATGTTTATTGTTGGACGTTTCCATCGTTTCAATAGTGCTCTTGATTTTGAGTAAAAAAAACCAAATTTCCTCCTAAAAAAAAGTAGAGGATACATTTTTTATTGCAAATAAAAGTAGCCAAATCCACCCGATTTCTTTTAGGTAAGTTGACAAAGATATTTTGTACGTTGACATAACACAGATGTAGTTATTTTCAAAGCATCAGCAACAAATTCTTGATTTTCAGTTATAATTTTTCAACATAAATATGTGCGATAAAGATAAATTATCCGATGATTTATAAATATTTTTATTTAAGCCTGCCTGTCTCACTTTAACATTTAAGATCGTCCCTTTTAACTACCGAGCTTGCGAAGTCCACCTTAAAAAAATTATAAAATGAATCCGGCGTCAATCTCACGTTTGTCGCCAAACGTTTGGTATAAGTTAATGCTAGTGTGTTTAGCTCGGATGGTGGGCTGCAACCTTGCGAAGACGATAACCTCCAGTGCCACGAACGGTGTACAACACGACGATAGCCACAGCCACGATGGACACGCCGATTGCATTCATCACGATAGACTCCTCCGACATTGATGCATACTTCTCGGCCCTGAGAAAGCACCGCGTGCCCCAGAGTTAGTACATTTCGAAACTGAAGGGTTTGCTAAAAGAACCATTTTGGCATGTGACGAGGCAAACTGTATCAAGCATTGTTTTTGGATATTATTTGTTTCATTTTACGCCTTAACAGTTCTTTTTAACTTTTGACTTTACAAATCAGAAAATGCTTGAATATATTAAAAACTTAAAAAAGAAAGAAGTGATCTAAATATTATAACGGAACAACGTGCGTTACTCGCACTCGGGCATCAAATGTTTCCAACTACTGGAAAATGTTAAATTTATTACTTCAAGCAATTTCCAATCTTATAATTAGTTAAGTACTAATTTATTTCTTACGTACATAGTAGAAGTCACGTAAAGGTAGTCATACATAATCATAAAAATAAGAAAGGTTAGGTAAGTAATAACTGCATAAAATGTGTTATGTCTGAAATAATACTAAATACATAATGTTGACCTCGACCAATCAAGTAACATTACCTTACCTTAAATAAAGCTTTATTACATAAAAACCAAATTTCATTCCGTTGCATGATTGGGGCAGGTCGACGCATCAAAGGATACACTTTAATTAATGTGTTAGTTTTATTTTAGTTACATGCAATAATGTTTCGAATGTCACTTAATGCATCCACCACCAATATTATTAGAATACAAAGACATGCATTAGAAAAAAGCAAGCGTGATAATAAAATATTCGGGACTGCAATCGTATAAAGCAAGCACTTGAAATAAAATACCACATTTATCTTTAAAATATATTGTTTTAATCATATGATTTTAGATCTATTTGTAAACAATGATTTTCTTAAAATGTTTTAGTAGTTACAACTAAACAATATATGCATTTTGGTCTGATACAGACTAAAATGTAAATAAAACTACCTACGAGTAGAGCCTCCTAAATTATATTCATTGTTTGTATTTTTAATATGGTAGGATTTTTTCTACATCAATAAACTTAGGTACACTACCTACCTAAGAACATCTACTGTCTGAAAATAATAAATGATTGAGATTCTGATTTAAATGTTAAACTCTAGTCGTTAAATAAAAGAAAAATTAAAAATTTGTAAATGCTTTCTGAAAATAACCTTCTTTAAATATATCCTATCAATACGCATACGTACCTATCGTACCAGTAAAATACATGGATGTATGCAATAATTACGAAAAGTATGATTCCTTGATAAAATAACGTATCTTCCTATCTTGCGTTCATATAGTTAATTCCAATTTATTGGTCAGTCTAGATATTTTATTGATATATTTTTAAGACTAGGGCTACTGGATGAAGACAATTACTTTTTGAATGATCACTTATTAGGCAGGTATAATCAGTACATAATTTATAGTTAAATATATCAACCTAAAAACATCAAATTAAATTAACTAAAAATACAATCAAATTTTCAAACATAGGAATGTTATGATAATCGAAAAAAAGACATTTAAAATTATTTTTTTATATCTAATAATGCTTTAATAACAACAAGTGTTTGAGTGAACGGTTTCTATTTTTCTATCTTTTATCAAAGAAAGTTATAATAGCAAAATAACTATTTGTCAAAAGCAAAAAGATCCAAATAAATCCATACAAAATATATTTTACTTTTTTGTATGAGTATTCTAAAGCTCATATTCAAAGATTAATCTGATATATTTTGTAAAAGTTACTTGTGAATTGCAGATAAAATAGAATAGAGAAAAGTGAAACAGGTTGTTAGCAGCCACATATTTAAACCACCTGTGAAAATGTATTTGGAATTACGAAGAGAGAATTACCTATAGATATGTGTTATATGAATTTGACCTACGCTGTAATTATCATCATAATTGTACCAGTTCAGTTCTCTTACAGTGACATAGGTACCTAATCACAAGCAACCATGCTGTCCTTTACCGTATTGTTCACTGAATTCATGTTAACTAGCCAAATGAAAAAAAAATGGATGCTTCCTGCCCTATAGTAAATGCTAGCACGTTAACAACGGGCTGCCGTATACTAGGCTTACTGGCGACGAATAGTGGCTGCCTTGGTGGCTAAGATCAGCCGCACATTAGGCCACTGGCAGAGACGACTACCTTTGACGTTCAGTCACTCTTTTTGCATTGATATAATGCATCGATAATCTCGCTCGCATCTTGTGGTAGCTAATAGATGTCGCCTCTGGTAGCTTAATATGTGGCAGTTGTGTATAACTAAGTTTACAAATCAACAGATGCCCTAATAAGGCCATCGCGATTCTTAGGTGCTCTGAACTTGTCTCTCGACGCGATATACATGACGGTGGCGAGTATGGCGACGAGAGCGGCTCCGATTGCATTCACGATGATCCCCTCATCCGGCATACTGCTGTATCTCTCCGCGCTGTGGATACGGACAGGTAAGCGACGGACACAAGCAAACATGCGCTACGTGCAACATTCACGATCGCTAGTTAAAGGTGCTTTCGAACAACCGTGACGCTGATGTACTCTTATGGGTATGTATTACAATACCGAAGTACGAAAGACCGAATGTATTAAAATATCGAATGGGTCAAAAGACCGACACGATTTTTTTCTGAAACCGTAAACTTATCAGAATTTATTAAAACGGCATCATACAGAACCCATTAGGTTAGGTTAGGTTTGTTTTATAACAATCTTAAAAAGTTAACGGTTTCAGAAAAAAATCGTGTCGGTCTTTTGACCCATTCGATGTTTTAATACATTCGGTCTTTCGTACTTCGGTATTATAATACATACCCACTCTTATACAGGCTGATTCAGGAGTCATGAGCAGGAGTAAAGTGGTGATGAGGAGGGTCACACTGAACAACTTTCACTATGGGACCAGCTACGAAATCGCAAAAAAAATATTCTGCTCGACATTTCGAATAGTTAGCGATCAATTAGCTCTTGATTAGATGGTTTTTTTTTTCGCGATTTCGGGGCTGGTCCCATAGTAAAAGTTGCTCAGTGTGAATCTCCCTTTCACTCCTGCTCATGACTCCTGAATCAACCTATATACCTACTGTGCTAATATGAATTTATGTACCTATGTAGTACAGGCTATAGACCGCGTTTATATTTTATTATGAACAACTTATCTGTATACCCCCGTGGTTTACAAGTGATTATGATACATCCGACTATTCGGGAATATTCAGAATCTTTGAAATAGGTCACAGTCATTAGGAATAATGCCGTGAAATAATAGATTAATCGGCATCGGCTCAAACGTCACGGTTGTTACAACATCCAAGTTAAATTATTGCAATTGCAAGACAACAACACATGGAGACAAAAAAGGTAAATGATTTCTAATAGATAACGTCCTTTTTCTATCTATAGTATTACCACGTTCAGTTGGCGTATTATAGATAAAGGAACTATAAAATTGTACAGACAGCTGCGGAGAAAAGGTACCGTCCTGTAACGTACCTTTTCTCTGCAGCGAACCGTACATCGCAAAAAAGTTTTAACAGATGCAAAGGGGTCCACATGACACACACTTTAGTAGACTAATCTACAAAAATCTGTGTCTCGTGGATCCGCTATGTGTGTGGATTTATTTCAATCCAAAACTTGCCAACTCAACTTGCTAGTACTTTACTACATTGCAATATACCGCGATTCTATAAGACTGGATGTAGTAAATAAGAAAACGAGCCCAATCAAAGTTGTGTATTTAATAGTTATCTACTAGTTAAATGAAACAATCCCAATGAACATTGATCGTTTTTTGCACGATAATGACGATAATGACATGAAGTGTTTCTATGCGTGAATTTTTGCAATGTTCTAGCAGGGCCGGATTTAGTGAAGGGCGTCCGGGGCTTCAGCCCCGAGGTCTCCACAAGGGAGTGGCCCCCACAGAGGTTTAAAAAATCCAAATTTCGACGGGTCAACAACTTTTGTTTTTTCTACTCCTTCATTGCCCCAAGACCTCCAGACCTCTAAATCTAAATCCGGCCCTGTGTTCAAGTATTGACATCTACCCACATTTAGGTTAAAATTATCAAACAAATTATTTAATTCACACATTCATAACCGTTACAGATATAAAGGTCTGTAAAATCTATGTGTGTGAAAGCTTTAAACTGGCAGAGCGACACGTGAAACAAACACACTCTTACAGTTGCCAATGTTAATGTAAATTGTGTCTACAGGAAAAATACTGCCCCTACAACTACGACCTAACGTCGACTTTGTACGTAAAAATAATGATACATACCCAATAGTAAAGAGAGCCTTCTCAGTCAGTCCAGTGAGACAAGCAGCGACGCCAAGGACGAAGGTGAGGATTCCGAAAGCAGCGTGGACGGGCACCAGGGAAGCGCGGAAACCAGCAGTCCCCTTGTTGCAGATCAGGAGGAGAAGGAAGCTGAAGAAGCCGACGGCGTACTGGAATTATATTAAGAAAGGTCAGTGTGATTTATTAAGTTTACTTATAAGCTACGCTTCAGCATGGACACCTAATTAAATCTGATTAGTTTTATAGAAAGAAAACACTTTCAACGCAAGAAGTTTAGTAACGTAACATTATGGTAGGTATATTTTATTTTAGGTTGGAATCTCTCATCGTTAAAAAGGTAAGGAAATTGTCGGATTCTAAATTCTAGCAAATAAACCTAAGTTAAATGCAAGTAGGGCGTTGCATAATCCTATGATCCAGTGAGAAAGCTCAAGTAAAATGGTAGGTAAATATAGTAGCCTGCCATTGAGTAACGGATTTTATTATGTACCTACTCGTACCTATTGAAAATGCCGTAAATTGAGCAACGCGTCAAGAACAGTGTGCGAACAATATGAGTGCATTATGATGATGATGCAATGCACAGGTGCATAAAATTTGTCCTGGTCAGCCTTTTTTACAAGTGCATACATATTTCTTAGAAAAAAAATTCTAGAGTATTCAGCAAAAGTACATTATCGCCTAGGCCCGGAAGTAAACAATCGCTAGCTAAGTATTTGTTTAATAATACGAATCTAGAAACTAGACTTTCGGCTGAGGCAAATAATAGTTGTTTTCACAAAAATATTTTAAAGAAACAACAAACAAAAATAAATGAGAATGTACATTTTGCTCCGAAGCGGTAAATTTTATATTTAAAAAAAAATATTTTTTATTTTAGATTCCACTTTATAATATTAGTGTGGATTGACTGTTCGTAATATATTTCTTCTTCTGATATGTAGTTAACAATGACGACTTTTACGGACATTTTTTTGAGATATAATAAGAACGTCTGATATATTTTTGTTTTGGGCGAGTGTTTTTTCACAAAGCCCTATGAGAAAATTGTCATCCCCGAGACTTTAGAGAAAATCACCTGACACGAACAAAATTTTAGCATTAGCAATTGCTACTCGGTCCTTCTGTTCAGCTAGGTTCATTATATTATATCATTAGAGATAATTATCTCTTGTCACGCGATCTTTAGCTAATTTTTAAATAAGTACCACAACACGAGTATAACGATCTGTTTTGACTAGCGATATAATTACCAAGCTCAATTGGTCGCTCGTGACGGAGTAACTTCTAACTGGTAAACTCCGTGAATAGACACAATGTAGAGCTTTAACTACTTATAGATAACTAGCGTCCTGAACGATGCACTATAAGCCCGCTTAACGGCTTAAAGCATCAAGCAAAGATGCTTCATTTTCATCCGCGCAGTTTTCTTTACTGTCCCAAAGATATAAATTTTGCTGAGGGCAGTTTAAGGTTCTTTTTTCCATGAACTCTGTATGAGAGGGTAACGAGGGAGATGAAGTTAAGTACTCTTCGGTTCGGGAAAGTTGGTAATAGCTAAATTGTGTCTGCATGACGAAGCGTCATATTTGAGTATGTGGAGTCGAGGTTTGAGGGGAGGATTTCGTTTAGTTGGAGTAACAGTCGACTTAACTTCACGGATGCTTTAGTCGTTTATTTACTAGAGTAAACGTACAGACGTATAGTTTTTTGTTTATTTCCTTTTGTAACATCCCCTTTATAGGATTATATTTTCGTGCGAGTGCGGGACATTTGTACTTTGAATTCCTTTCCCTATCTTTTTCTATATGCATCCGTGGAGTTACGAGTAGTAAAAATTTATCTTCAGTCTACTTATTTATGAGAGAGTAAAGGATCTTACCTGTATTCCAAACAGTCCCATAGCGGTGAGGCCGATCCAGCTATGCAGCGAGTAGAAGTTGTTGATGCCCTTCTTATTGTGGAAGTCCAGGACAGCGAGAAAGCCGATAACGATGCAAGGGAACGCCAGCGCGTGGAAAATAGCGTGCAGGAGCTTCACGTAGATGCGTCGGAAGCACCGGCAGATGCGGTACAGCAATACCGCTGAAATATAGAAACAAGAGAGTTAAAGGCACCCGCGTTATTGAAGCTACATTTGAACTACTGTTATGTTATGTAATGAAAAACAAAACAAATATGTAACTATTAAGATACATGTCCGAAGCCAAACTTATCCCTTTAAGGGATCTGTACCAGACACTCTTCGAGTACCTATTGTGTTAAATAAAGTTATATCTGCCTTCGTCGTGATGTCGCCTATCGGCAATCTATAGTACATAACTGATATAGTGTGTGTAGTAGTTTGGATAGGGTGGGATATTTATGTTACGATTTTATGGATGGTATTGATAAAATAAATGGCAATTAGGTGTGTTGATAAATTTTCACTAACAACTGCTTTTGGAGGCCGGGTATTATTGATACACGAATGCAAACTTGGCCTTGTTCAAAAACTAGCATCATCGATCATTGTCGGCAGCGTACATTACGGTCGTGCTGTTTGGTGGCAGCTTATGGACAAACTTAACATTGATAAAGCTCCGACAGACAGCATAATTACTGAAAGCAACCTTGACTGTACAAATAATGAAGAAGACCAAAAAGCTCAGATTTATTGTTTGGCGTGACACGATGTTTTCCAAATGGTTATATTAATTGGATTTTAATTGAATATATAAATCTAGGCTAAAAGAAGCCAAGGATTCAAAAATGTGAGACATACAAGATGAATTTTAAAAAACAAACAAACTGTGTCTGGTATTCATGAGCTCAGTCTTTGATAAACAGTTATTGAAAAAAAAATCTAGCCATAAATTTCAGTAAAAAAATGAATCTAGCTTGATCTGATCCAAAGTTAATTATATTTGACGACAATAACGGCGATGATGACGATAAAAAGTTTTAAATACTTACAGAACCCGCTGAAGGTTATGAACCCAGCAATCATAAGCGTAGGGTGCAGATTGAACTGCTTCTCGGGCAATTCGTCCACCCAGGCATATCCTTCGCGATAGAACAGCGTCCAGAAGATGGTCAGAGCTGACACGCCGATCAGCAGGATGGTCGCGAGAGTGATGACGAGGGCATATTCGCACCACTCGCATGCTCCCCGCTCGTTGTCGTCGGATTCGTACGAGCGGCTCCGTTGCCTGTAAAGAAGAAAAAATCATTCATAATTATGATGTGTAGAGATAGAAGTTAGCGGCATTTATGTGACATAAACGTTTTTGCAAACTTTAGGTAGGTACAAAATCCCAGTCTGACTTGTATATGCATTTGTCAAACTCATTGAGACAAATTAAAGGATTGTTCAAGTGCAATATTGCAGTTGTCATCAGCAAATCAAAATTATTCGCAGACAAATGAAGTATCATAAGCCAAATCAGGTTAAATCTCAGACCATAGAAATGAGGATTAAAATTGATCAGTCAAGTTATTTCAAGCGAAACAGTCTGCAGTATTGGAGAACTAACGTCGAACTAACAAACTGAACATAATGAAACCAGTTTGATTGAATAGATGTATCTGAGCTCTGGGAAGCGAGGCAGGAAACCGCAGTCGCTGGGATGGGCCTAGTTAGATTGTAACGTAAAACGCGTGTATAGGCGACCGCATGAGGGTGTCAGGTGGCTCGAGTTGAGATCGTTGATACTGCGCCGGATGCACGGATGGAGTCGCTTATTGAAACCCTGGGCTCTCAAAGGTATAACTATAGAGTAGACTGTAGCTATTCTTGAATATAAATAAAAAACTTATTCAAACTTTTAAAATACATAATTGAATGCGGGAATTGAAAGGGTGAATGACGAACTTACTCGCATTGCAACATAGGACACCTTATTCCGTGTGAAAGCAAGATTTTATAAAATAAAAGAAAGAGTAAGCTTCGAAGCAATAAGGCCGCCTATTGCTTGTTTTTTTCTGTGTAGTTTTCTATGTGGTGTACGTAAAGAGTCATTGTATTGTCACTTTATTAGTGTATTGGAAAGCAATCAATGTTTTTCGGAGTCATTTATAGTTTATTTCATACTAAATACAAACTGGAATATAGATGCACAGAAAAAACCCCAGAAAAAAGATCAATGCTGGGAATCGAACCCAGGTCCTCAGCATTCCGTGCTGCGTGCTAAACCCCTACACCACCACTGGTCTAGAGATTAGACACGAATCTTTCCTATACATCATACATTTCAGTCTGCTAAATCATCACTTTATGCAGTGACAAGCGCACATCTATGTTACACCCTCTAAAAAATCTCTGAAACTCTGAAATCTCTCGATAGAGGGTGTAACATAGATGTGCGCTTGTCACTGCATAAAGTGATGATTTAGCAGACTGAAATGTATGATGTATAGGAAAGATTCGTGTCTAATCTCTAGACCTGTGGTGGTGTAGGGGTTTAGCACGCAGCACGGAATGCTGAGGACCTGGGTTCGATTCCCAGCATTGGTCTTTTTTCTGGGGTTTTTTCTGTGCATCTATATTTCAGTTTGTATTTAGTATGAAATATATGATTTCACGGGATGACCGTAAAAGTAATAAAAAAAAAAAATGAAGTTGAAAAAAATAAAATACAAAAAGATACTTCATAGCTAACTCATTTATAGTTTTCTGTTCAGTTGTCCTATCAGATTTGCTGTCATTAGGCGCAAGTTTAAGGCATTGCTTATCTTACGAATAAGGCCTACTCGGCTACCTTCCCATGTTACGAAAACACTGCCTAAAGGTACGCACTGTTTATGTTCACTCAAAGAAACTCCGTCCGCGTCCTAATTTCGCACAGCCCATGAATTTGGTACGGCTCATTGGGCACGAATTTTTTTTCACGTTTCCTTCTCTATATTCATTGTCGCCGATGCTTTAGTACATACGTTACTTGAATAAGAATAAGGTGAACTAGTAAAGGCGTGTCCACATTTGTGACAATTTGCCGAACATTATCCCGTGACCGTATCAGATACACGTGTCATTACCGATAATGTGGACTTATTTTTGTTCCGCTAATAATTGTCACAAGCTGCAGTACGATTCAATCCATTCCGAACACAGACACCACCGACCGACTCCTGTAGCGACGCCATGCCACGCAGTCTAGTTCGACACCATGCGTCTACACTTGAAACATTTCATCGTACATGGTATGTGACTGTGTCAGCACAACCTAGACCGTCCACATTTAGCGTAACATGTCCTGTAGCGATGCCACGCTGTCTAGGCACACGCGTGTGTGCCTAAACTAACTGTCAAAATTTGCAAATTTTTGTTTCTAGTTTCGATCACCTTTTAACATAGGGTACTTAGAAAAAATTACCCAAAAATGTCGCCGATCACGCGACGGGTTAAGGACTAACTTTCATTTCAATTACTTATTGAACTCGGTCAATTTATTTTGTCCGTAATAAAGCTGCGTGTCGAATGTATCGCAATTTATCAGTGGATTCATGATTGTATTGTCCGTGAACCATTTTGCAAGGCGTCCGTTTCGGAATAAATATTTATAAGTCTTTCTAAAACCGGAAAGGTCAGTAGAATGGGAAGTTGAAGCAACAGCAAAAAACGAATTAAAGGTTTATACAGCGTGATTACTTGCGATGCTTGCAAGTTCGCCTCTTTGATTGCTCTCTTTGATCAATACCCAATACTTTTAAGTATAATATATTTACTTCGGGGTTTTTTAAAACGGCTCTAATGATTTCGCTGAAATTTGGTAAGAGGAAGTTTTCGGGGGAGAATAATCGATCTACATAGCTTGGTCTTATCTCTGAGTAAACGCGTGTTTTTGAGTTGTAACTCGATCGAAGCTCAGTTGCCCAAGTACTAATTTATAATACCTAAAACGAGGAATACGTGGTCATAAGTAGTCTCGACAAATGACGCCTCACATGATGTGACACGTTATCATACGGCCTGCGCGAATATTGATCTAATCTACTTATATTTCATTTGAAGTTTACCATGAGCTTTACGGTCAAGAAAAACATCGTAAGGAAATCTCACACGAGTGAAAAAATTCACTGTGTGTGTGAAATTCCCAAAAACCTTCTCATTCTGAGAGGTCTGTATTCTGCAGTAGGACTTGTATAGGCTAGATTTTTTATTTATTCTTCATGATACAGAGATTACAAAGATACGAATTGTTCAACTAAGTACTCAGACAAATCCAATTCAGTTGTCATCGTACTCAAATAATTAAAACTTCGTTTCATTATCTACGTAGTTATCATACTTCTGTCAAGAGCACCAGAAAAAGCAATAAAATGGAGCGGAGCATCCACTCGACGAGTCGCGGTTCGCTAGTTACAGGGTGAAGATAAAATATATACGTTAGTGCAAAGCTTTATCATATTTATTTTAGATAGATGTTAACTCGAGCGTCATAAAGTGACGCTTTAATAAGCGTGGACAGGACACACACACCTACACTTTAAGGCCATTAGTTAATTCACAGTATTAGGCACAGTTATGCAAATTAATTGTTTATTTTGGTATGTCGGAACCAGTCGGAAGTATGCCAGCGAATTCGCCAATTTGATCCAAAGTGACCGTCACTCGTGATAGGTCAGCCGTGAAAGTGGATGGAACGCGGCACCGAGCCACCTTGCATCGCGTCCGAGTATTTAATGTTGGAGAAATGCCTTTGTATTCAAATAATTTCAAATAATGCCGCGTAATGCGAAGTGAGCACGTTTCCATAATGATTTATATTTATGACCGGCCAGTGCTAGAAGGCACCTAAAGTATGACACCGTTTATACACAGTGTTTTATTTTGGTATTTCGTTTTGAACAAAAATATACTCGTAAAGGTAACGCCACCAGAGTTGAGGCCACGCACACAATCACATCTCATGTAATGACAGCGGGATTTTGACGTTGTGTTGACGTTTAACGACAACACAACGTCAAAATCCCGCTGTCATTGCATGAGATGTGGTTGTGTGCGTGGCCTCAACTCTGGTGGCGTTACCTTTATTTACCAGGTAGGTACTTTCGCGAGTACACAAGCAATATTTAGGTACGGGTACGGCGAATTTAATGGAAAAAATGTGTGTCTGCTAAGAGATGCTTTTTTAGATTTATGTATGTACAGGATGTTCCAAAACTCGTCGATAACCTGGTACCGGGCGAGAGGTCAAGTTATACCAGTTCTGGAAAAAATAAGAAAAAAACCATGTCACTTAGTTAATACACAATTTTTTCGAAAATATGCAATACTAAATGATAGGTATGTTACGTGCTTACGTGACTCTATTATCGCTTAACTTAGTGACATTAAAATAAGTTTTAGTTTATAAAATCATTTTAAAGCAAGCTTTTTAGCTGACTGTACTTTTTGTTGATTGTACTTGCATTGTCATCCAACTTACATAAGTAAGTATACCAAATTTCAAGTGAATCCGCACCACTGGAAGTCGGTCAAATTCGACTTCCAAACTTTGACCCGTATATACATAGATACATAGGTACATTGCAAGTTAAATAAAAGCTTGTAAAAAACTTATTTTCTCCAAAATTTGTATTTAAGTAATTTGATCTCTCTCCCGGTATCAGTAATTGTTAAGTTAGGACACCCTGATTTGTTGCCTATTCTACAAATATGTTCACTTTAACCAGAGTCCCTAGTTCCTACCCTCATGTAGATAGCGGGAAGTCTGGCATAACATAAAGACTATTTTATCCCGATATTCCCACGGGATTCATGTAAAGTCCCAAAATCTGAACCGCTTAATCTCTATAGATTATTATTGTATACCTATGTATACATGAGATTTTTGGGAACGCCCATTGGAATTTATCTAGTTGTCTAAAGCCACGGATGAAAGATAGTTTATTATAAATCCAATGACCAATTCACGGTGATGTTTATTCTTGATTGTACCCAACACTGGAGTTACACTTGAACAAATGTTGATAATAATGCTTCCCCTTTATTACGCACATGTAAATGATAAGAAGGTACGAATATCGCCAAGTCTAAGAAAATGTTGAATACAAGGAGACGGGAAGGAATTTTTATTTTTATATTCGTTGCTCTTATTGTAGCTAAACGTTACGCACATTTTCTATGTAGTTCTTATTCCAACTTGAAACCTGAATAGACGAAGCTTCAAAAGATTTTTTTGTTAATTAATTAGTACACTCTCTGATTTCTGATACGTGTTTAAGTACATCTTGTGTTAATGCCATTTTTTAGGGTTCCGTAGTCAACTAGGAACCCTTATAGTTTCGCTATGTCTGTCAGTCTGTCTGTCCGCGGCTAAGCTCAGAGACTGTTAGTTCTAGAAAGCTGTAATTTGGCATGAATATATATATCAGTCATGCCGACAAAGTGGTTAAATAAAAAAAACTAAAAAATATTTTTTTAGGGTACCTCCCATAGACGTAAAGTGGGGTGATTTTTTTTTCTTGACTAATCCTATAGTGTGGGGTATCATTGGATAGGTATTTGAAAATAAATAGGGGTTTGCTAAAACCATTTTTTGATAAAGTGAATGTTTTCGGAGATATTCACTCCGAAAGTTCAAAATAATGTCCCCCCCCCCCCCCTCTAACTTTTGAACCGCACGCCTAAAATATATGAAAAAATCACGTAAGTTAAACTTAATAAAAACTTTCTAGGAAAATTATTTTCAACTTAATCAGTTGAGCAGTTTTAAGTTTTTGTAAAAAAATATTTCTAAACTAAGATTGTAATTTAACCGCCACCGCAAGCATTTTTTTTCTTTAAGTACCTATAATATCACGCTAACAGTATCTCCTTTCAAATAAAAAAAAAATAATTGAAATCGGTTCATATAATAAAGAATTACATCTGAAAAACCATCAACATACATACTAGGTCATAGGCAGATTAGTTACCCAATTCGCCGATAGATAAATAAAAATAAAATAAATAAATATCACGGGACAATTCACACCAATTGACCTAGTTCCAAAGTAAGCTTAGCAAAGCTTGTGTTATGGGTACTAGGCAACGGATAAACATACTTATATAGATAGATACATACTTAAATACATATTAAACACCCAAGACCCGAGAACAAACATTCGTATTTTTCATACAAATATCTGCCCCGACACGGGAATCGAACCCGGGACCTCAAGCTTCATAGTCAGGGTCTCTAACCACTAGGCCATCTGGTCGTCTAAAGATGGCGCTGTACTGCCGACGTTGAAATTCTAGGTACATCGCGCTGTTAACTCTAGCGCGCGGTGGGAGATGGGACCAAAACAACCACATTAATAAAGTATGCAAAGATTTTTTCGCACCTGCTACGGAACCCTATCTTGGGCGTGTCCGACACGCTCTTGACCGGTTTTTATAATTAGTATTTTCATGCTCAACACATTCTTAAAATATGTAATTAATCATTGTATTGCTGCCTTATGGCAAAATTAAATTTTGGATTTATAACATTAATTATATCCGTTTCTCAATTAAGTAGGTACCTAAATTATACACATTTGACGACTAGAATGTAGTTTAAAACGTATTTAGAAGACTTCCTATTCCACTTACTGACGAGTAAACATGTTCAAGTGAGGAAACAGCCAATCATTAAAACCGCATCATTGCCGAGTTATATACAGATGAACGGATAACGATGGCTAACCACCAATAGATCAGTCTTAGGTTACATAAACCAAACACTATAATCATTTAAACCGTTAACTATAATGCAGTAATCACAGTAGTGTCATTTCACAACATTATGCTAACGTACTATTACGAACAGATAAAATGATCTCAATAACGAAATAAGTGCTCGGAACAAAAATGAACAAAATGATTGGATTGTATAACATGGAATTTTTAAAAACGAACACTGAATTGTGTAAACGACGTCAAACGTGACTATTTAAAACAAAAGATATTTAACGACTTGTTGAAACCTTGTTAGGCAAAATGGTTACGAGTAAAAGCATTTTGAAACTCTCTACAAACCATATTTTCGTAACGCTGGCGTTGAGAAAAGAACACATACAGCTATTACTTTCTCTAACCATTCAGCCAAGATTCACACGTTTTAAAAACGGCGGCTATAAACCAATTTGTGAACCCCCTTTAAAATTAAACAGGTTCTATACAATTAAATGGGCATTTATTCAACAACACCGCCTCTATTACTTATTAAAAAACTGTAGGTTTATTAAAAGTTTATTAAAATACCAGGAAAGGTTTAAAATATTCCACCTTATAAGGCTTAAAGGGCACCTTACTTTCTACTTTGCTGCACTGTGCAGCCTGCACAGACACTTCTGAACCAATACATGTAGATTCATTGATAAAGGCTTTGGTGAATGCATTTTATAGCTACAAGTAGCGTTGCGCCGGAGTGGAGAAATGTAGTAGGACGAGGTATAGGCAAAGGGAAAGGGGGGTCCGGTCATCGACCCTCCCGACCATGGTACTGCTGGCCTACTTAGGGAGTGATGGTCCACCGATCACTACCATAACTGGTATTTATAACATCTAATGAAAATGTATAAGTAAGTACATAATATATTCATAACAACAGTATTAGAAGAAGTACAAGTACACTATCTTATCGGTTGTAGTGAGTTTTCAGCGATGTATTAAGCCATCAAACCAACAACATTTTGTAACAATGTTTCCAAGAACTGTTAAATTAACCACATTCATTCGGGAAGTTCTTAGAACTTAGCTTCCCAGTCTAGAGTCCTCCGAGTGTAATGAACCCCGAGCGATTAACGTCTTAACGGCGCAAAGAGTACTTTACAAATAGCACTCTGCGGCAACTGATACAAAATGTATTTTGCATTGCTGTAATTAAGCTTACTTGTTTCAATAAAGCTGCTTAATTGGAACAGAGTGGTTGAAAAGTACAAGATTTGCAGTTGAAATATGTCTTGGCTCGAGCTGAAGTGAAAGGGCCAAAGTAAAGGGGAGCTGTGCAAAGTTTGGTTTCTGCAAGAATGTTGTTCACTTAACTTAATTAGACAATTGATAGACAAATAGATTGTATGTTTACGTAACTTGTAACAACGAGAGAAAATAACGTTTATAATGCTGGTGCAAGAAATCCACAAGTATTTACAAATGAGCAAGTAAGGTGTGGAAATTAAACAAGGCATGCGATGTCTCTCCTATCTAGTGCACTTGTAACATGCCATGATCTCGTGAAAGTCAACTGGAATAGTGAAAATAAGAAAAAGTATCAACTAGTTTTACAATAAAAGTAACACAAAATGTGATCACATAAAATTTTCAATTTGCTGCGAAGAGTTAGAAATACGAGCTCGTCTTTTATTTCAAACTCCTGAAGAGGTAAATGTTAGTGCCGCGGAAGCGTGAGTAGAAAAGTAAAGCACAAGGAAGCTAATAAATGTGTAGACAAATGTTTAAATCTAGTTTACGTTATTCCCAGCGCGAGTTCTTTTGTCTCTCCGGAGCTACTGTTCCAAACAGTACAAAACGATTTTAATGAGGAAATGCTCTACAAAAACTACGTACCAATTATAGTTACGAAACGGCGCACTGTTCTGAGCTCGGTGTAATTTGAATAGTGCAGCCACTGAGTCAATCTTTCTCGTATGAGCGATGCCACAATCAACGTCATTAGGCATTCCCGCCGCCGAAGATAACAAAGGCATCCAATTTCGTTTAGCTTTGTTTTCCGTCAAATTGCCCGTTCAAGGAATGTCTTTTAAAAACAGAGGTAAGATCTCTCGTGGTTTTGCAAAACATGATCAGTCTTATGTGCGCACAATTTAACGAAAATGGAACTTGCTAGGATTTTTTTCACTCGACATAGTTATTTTGATTGTAACTTTTGAAATAACGATTGCGAGCCGAGCTTCGTGTTTGTATAAAACTTAATAAGAATCGCAGTCGATGCCATTATGGGAACAGTTTGTGATACCATAATTTTTGATGGCCGTTTTTACCGTCCTCTTGCCGTGATTTTGGGATTTTACAAAGCACTTTTAATTCATATCATTGATGTGAGAATTAAGCGATTTATTGCTACAAATCGAGAGAGTAATAGATACAATAACGTTAGGCATTGTATAGCTCAATCATCATTATTTAATTCAGTCGTGGGTTAGATATTGTTGCCCATGCGGGCTACTACTAAAGTGAAGAGAAACAATATTAATTGAACGATGTAGTGTAGGAGAGATATGAAGATTGAAGAAGTAAGCCGTACGACAATTAGAAACAACCTTGCATCTATTGCCTTCTTCTTTAGATAAGGCTTCTAGTGTAAATAATAGGAACGTTTCTAGTAAACGCAGCGATTAAGCTTACTTTCTTCTTAATGGTGACACAGTTGTGTGCCCACTTTAATATCTTTTTACGATGTGTAATAGATATGACAGTATTAAAAATATTCAAAACGACCTGACATTCTCCAACCGACTAAAGAAGTGGCTAACAAAAAACGCCTTTTATGACATGTCAGAATATAATAATAATAATAATAATAAGCCCCTCACAAACCTAACTCCACGTCCGATCCGAACACCTGTGATCACGTGAGGGGCGGACATTGGCAGCTATTTATTTAGCTTATAACTAACCAGTGGCTAACGGAGCAATAGTGACGAAGTAAGTATGAAAGCGGGACGTAATAGAAAAAGAGTACCCCAGGCGGGTACCAGCAGAGGAGACGACGCTGGAGAATCCCGTCTCGAGCGTCGCGTTACGCGCAGCTCGGGCCGCTCCACGTATTCTGGGGGGAGCAACGTACCGCGAACCGACACAGCGCAACAGACGAGCGCGATGTCAGGGCCTGAGGCCGTAGCCCAGGCGCCACACATCACCCCAATTTCATCATCACCAATTTCATCTACGCATAGTTTATTCCCGTCACCCAACTCATCACCGCACCCTTTTGAAACTCAATTAGAATCATCTTTTTCATCAAATTCGTCAATGTCAGTGGATGTTGCGCGGGAGGCATTGGCCGCGAAGTCCGCGCCCACCACAGGCAAAAAAAGCGCGAGAAATAAGTGGACACCAGAAATGAATAAGTTCATTTGGCGCACATATTTGATAATTACTGACATGGAAAGAAAAACACGAGTCTACCTAGACTCACTGTATTCCCAATTCATCCGAGAGTTCCCAGAAATTAACGTTACGAAGCCTAATGTAGGAGCTCAACGAAGAGCTATCGTTAACAATAAACTACTGACCGATGAAGAAAGGGAGGCCATAAAAGCCGAACTACTGACTGACATACAAAATAACCATTCAACAACAGCACCTCAGACTGACAATAATACTGCACAAACACTCACGCAAAGAACGCAGACAGCAAGAAGGAGATGGACAGATGACATCAATGAGGCCATAATGAGAACTTATTACAAAATAACTAACCTTGAATCTAACACGTCAGCCTACCGCCCACAGCTACACAACAGTATCATAGAGGAATTCCCGGAATTGTCAAATGTTTCAGAACAACGTATTGCTGATCAAAGACGAGCTATCGTTAAAAATAGGTATATAACTGAACGAAGACTGCAAGAAATTAGAGATGAGGTCCAGCAAACACTATCTTGCAATGGCTCTCAAAATACAATAGATCATACGCCCGATGTACACACTACACAATACAATACAGACTACCAACAGCAACTTACCGATGATATCCAAACTTTAGATCCCAATAGTACAATAACACGCTCAACTGCACATCATAGACAGCAAAATTCTACCATAGAAACCAAGATATCAGAGACCTTCAAAGTAATTTATGAAAAATACCAAGATAGCAATCCCACAACCCGCCCATATATACCCAAACAAAAAACTTCAAAACGATTGCAACAAATAGTAGACTACATTAATAATAACATTCTTCCTGATTATATAAAACCAGACGATGACTTCTGTACCACACATACAATAGTTTACTGTTCTGCGTACACTGCGAGTGTATGCAATGGATCCAAAATAAAAGACTCAGGACAAACCGTGCCACATAAAGAAAATACTGTACCTCACTGGCAAAAAAGATTAGAAAACAAAATCAACCAACTTAGAAAGGATATAGGTAGAATGACTCAATACATACAGGGAAACCGAAGCGGAAGGCTGACTTGGTATATTCAGAACATAAAAAAGAAACATAAAATCCACTCACGGCACGAAGAAGACAATACCACAGACCAACAATTTATAGACACAATGAAAC
This sequence comes from Archips xylosteana, assembly GCA_947563465.1. Lineage (NCBI taxonomy): Eukaryota > Metazoa > Arthropoda > Insecta > Lepidoptera > Tortricidae > Archips > Archips xylosteana. The sequence continues at coordinate 9,767,932 of OX387347.1, read as the reverse complement.
AAAAACTTAATACAGCTTCTAGCCGACTCAAACGATACATTAACTGTACAAAACGTAAACAACAAAATAGCCAATTCATAAATAGCGAAAAACAGTTCTATAGGCATCTTACATCAAACACACAAAATACACATAACACTATATCAAAATGCACACTATCATCCGAAGATTTACATCAATATTGGTCCAATATATGGGGGCATACCGTAGAACACAAGCAAAACGCAGAATGGATACAAGACGATGTGCAAGCTCTCAACGACATTCCTCAAATGCAATTTGAACACATCCCAATACATACATTTATTCAGGTAATAAAAAAATCACACAATTGGAAATCACCAGGGACAGATAAAATACACAACTTTTGGTACAAAAAACTAACTACTCTGCATCCTCAGCTACATAATCACTTAAATACTTTTATTGAATCACCACAATCAATGCCGTCCTATATTACGCAAGGGGTAACCTTCATGATTCCTAAAGACACAGACCACAACAACCCTGCTAAGTACCGGCCTATAACTTGCTTACAAACTATATATAAAATCTTAACTTCATGTATTTCCGAACTCATTTATAATCACATTGCTGAAAACAATATTATGGCAGAAGAACAGAAAGGATGCCGAAAACATAGCCAAGGTTGCAAGGAACAGTTAATTATTGACACAGTTGCAATGAAACTAGCCATCAAAAACAAACACGACATTAACACCATGTATATAGATTACAGAAAAGCTTTTGATTCAGTGCCACATAGCTGGTTGCTCCATGTCTTGCACCATTACAAAATACACCCTTCACTTATTAAATTCCTACATGACACGATGACAGGCTGGAAAACTAAACTTAAACTCATTAATAGCTCTGTAACAATAGAAACGGAAGAAATACCAATTAAGCGAGGTATTTTTCAAGGCGACGCTTTAAGCCCTCTCTGGTTCTGCCTTGCTCTAAATCCACTCTCTAAAATGCTGAACCGATCGAACTCTGGCTATACACTTACACATAACTCCTCTCTCACACATCTTATGTATATGGATGACATAAAACTTTACAGCAATAGCATAAACGCACTTTACAAACTAGCCGACATCACACAAACATTTTCACAAGACATACAAATGGAATTTGGCATAGATAAATGCAAAACGTTTTCCGTGCAAGGCGGGGTTATCCAACAAAATAATTACACATTACAGACAGGTGAAGTCGTAGAAGCTCTAGATCAAGATAGTTCATACAAATATCTAGGGTTTCAACAATTACGAGAAATTCATCAAAATCGGACCAAAGCTGAAATCATTAAAAAGTTTACTCATAGACTGAACACACTACTCCGATCACAACTCAACTCACGCAACATCACCAAGGCACTCAACACATATGCAATACCTTTACTCACCTACTCCTTTGGAATCATCGGCTGGACACAGAGCGACCTGCAAACACTGCAGCGGAAAATCAACACTACTATGACAGCCCACCGTAAGCACCATCCACGGTCATGCACTCAAAGAGTTACGCTACCAAGAAAAGAGGGTGGTAAAGGTATTATAGACATCCCTAACTTACACAGTAAACAGATAACCAGTCTTAGAAACTTTTTCTTCGAACGTGCACAACACTCCAAGTTACACTCAACAGTCACAGAAGCTGACATACGGCTCACTCCACTCAACCTCCACGATAAGAAACCACAGCGCAATGAACGCATTACAGACACTAAAGACAAAATATCAGCGTGGCAGCAAAAGGCCCTACATGGACGGCATCGCCACGATCTGCAGCTACCTCATGTCGACAAGGAAGCGTCGAACGCGTGGCTGCAGCGTGGCGAGCTGTTCCCCGAGACCGAAGCTTTTATGATTGCAATCCAAGATCAAGTAGTAGATACTAAAAACTATCAAAAACATATTATCCGCAGACCAAACCTCACGACAGATCATTGCAGACACTGCCACAGTAGCTCTGAAACAATCCAACATATAACTGGCGCATGCAAGTCTATAGCTCAATCCGATTATAAACACCGACATGACCAGGTAGCTGCTATAATTCACCAGTACATAGCCTTCAAGCACAAATTTATCTTCGAGAAACTGCCCTATTACAAATACAAACCACAATCAGTCCTAGAAAACGGTAACTACAGGATATATTGGGACAGAACCATTATAACAGACAAAACAATACACTTCAATAGACCTGACATCACAATATTAGATAAACATAACAAATCAGTAACCTTAATAGACATCGCCATCTGCAACACTCACAACTTAAAAAACACATATACAGACAAAACTACCAAATACACAGATCTCTCGATTGAGATCAAAGCACAGTGGCAAGCCCGTAGTGTAAAGACTGTTCCGATCATCCTCTCCACAACAGGCGTCATCCCAAAAACCCTCCATACAAGCCTCCGGACCTTGGGCATACACCCATCCACATACACACTCCTACAGAAAGCAGTCATCCTCAACACATGCCGCATAGTACGTAAATTTTTATCCATTTCATAGCTTAACAATAAAAAAAAAATAAAAAAAAATAAAAAAAAAATAGCACTTGGCTTAGGCCCGTGCACTATTGTACCTCCTGAGCAGGAGAGATGTTGTTAATAAAAAGGAAATAATAATAATAATAATGTATAATAATATGTACCTATAATAATATGACATGTAAAATTTTTAATTTTATCAATAAATGAATATGAATATGAATATGAATAATATGCAACGATTTACGATTAAAAAACACTTTATAATTTATTTACGGCCTCATCAATTTTTATGGTGTTAAATAATTATTAGATGGTTGTTTCGTCATTAGAAACGTATTGCTAATAAGCTGCCACTCGAATTGTAAGCATATCATTAAATGTTCGAATGTTTTCGCGAATATTATACATGAAAACAACACTTATTTTTCGGATAAGATCACTTTTAACGATATATATTGCAAGCACATCAGCACAAGTTAATTTATTTGAGAGTCTATTCTTGCATAACCTCGCTATTTATACGTCTTAAATATATGACGTAGCTACTTATTTCAATTATTTACTTTTCAATACCCCTTACCAACACTTCACAGCATTATTATGAAGATTATGCTGTAACATTTCTTGTAATAAAGATTCCTATTAATCACAGACATGCGTGTGCAAAGTAATTATGCAAATTTCTATCTGTTTAAGAGATACTATCTACTTAATTATTTCCCCATTCAAAGAGATATAATTGACTAATTGTGTGGAACTAAACAAACAATCATTAAACGTATTTACAGACAATATAATTACATGTCTCAGTGTTAATTGCATATTTAATTAGAAAAAATGCCTAAAAGTCTCCGGTTTCAAAAGGCGCTAAGCTACAGCTGTGATTAATATTAAAGTCGTCTTCTTTTGTTTTTATTGCGTCACTTCACTACGCTTCATAAATTAATCAAAAGAGCGGTAAACAGAACTTATGAATGAGGTAGCTGCTTAAGCCTTTACAATATTAATTATAATCTCCAGCTTGCATTATGAAGACCTGCCGTAACCACCCACTCACCTTTTAATTAAGATTAAGCGTTCTTGAACTTTAGACATAATAAAGTTGTAAGCGATGTAGTGATTAGGTACCTGTATTATTATGTTCTATTGTAAAACGTACCTACTGAAGCCAAGAAATAAATTGATTATAAACATTCATTCAACGAGTTTTGCAGCTACAGCCCAATTTATTTTCTCGTTTTGGTTGTTTTCTCGTGACCATAGGTACTCGGAGACGTATTGTATGGAATGAATATTATGAATGTCGTCTTTTAGTAAAGCGGTTAGGTTAGCGTGGTACGGTCGCGGACTATAATTGATGAGCCACTTGCCACTGTTCGAATTTTAGCCGTGTAATGCAAATCGGGTTTAGCCAGTTAGTTATACTCGTATATCCTGATTTGCATTAAACGGCTAAAATACGAACAGCGGCAAGTGTAAACTATGTACTAGATCCGTCGTATGATTTGTTTTAATTGATAAATTTTATGAAACAAATTACACACTAACATTATAAGGGTTTTATTAACCCCAGTCGTCTTATAAGCAAACTGCATATATTTTGATCCAGTCTTTCCTGGAAACAATGCAATAGCGCACTCATAATTTCAAACTATCATATATCACTTCTCAACACAGGCCTTTACTAAAAAATGAGAGGATTTCGGCTGTAGTTCTCATATCGGCTATGCGGAATGATAACTTCAAACACACCACGAGGTTATCATTCAGCTAATAGCTTATGTTTTTTTATAATTTCACATTTAAATTCTGAAAAAGTCGTAGAAGGTGCCCAGAGCCAAATTCACAATCCTCCGTATACTTAGTACCACTGGGATACACAGCTTTTTTCGACACTTGCGGCTGCTTTTTTAATACTGTTCGTCTATAATAGCAAGAGTGTTGTAATTTCACACTCGCACGCCACATTAAAGGCTAATGAGTAGCACAAGTGCCGAGGGCGGGACGCGTTAAATTGAATGTGCCGCCACGAACATCGATATCCCACGCTTGAACGCCTGCAAAACGGCCTAGATTGCGTGGTGTATCTCTTTTAATACGCCAAACAAACAAATCACGTGTCTTTGATAGCTGTGTAACGTGAGTGCGTGGAACCGAAGAATAGGTTGTGCTGCGTTTTCATTCAAGATTGAAACTTAAAAAGTAGTGATTCAGAAACAGGGGGAATACTACAAAAATCGAAAATCGAAGTTCGTATTGTACCTATTAAACACTAGTAGCATGGGCGGGACAGCACGCAACGAAGTTCAAATTTTGAACTTCGTAGTATAAGGCCAGTTATAAGTACCTTAGCACCTTCGAGAAATTTTTCTCAGGTGGTAACAGAAATACAGATAAATAAGTAAATCTGCAAAAATGTTTTCCGGAGTTATTGCGTAGTTTTGTTTTCGCTGGTAGATGTATGACTGTGCGTACACTTGAGGAAGCTGTATCGCGTGCCGGGGTGAACCCTTTTCGTTGCAAATGTCATGTTGACATTCCATACAACTGCCAAATAAATCATCTTGCGATTGGTTGTGAAGGGGTTCCGCTCTGCCCCGGTGCGCGGTTCGGTTTCCTTGACTGTACATTACCTACCTAATTTTATATTAGGTTGTGTCTCCTAGGTTAAGTTTTATACTCTTATATTTATTGTTTTTGTTTTGTACATTTGATCCACTGTAAATCAGCGTCGCTGCACCATGTGCGTGCCGTGCCGTGGTGGAATCCTTTTTTGAGATAAGTCCTAACATAATTATTATATGTATACCTACCTTATCCTGTTTGTAATTATTAGGACCATTCATTCTTTCATTCATTACCATTCTTTCTTTCTTTAATAATAGTTTTTGTACAAAGGCCGTATAGTCTAATGCTCTCGGAATTACAATCGCAATCACTATAGTTACTTCATTCTTTCAAACGGTATATAGGTATCGGCAGAAAAAATAGTGAATGCAATTACGAGCGCCTGGGCGTCAGACAATAAATAGATATAGCCTCGGTTTAGATTTAGTTTATTTTAAAAAATGCGCATTCCAACTATGTAAATTCTCGACTTTAGCATAGAAACATTTATAGGAATTACTGCACACCACTACCAAACTCTTGGAGTCAGATACCATGTAGGTATCAATATTTTATAGTAAAACCCGAAGGGTCTCCTGGTCGCAGTTAGTCGCCGTACCCTTCAAAAACCGCAACCTAGAGTAAGCTTCATAAACACGACTTGCCTGAGATAGCGTTTTCTGCGGTCATCCACAAAATACCACGGTTTCTTACAGCCCGATCTAGAAGCTCAGTGAACAGTGAAATACAGAGAGTACATCAGCTGTACATATATCTAAGTGAGTCTATACATCATGCATATACCTACACCAAGGAAGAATAGCAGGTAGTAAGTATATACATACATGCGTAGGTATGTTTTGTCGCTTAGATTAATATATTTAAGTGCCTATGTATGATGTTTGTCGACTTTGAAATTTGCTTAATTTAACAAATAATTAAATTGTTTGTTAAGGATCAAACTCTCTATTTATACCTTTGGTCTCATCTGCATGAGATAGAGACAACCGCTTGTCAATTTATTGTAAAATAAAACTTGATAATGTTTGCTGCCGATAGTGAGCCATATTTCAGGTAACCACGCTCCCTTACAGATGTAGCAAAGCACACAAGGTATAATCATGACATACCACTTCGGAAAAACTCTAAAAGAAGCGTAAGGCATAAGCAAGTGATCAAATATACATCTTATTGAATAACCAACGGAACCAACTCGGCTACATTCCAACCGGTTGCTCGCCCAGAATATGAATCGGCGAGAACACGCCTGATCGCATAGTATTGATAAGAATACAAATCGTCACAACACGAGTGACCTTTATTTGAAGCCATTGGCCTTGCATTGGTTCCACTGTTGACACTAAATGGTGGTACATGAAAATCTGGTACAATTGAAATAAGCACTTTTAACGTGAACAAGATTTAAACGGCATCAACTTTACCTACTCACAGCTAAACGCGACAATGTAGCGTCTTTTCGAATATTTACTTATTTAATGAGACAACATTAATCCTTAACCTTACTAATACTATAAATGTGAAATTAATTCTGTTTGATGAAATGGTATTGATATACTCGTAGTTTGTTTGAGACCCTGGGAAGAACATAGGATAGTTTTCATCCCAGAAAATTGCATAGTTCCCGCGGGATGGCGATAAAAACATTCGTCACAGACAAAGTCGCGGGCAACAGCTATATGTAAATGAGTGATCTGAAACCTACAAAAGACGTGTACCTAAATAAGAACAATAAACTTCAATTCCTTAAGATTAATGGTTTTATTTTGAACAAGAAGTGCAATAAAACGTTCAAGAGTAATAAGTGAACCAATTCAAAAGACAATCCCGTAGTTACATTAAAATTACCGTGGGAATAAGTCAACGGATACGTTCAAAGTGTGAGGTCGACTATCGTGTTTATTATAAAGAACGCTTGATAATGGTACTCTTCCTGTCTTTCGGAGATAATGATAAGAGGCACAGGAACTTGGATGAATTAGAATTGAAACAACAGAGGTCCATCAAAAATATAATGAATTGTTTGAGGCAAGATCACGAGCTGACAATAAATGTTATTGTTGAGATAGAAGCTCTTGTTTAGATGAAGGGGCTATTTAAAATGGTTATTGTATTAGTAGGTACTTCAGCTAAAATAAAATAATAGTCATAATGATATTTAGTCGTGTCAATTTCGAATCAATTAATTCTAAAGCCCGTTAGACCTGCAAGAAAAATCGTGGAAGTTTGCAAGTTTATATTGCAGCGCTCGATTAACGACTTCAAGCTCGTTGGCTTTTACGGCCTCGCAATTTAATGCAACGTGCAACCTGCACGATTTTTCTTGCAGGTGTAAACTAAACTTCAATAAGAATTATTACTGTCATCACCAACGTCCCACACATCATCATCCCAGCCTATATAGATACGTCCCACTGCAGGGCATAAGGCCTCTTCTCAGGATGAGAGGGCTTGGGCAGTAGTTCCCGCGCGGGCCCTGTGCGGATTGGGAATTTGAATTGAATTGAATTTCTTCTCAGGTGTATGCAGGTTTCCTCACGATGTTTTCCTTCACCGTAAAGCTCATGGTAAATAATTTACCATGAGCATACCACCACATTTACCATTTATAATTATTATAAATGTAATTTCGCACATTAATTCCGAAAAACTCAGAGGTGCGAGCCCGGACTCGAACCCACGACCCTTTGCTTAAGAGACCATACCATAGGTCAAACCACTAGGCCACCACGGCATACGTCCCACTGCTGGGGACATACTCCTTGGGCTAGTACCTACCCACACAATACAACGCAAGGAACTTCACCCACGTCCCGGTGCTAGTAGAAAATATATTTGAATAATATAACTAAAATAAATAAATAGTAGCAAACACAAAAAAAAACATTAATGGCGGAATAATAGAAGCTAGAATTTCAAGAACACTACACATAATAATAATAATTTCTAGAGATTTCTGAGTATTATGGGCGGTGGTGATAATTTCCCATCACGACAGTGAAATCCTAAGTATAAACAAATTGGATTAAGATTGATAGGTCCTCACCTCATAGCAAAACGTCCTCGTTGAATAAAAGTCCGTAACATAATATGTCATGGGAGCAAAACTTCCGCAATTTAAAAGGTCCTGTCAACAAATCATAATGTCACATTGATCAAACGACTGCAATTTAAATGACCACGGGAGCAAAACGTCCGCAGTTAAAATTGTACTCCATACTACTAACTACTTTAATCTAAAGTTGTATGTATTTTCTTCTTCTTCTTTAAAATAGTGTAGTACTAGCGACCCGCCCCGGCTTCGCTCGGGTGCAATCATGGATGTATTATACATATAAACCTTCCTCTTGAATCACTCAGTCTATTAAAAAAAACCGCATCAAAATCCGTTGCGCAGTTTTAAAAATCTAAGCATACATAGGGACAGACAGACAGCGGGAAGCGACTTTGTTTTATACTATGTACCTAGTGATGCATTAGGGACGTTTTGTTTTTGTCATTTTTCGTTGATGACGATTTGCTTCAAGGGCATCTTTAATTGCGGACGATTTGCTCCCTGGGCTTTCTTCCCTGCGGTCCTTCTCATTAAACGGACATTATGCCTAGACTAAATGCAACACAGGACGTTTTGCTCTCAGTACGACCTACTCAAAATTGAACAATCAATCATATTTATGTTGAACTAAATTCAACTTCCCCACAAAATCCGCTTGTATTAGATCACGTAAAGGAGGTTGTATGACAAGAAGTTTACACGCAGCGGTAAGTGATAAAAAGTGACCCACTGACCAGCAGTCTTAACGGTATACGCTACGCAGTTTAACTGTGGATTTGAGTATCTATTGGTTGATGATCGTTTCTTCAGTTATGGAAAACCGAAAGGGTCACGCGTGGAGTCGTAAAAAGGTACCTTCGTGGCACTTAATGCAAGTTAACGTTGTGCATAGACGATAGAAACTACTGTGCATAATGGCGATGGAGGTTTTTGAACTCCCAATGCTACTTTAGATATCAGCACTGCGAGGGTTTGGATATAAACCTTAAAGCCAAAAGTATAGGTAAAAAACTTAAGTCCTCTTGTATTGTATGTAGGTAGGTAGTAGTGACAAGTCTATAAATTTGACGTTACAAATTAGAAAAATTACGTACGTTTTTTTTTTTACTTTCCTGACACCTTATTAACGGTTCCCTAACATAAGTATCCGCTTTTCTATGCAGTTAGTATGGAAAAGTGGATACTTAAGTTAGGGAACCGACCCTACGTTATTATAGTTTGTGTTGTGAAGACTAACCGCTCCAAGTAAAGCATTTAACCTTCTTTAGATTGTCCGAGAATTAACGTGCATAATGCAATATATTGCCGTCGATGATAGATCACTTGTAAATTCATAACCATGCAACCCCGCAATGGAACGAACCCGCGCAATATTTCTCGCACCGTTAAAATTGAGCTTTACTGACATGTTCTACATATAAAGTTGTCTTAAACTGTACCACGTCAGTATTAGTTAGCGTGTGAGTGGAAATTCGAAACGCATACGTAAAGTGTTAACTGGCAGAACATAGCGGCACAAACTTACAAACAAAGCCAATACACACATTAAGCTTCAATATCTACCACCTATCCCCAATACCTCATTATATGCTGTTCTAAATGCGTGTTTTACTTGTCCTTTTGTAAAAGTAAGTGAATTTTTAGGTAGGTACATGGATGGACGGGTAAAGTCGACATTATTTTAGAAGAAATGCTTTGGCTTTGATTAGATTAATCTAATAGGGATGAAGGAATAATTAAAGAGGATCAAAGCTTTCACAAAATGTTTGAATCTACAAGTTTTTGTTTAAAATTTCAAAAGAGTTTTGTATTTTTAGTGGAAACCTCTTGGTACTTATGTAAATCGGATAACATTTTGGCAGTTGCTGACTCTCATTTTCTTCTTCACTTTATGACTATGGATCTCGGATATTTCTAAATATGTTGAATGATTATCCAAAAAGAACCTAAAGCAGAACTTTTGAATTAGTCTATATCAAACTAAATAAATAAATACATATTTTGTAATAGTATTATTTTTGTTTGTTTAGATCTAGTTTAGTTTTTAATTTAGTTTGTAATATTTAGTTTAAATAGTTAAGTTTTATTCATTGTTATTGGAAACTTTTAAATATCTTTCCATTTTAAAACAAAAATAAATATTGCTTTTTACGAGAGTTGTTAAAACCAAAAAAATTAAAAAAAAATTAAATCAACTAAAAAAGCTTAACACAAGCTTGCTTGCGGGTTTTTTGTTGACTATACTTACATTATTAGGTACGTATCTACATAACAATACGAAATTTCAAAACAATCTGACCACGAGAAATGGGCCTAAATTGACCTGAAATAATTGAACTGAAAAGACGATGTAAGGTGAATAAAAAATTTAGTTGTAGCCTCGGCGTCTCCGGTACTACTTGTTTACAACAAATTATATCACCAAGCAAAATAAGTTCCTCCTAATCGATCAAAAACACCTCACACCACACCCAAAACTTCCATGGTCCAACTGATAAGACAAGGTCATACATCACTCTGAGATTTCGCGAATCCTGATAACATTCGCGATGACGGAGATAATTTATCGCGGCCTTGAGCTGATAAAGGAAACTGTATCGGGAGTATTATAATAAAGTACCTTAGCGTAAAAATATAAGATAAACACAACTTGTAAGAAATCACACGGTCATGGTAAAATACGCGTGACTGGCGACGGTTTTTCCGTGTTCTAAACCTTAAAACCTAATTTAGAGTGACATAATGTTGATTTGTATAGTTTTAGAGTACCTCTAGCTCTTCTAGTCTGAGATAAAAGATTTCCTAAATCAGGCACATGTGTTTCATAGGTTGTTAGAATATTTTTCGTACTCATTAAGTTATTTTATAACCCACCAAATTAATGTACCTATAAAAACTTATTTGATTCAAGCTTTTACCCTAATATCTCAAACAAATTCAGCTAGTGGAAGTGGACGCATTTTTTTAGAGTAATAGTAATAACTAGAAGTAGTTGAAGCAAAAATTTAGAATAGAACACTTTTAGGCACAGTATCCTAAGATGTAGCGTACTATGTGGTGCTCAAGAGCATACGTACATTTCCTTCGACTATAAACATGCACACACATCATGTTTTATTATTAGGATTATTATTTTTTTGTTCAATTTACAAATTTACAAATCTTTTAAAAATGTTTTAATGGAGTACTTAATAGTACGCTTTTTACCCAAAAAGGGTTTAATTGTTTTTTTTTATACGTATAATATATTAATCATGTGCATAGCATTAGGTAATTTGGTATACACTTTGAGAGGCATTTCATGTGCTCTCTTCTTAAGTAAAGCTCTTTTTAACCGACTTCAAAAAAAGGAGTTTGACTGTATGTATGTATTTAATTTCATGATACATTGTTCGTGTCGAAGGCGTACACTACTATTAGTTAATAAATAGATCCATATTTTTCATGCGTGAATTTTGCTTAATAAGTATAAACAAAATATGTATGTACAATAGAATAGACAATGTTGCTGCAATATATTCCCAAGCTTCTCAAAAGCGGTCTGTATCCCATGCACACGTTATTACAAAGCTATAATTTACGCAGTACATCTCGTAATAAATAGCGTAAGTAACTCCAGTGTTCTCTTAGATTGGAGAGGGATAAGATCTTATCACGACCTTTTAGAGTCAGGCGTAACTACATAGTAACATTCACTTAGTAACAAAAGTGGTTTCACCCCATTTGATGGTTTCATGTGTTAACCTTTGCTGCAGACTATCGTCATTTTAAACCGAAAGACGTCCACTGCTGAATATAGGTCTCCTCAAGGTTGGCCTAACAGACTGGTCTGGCGCCATCTGCATCCAACGCGTTCCGCAACCTTAACGAGGTTGTCGCTCCATCTTGTCGGTGGCCTACCTACACTGCGTTTTTCGGTCTGTTGACCATCAGTTCTACGAGAAATGTGCCCTATGCCCTGCCCAGCGCCTCTTGAGACTGGCGATTCGAGTGAGCTATGTCGGTAACTTTAGTTCTTGCGCAGTCTTTATCATTTCTAATGTGATCCCGCAAAGAAACTCCGACCTTAGCTCTCTCCGTCTCCCTCTGAGTGACCTAACCTTTTTATGAGGCCCATCGTTAGCGTTAGGAGTAGTTAGAAAAAGATAAAGCAATGTTTAACTGAAGTCTTGTTGGTAAATGAGTCGTTTTCAAAAAAATTGTACATAGTTAAGGGCTCACGATCGCTTCCTTTGTGTTACGAAAGTTAGTCATACAAAATATATGTATGGGTAACTTTCGTCACACAAAGGAATCAATTAAGTTTTGTTTTTATTAAGTCCCTTAATTGCGTACACTTTTTTTGAAAACGACTCAAATATAAATTAGTGCCGTTCCAGATTTACTGAGCCTAAATAACTCTGCTGAAACCAGTACTTCAGGAATGTGCCCTTTCCAGGTTTTCCATTAAGTTAGGAATTCACGGAATGCTTCAAAGTGGACTAAAATAGACAAGCTTAGGAATTAAAGATTAAAACAAAAGGAAGCTTTTTTTGGCATTTTGCTTTGTGCCGTTTCATTTCATTACCTTTTCCAAACTTAGCAAAGAACAATACAATACATATATTCCTTATTTAGCACTACAAATTAGTACAGTGATAATAAAAATAAGAAAGTTGGGTAACGATAGGCTTTTTTTGTCTTTAAATGTTGACGACCAGATGGCCTAGTGGTTAGAGACCCTGACTATGAAGCTTGAGGTCCCGGGTTCGATTCCCGTGTCGGGGCAGATATTTGTATGAAAAATACGAATGTTTGTTCTCGGGTCTTGGGTGTTTAATATGTATTTAAGTATGTATCTATATAAGTATGTTTATCCGTTGCCTAGTACCCATAACACAAGCTTTGCTAAGCTTACTTTGGGACTAGGTCAATTGGTGTGAATTGTCCCGTGATATTTATTTATTTTATTTTTTATTTTTAAATGAAGTCTCGACATGGCAAAGTTTACTTATGAAAAATGCTTCGGGAAATACTTTATCATTACTTCTAAAGATCTTATTGTAAATTGGGCAACTTATTAAGATACTTTTGAATAAGAGAAACTAAGTATTTTTACAAAGCTATTGATTTGTCTAAAATATTATGTAACAGGTGGCAGATAACAGATAGCCGTGATAGCGTTGCTAACGCGACTTTGACAGCGTGACGATGTTTTCAAGCCGATTTCGTCGCGGCGGCTATTCTAGAATAACTAATTGTCTGAAATACTAGCAGTTTTGACAAGATTTACAAACTGAAAGACTGTCCTTGCTAAAGTATAGTAACACTGTGGTAACACTTGTGGAGTAAACGTTAGAAATAACTGATCGTTTTGCACGTTGGCACATTAACACATTGGCCAAATTATATGACTCTAGATAGAGTCGAAGAAGCTGAATAGTGGCGCACTACTATGGAACTTATTATTATACAACAACTTTCATATTGAAATTTCATATACAAAGACACTATTGTCAAATTGATTGTAAAAAGGTTTCCACATTTATGTCAGCGATTCAGTATCTGTATCTAGCTTTAACACACACTTTTTCACACAAAACCCCGGAAACCCTTAATCTTACGCCGAGAATTTTGATGGTAAATTTAATAAAAATAGTTTAATTTACCTACAGACATCAAAACTTTAGAAAATGTTACATGTAAAGCAGGTATATATTTAATACAGCGTGAAAGCTTTTCGTATATTTAGAGTTCATTAATAATTTTGGATGGTTAATTTTAGACGTACCTACCTTTCAGGGAGGTTTCAGGACTTTTATGTGTAAATTTATACCTAATTTTAAGGTACTTAAGTATAAACAGTGCTTTTAGTTGTTTTTAGCTTTTATTGACACCTTCCATTATCACGACTACCTTATGCCACGGTCATCTCGACAACGGCGCGGGGCGTTCCCCGTCCCTGACATATGGAATCAGGCTTTGTTCGTAAGTATGTTCGAGTAACGTATGCGCATATATCAACAATCCGCGCCAGATGTCCGAATTATGAAATGTAAGTCGGTGGGAGGAATATGCGAATGTTGTTGTATGACAACTTGTTGCAAGGCGGACCAGGCGTAGGCGTACTAAGGCTAGGGCTGTGAAGTTATTTCATTCAATTGTAGTAGAGTTGTGCACGCTCATTCACTAAACAGACTGAATTGAATAAAGAATTTTGACTTTGGATCGCTCCCAACTAAATAGTACAATAACCGTACAAATGTACTGGTTCGCGCTTTTAGTTCTTTTAGTATACTTAACACGTAAAGAGTCTATGCATGGTTTGCTTCCTCTCCCTCTTCACCATCCGTTCCGTTTCTTTTAGCTATCACACTCTCACACAAACTAACTCAAGGAATCGTTCACTAAGACCACGCAGTCCACACCATTCAGTTTCATTCGATTGGTTCTTGGCTGGTCGGTCAATCGGAGCGATTCGGAGTACTTTGGAGCGATTCAGTTCGATTGCTCGCTCTTAAGACATTGTACTACTTGTACCAAGAGCAGAATAGAGAGGGAAATAGTTCATTCTAGTACAGAGTTAGGAACTAGTTCTTTTTAGTACTTAGTAGGTACGTGTATTCCACAAGCCTTCATTGTAGATAGTAAGGAGGAAAAAAATTATACAAGTTTTTGTTAACGATAGTAACGTCAAGCTGTCACCTTAGAGCGCAAGGGATTGGCGCGCTTCTCAAGAGCCGCATTTTGACTCAAGGGGGGGTCTAAAATAAAATATTTATCATTACAAATTTTACGAAAACACCCAAATCAGCCCTTGTGGCTCACGTTACGTTATACTTTTATTGTAACGAGTAATTAAGGCGCAGTGAATTTACGAAACAAATTTTGGGCTTATTGGAAAATATTGGGAATCTATACCTTAAAGATAAGTACGGGTAACGCCACCAGAGTTGAGGCCACGCACACAACCACATCTCATGTAATGACAGCGGGGTTTTGACGTTGTGTTGAGGTTTAACGACAACACAACGTCAAAATCCCGCTGTCATTACATGAGATGTGGTTGTGTGCGTGACCTCAACTCTGGTGGCGTTACCTTGTACTTAGTAGTTCACTGGACAGTATATTTATGAAATATAAAACGCCACGGCACCTCCACCTAGACATCGACACCAGCGGGATTGCCCCACTTATAAGTTGTACTTTAGAGTTTAGGTTTAAAAAATAGGTACCTATTTAGTTGATATTTTTTACGTGACGTTAACAATAAATATTTATATTTTATTATAAGCAATATCGATACGCTACTATGTAAAATATAATACTTGTGCATACTTAACTGGACGCTACGTAGAGTGTAACTTCTGTACAAAGATAAGATTTTTTTTTATAAAATAAGTACCTTAAGCCGTTAAAAATCCGTAGTAGCACTAGTAGCCTAGTGGCCTCTTAAACAGAAGATCGTCAGTTCAGACTCGGTCTCACACCTCTGGGCTTTTCGGAATTTATGTGCGAAATCACATTTGAATTGCTCATGGAAATGAGCATGCCTTACGAAGTCATTAAGTCCCGTAGGCCCGAGTGCAGATTACAGCCCAAGCCCTCTCGTTTTGAGAGGAAGCTTATGCCCAATAGTGGGACGCGGGGTCAAACTCGGGATAAATGGAAAAAATTGGGGAGGCCATTGCCCAGCTGTGGGACATTTCTGACTAAATAAATAATACATGTAATAGTATGAGTATGAACCGCAGTGAATATTCCCTTATTATAAAACTAAATCGATGTAGTCGTTCTCCAAATTGGTGCACTGCGTTGCTGTTGGAAAAAAAGTGAGGTATTAATTAGATAGAGTGCACAGATCTGTAGATTGGCTAACCGGTCATTTTCCACTGTGCGTTTATTTTAAACTCGTCGCTTTTTGCAAAAATTTGGAGAATGGCAACACTTAACTTAAAATTATGTATGCTTGACTTGGCGGGAGCGCCGCCGTGCCCCCCAGATATATTTAGAATTACAAATGTACTTAGTGATTTCCTAATTCGACGTTGCACTAAAATATCTCAAAAAATAATCCGCTATTCTATCCATCCCAATATAAACGGCATATGCATCAGTATTACGCTAAAAATAGTAATTGAATCTTGACCTATCTACAAAATAACCTGGCAACCCTAGATTTGGGCGAGAGCTTCGACCCCGAACGTACTTGACCGGCGACAAGTGTGTACCTAACTTTCTATTGTGATATAACGCTCCGATTTAGTGAACAAAGCTATCACTTAAGCGATGATGTTGTACGATTGACGCACAATTGGCTGATCCATCAATCTCGTTGCGTGGGCACTAAGGTGCAATTTGGAATATAATGTAAGTTTTTTTTAATATTATGGACACTCCTGTATTTTTTTTACATAAAACTGACCCGTGATTAACCTCTATCTCACCTAATGATAAGTGCAGATGAAGCCAAAGTGAATCTCAGTAGTGCAGTAATAGCCTAATCACTCTAGCCTTGAAGATCCCTAATAGATTGCATTTATCTGGAATTACAGATGACGGGAGGAAACATTATTCCTTAGCAGTTGTTGTTGAAATGTTGTTTATTGTATTAATAGATGCTGAACTTTCACCGCGTCAAAAGCGTGATTACATTTTGAATCAGAAATTCCGTAGAAAAACCTTAACAGGGATATTTTGTAAAACTAACCCAACCATGTTCCGAAACATTCTGGATTAAATTAAAACACCTTTAATACTTATACTTTTTACTTTAGATAACATACCTGATTAGTTCAGTTATGTGCCTTGTGGCGATAGCGTCAAAACATAAGAGGTCCAAATTAATTCTACTTGGCCAATAACCTGAATATACCGTTAATTGTCTAAAAGCTTATTCAGCAGTATCTACAGCACTTTTATATATTAGCAGCCTATAAAGGCTATAAATTAACATAGAGACAGAAACGAGTTTAAATGAAGTAGAAAATAAAGACAGGAGACTGAATACAGCTTCCTGTATGTCAACTTTCATATCGGAAGAAAGTATAGAGTTTTTACAATTGACTCTAATTGGCACTCAGACTGCAAATACTATATTTGATACCAAGCATAAACGTTATTCAACGGTTGAAAAGTGAAACCGGGAAGGTGTTTAGGTCACGGGATCGGTAATCTTTACGTAATTATGGAGTGCAACGACCATGGCCAGTCCGTCACCATGGCAATGCTCTGATACCCCAAGAAAGTGAAACCGGGGTCGCTGACCCGATCTAAGAGCTATATGATATACCAATGCATGACTTGCAAGATGTAGATGAGTTTAAAGAAAACGCTTCTGTTGGTGCGAGTAACAGTAGATTGACAAATTGCTGGCTCGTTCCTTTGGTGTAGCTAATGTCACCCTGAAAAGGCGATAATCAATCATATTATGTAAATTAAAGGTACACCAGATTAAAGAATCTTCAAAACTGTAAACATGTATCAGAATCTTTAGAGGGCGTGTGAAACTGAGATAGTTTCTTTTTAAGTGACTCCATATTTGCTGTTATCAAAATTATGCATGTAATTATCACAGATATCAAAGAATGGCATGACCTCTTTTACAAAATAGGTAATATCTTTATGATGTGTAATCGTATATTTTTTGTCGCAAGCCGGTGAATGGAAACCAAACAAGAGGCAAATTTGAAATAGACAGCTACAGCAATCAACGTGTTGCAACGCTGCGCAACGTCACGAAGCGACTGACTTGCGCGTGAGCAGTTATAATTCACTTTTCTATAAGTTCGTAAAGACCTGTAAAGACCTAATATAATAAACAGTGATATAGAACCCTGCTATGAAGGCTACCCTTTTCTACTGAGGCAGTGCAGAGTGGTGACATAGAAACTAGACTAATCACATAGGTACTACTTAAATTGAATTAAATGAAACCTGAAAAGATTAGGATCCATAAAAATCTCCCAATATATGGATCATGTAACGCAAAGCTGAGAACTACGTATAATAATTGTTCGAAACTATGCTAAGGCTTCTTCTTCCATTAATTATTTTACTGTTCCTTGTTTTATAACTTTTTGCAAAGCCTTGATCGCAAAACATACGAAACTAAGGCCACGTTTTAAAAGTCTGTAGTGGTCTCCCGCATGTGTTTCTTTGATGAGATTTTTATGACCTTCAAACATTGAGTTAAGACGTCGAATTTGCATTTAATTTTTATTACTTGACTTCTTATTATGAGCGTCGTGTGAAAGCAACTTTCAAATAGTTAAAGTCCAATAAATTTATCTTTTTCTTTCATGATACAGATTGTTGTTCCTTAACAACTTTATTGAAACAAAATTTTAATGTTCTTGAGGAATAATGTTTCTACCCTCTAACAGGTTGCTCATGTCATATTTTATTTGCAAAGTTACCTGAATTAAGAATAGAAATAAATTAACCCCTAGAGCTGAATCCACGTGTAATACAACCCAATGATTAATCCAAGTTAATGGATCTAAACCAGTTATACTGTTGTACCTGCGGCCAACGGGTCACATGAGATCCATCAGACTTCTGCGAATGGCCCACCTGGTATAAAAATTATACTAATTTTCAACCATTTTGACTTTAATGCTTATGACAATCAATGCTACTGCATGCTGCATTATTGCTACTAAATATTTGTACCACATACAAAAAAAAGGGTTGAGTATGGCTAATCTAAAGCCAACAAAGTGCCTCTGCATACCAGTCTAAGAGAAGCCGCTGTCATACCAGTACGGACGTAACTGTGAAAGCTGCCAAATTATGAGCAGTGCATTTAAACAATACCCTATTTAAAACGTACATTCCCACATGACAAACTAATTGTGTGTTGGCTTAGTTCACAATTTTGGGAATTAAAATAACAGCAGCGTTTAGTTTAGCTCCATAGAAATTCAAACACATTTTCTTTGCTATCGCTGCACCTGGAAAGCTTACCTATGAATTCAGAAACTAGACGTAATAATTCAAATCGATCTGTGTCATGCAGTTTGTAAAATATAGTTTTAAGCAAATCTGTTAACAACGTGAGTTATGCACAAGAAAGTCCAGATATTGAAATCAAAGCGAATTGAAAATTAGAAAAATAACAGCGTAGAAAGGGTTTGAGTAAATAATTCACACTTGAGTTATAACGTACGTAAAAGCGGTGGCCTACGAGTACCTATCATGATAAATTCAGAATATTGTAATCTCTTGCCCGGTCTCGATCCTGTTGTTCAAAGTAAGTATATTATTCATAAAACCTAACCTCATACAATTTGTATAGCCGGCCGGCCTTTGCTGTGGAGAAATTTAATTTGCACTTTTAAGCTCTCTCGGGGTAATAACAGCGCTGCGAGGGATATTTTCACTAAAGTGTGATTAAATTCTAACTTCATGGCTCACGTTTCTACCAGTTTCCAGTCTACGTGAAGACCCCACTAAATTTCTTTACAAATACAACTTGGAGATGCTGCTGTCGTAATGCGAAATAAATTTTTTGAATCATAAATAGAAATACATGAATTAGGTACTACAATTTAAATAACACCCATGTGATCTGCAAAGGTCCTAGACCCTTAACTCACCATGAAAATTAAAGGTGCTATATGACTTTCGCATATAAGTTAAATTAACTACGGATGGGTAGCACAAAGGACTCGGGACATGCCCCGACGCGTCTTACAGGGATCAAGGGTCAATCATAATTGAGTGAAGCGACGGACCTACTCTTCAAAGAGTTAATGCTGACCCTCGATTGACATTATTCGAAGCTCTTTCATACGGACACATTGACAAAAGGTACAAAGATGTTATTCAGCTCATGGTCCCCAAGTACCCGAATAGTCTTACTTAGAGCATTGCAGCGAGCTAAAGCGGATTAGGTATGTCGTTCAAAGAGAAGTGCAGAAGTCTCTTTTTACAAGAAAAAATTCGAGTTTAATAAGGGCTAGAAAATAAAAACCTTTGAACAAAACTTTACTAAGTCATTATTATAACGTTCCAGTTTACATGAAACTTTACAATTTATTAAAGTTATGTGCGGAAAGCCGTTTCATACGAGCAAAGGTAAAGTTACAAAAAGCGCTACATTTAAGCGGGAACATGTGAAATTGGTGTCTTGAGACGGGACATAACAGAGATTTAGGCGGGTACCTTGTGAATATTGCAACAATGTATGTAGGTAATTGCGTGTAGCTTTATCCTCGGCAGTCGTTGCAGATGCCCATTGCCCCACGCGATTAGCCATGGTCGGAGCAAACGCGTTTCAAATCTACCGTTACTATATGAAAATGATCTTATGACTTTAAAATTGTTTTAGCATTAGCCGATTATATTGCACTCCCACATCAACTGCATATCAGCTCAATGTAATACTTACACCATTTTAATTTAGTCCTTTTAGAAATTGATTGAAATCTAAACTAAAATGGTGCATTATTTTGAGTTAATATGCTGTTGATCTAGGAGTAGGATCATGTAATGAATATGCAAAAGTAAATGGTAATTTCAAATCTATGTATCAACCACATGTAACCCGGCATTCAGTTAGATTGCTTCTACTATAAACATCCGTAGAGGCTCGCCCGGGGCGACTAATAAGCACAGATGCGTTGAGTTGCGTAATGAGTGCTGCAGCCTATCATCACAGAAAGTGTCGGTCAGCGGCGTCTGACCTTTAGGATTTAGACATTGGCTGGAAACGGCGCACCTTGCTTATCGCTACATCGCCAAACAAGTGATTTGTTAGCCGCAGGTGCATTGTAGAATTTCATGTATAATACTAGATGACTTGGTCTCTCGATGCGACCGATGCGTTGCGAAATGTGAAGAACCTACGGTTAACCTACACAACGATAACTTACGTGTACCTAAATTTAAATTTTAGCATATCATTTAAGAAATTTAGCATCGGTCGAAGATTAATGATGCATAAAACGAAATCCTACCTAACAAGGTCTGAAGTGAGAACTGCATTCACCGCCTTCACCGGACCACCTTGAGTGCGTCTCGTTTATTCATAAAGGCGCATTCTTACATTTCGATTAGCAAATATCTTAAAGCTTGTATTATAAATGATTTTGATATTATCTCGCTAATGGTGTTGAAACGTTTGTTGATTCTAAAATTAATGATACATTTACGATTGTTTGAATGCAGTAATTTCGTTGATACAGAACTAATTATGGACTCAGGGCTAAATTACTGATTCCGCAATCAGTAAATAGCTAAGTACCTTAAGAGTTGAGATAGAAACAATCAAGTTTTCTCCGTAAATAAAAAGCTGGTACTGTTTTAGAATGGTATGGATTTCTTTAGTAGGTTCTGCGAGTTTCTGGATGCATCAATGGCTACTCCATTAAGACTGCCAAGTGCCGAGGGTGTAACCGAGGGGAAAACAAACAGAAGCCCGCAAACAGCACTTGAACAAATGTACCGCTTATTTACAAGGTTCTTAACGAACGCCTCGGAATTGAACGAAACGTTAGAAAGTTCTGAGTGATTCCGTATGAATGCTCACGCTTTATAAAACATTTGGTGCTTTCAAATCGCTTATTTCGCGCATAAATATGCAAAAACGAATTCGCTGAAAGCATGATACTGTGAGCTTGTGAATATGTAAATAATATTTCGGTAAGCTATTCTGATGTGGATACATTTGAAAGGCCCGGACTGAAATCAGAAAATTAGAAGATGAAGACCCATTTAATTTTACAGGTAAAATTGTTGGCAACGATGATGATAAGCCTATGAAAATGCGAAGCGGACTAGTCAAGCGTAAGCATGTGATATTGGCGGAGACAAATTGGAAAGAATGTCTTAACCAGAACGTAACTTCTTGAATATATTACGTAGTACTTCAAGAACGACACCTGTACCCACACTGACTCAGTTATCATTGAATTCAAACTCGTTGCAGTCTTGGTAAAGAAAACTATTTCGCGGCGCTTCTTAATGGTACGTGATATTTCATTTTTATTGCTAGAATCTATTCTGAGAATGTATTTTAAAGCTAGATAAAGTAGTGCTTGTCGTAGATAAAGCTCCCTATTAATCCTGTTGGGCTGGTTCGGCTTTCAACGAATACAGATTGTACTATAATCTAAGATATCCTGTACCATCCGCCTCTCACTTGTCGACATCAATTGCAGCAGTTACATCTTGTTTTTTTATCTACTCGGTTCTCGTTTATTGAATAAATCAACTTCCTCATGTTTAGTACAGTTGACCTTCATAACTCAGTCAAAATACACTGGTTCAATTGAGTGGAAAAGGTAGCTACAACTTAGTTTTCTTTAGATGGATGGCTAAATTTTTTACCAAATATTTTACCTTTAGTATGTAATTAGTTGTTTGAATGACCGTTCGAAACATTTGATAACTAACAGTTAATCTCACATACTCATACCTGTTAAAACAATTCGATCTTTCACGTTTACTTTCATACGTCAAACATTGCGACCGCAAACACTAAACCGGACGGCTGAGTATAGTATAAATCTTCCCAGGTGAATTTTTCGCTTCAAGCCATTACATTAAATTTGTTCAAATTTAATGTAATGGCTCGAAGCGAAAAATTCACCTGGGAATATTTATACTATACCCTAATTACTTAATGTAACTAAAAAGTAAAACAATTTGTCTCTACCTACATTGGAAACACTAAAATACAGGAGCGATGGTGAGTTCAAATTCACCAAACGGCAAAACGAAACGACGAATATCTACCATCTATGCGCATCACGTCAAGTGGACAACACAGACATTTATTACATCTGTTTTTGGATTAAACCTAAATTTATGTAGTACTTTAAACTGTACTTTGGTTGGAAATCAACTTAATGTGGTTTAGGAATAACAATATTAATGTAAAGAATATTTGTAAATGTCGCGTAACTATTCGTTAAGTCCACCACCTGCGCTTACAAAGTTAACGTTTCAGTTTGATTTTCTTTCGAACTTTATTGTTTCTTTAATAATCCTATCATTTTGTTGAAAGTGAAAGTGTTTTTACGACATAAATACTATATAATCAGGTGTGAATTTCAGTTTAAACATTGCATAACTATTAATTTCTCTTTACATATACTTTGATCAATGATTGGCTCTTACCATTAATCCGACATGCTCTAACTAAATTATGAACGCAGCTGGTAATGTCAATTTCAGGGCTGATTTAACATTGTAAAGCGATTCCACATAGGCACATTATGACAAAATATCATTATTGTTATTTCGGAGTAAATTATTTTTAGGAAATGAGACGTGCGTTAACATTAGACGAGCTACGAAGCTAGGAAAGACGAATGCAATCGGCTCCTATAACGCTTTTGGGAAGGAAGCTTTTTTTTTTTCTTTGTTTCGTACTATCCGGCCAGAGTTAAGTTTAAGGTTTTGGGAATGGAATCTTAATGAAATGAAATTAACTTCTTTTAAAACTGGCTACTAACTTTTTGAATTTCGATGGTTGCAAATGGAATATGGAATGGAGCCACGTAATACGTCCTTCAATACGATAGCGCTGCAAATTTAAATCAAGTCGTAAATTAGACTAGAGCCGTTGCGAGAACAGGCCCCGCGAGCCTTTTACCAGATGATTGGCTCAACTTAAATCACGGCTTTTCCGCATTCCCTTTTAAGGCTGGCAACATTTCAAGGAATTTCAATTTAATTGTTGCGAATTACTTCAGTAGGTTAGGGATTTTGATGATATTAAGTTAAAGTGGAACTATTTTAGCGGTATATATTGTAAAGGTTAGATTAGGCAGTATAAATTGCGTTTAATTTCAATTTCAACAATTTGAGACAATAGATTTTGAACAGGTTTAATACCTAGTAGCGATTGTGGAAACATATTTTCCTTTTAATAATACCTATTGTGATTAGAAAATGAAAAAAAAAACCAGCCAAGTGCGAGTCGGACTCGCGCACCGAGGGTTCCATACAAATTTATATAAAATCTTAAAATAAAAAAAAATCTTATTAAAATTTATGCTTTTCGCAATTTTTCCTTTATTTGTGCTATAAGGCCTTGCTTTGTACCAAATTTCAAGATTCTGAGTTCACGGGAAGTACCCTGTAGGTTTTGATTCTCTTGCGAGTGTCGAAAATGTGCGTTGGTTACTGATATAGACAGTTAGACAAAAAAATTTATGCTTTTCGCAATTTTTCCTTTATCTGTGCTATAAGACCTAGCTTCGTACCAAATTTCAAGATTCTGAGTTCACGGGAAGTACCTACCCTGTAGGTTTTGATTCCCTTGCGAGTTTCGAAAATATGCGGAAATTTGCATCATAAACGGCTGTATCTTTTGATTGCGTTGGCTTAGATGTTTGATTTTTTCACAGCTCCAAGGGACAGTAGACTTGAGTATTTGATATAAATTTCAGCTTGATACCTCCACGCGTTCCTGAGAAAAAGGGTCTTGACAGACAGATGGACGGACGGACGGACAACAAAGTGATCCTATCAGGCAGCCATACTCAAAGTGTGTTCCGCGGAACCCTAGGGTTCCGCGATACCCCTGTAAGGGTTCCGCAAGACTTGAAAAAAAAATTCAAAACACCTACCTCTGGTCGACCGTTCTGACGCCTATTAATAAACAATACACTTTTAAAAACCATTGTTTTATTGTAGGGTTCCGTCAAGTATTTCGCTTTCCAAAAAGGTTCCGTCACCAAAAAAGATTGAGAACCGCTGCTATAAGGGTTCCGTTTTTTCCTTTTGAGGTACGGAACCCTAAAATCCAGTAAAGAAATGGTGGGGCGAGAATCGAACTCGGACAGGTCTTTGTTAATACGGGGCTTTTATTTGGCGGTATGATTTTGAGTAAGTGCAAGAAATACAAATTTGATTGTGTTGTGTGATGTGGTAGGGGTAGAGTCAAGTGCAAAAGTATGTATCGCTTTAATTCGCTACCTTAATTCCACAACAAGAGAGAGAGTAAGAGCTATGGGGCATACTTATGTATGAGCAAATTGTATGCACCCATATGTTTACACTTGACTGTATTTACGTCTCTGTGATAGTTAAACTTCAATTTAAGTAATGAAATGCCTAATTGTAAGTTATGTTCAGAATCCTACTAATATTATGCGTAATTTTGTCAGTAGGTGCGTGCATGCGTGCGTTCGTGCATGATTGCGTGTGTGTGTGTATGTGTGCATGTGCGTGTGTGTGTATGGGTGTGCGTGCGTGCGTACGTGTGTGTGTTATCCCTCACACAAAATCAGGTCTCCGGATTTGGACGAAATTTGGTGGTATCCCGAATTTATCCCGATGTTCAAATAAAATTTGGCCAGGGTGTTTTTATGCAACGTAGAGCACGATACAATTTTTGGGAATTTCTATGGGAATTTTTGGGAAATCTCGGAATTTCAATTCGACTACCAGACCTATTTATTAGTTTACGCGTGCAAAGCCGCGGGTTATGACTAGTTTAAAATAAATGCAATATCTTACGAATGATATTATCTGAAACCCGGAAAGTGAGATTACGGCATCGTTCCATTGAACCATATTACCATGGTGACAGTTCTTGCAGCACTGTTAGATCATTTAGATGTTTGTAATATTTGCCTTTGTAAAGACAGAAATAAGTATAAAAAAGAATCAAGCTGTACAAAGAAACAGTTTCATTACGTTAGATATTTTTGAGCACGTAGTCCTTCCTAATCAGATGTTACTCTAGGGGACTGTACTCAGTCGTAGTATGAAGGTATTTAAACAAAAAAAGTTCTAAATCAGACGCTTTACAAGATACGCCATTTAGATGGATCGGTATGGTTATTAGTTAACTCAATTTATGATATGTACATATATTATACAGGATGAAATCAAAATGGTGACACAAAATTAGTGTTTCGTACTCAGTTAATGCTGGGCAAAATAATACAATAAAACAATTATTAAAATTAGTCTGATAAAATTTAGGATGTTCATTCATACTTAGTTGAAATTAAATCATGAACTCAATGTACGGACACCTCAAATTTAATAAAACTAATTAAAACAAATGAGTTAGTCCAGCATTAACTGAGTCAGACTCTCTCATTGCGTATCACCATTTTGATTTTACCCTGTATGTGATGACAAGATTTTATTTCTTTGTACCTAGACCTATTTATTTTTAATTAATTCAAGCCTTGCGAATTAGAAGCTTATTCACTCTGTCGTAATAAGGTAAACATACCTTGGATAGGATTATTGCAGCTTGCGACGTACCCTAATTTGTAGTAACAGGCCCGTAACAAGTGCATTTGCCCCAGCGGTGTCATTTAATTGGACAATTTCACTCATACTGCGAAACTTAACAAAGGATTAAGCAGATTACTGTTCAAAAAAGTGAATTTTGTGAATAGCTCCTAAATATTCTCGTATGTTTTTAAATATTTATAAACTTTAGAACTAATTAACGGTCACGAAGCTTGCGTGTAACATGATATAAGTGTTATTGGCTCGTGTCATCGAAACAATTGGTGTGCATAAAACAATTATTTAGCTGAGAACATTGAGTTTATTTAAATCCATGACACACTCTCAAGAAAAATGTGCCTGACAGATAATTCTATACACGATTACGGGTAGATACTACATTAACGCATGCACAAGTACCGTGTCTATTTATATCACGCTACGTAATTATTATAACTCACATCACTATCAATGAACTGTGCATTCTTTAAATACTTACTTAGTTTAGTCAAGGATGATATAGACTGGATTGGCAGTCGCCATAGTACGGATCGGCCGCGGTTTTTGTAGTTCGATTATTAAATCTAGATGGCGCTGAAACATAGGCAGAGGCTTTGAAGGCAAAACAATAAGACTACAGATATTTCATATCACTGCAAATGTATTATTATGCAATATTTTTGAAAAATAATACATTTGTAGTAATATGAAACATCTGTAGTATTATTGTTTTGCCTTCAAAGCCTCTGGCTATATTTCAGCGCCATCTAGATTTAATAATCGAACTACAAAAACCGCGGCCGATCCGTACTATGGCGACTGCCAATCCAGTCTATATCATCCTTGGTTTAGTTCTGTTCATAAGGTTTTCGGATTCGTATATAAGAAAGTAGAATATTATTATTATGTCATTTTAGAGTGACCATTGTAATAAAAATGAACCACATATTTTTACGTCCGTGGTTCATGTATGAAAATAGTCCACATATTCATGAGTTATGAATTTGAGTGGCCTTAATTGGGAGTGACGCGACACGATCCAGTTCATCTTGCAAATTTACAGGTTACAGTTTCATTTTATAGAAATTTTAATGATTTCGCATTTAAACACTTATTTGTTGCAAAACCGTGTTTCAGAACAGGAAATGCCGATTTTACTATTTAAACTGTTTACCTGCTCAGTATTTGCTGATTTCTTCTTCTAATTACGAGTTCTTGGTAATCGATACCTACCTAAATTCTGCGATTCCTTAATATCCATCCATCGTTGTACATCCTGTGCCAGGAAATATGAAACAGCAGCAGGATATTCAATTAATTATCAACGCCCCCTTGTGGGCTTAATGACGGCGATTACAAATAATAAGACGACAGCGGGCCGTATTACTTCCTATTGACCAATTATGTTATTTTTTCCTGCTTTATTCTGAACAGAGTGAGTTTTGATCACTTGTAAACGTTCGAAACACAGATCTGATAATAAGAGAATTAGAAATTATATTGTGTATTTCCTTCCACAATCGATGTCGCTCTTTTTTGCCTCTCCCGCTGTCAATGAGCAATGTTGCAGCAATGTTTTTTGGTGTTTTCATAGGTTTTATTAGTTGGATGTACTGATAAGACAGGCACCCGAACATGTTCCAACGCTAGCATACGCTTCGCTCAACAAAACCGCATGCCTATAACCGTATGCGTTCGTCTTCTTGCATGCTAAGTATTGTCTTAAAACCAAGTCCAACAAACCAAACACAATGACAGTCAGTGAATAACTTCCAGACAACTTCCGTTTAAGATAAACGCCTATACGGCAGTCTTGCTAAACAGTATGTCAATCTACGTAAACCCATTCAACTCGTTGACGGCCAAGTTAAGTATTTATGTATATTTAATTTGTAATTTATTACAAATTACGAAAGTGAAACTTGTTTAACAAACGTCTAACTATCAAAACAATAATTCCGCAAATCCTAACCATCACAGCTTTACCTAATTACCGTAACATCAATTTATTACTACGTATTTTCAATAAGTAAAAGTTGTTGAAATAACAACACGCTTTTATTGAATTATCATGTAAAAATTATCCAATTCACATATATGTACATACCTATAGTCGGGGTAAGAAACCCGTAAAGTACCCCGACTATACTTCAATCTATAGTAATTTTCAAGACAAGATTTTTTTGTCAATTATGTTAACAAAAGAGGTTAGTTAGTTTTTTCTTTGAATATGGAAACTGACATTTGACGCGTTGATCTTGACCTTCATTTGACACACAATAATACAGTAAATAATGAATATATAGAGCGTTACAAAATTATAAAATTTAATTTAATTTCATTTAAAACTGTATATTTCAGAAAAAAAAATACACTTTATACAATTACATATATTAACTTTAATCCTTAAATTGTAGGATTGTTGCAGTTAATAAGTTATCATTATTTACAAATTAAAAAACACAATTATAAAAATTGTCTGTAGTCTGTATTTCAAAAAGCTGATTATCCCAACCTCATTTCTTCTCTAAGTATGCACGGATTAATTGGTTCTCGTAGGTTTACGTACCTACTGTATTTTCAATAATTTTATGACTCACTTAATAAGTATGTAAATACATACATCTCTCTTCTAACATTCAATAGCAATATTGAATAGTTATTAGAATACTAATCCTTGCCGTAGAGTTATTAGTAATAACTTTCTAAAGAAAAGCTCAGTTGCTTTCTACTACGTAATCTTATCGCATACCTATGTACCCACGTAATTATGTAAACAGGAATCAGCAACTTACCTGAAAAGAGATAAAGAATATTTTAATATTATATATTCATGATTCGATGTTACAATGTCTTTCAACATCGGAATTAAGTCTTATGATCATGGAATAAGATCTAAAGTAGTTCCTAGCATTACGCTCGCTGACGTTATTTCGCTTCCCAGAAAGAGCGCCGTAGCAACGCATATTTTGCCGCTGTTGCTTTGATATTGAAGCGGGACAATTACCCTCTGCTTACACACTCGACGAATATTTCCGCCAAACAATGTAATATTACAAAACATCCAACATTGTACAGTGTGTGCGTCGATGACGACATGATGTACATGCCTATTTGAAGGTACCTCCAGAGCACAATTGTTACAGTTGCTAATCTGATCAAAACCTTCAACCTTAACAACACAGAGACGCGTCAATCTCTGCAACATGCTTTATGCTTGCAATTTTCTCATCAATTAATGAGAAGAATGAATGAATACAAACCGCTCTATTTTCGGCTTTTTCTATTACATGCTCAAGGTTTTAGACGTAATAACAACAAAGAAGCTAATTTTAATAGATACATCAGAAGTTTTGTCTAAAAAACAAACCCGTGTGAACACTCAATTACCACTCATCCAAAACGAGTCGCAAGTGTGCTACAAATAACACACGTACCAAATTAATATGAACTTGATTTGGCCCATAACAAGTAATACGATAGGGATATTCGTCCGGTACATTTCCTATAATGACATGAAGCTCTTGTCTGGAATCCCATTGTTTCGGACAGCTTGTGCATTTTGAACGGGCATACGAAGGCCTGAGTTACTTTCTATCTATTGTATTCACAGCAAAAGGCAATTGTGGTCACTTGGCACGAGTGAACGGTATGTCACAGATAGCAGTCCCGAACGTCACGTGATCGTCAGTCACGGACATTTTGGTCATTAGCACGTCCGCTGCACTCTGAAAAGGCTGTTACTTAAAGTAGGTACTATAAAATATAATGTAAACAAATACGTACAGTTTCTGTTTAATTTGATACCGCTGACGCATTGTGATGGTTTTTGTTTGACTAAAGGCACAATTTAAATGGGTCAAGGTTCAGGCGAAATCACTACAAAACGTCGGTTACGCACGGGATAACCACATAGGACGCCGGTTGATGGTCGGTGCCATCAACGCACCCACGCCGAAGTCGAAACTTAACTGGCTGTTTAGAAATTGAGCGATTGCCTCGTAAAAGTATGAAATTGTCCGACAATTACAACATTGAGGATGTAATTACACATTACTGCAGAACGTGTATCGGTTCGTCGGTTGGGCGCGAGACTGCGGGTGCGATGCGAGCGCCCGCGCACGCCTGGGCGCGTCGCGACACACACCGATCAATTTATGCAAATTGTCGAGGCGGGCTAGAACCAGTGGATAGCTAATTGACTTCCAACTATATACCGGGAACGTACTGCGAGCGTGCGATATCCACCTCGTTATTATGCATTGACTACCAGCGTGTTACACCAAGTGTCGTAGGGTGTGGTAACGGCCAATATGTAAAATGCCCGGACATTGGGAACCCGCTGTCATGAAAAGCATTATTTTGTAGGTTAATTGCTTATTTATGTCTAAATACATTAAATTAATGAACTTATTAAACACTAGTTCGTTTTTTTACGGTAAAGTGAATGGAACTCATAGAATATAGCTCCGATAACTTGACTGATCTAACTATTAAACCTAAAAAAGTTCAAACAAGCAGGCAAGGTCTCATTAACAAAGTTGCATTGTTAGGGTACTTACTCGGTTTACAACAAATAACAATTTACAATTACTATCTTATCGAGTAACATAACTAACTATTACGATCGTACAGTGTACGGTATTGCGTATGATTACTACATGTTTAGTATCAATGCGTGTTGACGTCAATATCGTTTATTTTACATAGCCGTGCGTGCCAACTATGAGTAATAAATTGCAGCAATCAGAGCTCTCCTTGTGGCGTGTAAATTTAAAAAATTCTTTGAAATCAAATGTGTCTTAAACTACTTAACAATGTGCCCAGTTAGCTAATCTTAATATATAAAAATGAATGTTTGTCTGTATGTCCTTTATAGAATAGTAAACTATGCATTTGATCATGTGATGATCTTTAGGGCCTAAGCACACGGCGTATTTTTAACGCACCGTCGACGCGCGTTTGTATCGATACAAACGCGCGTCGACGGCGCGTTTTTTAATAAACGCCTTGTGCTAGGGGCCTTAAGGCTGTTCTAATGGAATGAAAAACGCGCTGTAAACGCTCGTTCCTAAAAAGCTCGTCGACGGCGCGTTAAAAAAACACCGTGTGCTTAGGCCCTTAGCAAAGTTGTTTTGCATGAGCCAAAGAAGGTTTCTGAGTTGGTACGACCAATTTTCGACAGAAGAAGACGCGGGCATCAGCTAGTCTAATATAAATGTCACTGATATAATAAGATTAACACAAAGGTATTGAAAAATTATTCGTATTTTAAATTAATTCAAAAACGATACCTCATTCATAAAGACCTCATAGTGATGACTTTCCATGCTTAGTTATCGAAACTTTTTGAGAGCGACTAAAACGAGCGTCAGTTCCCAAATTAAAATTGTCAAATTAATTAATTACAGAAGCCATTCACAATGCGAAACATTTCACAATATTTCGGTGCGTTAATTTAATATCTGGGTAGGTTTAGTAATAACTTTATAGCTCTGTTGTTTTTTTGTTAATTATCAACGTGCGTAATTAAGCAAACTTTGCGTCACCTGCCGCTAGAGGATTGAAGGAATAGGTAAATAAATTACTTGACGTTTTTTATCATGACCGTTATCATTAAGTATGTCATGGTCGTTCTCCGGAGATTTACTTTGTACACCAAGTGTTAAAAAAATAAATAAAAAAAAAATGTTTTATTCAGTAACACAAACAGTTTAACAAAATACAGGTTGGTGCCTCTTTTTAAGTATCGAGATACCTGTGTCAAGAGACACCGCTCTTCAACTAAAATGTAACTATAATAGCACAAGGTGAGTTTGAATTAAAATTAGGATCCAAATGAGTACAAATATCATACACCATTACCATTGACTAAACTTAGACTAGTAATAAATATTAGACGAGCCATACAGAAAAGTGTGCACTCATGTATGAGTGTGTGTGAGTGTATGCGTTTGTATGTGTGTGTGTGTGTACGTGTGTGTGTGTGTGTGTGTGAAAAATAAATATTTTATTTATTTTTCACAAATAAATATTATATTTAAATTTGTATGTTAAACATACAAATTCAAATAGAACATCTAAATTTTCAGAGAAAGTTTAATGTATTTTTGCTGCCAAACATGGTACACTCACGTCAATCCAAGTAAAAATATATGAATCAATCTAGATCATTCAATCGAGACGTCTACATATATCATGAATTGATCTCAAGGTCTTGTAGTCATAGATTTTAGTAATCAACTTGCAAATAAATTGTAGGCACTTGGCTTATTGAGAATTTTATTAATGAGTAAAAGCCTATCCGTACAAAGCAGATATTCTAATAAAGACGAAGAATGCCAGCTGTGTTAAATATGCGATAAAATTATTTGATGCCTTTAATGAATTATTGATCAAGTGACATCATTGGATAAGTATTGCGTCGAATTGCACATCTCGCGGTTTTTTTTGATAATCGCAATTATTGTTTGTTTCTTGTTACGTACATCGACTATGTAACATGCTTAAGGTGGAAGCGCACGCTCTAGGCGCGAAATTCAAACTTTTTGAAGAATAAAACTATTAATTTGAAATAAAAGTTGTCAAAACGTTGAAAGTCCGAATTTCTATGTTTGACAACATTTATATCAAGCTAACAGTTTTATTCTTAAAAAGCTTTACACAATAATATAAAGAACACTGTTTTACAAGCGCAAATACCATATGAAGTTAAAGAGTTACACCGTTTACCCATAATAAATTAAAACCTGTGAAAATTTTGAATTTCGCGCCTAGAGCGTGCCGTTCCACCTTAAGTGCGTAATTTAGATCTATCATGCCTTCAAAACACATGTTGATTAAATCAAGGCTATTAAAGTACATTTAATAGAATAAGTACATTTGCGCGGAATGAAAGCTAGACAACATATTAAACTAATTAAACAAAAAAAAGGCAAAAGTTTGATAGCAAGTAGTTCCTAATAATTTTTACTGGTATGGATTGTCGACCGAAAATCTGGATTACCTTTAACAATGCCATAGTTTGTGTCTTAATTTCTTGAAGATAAATCGACAAGCGCATCATTTATAAGAAAAACTTATGTAGAGTTTGTTTTACGGGACTCTACAAAAGAATTTGGTGTGTAAAATGGCAGTCAGATAAATCGATGCTTAAATACTTACTGACGCCCTTGACAGGAGCGTCATGTTGATATGTTTTGGTTGGTGCACCTCATCAGATTCAATACAAGGTGTTTCAAACTGAAGGTACCTAAAGGTTTTTGTCGGAATTTTTGATTCAAAATACCAACAGTCATGTCTTTGACGCCATTCAATTTAAATAATAATAAATCATGGAACAATTTACACCAATTGGTCTAGTCCCAAACTAAGCAAAGCTTGTACAGTCGGCCAAAAATATGGTCTACCCCCTACGGTCGAAGTTCATTTGCACGTCATGATACAACGAGGTCGATTTTCCCTTGCAATAACATGATGACAGTGACTTAGGGATATTTAGATGTCACAGAAACTTTTGTCAAAACTGGTAGACCACTTTCTTGGTCGACCGTACTATGGTACTAGATAACGGATAAACATACTTATATAAATTAATCCATACATAGATACATATTAAACATCCAAGACTCGAGTACAAACATTCGTATTTTTCACACAAATATCTGCCTCGACCGGTAATCGAACCCGGGACCTCAAGCTTTGTAGTCAAGTTCTCTAACAACTAGGCTATCCGGTCGTCAATACCGACCAATGTATGGAAACATATTTTAATTTTGTCAACCACAGTTACAAAATCGTGAACAATATATCGATCAGACTAACCGAATTACCAACTGAAATATTTAGATTTTTGTTTTAAAACACTTTGTATACTTGATGGTGATTGTGCTATGAGCGGTATGCAATTTGAATTGAGTGAGTAACTATACATACATTTCCTGTCGCTTGTATAAAACCGTATGCAAGGTCAAACGTAATTACAAATGGCAGGCGAATGCGTAATTACAAAGAATTAGGATGTGATTTAGAATTATATAGGTATCATTAAATGATTTGCTTATTGTTTTGATCGCACGTGAAGCTGTAAGTAAGTAATTTTATTAATTACGTTTTCAAAAGCTTTTTTTTTTATCTGTGACTTTGATTCAATGTCAAAACCGGCGGCGCGCCATTTCAAATTATCTGATGAGGCAGGCTCAGGCTACTATCTAAGTTAAGTACAGTTGTGGCCATATAATTAAGAACGATTATTTATTGAGATAATTTTTTCAAAGTAACAAGTATAACTAATTGCCCGTATTTTTTTTATTTCTCTCGGTATTGCAAAACTTTTCCGTACTACCGGTACATTCATTTATGCAACATTGTTGGCTAAAAAATTAATAGAGAAACTTTATACATTCGATCTGAACCTAGTATTAGTACTTACTGGCTGGTCACGTAATTAAGAACGCTGAATAGTTTATTGTTTTTTCAAATTTAAATAGAGAACACTGTGTGGCTCTGTGGTTGTAGATTATTATTCGTATAATTTTGGCGCCATTTCGTGCTGTTAAAGTCTTTAAAGTAATTACTTCGTATAAAAACAATGGGGAAAAATAAAAGTTGTGATAAATCTACAAGAGAAGTAATAATAAAACTTCGCGAGAAGAATTGGTCGTATAAAATGATAGCCGACCATCTGCAATGTTCAAAAACAATGGTTTTCCATGCCGTAAAGCATTTTTCCACGTATCAAACTACTTCAAACGTTCCGCGTGGACCTAGACAGAGAAAGTCATCTCGTCGAGATGATCGAAATATCGTTCGTTTGGCAAAACAAAATCCTTTTAAAGGGTCTAATGAGTTGAGAAAAGAATATTTTGGCGAAAACAACCCTTCAGCAATCTCTGCACGCACTATTCGAAGGCGTTTGGTAGAAAATAAGTTGAACGGAAGGATAGCAAGGAAGGTGCCTATGTTGAAACGATGTCATAGGCAAGCCCGACTTGCATTTGCAAGAAGGTATGAAAACTGGACAGTCAGACAGTGGAAAAACGTTCTTTTTTTCTGACGAGACAAAAATAAATAGGGTATGTTCTGATGGAAAACGATATGTACGACGCCCTCCGAATAAAGCATTCGACCCAAAGTACACAAAAGTGACATTAAAGCATGGCGGGGGAAATGTGAAAATTTGGGGGTGCTTTTCTGGACATGGCGTTGGACCTGTTAGGCTGATAGAAGGAAACATGGATCAATTCCAATACAAAAATATACTGCAAGAAACAATGTTACCATATGCCGAAGACGTGCTTCCGGTTATTTGGACATTCCAGCACGACAATGATCCAAAGCATACTGCACGCACCGTTAAGGAATTCCTCACATCACAATCAGTTTCAGTCTTAGATTGGCCAGCCAACAGCCCAGATCTTAACCCAATAGAGCATCTTTGGTGCGAAGTCAAGAAAAAGGTTTCAAATCGACAGTGTGGCAATTTGAGAGAGCTGTACGACGTTTTCTTAGAAGAATGGAACTCTTATTTCTCTTGCGAAATGTCAAAAATTGATAGATTCAATGCCTCGCCGGTGTAAAGCCGTAATTAAAAGCCGTGGACATGCAACTAACTATTAATTTTAGTTCAAATGTATTAATTTGCTTTTTTTTCTATACCAACTTCACATTAATATGATTTATTTAATCTAAGTTTCATATAAAACAACTCTCGAGCAGTTTAATAAATCGTTCTTAATTATTTGTCCAGCTACATTACTATTTGAATTTATTAGTATAGAGAACAAATAAAATTTGTAAAAAAAAATGTTAGCAATTATACACTATTATTATTAATCCCGTTTGCTCTATCCATGTGGCTATTTTATAACATAACTTGTTACTTCTAAGAAGGAACACAACTAGACATATGACATGATGTAGATAAAAAAAAATCGGAAACTTCAAATCGTTCTTAATTGTATGACCACCACTGTATACTTTTCTAGTATACAGATAAAACCTTCGTCTAACACTGTTAGGAGGATTGTGTAGTCACGGTTTATCAAGCAAACAGCGAAATCAGTTTTCACCCCCGAAAAATTAGCTAATGTTGGCTACTACATACCTATACTAAAGATAGGTTCGTACATTTATTTTAAAATGTATTCAATAAAATTGCTTGTGTTAATGTTTTATCGTTTTCATACTAAACTAATTTTGGCATTTATCTATTTGGTACAGTCGAAGGCATAAATATCTGTACAGCCATCGCGTCAAATATATGTAAACATCAACCTTATGGTTAGTGCCATAGAGTGTATAGACATTTTTGACGCCTTGGTAACGTAGAGCAGATGCCCCATTTCTGGCCACTTTAAGACCATAGACTTGACAAGTTGTCTATACCTTATTAAACTCAACTTAAAGTTGAAAATGGCCAAAACCGGCCCGTGGCCAGAACTGGGGCATCTGCCCAACATATATTTATGACCTTGACTGTACTAATCAATATTTCAAAATGCTTAAATAAATAAAATAAATAAATATATATTAGGGGACAATCTTACACAAATCGATCTAGTCCCAAACTAAGCAAAGCTTGTACTATGGGTACTAGACGACGATAAACATACTTATATAGATAAATAAATACTTAAATACATAGAAAACATCCCTAACTCAGGAACAAATATTCGTGCTCATCACTCTGTGCTCTTGCTTCGTAGGCAGGGTCACTACCAACTAGGCTAAAGCTGTCGGTCATTAGATTTTATTTTGATTGACACATAATCAATCAGAAACTGGTCAAAATTTATATTTAGGGATTGGAAACCGTTACCATCGTTC
The DNA here is from genome assembly GCA_947563465.1 of Archips xylosteana. Taxonomy (NCBI): domain Eukaryota; kingdom Metazoa; phylum Arthropoda; class Insecta; order Lepidoptera; family Tortricidae; genus Archips; species Archips xylosteana. The sequence goes on along the minus strand of OX387347.1, from coordinate 9,730,724 downwards.
GTACCTATATAAAGGCAAGTTTTCGCTTTTACTTCATAGTCCACAACCATATTGTAATCGATTACGTGAATTTACAGTCCAAAGCGCATTAATCATTATGAGAACCCACATTTTAGACCAGCTGGTTTTAAAATATTCTACGAATAAATTGTTTTTGTGATTGCACCCTTGTAATGCTAGTAATGCAAAAGTTGCAGTTGTCTCGTCAAATAGACAAGATAGACCACAAATTGGCGTTTAACGAAATCGAAATGAGAAAACTGGCAATACCACGAGTCGACCGCACCAGTGAGAGAAAGGTGACAATGAAAGTGTTGACTTGGAGTCTCATGGTGTCAAAGTAATAATTTAGGTCATTATGTGTCACATACAGGTACAGAAAGTCCCCCATTTCTAGGCACAAACACTGAATTCATACTAATTACTTTAAAAAACCGGTCAAGTGCGAGTCGGACTCGCGCACGAAGGGTTCCGTACAATTATCTATAAAAATCACGTTTGTTGTATAGGAGCCCCCCTTAAATATTTTTTTATTTTAATTTAATGATTTATTTTTAAAGTCAATATATAATTAAGTATTCTGTGAATATTTCAAGTGTCTACCTGTTGCCGTTATCAATATCGAGCAAAAACGAGCAAAAAAATCATGTTTGTTGTATGGGAGCTGCCTCAAATATTTATTAAATCCATTTTTTAGTATTTGTTGTTATAGCGGCAACCAAAATACATCATCTGTGAAAATTTCAACTCTCTAGCTATCACGGTTCCCGAGATACAGCCTGGTGACAGACGGACAGACAGACGGACGGACGGACGGCCAGCGGAGCCTCAGTAGTAGGGTTTCCGTTTTTAATTTTTGGGTACGGAACCCTAAAAATCAGATTAGTACCCATTAGAGAAAGTAAGTCGTAGTAGCCTAGTAGTTGGAGCCACGGCCTCTCAAGCAGAGGGCTGTGGGTTCAAACCAGGGCACGTCAGACTTTTTCGGAATTTATGTTAAAATGTACATTTGAAATTTACCATAAGCGTTACGGTAGAGGAAACTTGTCTGCGAAGAAATTCAATTGAGTGTGTGAAGTCAATCCATACTGGGCTCGCGTGGGAACTACGATCCAAGCCGTCTCATTCTGAGACTGAGCCTATGCCCTGCAGTGGGACATATATAGGCTGGGATGATAGAGACAGTACCTATAATAGTTTAACTACTTAACAAGAGTCGTTTTCATTTGAATGCGAGTCATAAAATATGTTTTAGTTATTATTTTTAGCATAAGATACAACCTGTATGAAGGTGCGAATTCCTCCTAATACAAGTGCTTTACTTAAAAGGAGGATTCGACACCACCTGTCAAACGTTTATTAAAAATAAATAATTTTGAATTTTGAATTTGAATTTTGAATTATATTTCACTAAAACAATCGAAAATCCGTAATATTCATACCTGCGTTAATTACGAATTGCTTCAAACACAAATTAGTAAAATGTAGGTATATGCCCTATTTGGATCATAAATTAAATATGTTGAATATATGACGTCGAAAGTAACCCGTGATGAAATGTAATACAATATTTGTAGGAGCGCTAATGAACCCTCGGCTGCACTTTAGCAATTAACGAGAGCTCGACGCAGCGGGCAATATGAGTCGACGTTTCGTTTTTTCTGTTTTTTTTTCTGTGCATCCGTGTTTCAATTTGTATTTAGTATGAAATATATGGATTTCACGGGATGACCGTAAAAATAAAATCAAATGGAATTGGAAAAATAAAAAAATACAAAAAGATACTTCATACCAAACTTGTCGACGCAAGTTTGCAATAATTGCGAAAATAGTATATCATCGGGGATAGTGCAAATCAACTTAACTGGCATTGGATAATTCCACGTATCTGAAATAAAAAATGCTATTTTTTTTTTTACTGCAAATACGTTAAAATAAAACCAACATGAAGTTAAAACCCCCCTGTAAAACTACTACATGTTGTGCAGATACGGCTTTTACGTCTGGCGATATAGGAAATTAAATATCAATTGCATTTACATTATTAGGCATCTCTTCGTATTTAATGTTAGGTAAGCTTAATTCTAAAGCGGATTTATTTTTTCCAGCGAGTCACCAAAGCCTCAAAGTGTATCGAAAGTATAAAAAAAATAAAATAAAAATTGAACCGACTACAAACAAAAAGCATAGAAATATCTTTCTTCTAACGGTGAAGCCACACGAGCGTAATTTTGTGAGTCGTGAGCGGCAGAATTTCGGTTCGCGCCATACAATATGCGGGCCATCCCGTGACACTCACATGACACAATGTATGGCGCAACCGAAATTCTGCCGCTCACAACTCACAAAATTACGCTCGTGTGGCCTCACCCTAATCTGTTTGAAGTCGGTGCCTCAGCTCGAGCCAGCAGGAGTGGTAGAAAGAAACCCAATAGATAGTACGTACGTAAGGTCGATGGCTAGGTCCACTCCTGCTGGCTCGTGCTGAGTCACCGACTTCAAACAGATTAGGGTGAGGCCACACGAGCGTAATTTTGTGAGTTGTGAGCGGCAGAATTTCGGTTGCGCCATACATTGTGTCATGTGAGTGTCACGGGATGGCCCGCATATTGTATGGCGCGAACCGAAATTCTGCCGCTCACGACTCACAAAATTACGCTCGTGTGGCTTCACCGTTAGAAGAAAGATATTTCTATGCTTTTTGTTTGTAGTCGGTTCAATTTTTATTTTATTTTTTGCGTTTTAGTTTTTGGGTGTTTTTTGAAGTCGGTTTTATTTTTTAATTAAAAATTATTTTATTTTTGCTTTTTAGTTGTATTTTTACATACGTATTTGTTAGATACGTAGGATAAAATCATCAGTTTGACCTCCAAATAAGTTTGTTACAAAATCTATTTTTAATACAAGTTTTTTTTTGCTCACTGTACTTTTTGCCCCTGGTTACCAAAGTACTTATAAGACAAATCCAACGAGACCAAATTTGATAGGGTTACGTCGTTTTATTACGGAGTTCTTATGGTCACTTTCCAGTTCCATGTTCAGACCCTGGTTACCATCTAGGATCAAAGTACTCGTCAAGACGAATCAAACGAGCCCAAACTCGACGGGGTTGTGTCGTTTTATTGTGGAGTGCCTTTGGCCATCTTCCAGCGCCATCATCAGACCCTAGTTACCATCTGGGATCAAAATGCTCGTCAACACGAATCACACGAGCCCAAACATGACGGGGTTGTGTAGTTTTATTGTTGAGGCCTTTGGCCATCTTCCAGCTCCATCATCAGACCCTGGTTACCATCTGGGATCAAAGTGCTCGTCAAAACGAATCAAACGAGCCCAAACTCGACGGGGTTGTGTCGTTTTATTGTGAAGTGCCTTTGGCCATCTTTCAGCTCCATCGTCAGACCCTGGTTACCATCTGGGATCAAAGTGCTCGTCAAGTCGAATCAAACGAGCCCGAACTCGATGGGATTGTGTCGTTTTATTGTGGAGTGCCATTGGCCATCATCCAGCTCCATCACTAGACTCTGGTTACCATCTGGGATAAAAGTGCTCGTCAAGACGAATCAAACGAGCCCAAACTCGACGGGGTTGTGTCTTTTTATTGTGAAGTGCCTTTGGCCATCTTTCAGCTCCATCGTCAGACCCTGGTTACCATCTGGGATCAAAGTGCTCGTCAAGACGAATCAAACGAGCCCGAACTCGATGGGATTGTGTCGTTTTATTGTGGAGTGCCATTGGCCATCATCCAGCTCCATCATCAAACCCTGGTTACCATCTGGGATCAAAGTGCTCGTCAAGACGAATCAAACGAGCCCAAACTCGACGGGGTTGTGTCGTTTCATTGTGGAGTGCCTTTGGCCATCTTCCAGCTCCATCATCAGACCCTGGTTACCATCTGGGATCAAAGTGCTCGTCAAGACGAATCAAACGAGCCCGAACTCGATGGGATTGTGTCGTTTTATAGTGGAGTGCCATTGGCCATCATCCAGCTCCATCACCAGACCCTGGTTACCATCTGGGATAAAAGTGCTCGTCAAGACGAATCAAACGAGCCCAAACTCGACGGGGTTGTGTCGTTTTATTGTGGAGTGCCTTTGGCCATCTTCCAGCTCCATCATCAGACCCTGGTTACCATCTGGGATCAAAGTGCTCGTCAAGACGAATCAAACAAGCCCAAACTCGACGGGGTTTGTGTCATTTTATTATAGAGTGCCTTTGGTCATCTTCCTGCTCCATCATCAGACCCTGGTTACCATCTGGGATCAAAGTGCTTGTCAAGACGAATAAAACGAGCCCAAACTCGACGGGATTGTGTCGTTTTACTTTGGAGTGCCTTTGGCCATCTTCCAGCTCCATCATCAGACCCTGGTTACCATCTGAGATCAAAGTGCTCGTCAAGACGAATGAAACAAGCCCAAACTCGACGGGGTTGCGTCGTTTTATTACAGAGTTCCTATGGCCACCATCCAGCTCCATCGTCAGACCAGCTCCATGTTGCAGTAATATTGCATTGTCATCCAATTTACACAAGCATGCAAAATTTCAATTCAGAAACTGGGAAGTGGGTTAAATTCAACTTGCAAGATTTGACCCGTTGAGGAGTTCCGTTGGCCATCTGTGATCTTCTTCATCAGATCCAGTTTACCAAATGACATTTTCTGAATGAAAATGCTTGACTAGATGCTAAAAATTCTAAAATCGTCATAGTTGTGCCTATAAAATTTGAGGGTTTCCGTCGATTTACCCAAGATTCCATCATCAGATCTTGACTTGGTGCCAATGGGACCACCTCGGAAGTATGCTCTTTTAAACAAAAAAAGAATTTTGAAAATCGGCCTACAATTGGCGGAGATATCGATGAACATACATAGAAAAAAAAAAAAAAAATATATATATAAACAGTGGAACATAGAACCTCCTCCTTTTTTTGAAGTCGGTTGAAAATGGATACAATTTCGTCACCGCCTTGTGAAAACCTCATAAGTAACAAAATTTTGTGAAAACCGTTTTATACTTTTATTCATTAGAAAACCTGTAATACATCCTATTTTAGTCTCTCATGTAAATTTTTTTTTAGCACATTCGATTTTCAAATGGCGGTGACGATTTGCTACTTATGGCACAAAATAATTAATATTATACGTACCTATTGGTCACTTGCTGGGAAAAAATACTTTCGATTTAGCATAACATTAAGCTCAGATTTGCAGTGTCAACATTTTTGGAAATTTCAAACTTAAACCCGGTTTAACGACTAAATCTAAATTTTGTTGTTCCAGCCAGTGCTATTAACCGTAAACCTAACAAACAGGCTGTAGTAATAGTTTACCCTTGCATTTATATATAGAGCTAAAAAAACCCCAGAGCCCAGCAATGCAATATCTATTTTTCCAGCCAGACTCCATTGTACGTCTGCATCGGACGCTTCGTTCAAAAAACGTCCGACCATGTCTAGGCGGTCTGCCCCGTTCCACTACCCGCCACAGGGATGGAAATGAGGAACTTTCCGCACATTTCCACAGGCATTGTCAACGCGCACCGACAGATTTGAATATGGAATATCGTGGGAAGTATTCCGCTCCCGGTTTTATTTCCACTTGAGACGAGACTCTTTTGTCCCTCTCGAGCTGCATTGCAAGTTACAAAGAACGGGAGCCGGCAACATTGTTTTTCTACCTATATAATCCTTATCACTTTCATTGTAATTAATCCCTTTGATGCCACCGACCTGCTGTGTTAATGAATATTTTTACATAATTACGTGGTTAGTTAACCGGTTAAAGTAGTTAATTACTTGGTAGATTTCAGATGTGCTTGAGTGGCTGAGAAGTTAATGAAGCAGAAACGTGACACGTGAATATATTTAGAGCGAATCGCTTGACGACATCGTTGATTAGATGTCAAATTTGGTATTTCGATACATTCATTTCCTGTACTTATTAGCCGTTTTAAGTAAGTAATATGTGTGGATTGTTTTTCTTTCCGCCACATCACGTCTTTATCGTAACTTACTTCAGTTAAACTTTACTCCGTCGGGATAATTCGAAATTCGCGGTGGCAGGTTCCGTGAAAATACTTACAACGCAATGACTCTTTATTGAACGCCATGTAGTATTCAATACAAAAAGCTGTCGTAGGTGTGCAGGGCGTGCCGAGTTATCGGCAACCCCTCACTCTCCGTTAAACTCGATCCTCTTGCTCTCCGCAGAGACGTTAGCTCCCTTTGCTTGTTCTATAAGATCTACAACGGGGAATGCTCTGAGGAACTCTTTGACCTCATTCCAGCTGCGGGGTTCCATTACAGATCCTCCCGTCGTAAGCGTTCATTTCATCGACATCATGTTGATGAATGGCAGTCTTCGACGGTGCGTTTTAAGCGGTCTTTTTTGCCACGAACTTGCAAAATCTGGAACGAGCTTCCCGCTGTGGTCTTCCCATCGAGTTACGACCTGGATGCCTTTAAGAGGCGAGTGTACAATTTTCTGCAGGGCCGACAACGCACTGGTATCGCGTAAAGCGCTGCGAGTGTCTATGGACAGTGGTGTTCATTTAACATCAGGTGACCCACTTGTTCGTTTGTCTGGCTTCACTAACATAAAAAAAAAATATACAAGTAGCAAAAAAAACAAGGTAAGCCAATAGGCAATTTTTCGAATAGATTTCTGCAGGCTGTGCAATTTACAGCAAATGAGAAATACTACTCCTAATAAACATCTTTACGTTTTATAGTGGGAAAGTAAACAAACATAAAGTGAAAAAGAAAACAGATAAAAACAACTTAATGAAAACAAAAAAAAAAAACTATATCACCGTTGAAAACGATTTTATAAAAAAAAAACCGGCCAAGTGCGAGTCGGACTCGCGCACCGAGGGTTCCGTACAAATTTATATGTATCTATGAACATCCAGTCTTAGCAGACCTCTGCTCCTAAGCAAAATGTGCGCAGCGTGGGATCATTGTAGATTGGTTGCTGATATAGACAGACAGACAAAAAAATTTATACTTTTCGCAATTTTTCCTTTATCTGTGCTATAAGACCTTGCTTCGTACAAAATTCCAAGATTCTGAGTTCACGGGAAGTACCCTGTAGGTTTTGATTCCGTTGCGAGTTTCGAAAATATGCGGAAATTTGCGTCATAAACGGCTGTATCTTTTGATTGCGTTGGCTTAGAAGTTTGATTTTTTCACAGCTTCAAGGGACAGTAGACTTGAGTGTTTGATATAAATTTCAGCTTGATACCTGCACGCGTTCCTGAGAAAAAGGGTCTTGACAGACAGACGGACGGACGGACGGACAACAAAGTGATCCTATAAGGGTTCCGTGGTTTCCTTTTGAGGTACGGAACCCTAAAAACATTTTTTCTTTTTTTAAATTACTGGCCAGCAGTCTTGATATTTATTATGGCCAGTAAGATTTTCCTCCAAAGAGGATTCACACAAAGTACGTCATTCACAACAAAACATAGGCTGCAATGTTGCATGTTAAATGGACGGCGCTCATTATCTCTGAGTTTGTTCCGCCTGGCTTTACAGCAATTGACTAACAAACTCCTTAATTTAGTCTCCAACTTTTAATGAGGATGACCTCTCAAGCCCGATTGGTGTGTAATTTGGGAACGACTAAGCTAAATCAACTGTACTACATTCTAAGAACCCAAGTGAGAACTAAATGTATTTGACTGTATTAAAGCAATTGATTTTATTTCCAATAAGACGCAACTTCATTACAATCATTATCATTTTAACCTCAAACGGATGTCCAATAGTGATAAACAGAAACGCTTTTTTTTCGGACGGAAGTTGGACATTGGAACTGGAAAACGGAGCGGAGTAAGTGTTAGCGTTTATAACAATTTGAAAATAAAAGAAAAATTAATCAAAATATCATAACACTTGTTAACCAATACACCATCCCGAAAATAAAATAAAATACGCCAAGCCAAGTAAGAGTACGATAAAAAAAAAACAAAAGTTGGCTGGGTAATTAAATGACAGACTTATTTGAACTGTCATTTGACGTGTTGATCTCGACCTTGACTTAACAAAATAAATAATAAGATTGTAAACAATTAATACAGGGCATTACAAAATTATAATTACCTAAGTTATAGTATAAATCTTCCCAGGTGAATTTTTCGCTTCGAGCCATTACATTAAATTTGAACCTTAATACTATGACGATACCGTTTGTTTTGAAAGATAAGGGCTCGAAGCGAAAAATTCACCTGGGAAGATTTATACTATACCATTATTAATAAATCTAAAAAATAATAGTAGATTGTACACCAAGGGGATAAAGCACTGCATTATGTCACGGGCGCGATATTGATTCCCGAGCGAAGCGAGGGAATTAAGATGGAGTCCTGAGAGCAGTGAAGGATTTAAGTGCGCCCAAGGCAAAATCAGTTTTATCCCCGAGGAGTATACTCTACTTTTCTCACCTTTTGCGAGACAATAAAAACCAAGGCTACTAGAAAAATACTCGAAATAGACCCAGAAGCACTGATTCTGACACTGACTTTGCGCCTTTCGCAGTTTTCCATTTGTCGAAATCTTTGTAAGCTTTTAAGTATTTTTCCTTCGACTTCTCTGGGAGTACATTATTAACAATTTCTAAGGCTGGCTTGCGCAGACCTGGGTTAGCTACTTAACTCCGAGCGAGGTAACTGCTAACTCAGGATTAGCAAGTGTCAAAATGTATGGAACTGTCATTCTTAACCCAGGGTTACCGATTTAATTTTTTTACCCTGAACTGTGCAAGTGGTCCTAAGGCGTCTAATTTAATGGAATCAGGAGTCAAATCACTTTCGTCACTCGATATTTTCTTAATGTTTTATTCTATCTTCTTTTGCAGTTTTGTCTGATACTGATTGCACCGTATTGAAATACTCGCGGCTTTTGTTTTAAGTATTGATTTTTTTTCGTTCGGCTTGCCGTGGCGTGGCCAGCTCGATTTTCGAATATGTTCGATTTTCAAATAAATGAGGCGCGACGCGCGCCGCCGTCCACCTCCTCGCCGTCGGCCACCAGCAGCTGCAGCAGCCGCGCGCCGCGCGATTTTGACGAAATTAGACTTTAAGTGCATAACAATAAGAACTAAGAGAAGTGAGAATCACATTACTGCCCGGCGGGTTATAACGAAATTCAGTACAACATTACACCCCGGCAAAAGACAAGGGCTATAATGATTTACTTTGAGTAAGGTTTGCATGATATATAATGAGGCATTGTCGAGCAGGTGAGGTGGTGTGAAAATTATAAAGCGTGTCACACCCGTGTGGTGTTGGGTTTAAAATTACACCTCTCCATTTTTCCGTGGATTTCGTAAGAAGCGACTAAGGAAATAGCTTAAGGTATATTGTATGCCATAGGATAGCAACGTGTCACTATTGTAGCACGTTTATCTAACTTTAAACCTAAAATTGCTAAAAGTAGCCCCGAAACATAAATGCTCTACCTACCCTCTTTGTGAATACAAGCGTGATGTGTGTATGTATATATAAAGTGTCTATATTTTAAAAAACTAATTACTTGCCCCAACCTTATTTCTCGTCTAAACATGCACGTGTTAAAATATTTGCTTGTACAGTCGCGGAATGAAAAGGTTAGTCACTTTTCGACTCTATGTCAACGAGTTAAGATCTAAAAGTGACGAACTTTTCATTCCGCGACTGGACTGCATTTGCCCTAGGTGTGACATAAATAAAGTTGAAATCGGATATTTAGTGTCCATTTTGTTTTAAAATTAAGCCAGTCTCTTGCTAGAAGCCCGTTCGTAGTATCTTATTACACCAACAATACACAATAAGGCATGATCCAAATACACAATGTTTTAATATAAAATGTATTTGCTTGTGTAAGATTACACTAAACTTTGTCAGCTTAGCTATGAATCAAAGCATGTCTTACGAAAGATTTAAAGAAATCCATAAAGCGGCCGCGATCACTATGTGGGCCTGCATAGAGGATGTCTGAGATTACCTTCAAGGTCTGCAATGAATGACAGATGCCTGTCTTAATCTTGCCAAGTGGAAGGGGTGGCGGATGACCTATTTGTTGAAGTAAATTATCGTTGTATAGATCAGTTGAAACAAGGACTCAGATATGATCTGACTCCCGCATTCAGAAGCACACAGCATTACCTGATTTCTTGGTAAATAGTTCAGATAGCACATGAAGCGGCGGTTTGACCGCAAAGGAGTAGTCCATAGTAGGATGTTATAACAGGGTCATATACAGCGTATGAAACTAAAATTGTCTCTCCTGTGAATATAAAATTAGCGACTCCGAGTCAGCAAACTTAAGTTTCATTTAAATGGACCGAAATTTGGCCAGGCGTCCCGCACGCCGATGTAGATTTGACTAAAATATGTTGACTATAGACCCATAACTTTTACTATGTCCACAGGAGACACGCGAACAAAAAACGTTGATGAGCGGTTTGAAATTTTGCAGTTACTCTGTCTTTGTGCCATGCGTGTAGTGATTATCGACGCAGTAGGCCGGTGTAGATAGGCTGAGCGTTACGGTTTTCAAAAAACCGCTCAAGATCGAAGCAAGTTGAAAGATGAAAAAGAGCTATTTTCCCAACAGGGGCAACTTAAAAAGAGGTCATTGATCACAGAAGCAAATCAACTAGTGCTACGTACAAACGGAATGATGCCAAAGTCCGGCCGGACATACTCATAAGTTTATGTTTTACCAAAACTATTTCCACACTCATAAATGCTTGATTGATTCAGGTGTTACTTTGCAGAGGTCGATAGTAATGAACTATAACCTTTTCCTTGCTGTTCCACAGCTATATGTGCAAGACAGCTACGTCTTAACTTAAAATTAACTTATTGGATACTTTTTATATCGGAAAATTGCATAGTTCGAAACGAATTCTTTGCAGTCGGAGTCGCGGGCAACAGCTACTTAGTGCACAATACGCTAACGCGTTTCAATCTCTAAAACGAGAATCATCCGTCGAGTTGAAATAGGTTTTACCCGTACTTCTTATTACATATAATGGTATACCGCCGCTTATTATCATACCAAATGCTTTTCCTGCGTTCGGCGCATTTTACGGTGGCACTTCACTTCGCGCTTTGTATTCTCTTTTTGTTTTGCTCATTGTGTCTCCGTCACTCACATATTTAATGAAATGTTGTCTCGTTTTCTTGCAAACATGGAATATTAAAGAAACTGCCAAGTGCGTGTCGGGCCACGCAAAGCGGCATGCGGTAAATATTAAATTAAGCTTTAAGCGACTACCTATTACTTCTTAACTTGTAAAGCCAACGGAGCTATGATAGTTTTTCTTTTAAATTCAGTAATTTATATTTATGATTATGTTCAGATTTTTCAAGCTGATAGTTTAGCTAGTATTTAGTGGGGGATTTGACTTGATGATTTCAGCGTACCTATAATATCTTCAAAAAACCTACCCAACTGTCCACACTATTGTTTTAAACGAGAAAAAAACCATCTTCACTTTACGCGCAGGGGAGGTACCCAAAAAAAATATTTTGTAAATTTTGGTTTACTGTAAGTACGCTTTATCCGCCGTGCATAATGACAGATTACAAAGCTTATTAACAGTCTCTAAGCTAAGCCACGGATGGACAGATAGCCAGACAGGTGGACGGACATGGCGAAACTATAATGGTCCCTTATATAACTACGGAACCCTATAAAGGATCTATGCGTATGCGTGATTTTTAAATATTGCAATCCTAATGATGCAACTATCAGCGATCCCTATTGCATTTTATGACCGAACTTTAATTTTGTAAAAAGCTTTAAGCCCTAAAGTTTTTATGGGTGCAATGACCCCGATGTTATCGGTACAACGATGGTCCTACGTGACGATTTGTCACCCACAGGGTAATAAGGACAGGGTTGTCAGGATCTGGACAGGTTTTCTCTAAAACATATTTGAGACTAGCTTTTGCCCGCGACTCCGTCCGCGTGGAATTAGTAATTTGGGCAGCTTATTTTTTTATCCAATTTGCTTTTTCATCAATTATGGCTCTCCTTAGTTCCTCGATATAAAAAAATTACCCCCCGCAACCCCCCCCCCCCTCACCGACCCCCCACCGAACCCCCCCGCACACCCGCGTTCACATTCACCACCGTACCTACTCCCAAGTCACTACTTCTAAAAACTGTTCTATAAATTTTTAAATAGACGTATCTTTCTTATTTGTGAACCGATTCAAATGAAACAAACACTAAATGTTAATCCAAGAAAATACCAACATATCAGTGAAAACCGCATCCTTCTAGGTTAAGCCGTTTCTGAGATTAGCGCGCACAAACGCACAGACAAACAGACAATAATTCTAAAAAACATTGTTTTGGGTTCTATTGCGCTAGTAAATAGCCCTAGTGACAGTTTTTCTCAAATATCTTCAATGTACAGACACCGACTTGTTATAGATTTATTATATGTATAGAAAGATAGAAAGAATATATAGATAAAAAATGCATCGTACGTGCAGAATTTAGAATGGACTGATGGCGGCTGGGGTTTTTCAAACAATCAATGACATAGATGCATTGGAAGGTCGAGTGTACCACAACACAGCAGCAATCCTAATGGTGCTGTAGGTTTTCGTGGGCGGCGGTAATCACTTACCATCTGGTAAACCTCATGCCGTTTGTCGGCTTTAGTCTAAAAAACATAGGATTTTTTTAGTCAACCCACTGGAGATACATTTTGTAATTAATTAAAAATATTTATTAAAATTGATATAAAATTATTTTCATCCATTAATCAGATGGGTTATGGTCGGCTCTAGTACGGATCTTAGACTAATAGTAAACATTTACTTTTACGTGACTAATTATTTTTTATTACCTACTCATTTCCAGTATGATTTGAAAATTTATTAATGTAATATTTTTTATTGTTGGCAACCCTAGTTCCAGACCTGTAGGGAACACCCTTCGCATGCATTTGTTCCCTATGACACGTATGATTACAGTTATCGTATCTAAGTACCACGAGGGTGAGGGCTGCAAAGAGTACGTCCATCAACCTTTGGCTAGAAAAGCGACACTTTCAGCGTCTACTTAACTTGAACGAACCAATAAGTTGTTCCAAAGTATTAAATCGTAAATCAGTCATTTCTCCGTTAATATGGTGGTGTTTGGTGCGAGGTTTTGTACATAGCTTAGAAATACCCTAATCAACACGTCGTATTCGTCTTTGTCCAGAGGGTAGAGACACGTTGTACATATATAATTTAAATGCAATAATAAAATCAAGATCGAGTTAATGGTCATAGTTACCCTACCGGGCCAAATTAATCCGATTATAGCGTATTATTAATTACTATCTGTTGCCTGCGACTTCCAAGTTATGTTATCTCTATGCCGCGGGACCTATGAATATTTCCGAGATAAGTTGCATACTATGTGTATATCCAGGTTATAAATTACTATAAACTCTGTGTGCGCTGAATATCTTAAAAATATATTCAGTACTTTTCGCATAAAAGAGTAATAAATGTACACTTTAGCATTTAATGTACTTAATTTAATAACAAGCGTTATTACAGGATAACATAAATAAAACAATTCAGTAGGTAATAATAAGTCCTTTAACATTCAACGAATTATCATCCAAATTTTACTAACGACAAAATGTATTTTTTTTGTAGACAGTAGTTTCGAGTGCAATTAGATGTGGTGAAACCAAAACTTAATGAGAAACACGAGTTCTACTCCACAATTAAAATTTCGTGTAGTAAATCCTATAAGTGCTTCAAAACTTCTTTCTGCTGAAATAATGCACGGTTAATACTTTAGGTATTTAAGACCTTTTGTAAACACTATTTCAAGGAATAAATGACTTATGACTTAACAAAATCCAGAAAATAAAAGTTAAGTCAATCTCATGCCTTTAGATGCAGCATATTATTCTCACGGCGTAAATACAACGTCATATTTTGCCTTTGTATTATCTATACCATGTTTTTTAGAACGACAGCATTCATGTAAAACTTCGGATCATTATCGAAAGGTACAGATAGAAGCACAAACACACGCACATGCATTTGAATCAATCGCATTACGCCTTTTACAAAGGCGCGTGAAAGTATTTACACTTTAGGAAAAAATACCTACGATACGAGATAGGAAGGTTCCATCACAATCACAATATAAAAGCTTTGGCTCTGAGTGCGAAGGAGGGAAGTCTGTAGATAGATGGTATATTTCTAGGCTTAATCTAAAGTAAGTATCCAAAGTTTATCAATATGAAGGGAATAGGAGTGATATGGGGCAGCGTTGCTTGTTTCGAGAAAGTATAATTTTGGTAACAAATTATACAAACGCAAATTTGTATTTCAGTTCCTTTTTAACCCCCGACAAAAAGAGGGGTGTTTTACCGCTATGTGTGCGTCTGTCTGTGGCATCATAGTTCTTAAACAGGCGAACAGATTTGAATGCGTTTGTTTTTATTTGAAAACGGGTTTCTTGGCGATGGTTCCTAGACATCTTTTATCAAAATTTTTTAAGCCGTTTCAAAGTTATCAGCTCTTTTGTTAGCTGTGGAAGGGATCTTAGACGCAATAATGGGCATTTACTTGAGACCATATAGCGTTAGGGGTTTTTATAATTTTTTATTTATAGTTATTAAAGTACTTGTACGTAAGTGAAAATAGGAAAGTGACAGATAAAGACAAACGAATGTTAAGTTAATATAAACTTAATACGTAGTTATGATACGAATAAGGAATGTAATGAGCCCGATTTACAATAGTTATGGCTTACAAATGGCCTGCTTTAGGTACGTAGTACTTTTACTAGTAAGTACCTTAGGTAGAGTTCAACTTGAGTCAGCGTCTCAATAAAAAAGAACATGATAAATTGCACATGTTTTATTTCTTATACTACAATTACCAATATTTCAAAACTTCAAGCGTTTCCCTGTTAGGGTTCATAAAATACACCATTTTTTACACCTACTTTTAGCTTTACTAAATATAATCCCTAACTAAACAAAAAGCCTTCAGTTTTCCCACAAAGTCGATTATTCAGTAGAGTGAGAAAATAATGGCGGCAATTATTATAAAAACAACGAAATTATCGTGTTTGTTTTGATATTTTCGTTCCACTTCTTCAAACCGTAAAGAATGATAAATTTAAAATATTACGATATTTTTTAATGTAGATACCTACTATACTAATAGGGTCTCTATTAAAAAGTACAGTCGCTCTCAAACAAGTCATGATTAAGTGGACACAATAATAAATAACAGAAAGTAATTCAAACTACAGCGCTTTCGTTCACGGCCCATAACCTTCCTTCCTAGGCGTACGAGTTGCTTGAAATTACCAGCAGACATGAAGTATATTGTGATATAGAATATATAACAGAAAGTACACTTGTAATTTTTTCTTTTGTCTTATCACGGGATTTTATTATTTCTTATGATTAATCCTTTTATTCAGCTACATTAATATGAATTGGGAATCCATCGACATACTGAAAGAAAATGTAATCAGTGTACAATTTTTATTTTTCATTCTTTCATTTTATTGTTAACAACTCGACACTATACTTAATATGCAATAAGGTATTTATTTGTATAAACAAAAATGTTTTTAATTTATTGTTACTATTTAGAATTTTGTGGTGTTAGTATTAATTTGAGCAGATGATTTGCTAAATTTCATAGAACGTAAAAAAAAAAAAATAAAAAACATGATAAACATCGTACCAAATATTGACCTAACATTTATTTTAATGAGACTGAAGCTAAGCCAAAACTGCGATTAGCTATTGTGCAATTGACTTATAATTTTAACTGCATTAAATAAATGGAGGCGGTTGCCAATCAGGTCGGTTTTATTTTTGTTTTTCAAAATCGATCCAGATAGGTAAGTTAATGTTTCAATTTTAGGTAAAAAATTACCCCTTATACCTAACTATATAAAGATCTCATTAAAAAAAAACGTAACAATCTAACGGACCCCGCGTCCCTAGATCAGTAATTGCGGTACTTAGTACCAGTGCCAGTACTAGTACGTGGGAGATAGCGTCATGTCCCCCCGCTTCCTCTATAAATCAGCGTAAGTGTGCTGCGCGCGCGCGGATGCTGCGGCATCTTGACACTGTCTGTGCAAGCAATAGCCGTTGAGCGAGTTTTTGGGGCTTGATCATCCGGCCATTACGAGACGTTGTAAACGCTACTCAGTGATCGAGACAGCATTTCCGAATACTTAAGTAGGTACTTACTAAAATAAAACTGCTACTTTTTGTCAATATTGTGCTTCTTGCGCAATAAAACGACCTAAAACAAAATGCTTCAGTCACGTGTTCAATTTACAGCTGCATTTGGTTTTATGCATATTTTACGGCTATAGTGTCAAAAGAGTTAAAAAAATAAATATATAAGTATAATTTTAGGTTTGAATTATAATTATTTACTACTTAATAAAGTTTCGGTCGGGCTTTCTTTTTGTGTCACTCTCGTGAAAAATTATGCAGTACAATTATCTCACGCTTGAGCGAACACATAATATACAACTAAATAGCACTATCATCTACAAAATGTGCCTACACCACACACCGATACTTTTATGATCTGCAATTCAACGTTCATTCGCTAAAGCTGGCGGGGAGTACCTTTAACTCTTGTTAGACGGTTCAAATCAGAATGACACTCAAAAATTTAATTAAATTTTGATAGGTTCATATCTATCACGTTTGAAGAATTTGAAGAACACGTTCAATCCCAAGAAATTTTTGAGTGTCATTCTGATTTGAACCGTCTAAAAAGAGTTAAAGGTAAGGTACTCCCCGTCAGCTTTAGCGACTTAGTCGCTGGATTATTTTTCGAGACTACGTCAGCGAAATTTATTCCAGACTTTCATATATTTCAGCGACTTTTTTCGGCAGTTTTCCATACATTTAACGACGATACATTAAGAGCCAATTCTCCACAAAGTTGCTACCTTTTTCAACATTTCCAGCGACTTTTTGAAAAATAAGGTAGCGGAACTGGTCTCCGGTATAAGTTAGTATTTTGCACCACACTAAAGTGACAACACGTTTCTCAGACCCGTCCATGCCCCGTTGTGGAAAGCTGCGCAAAAACTAAAGTCACTCGTGTCCGTCTCGTCTTCTTTTTCACAGCATTTCGCCTTTAAGGGCTGATGAAATATCTACGGGCTGTATAAAAGGAACAAATGGTGGTCATTACCTGTTATATGAACTCTAAGTATGTCTGTTTATTTTTGAGCTAATCATCATCATCCTCAGCAGTAAAGACGTCCAGTGACCACTGTTGAACAAAGGCCTGCTCTTAGGATGGCACAATATTTAAACGACAACTTGTCACTTGTATGTATCCACTGCAACTCTAGCGATATCGTCGTTCACCTAATGGGAGGCCTGTCAACGCCTCGCCATCACTGCGACTTGCATATTCTTCGAGCTATGTCGGTGACTTTAGTTGTTCGACGAATTTTATTTCCATTATAGGTATTCTGGATTCTGTCGAGCAAAGAAACTACGAGCATTACTCTCTCCATAGCTCGTTATTAATATTCGTGTGCGATTGTGACGTCGTGACCTAACATCAAAGAGCGAGTATCGAAAAAACCGGCCAAGTGGCAGTTGGTCTCAGGTGGAAGCGCACGCTCTAGGCGCGAAATTCAAACTTTTAACAGTTTTTAATTTATTATGGGTAAACGGTGTAACTGTTTAACTTCATATGGTACTTGCGCTTTTTAAACAGTGTTCTTTATATTATTGTGTAAAGTTTTTTAAGAATAAAACTATTAGCTTGAAATAAAAGTTGTCAAAACGTTGAAAGTCCGAATTTCTATGTTTGACAACTTTTATATCAAGCTAAAAGTTTTATTCTTAAAAAGCTTTACACAATAATATAAAGAACACTGTTTTACAAGCGCAAGTACCATATGAAGTTAAACAGTTACACCGTTTACCCACAATAAATTAAAACCTGTAAAAAATTTTAATTTCGCGCCTAGAGCGTGCCGTTCCACCTTAAGGGTTCTGTACAAAAGAAAAGCCAGATCGAAGTTATTTTTTGCAGATTAACGATTTTTTAACTTTTTCCATTACTTGTGTTATGATACCTACATTAATAGATAGCATCAAAGGAAAATTTGTTATTTATGTTATAAATATTAGCTCAAACGGGCTAAGTTTAATTTCAAGTTTTAAACTAAATTAACTTTGCCCGTGCGGTTGGCGTGTACGGAATGCTGCGGGCAAAAGCTAGAGTATAATTTGATGCTGCGAATTGAGCGTTCATTGACCTGTCCTCTGCCCGTGCTAAGGGTCTCGACGACCAATCTATACACCAGTTATCATATTCTTTCTCACTTTATCCCACTAATGTCATAAATGAGAAAGTTTGTGAAGATGTTTAGATGTTTGTTAGTCAATCACGCATAAACGCACGGCTGAAGCGATTTGGATAGTCAGAAGTCTGCATTGTAGGATATTTAATTTCTCGGTAAAGCATCCGCCTGGGATAATACCTACCCTAAAATTGTCAAAATTTCTAAAAGTTTGTATCTCAAACCCAGTCTTAAATTAGAACTCCTGAAAATTCTATTAAAAAAATACAAAAGTGATATTGAATTATTATTTAGACACATTTGTCATATCAGAAAGACCGCTTTAGCCTAGTTGGTAGTGACCCTGCCTACGAAGCAAGAGGTCCTGGGTTCGAATCCCGGTAAGGGCATTTATTTGTGTGATGAGCACGAATATTTGTTCCTGAGTTATGGATGTTTTCTATGTATTTAAGTATTTATTTATCTATATAAGTATGTTTATCGTCGTCTAGTACTCATAGTACAAGCTTTGCTTAGTTTGGGACTAGGTCGATTTGTGTAAGATTGTCCCCTAATATTTATTTATTTTATTTTATTATCAAGTTAAGGGTTAAATAAACAAGAATAATAAGGCCTGTCCAAGAATATTGCAGTACCTCGGCAATTTTTAGATAACGCGTTAACATCGTCTGCAATCAATAGATGGCGTTGTCCGCGAAAACGTTGTGCTTTAAAAATGTTACTGTAACCTTTTTTTGGGCCAAACTCTAAGCTTGTAAATGTTTCTCGTGTAGGTAATTCGAACGAGGGCAAAACCACGGGTTAAAGATAGTGTGTCGATAATGACACGTGCCATGCTTATTAGGATTAAGTTCAATTAACGAAACATTGTCTGAGCGCAATGTTCAGAACAGGCGTTCACATTTACTGCAGTTTCCCGTTGCATGTACGTAGGTACATTTTGCAGTTTTACGATAGCGCAGTCAATTTGGACGTACGACAACATTAAATACCGTTTGGTTTCACTAACTTAGTAAATTCACTCAGTGTTCCCCTGACCAAAATATTTCAAAAGGAAATGTAAGAGTCATATAAGAGGTCTATACTATATCTGTATCGCTACTGTGATAAAACCCGTAAAATGTATCAGTGCTCTGGCATTGATGATACACGGGATCATACTCTCGTGAGCTCATAGATAAACTGTCTCAATTCATCCACTTCCTGAGCGCCCCAGTCGCCCACACGGAGAATTATTGGTTTTAATACAATAATGCGAAGGCCGCATGCGGGCTGGGGAACTGACACTGATATTGGTACCACTGTATCATATCGCTGTGCGGATTTTGTGTTAGCACGTTCACTGTCCCCAAACAAAATGATTTAGCAAAGTCACACGGCCAAGCGTGCTTCTACTTTGGCGTTGTCTTTAAAGTTGTGAACCCATATTGGAAGCACGGACTTATGAAAAAAAGCTTCATGGCCCCACGTTGGGGGCACCCGGACAGGGAATGTGTTAAGAACGCATTGCAAAGCTCTACCTGGGTTGTTATTCGAGCGTTTGTGCGATTCAGCGAGCAGAAGATTCTGACTCTGACACAGTTTCCCGTTATCTGTTAGAAGTGCAGGATCTCTAGTACGAGTAAATAACCGAAAGCGCCATCAAAATCTAAAGCTAATTCGAAAAAAATGTGATCACAAAAGTGAAGTGAATGAAACGCTAAAATGACGAACCTATCAAAATGTTCGTGGAGTTAGATTGCCGAAAAAGAACTAAGTAAGTATTGTAAAATTAGTGTCATGGACTATAAAGAAGAGATAGTTTTCTTTCTGTGCGCAATAATTTTGAGAATTTTATAATTGCTAGAAAAAATATTTTATTACAGAAAACATTCACACTAACTTGAATTTTCGTTTCGTTGTAAAACACTCAAGAAGCAATCCCGTAGGTATACGATTGATCAGGTTCTGGATTGTTTATGGATAATACGGTACAGTTTAACTGCTGTGAATTCCGATGCTCAAAAGTTTAGTATGTGAATTGAAATAAAATATTAATAATTAAAAAGCTAGTCAAATGCAATATCTACTCATCATTAGTCTATTTAAGTATTGAATAAAATAAAGACCTTGGAAAACATTAATATCTTACACGTTACTTTTTTAATAATGACACACAAAGTGTACGCAAACCGTGTAATTATTGTAGATAACGCACGTTCTACCGCGGAAGGCTTGTTTACACTAAGTAAGGTGCCTAATCATGTGGGTCACTTCCAACGTTTACTTAGGTAAGGAATGCTGAATGCGAATGACACCTTAGCCCGTTTTAATTATTAAAAAAAAACTAAAATATTCTCGTAGAGTCAACTTAGACTCATCGCAAAGTTTAACATGTCAGTATTTTTTTATTCTTTCCGGTAGTTGTAGGTAGGCCGTAAAATTTATTACTACACTGTCATAAAGCTGCCAATAATTCGCGTAGCCAGTTACCCGAGCCAATTACGCGACCACAGGCTAATTGAAGGGATAGTCGGGTAGTTAAATTTCTCTAACCTTTGCACTTTTCTTAATTGCTAAAGTACCATACTAGAATACAAGGCATTCGGTTTTAAAGGGCATAATTATTCAGCATAAAATTCACTAAGTAACGGTTGCTGAAGTAAAATACTCAAAGACATAAAAAATATTAAAATTAAAAATAAAACGTACGGTTGGCTCTTTACTCTCGTCATTTTTCAAACTTGCTGCACTCACAAAAATAACACTGGCCGATAATAACACTGAGCACAAATCACAGTCGTTCGAAATTTTAATTCAAATTAAAAAAGTTTCGGCGGCAAGCTGTCACATGAGCATTATTCTTGCGGGTCCGTGTCGCCTCTCTCCGAGATCTCGACTCGATCCGAACGACGCAGGCGCCCTACTTCGAACTAACCATAACCAGTCGTTTATGTGAGACGGAGACCACACGTTATCGTCTTATACTGATAGAAAGAGATAACATGAACTGTATTAAACAATTTATTTGCAATAGTTTTCGACTGACAAATTATTCACACAGCTGTGGCAAATGTGTGATTAGTATTAATTGATAAGAAGTTAATTTGTTTCATTTAAACGTATTTAATGTTTTAGCGCGCTCTGACGTTCGTTTGCCGCGCCACCTGTTGCCAACTGGCTGCACCACGGAACTATACTCATTGGCAATGATTTGAACGGCACGACGCGTTCATCATTGGCTATGTATACAGTTTAGTTTCACGACGAGAATATAGATGGGGGCACTATTGTCTTAACAAAGTTTAAAAGAAATTGCTAAGTTTATTATGTTTGTAATGAAAAAACATTACATAACCAAACGATATGCTTTGTATATCCCACCTATTAATCATAATCGAAATTATAATACATACATAATCGAATTACTCCTAAGCCCTTAATGGGCATAGATACTTATCTGAATATCAAAAGTAAATATATCGAATATATTAAAATTTTGAATGGGTTATAATATATAAAAGTTTTTGAAACCGTATATTTTTAAGATTGTTATAAAACTAACATAACGTAATGAATTCTATGCGACGCCCTTATAAACCTGTGAAGTTGGGCCAATCAACTTTTAAACCGACTATAATCTGTCCGCGACATTTTTCAAACAATTGCAGATTTTTGTAAGTAAACATGTTTTTTCTGTAATTTAATAGATGAATAGCATGAATACATGCCATCCTACGTAAGTTTAACCTATTAAGCCGTGAAATATCTTGTTGGAAGTACGATTTTTTGGTAACGCCAGAGACAATTTTGGTAACGCAGGAGACGCCAAAAACGTCGGTTTAAAAGTTGATTGGCCCAGTTAACAGTTACAGAAAAAAACTTTTCTATAATCCCATTCGATATTTTAATACATAAAATATATTAACTTTCGATATTCACAGGTTTCTTCGGAATATCACACAGTAAATTTCAAATCCACTAGCGCATAGTTTGTAAATATTCGAGATCCAACTTAGTCAATTAACGTTGAACAATATTACGGGTTTTGAAATAGTATCACCAGAAAATATCATAATATGAAAGTGGTATTATAATTATAACTTTGTGTATGCTACCAACTACGGGGGCAATTAAGGATTCGTTTACATGATAAGGTTAATTACAGTTGTAATTTTCTACTACTTACCTACACGTAATTCAAATTAGCACATCCGAGTGGCGAGTGATGTGATTTCAAAAATCGGTCCCCGAATTCAATATACGTAATTTAATAAGTGTCTAGTTTTCATATGTTTTATCTTAAATACTTATTTGAGCCAGTGATAAAATTATAGCGAGACCATCACTCGGTTTGTTTTAATGCGTTTATTAACATAAGTAGTGGAATTAACGTCTTTTGCAGGCCGCTCTGTTTCACCAATCACTTGTATGGATTTTATAGATAGAGCGGCATATGGATCCCGCCCGTCTTCCTTCATTCCTAATGGATTGTATAGCTGATGACAAACAAACCTATTAACACTGAAACATGGGTATTCGTTGTAATATATTGCTTTAAATGTTTGCGATTCTAACTAACACTTGTCGCGACAATTTATTGCTAAAATTACCTCGACGTTTCGGCAACATTGAAGTGGCCGTGATCACGACTAAACAAATCGTCACTATAAGTCCCGGGTGTAGTACCTAATCTTCGTAGTAATGTGAATTGCACGTTTGTTAAATTTCAAATTGAGATTGTAATAAATATATAATACGGTATACAAATAGTATGCAACTACACTAATATTATAAACGTGAAAGTTAATATACATAGATGGAAGGATGTATGGATGTTTGTTACTCTTTCACGCTAAAACAATTTGACGGATTTAGATGAAATTTGGCACATAGATAGTGTTTCAGCCTATAAAGTCGCATGGAGTATTTTAATTCGAAATGGGACGTATTTCGCCACCCATGTAACCTCCGCGCGCCGTGCTCTATGGTGCTAGCTAATATAGAGCCGAAAAAAGAAACAAAACAATTGAAGTCGTGACCTGTCAACTGCGGCATCAACACCAATAATGTTAATTTTCCGCATGAAAAAGATTTAATAATTAATATAGTTTTACCGTATCCCATCTTGAATCTCTCGGACACCAAAATCCGGCTGGAGTTAAAGATTAGTGAAATACCAACAATAAATTTAGTTTATTTCCAAAATACTTTATAGGCAACCTACAGACAGTGTTGGAACGCCTATTTTTACAGTCCGCTAATAAACCCACATAGATAGTTTATAACCTACATTAACATATGGGATACTTTTTATTACGGAAAATTGCATATTTCCCGCAGGATACCAATAAGCAATAAACGAATTATTAGCGACAAAGTTTTGTGTTGTCCTAAACAAAGTTGTCGCATTCGTGAAAAGCAGCCTGAAAATACTTATTCCATACTCGTAGACCTTTGTTTGTCAACAACCACCATTATTAAAGGTTTTACTGAATAAATTATACATTCCCATTAAACAAGTAAAGCTATACAGATTTCTGCAGAAATCTTAGAGAAACCACTCAACTGGTTACGTTTGAATTAGATATATTTTAAGACCCTCGTCTCGAATCTGTCACAACAGTATTGAGCGAAACTGGAACAAAGCTACCCAGAGACGAATGTAGGAAATTGAATCTTAGAAGTGATACTGAGGGGAAAAAATTGGGTTTTTCTTATCTGTTCTGCACAATTTAATTTATAGTTTTTGAAGAGATATTAGCTCTATCTTTTCCGCTTTCTCTCATTGTTAATGGAGACATGTGCCCAGCAATGCGACGTATAAAGAGTGTCCCAAAACTCAATGATAACCTGGTACCGGGAGAGGGCAAGTTATACCACTTCTGGAAAAATAATAAAACAAAAACCATGTCACTTAGTTAAGCGACAATAGAGTCACATAACATATCGCTTTTAGTAATAGAAATTTTCTAAAATGTCTATTGGTGCTTAATTAACATGTTTTTTTTCTTATGTTTCTAGAATTGATACAACTTGGCCTCTAGCCCGGTACCAGGTTAACAAGTCTTCACAACGGACTTATCCGTTGCCTAGAAACAATAACACAAGCTTTGCTTACTTTGGGTCTTGGTCTATTGATGTATTTTTTTTTATACAATATAGGCTTGCGTTTGACCACAATCACGCCTGATGGAAAGTGAAGATGAGGCCTATATTGGAGCACGCTTGCCTTGTAAATGCTCATTCACCCTAGACTTGAATTTAGGGGAACAAGCAGAAAAAGGACAGTCGAGCGCGGTGTTGCGTGCGCCAAGCAGTGCAAACCGTAACAAATATGGGGCACTGTAAACAGTACGTGCGCGCTGCACAACTGGTCAGACCCTTCCTCCAGAATGGCTTCTATAGGCAACAGGCTAGAACACGATGAGAGTCGCTTGGCGGCCTGGCTCAACCTATAGAGTGGTGACCAGCCGCGGCCGAAGCCTACCACCGAAGTTGTATCGCTCGTTAAGCACCACCCAGCGGTCACGTGTAGGATCTCGAAAGTAAAGCTACCATGATTTTATTATTAAAGACTGAATGATCAAACAATCAATAAACATCTTAATTTTACTCTGGTAATTCTAAATAGCTTCATGGACTATGCTTAACAGGTTTACTTACTTTGTTTTCCTTCTACCTAACTAAGAACTTTTCCCGCAGCCGAAATTCATTTTAATGAGCAAGAAATGAGTTAGTTCGCTAGAAACGTATAAGTACCAATAGTACGTAGCGTGGGCGATGAAAATCCTATCAATTATTCAAGGCTCCGTTCAGAGAAAGGTTTACGAACTTTGTTCACTTCCGACCCAAGCGTACACAAATGGGTCCTTCAAGGTGACTAATCAAGTAAATCAAGTTTTTATTGGATACTGAAACTTCACTAGACAGTGTTATAATAGTCAACGGCCGTAATCAAGTAAATCCTGACACATAGCACAACTATGAAGTTTTAGGATGTGTTGACAATGTGAATTACGGAAAAAAAATGTTATACTTACTAACTTACTTACTTGTTGCATGGGGCAGAATAAGTAGTAAGTTTTTTTTTTGTACAGACCAAAAGAAGAGGCTGTAGTTCCCGCCCGGGTCCAGTGCTTCCTTCACGCGCACCTTTGAATTGTTCCGCAGGTAGGTATGCACAGATTATCTTACGATGTTTTCCTTCATTTATAAAGTCATGGTAAATTTCAAATGTAATTTCGCACATGAATTCTGAAAAACTCTTAGCTGCGAGACCCGGTTCAAACGCACGACCCTTCTAGGCCCTGGGCCAAATTACTAGGCTACCTCGGTTTATCAATAATAATGATCTACTTACATTTTCAGCTTCTTCCCGTCGGTCTGGCCCGAGATGGTGGCAGGAGGCGGCGGTAGGTCATCCATTGGCACTTCTTCGTTCGGCGGCGAAGGTGGTGACTTGTCAAACTCCGCAATTGGCGCAAGCTCCGGCATCGGTGACACCGAGTTGCTGTCCATCGCAGACAACTTTATAGGAGACACTTTGGCTTCTTTTAAGACCCCTCGTTAGCCCCCGGACACCGGAGGAAAAGAACGCTAACACAGCGATTCACAACACTCGAAGTTCACACGATTCCCAAGTTTTCCAATAAGATGTCAACTTTCGGGATTAGATCCAGAGCTCGGGACCTGGAAACGATTAAGTTGTTTATTAAGTATTCTTATACCAACTTTGCGCGTTCCGTACTCCCAATGAATTTGAGTTGTGTTTGTTTTATGAGAGTTGTTGATTTGCGATAGTTGTGCTCTGTCGGGACGGACTCCCCTTTAAAATAACCTCGATTATGGCGCGAATGTTTGTCTGTATCGGAAGCACGGGAGGCCAATGTCCTGCACCCTAACATTACATTTCCTATCCGCTTGACGTGACACACGGAAGGGACCGACAGACGAAACCAAATACACGAATCACGAACGTATATCACAGAAATTAATTCGAATCCCATTAATATTACCTTTCTTTCTAATGTATAAAAATCTCGTGTCACGGTGTTTGTTATCGAACTCCTCCGAAACGGCTTGACCGATCTTTATGAAACTTTTTATCTGTATTTGTTAGGTCTGAGAATAGGTCGTAGGCTATTTTTACACCCCTATTATTCTTCGCAGACGGAGTCGCGGGCAACAGCTAGTCTAATATATAAAAATCTCGTGTCACGGTGTTTGTTATCGAATTCCTCCGAGACGGCTTGACCGATTTTTATGAAACTATTTTCACCATATTCGGTAGTTTTGAGAATAGGCCGTAGGCTAATTTTCTTCGCAGACGGAGTCGGAGAGTTTGCATGGATGGAAGTGTGGATGTTTTTTACTTTTTCACGCTAAAACTGTTTGGCGGATTCTTATAAAATTTGGCACACGGATAGTTTATAATCTGAGGCCATATTGCCTAACGCGCCGACGCTGTTATCGCATTTACTATTGCTTTCTTTCAAACGGTATAAGATGCTGACAGCAAGAGATGGTGAAAGCGAAGGCAAGCGCCCGCGCGTTAGACAATACGGCCTCTGAATTAACACAAAGGATATTTTTATCCTGGAAAATTGCATACATAGTTCCCGCGGGATAGCGAAAAACGACTACATTGCAGACGGAACCGCGGGCAACTGCTAGTAGAATATAATAATATACGCACCTGAAAGGTCAAGTCACCGTTAAACAGAAGTTCAATTTACCAAATTGATTAAAGTTGTTATTGTGTGTCGATATTGTGAGGATAATTAAGCTAACTTCGGGAACGCTTCGATAAGGATCGATCGAAAGGCAGGCATTGAAACGTTTAATCTGGCAATCAAAAGTTAAGCTTATCTTTTAACAATGAGCTTGATACCTTAATAGGTCAATATGAAGCCGGTGTGTATGGTCAATTACAAAAATAAGTATCGATTTAATCCTCCCATCGTTATATACCTATACCTTAATTCGACGACATAAGAGCTATGGGACGTTTATGAGCAAGTTGTGTGCACCCATATTTTTACACTTGACTGTACAGTCGCATAAACTTCGGAGCTATGTACCTATAACTGCTCAAAATTACTAGTCGTAATACGGTCGTGGTCAGATATTTCTGAGCACCTAGACTTCTTCGTTAGGGACAGCTTCGTTATTTATGATAGCAACTGTACTTTAAAATAAAATTAGAGCGAGTTAAATAAAATTCGAGATGTTCACTTTACATTACACATGACCTGAATTTAATTAATTTATTGCATCTAATTGTATTATTGTATTCATTGAAATTATTATTATTCATTTAAATTGATTTTATTATTGTATTAATTACTATATTTACTTTCACAATTTTTGCATGCCACTATTGGCTAAACATGTGATACTAATCTATCTTCTTGTAATATTGTCACCTATATGTACCTACCATGTTTAAGCAAATAAAAATATTATTATTATTATTATTATATTATTCATAAATAAACTGTTGAATGCATGCGAACCTCAAAATCTACACGGAAGGTATATTTTTGGTAAACGTTGATCCTAATGAACGCAAAATACCAATTCATACATTCCCATTCACGTAAAAATCTTGCTTGTTCAGGCAGGCGTAATAAAAATAAAGAATCCAATGGTGATATTAATTTTTACGCGGAACCACGGGATGTTTTGCAAATGCTAATCCGATGAACAGAAAACAACGCACGTCAGACTACTAGCAGCATTAATTAGGATAAACAGTGAGAGTTCAGCGCTGTCAGGTTTATTCAAATTTCACACGCGTCACGTGCAACCGACACCCAATTACAGGCGTCTCGTTTACATTCATCTGCCGTGAATCTACTTTGTACCAGACTAGTCTAAAGGCTATTGGTGACGCTATCATTAGATTTCCTTTTTTTTCTATCACGGCTTGTGTGACAGTTAAATGATTGCTTAAGACGACATGCAGAACTAACACCTTATCTAATTGCTGTAATGATACGCACGAAATGATTTTTCTCTTTGTAGATCTGGAATATCATTAACTATAAATCTAAGGGGCTGTTTCACCACCCATTGATTAATTTTAACTGACGGATAAATGTGATGCCGTCTCCGTCTATTCGAACAAAACAAACAGAGACGGCATCACATTTATCCGTCAAATAAATTTGATCAATTGATGTTGAAACAGGTTACTCTTTCAAATTAACTGTCACGTAAACGTGATACATAAACAGCCCATTGAAAAAAAAAGTGTAATTAAGTACGGAATTTTCGCAAAGAAAAATACAAAAATTTCACAATTAATCACCTTTTTCGTATGTATAATATTCCTAGGTACGTAAATATACACATGAGGTGCGTATAGTGTTTATATCTTAACTGTAAGCTGTCATTAAAGCAAGTAAGTGTAATCAGAGCCGTATCGTCTAACGCACGGACGATTGCCTTCGCTTTCACCATCTCTTTCTGACACCATCTTATACCGTTTGACAGAAAGAAATAGTGATTGCGAAACCAAGCATCAGCCCGTTAGACAGTAGGTAAGCCTGCTGGGCTAAGCTAAAGCATGGTTATATACCAGGAGAGGCGAGAACTACCCTAATAAATATCAATTTGCACGATTTTATTCTTCAGATTTAATGGTGGAGGAAGTGCCTAACATATTAAGGTTACTTACTAACATTACATTAAATTAGATAAGATAAGAGATAAGATAAGTAAATCCCGTTTAACATCTACTTTTGTAAGTAATTACCAAAATAGAATTACTATGGTTGTTTTACAGCGTGCACCGTTTCAAAACTCAGTCTCAGTAATATTGTCATTTTTCAGTGTGTCCTATTCAAGTGTAAAACAAAGATATAAACAAAAATAGCATTGGTAGCCTATATTGGAGTTTTTCGAAAAGAAAATTAAAATATTATAATTAAAATAAATAATATTTGAATAAGTAGATGTGGTACATCATTTCTTACGCATTTCCAATGTAATTTGGAACGTAGGAGTCGTAGCTTCTAATAGTTGCGATGGATGTTACCACACGCCACTGTTGGCGTATGTAAGCGATTAAGAATTTCGGGGGAGTCGGTTGGATGCGACGTGGTTCAATTGGTAGAACACCCGTTGGGGCGCATACCCAGGAGACGTGGGTTCGAATCCTTTTCGAAACTTTTTCGCTTTTAAAAAATAATCTAAGAAAATTAAAGTTTTTCAGTGAAAAAAAAACTTAACGAGGAAGCCGGAACATACCTGCGAAGCATTTCAATGGTGTATGTGAAATTTCCAATCCATGAACACGTGGAAACTACAGACCAAGGCCATCCTGAGAAGAGCCCTGTGTGTAATTGTGTGGTGTGGCTATAGTATCAAACAAAGTAGTTGTATTGTAGCACTAATAAATCGTAAATCCCCGTCCCTAATTTCCAAAGTATTATTAAAAGAAATAAACAAAGAGAAAAAAAATATTGCTCCCATTCGTATAAACGAATTTGTTACCTAATTAAAAATATAAAGTTTCCCTTCATATGTGGGAAGCGAAAAGTAAAAATTCTATTGTTATTAATATTAATTGGAAATGAACGCTAGAAAGCTATTACTTATGAGTAGCGTGCATTCTTTGCACATTTTACTTTCGGAAGAGTACCGTGGGTTTATCAATCATCAGTTTAAGACAAAAGAAACGCGAGGAAATTACCTATTTAGGTTCTTAGTTCACAAACTTATATCGTTAAATATTTCTAAATATTTCTAACGACATAAATTGATAAATGCATGTAGCACTGTTATATAATAAAGATTAAATAGTATTTCATACAATTGTTACGATGGAAAGGACGTCTTAAGATCGAGAACCATGATTAGGCCCCAAGCCTTTGCCGAGTGGATTAAAAAAGTACACGAGATTTCAAGACCTAATTATGTGAAGACTGCATAATAATACTTTTTCTACTAGTAAAAATAATGAAATTTACCAATTTCTTGAAATTCTTAAATAAACATACCAAGAAATTTTCTGGCATTCTGCTATAATGTACAGAATGTACATAAGTATTATATTATATTATATCATTATAAAGAATTAGACAAATTATAAATCTAGTATTTTTTACACCAGGGATATAAAGCAATAATTGGCTAAGTAAAGTTTTTTGAAGAGGTGCTAATTATATTTTTTTTCGACAGTGGTCGACTTCAACACTAAGAAACTGCAGGTGTTTTATTTTTATCTCCTTTTATTTATTGGAAATATTTTTTTAAGTGTTCGAGATGACATTTGTGAGATTTTACGGCTGACAAGCGGTTCGTGCTCAGTACTAAGAAGAAATAGAAAAAAAAACGAAGTCAACTGTCGCTTCTGTCAATGTCAAATGAAATCTAACCGTTTGCGTTTCGTTTGCTTTGCGTTGTCCAAGAAGCAGTTCCAAAATAGTGATCGAAAGTATTCAATCGTGATCCAATTAGCGTGCATAGGTCGTGGAGAAATGCGATAAAATTGAAAGTCCGGATTTTATGCGGAGGTCGATAAAAATAGTCCAAAAATCATACTGAGTTAATAATGATCTAGTTACTTATTCTAAATTAGTATTTACGCTAGTCAAGGTTTTATTTTCCTAGTTCGATTGATAATTTTTCGTTGAATCCTATTGGAAAACGAAGAAGCGTTTAGAACATAAACAAAAATATTAAAACCCGCGGTACTAGAATTGTCATTAAGGTGCCCCGTGAGTTTATTAAACTAAAAGTGAATAGACAATTTATTTTATAATATGTCTTGTCTTGTATACATAATTATGACAGGATTTTCAAACTTTGAATTCTAATTTCTCCATATTTGGCATCTAAATTAGGGTGGTAGGTTGGTTATTTTAATTTCAACAACTGTAAGTTGAACGAAACTAGAGAGGGTTGTTAAAAAACGTACATTTCGCATTCAACGTATCATCCATGAAAGATCACACTAAAATCATAAATGAAAACATGAAGACATGTTAAAGTACAACATTTGTACACCATGTTGGACATGTGGAATATTGCATTTAACACTACCAATTAAATAAATTAACAAGCACCAATCCCTAAACTAAAGACCGCGTATTTCGAAAATTCCCGAGCTTTTGGCTAATAAATCTTAACAGTTGCAGGAAATTTAATTAAAATGTAACCAGCAGAACGTTTCGCTACCGTACCATAGCAGTTCGGAAATTGCAATCCACTAGTATTGGCGCCGATTCCAACTCCAGTTTTCGTAGCCTAGTCTTCCGTTTGAAATGTACCTTCTGCAAACTACTCTAGATTTTCTAAGGAAGGTTTAACGTTTATCGGTCACGGCCTGTATATTTCTAAGCTTAGGTTGACTCGGGAAGGTTGGTAAGTAAACACGAGTGCTAGAGGCAGATGGCAGATAAGTGGGAAACTTCTGAAAGAAATTAATGGGTCAACGGTTTCGAATAGCCTATAGGGTCGCCTCTTGGATGGAGTGGTATCCAAACCATAAAATACTACTTAATACATTTGTGTCTCTTACAGTCTGTTTATGTAGAGGTAGAATAAATTAAGCAGAAATGTGACACCCAAAAAATTTTGATAAGAAATCATAATCCTGGATAAATTTGTTTACCTAATGCAAGCAAATTTACGCGTGGTTTCAATCAAATCCATACTAATATTATAAATGCGAAAGTGTGTCTGTCTCTCTATCTGTCTGTATGTTACCGCTGAAAGGATTAAGATGAAATTTGGTATGGAGATAGGTTCTGAGAAGGACATAGGATAGTTTTTATCCCAGAAAATTGCATAGATCCCGCGGGATAGCGATAAACAAATTCCTCGCAGACGGAGTCGCGGGCAACAGCTAGTTAAACTATAAAAGTGTCCGTACAAAACTACGTGTACTACTTACAAAAATATAGAAAAAGTGTTTTTAGAATCTAAGCCTCTGGGGTATCAAAACGGATGACATCTGACTAGAAGTAAAATAAACTCTATTCAATTTAATACCTACTTCAAAATGCTAACCCTCGGAATAACAGACTCTTCATAAATATCTGGAAAAAAATCCTGAAGTTCCGGACAAATTTACGTTGTTTGTCAGTGTCTTTGTGCTCGCAAAGGGATTTATTTACGCTTTACATATTGTTGGAGTTGGACCCCTTGTTCAGTTTCATGTTACGAGGAAATAATGACTCGCTAAGCTTGAAAGGACGCTAAAGATTTTGTTCCAGTAATGTCTGAAGACTTTTTAATGGTTCAAGAGTATTTATTTGCTGTGGATTAATCACATCAAATTAAAGATGTTTTAGATTTTAATTGACGAATAAACTTTCAATAAATATCTTGACGGATCGAATTTATATGGTCGCATAGCAATGACCTATGGCCAAATGTTGGTAGGTGAGTACGACAAAATTATTAAATTGTGAAGAATGAGAAATAAGTCTGTTAAAATCATGCAAGAAAGCCAACCGGTGGGCTAAAATGCATCGACAAATAATCAGATTCATGGGTTGATGTTGAGTATTGAAGAATGCATTGCGTTATTGTAGAATGTACATACGGCAGAAGATTAGATATTTTAAAAGGAAAGGGTTCAGGTGACCTAGTGACGTGACGTCGACACACTCACGCTCGTTTTGATTGTAGTACTTAACTAATCTAGACCAGTCACGTTACGCGCATCCCGGCCGAGTGACCTAGCTGAGCACGTAAGCTATGGGAACATCTACTAACCAACTCATTTTTAAATGGAAGCAAGTTTATCTATACTTATTGGAGCCTATCATGCTAAGTTTTGCCATATAACTAAGGCAAATATCCCTATCTAACTTACTAGTTACCTTACTAGGTATGTGCAAAAAAAAACAAATACATAAAATCCACTCACAGTAAAAGCTAGTACTCTACCAATATTAGATTTCTCTTTACCACAAACGTTACTAACCTAACCTGACAAATCATTATAAAAAACTTAAAGACAAATTGACGTTCTAAGTCTAATTTACATAGAAAAAAGCAAAAAATAAAAAAATTTAAATAAAAAATAAAACCTCCTTCAAAAAACATCCAAAAAACTATGAAATAATAATTGAACCGAACCGACCACAATAAGCATGAAAATATCTTTCTTCTAATCTGTTTGAAGTCGGTGCCTCAGCTCGAGTCAGCAGGAGTGGACCTAGTAATCTAACTTACCTACATACCTACTATGCTTCTACACTCCTGCTGGCTCGTGCTGGCTGAGGCACCGACTTAAAACAGATTAGAAGAAAGATATTTTCATGCTTATTGTGGTCGGTTCGGTTCAATTATTATTTCATAGTTTTTTGGATGTTTTTTGAAGGAGGTTTTATTTTTTATTTAAATTTTTTTATTTTTTGCTTTTTAGTTGTTTCTGTATAAAATAGATGCGTAGGATAAAATCATCAGTTTGACTTCGAAATAAGTTTATGTTGAAAATTCTATTTTTAAAACTCGACAGGGTTATGTCGTTTTATTACAGAGTTCCATGATACTTTCTGAATGCAAATGCTCGACTTGTCACCGAAAATACTAAAATCGCTATACGTTTCTCTTGAATTTTTGAGGAGTTTCTTCAATTCCTCATGGATCCCATCATCAGAACTGGATTTTGGTAACAACGGGACCAACCTTGAAGCATGTGCTTTCAAACAACGAAAAAATTTTCCAAATCGGTTCATAAATGACGGAGTTCTGAGGTAACACACGTTAAAAAAAAAAAAAAAAAAAAAAAAAAGAACATACAACCGAATTGAGAACCTCCTCCTTTTTTTGAAGTCGGTTAAAAATAACTTAAATTCCTTAACAATTCTGCGCAGTTCTGCATGCAGGCTTTTACCTTTTTATCTATAGCACTTGTAATTTTTGTGGTCTAGAGGAGTAGCCTTCAATAAAATTTAATAATGGTTGTCTCTAGACTCTCTACTTTTTGGAACTCCGGTTCTGTTTGCATGATTGCCCGTAACTCACCTTGTTGCTTATTCCTTGATAGTAACCGTATAGATCAAAATTAAATGCCAGCAAACATAACAACGCCTGACAACGCGCGAAATTCCAACCCACTAAAATTACGAGTATGCGTAAAACTTGCGCGTAAAAGAGGACCGCAGAAACCCCGCAGTACGTAAAACAGTTCCAATTACAAATGAGACTCCTCATCCTAGAGAGCTAGTACTGTTGAGAGATTCAGAATTTAATACCTAAGGGCATGCTAGAAGCTAAGACGCACTCAGACTTCTGCGGAACTTTAGTTCACACGTACTTGTGAAAAGTTCTGATGTGTTAGTGTTGTAATTTATTTTCTACTGTAGAATAGTTTTGACAGTAGGTACATAAAACTAGCTGGTGCCCGCGACTACGTCCGCGTTAAGCATTAATGCTCCGCTCCTATTGGTCGTAGCGTGATGTAATATAGCGTATAGCATTCTTCGATAAATGGACTATTCAACACGAAAATATTTTTCAATTTTAACCCTTTACCTACGCGTGTCAACTTTGCATATAGACAGTATGTTTAATACAAAATAGACTTTCTGTCTGTGTTGTTTAGTAGAGAATTCATATTTACTTAATCAGATTATGCCCGTAGGTAAAGGTTAAACCAGTAGTTCCTAGATTAGCTCGTTCAACCAAACAAATAAACAAATTGTTCAGCTTTATAATATTAAGTATAGATTTCGTTAAAAAACCCCACTATCGGCATTATTATCTTTGCGAGTGTGACAAGGATAATTGTAAAATAACTCTACCAGAGTATTATAGCTGTTTCCCGCGACTCATCTGGGAAGAATAAAAAATAGCCTACGGCCTTATTCTCAGACTTACCAAATATAGTAGACAAAAAGTTTCATAAAAATCGGTAGGAGTTCGATAACAAACACCGTGACACGAGATTTTTATATATTAGAAAGATGTTCAGTAGTAACAATACATAGTATGGTATGTATTATGTTCAGCAGTGGACGTCTTTCGGCTGAAATGATGATGAGTAAATATTTAATAAAGTGTACCTACATTTACAAGAGTGAATAATGCTTTAAAAACTTATACTGTGAAGAAATATCTTGGACATATTTACTGCAACGATTTCATTTGTATGTAAGTTGTCGTTTTCAAATCCTACAAGCAAATTATGGCCCACTTCCAGTGGTCGGATTGTCTAGAAATTTTAGTATGTATGTATAGAATATAGAGCTCCAATGAGAATGTAATTATTAAATCATCGAAAAATCTCGTGTCGAAAATGAAATTTTATCAAAAACTTATTTAACTGTTACCGGAAACAGCCTTTATACGTACCTACCTTATTTTCTGTCTTATTTTTTTTTACGTATTGCCAGCTATTCACGATTTTCAGTTAAAAAGTTCACGTTGCATAAAACCTGTGTGGAGGACCATAGACAAGACAAACAAGTGAGCGCCAGAAATGAGGCCAGGACACTTCAACCAGTAGTGTCGAATGGAACGGAACGTGAGGTGAATAGTTCTTGAAAAAAAAACTTGTTTAATTCAGCGGCGTGACCGACCTCGCTAAAAAGGGTTTGTGTCAAGCGAATTTTAGCACTTTTTGTTGATTCAAGGGATGTATTTTATTTGTCACTTGACCCACATACCGAAATGTATTCCTTACTGTCTTATATTTTTAGGAATAAGTAAAATACAGAAGGGGTCATACCTACATAGGGTAAGAAACAAAAGTTGTCTCTCGTGTAGAGATAAAAAGTATAAGTAAAGCGAAACTTAATGTCTACATATAAGAGCACACGTTTCAGGAGAATTTATTATGTTACATGGTGTGACATAGGGGAGACCGAGTCATTTACTACGTGAGGACACATCTGTCATCTGTCTACTTATGTATTTTTTTTTACCCAACCGCGCCAAAACACAGGTTAATACTTTTGAAAAAAATATAAAAACCGATGCTAAAAATATAGTCGTTTAATTTGAAGATTCGGCTGATATGATACAAACGAATTGAGAGTAAATAAATCTTAAAGGGAAACAAAACTAGAAAATTAATAAAGGGCCATCCATAAAAACGTCACACTAATTTTGATAATTTTACAACCCCTCCCCTCACTTGTCACACGCTTATACGAAATCTTGATTATTTTATTACAGAGCTATAAATGGCACGACCTCACTCCCTCTTCTATGATATAATTATCATAATTTCATCCAAAAGACGTCCACTGCTGAACATAGGCCTCCCTCGAGGTTCATCAGACATTGCTATGCCATAGCAATTAATAAACTTATTCGTATAACTTATCGTCCTTGACATTCATTGAAATACCATCATTGTATATAGAATCCATTGTGACCCATGATTCATTTGGTATCAATAAAAATAATAAGTACACATACACATAACGCTAAGTCATCATGAAGTAATCACTGTGTCGACTGACAAGCAAAGTAAGTGTAGTCTAACACGCTCGCAATTAAAATCGTATACGCCACCTCGTATACAACCTGATAAATAGAAATGGTTATTGCAATTGCGACCGCGCGTGTGTTATACAATAAGCAAACAGGTGCAAGAAATAATAAGTTAGTAGAACTCGATTAAGGACTTATAAAAATTAAATTAACAGATACAAATGCCAATGGAACAACGGAAATAAAGCCGAAAGTCGAGTTGTGTTGAAGCTAAAATTAGGACTGTATCAACGACTACATTGTATATCGTAGTGTTGTTAGAGTGACACGAAAATAATGGAGGCTTGATTTATTATTCAACTTGTTCATTAATTACCGATTCCGAAGAAAGATGAAAAAGAAAGACGGTTAAGGCCACGATATAATAATTTGGACTAAATGATCAAGAAAAAGAATGTATCTACTAAATTTTGTATCTTCCATACCACATTACATTACAGGAAATTAGCATACCTATGCTTCTACGGGTTTCTATCAGCACAGATGAGGTGCTTAATCTTCAGCCGTATATACTTGGGATTCTTGGGGTTGCTTGCACGATCGTTAAACCTATAGGTTAGGGTTAACAGTTCCATACATTTAGAGACACTACTCAACCCTGTGTTAGCAGTTAATTCAGGGTTGAACATTAACTCTTGTCTATGCAAGCTCGCCTCAGTGAAGGTAACGCTCTACAGTTGTAAACCTAGAGTCCTACATGCATTCACATTTATGAGTAGGTAACTTTTCCGCTCAAGTGTATATATTTGGTACAAAATATCATTAAAACCTAGTTACTTTAGTTGTCTTGTCATTTTCCGGGTAATAAGTTACAAAATTCTAAAAATTTCACCAAAAAGGTACATTCTACATCCCTCATGCCGTTCCCAAACAATTTTAATACCACCGAGTACAAAAGCATGTTTTAAGTACAACAATCTGTTCGTCCTGCTGCTTTAACTATCTCTGCTTCCCGGGGCGTCAGGACAAGTGATTATGCGGCTTATGTGAGAAGGCATACGTGCAATTATCCAACAGCGGCTCGGCAAGGAAGAGGACAATTTAGTGGCCTCAAATCACTCTGGCACTAGGGAGGGAGTCCTACGCTCTGGATCTGTCCCACCTCACACGGTAACTAGCTGGCTATTTGTTTTATGTAATACATGATCAGAATTCTGCACGCGTTTCCAAACGTGCA
Organism: Archips xylosteana; assembly: GCA_947563465.1. Lineage (NCBI taxonomy): Eukaryota > Metazoa > Arthropoda > Insecta > Lepidoptera > Tortricidae > Archips > Archips xylosteana. The sequence continues at coordinate 9,692,772 of OX387347.1, read as the reverse complement.
TCTTCACCCTGTTACTGTTTTTAATACTGACGGAATATTATGCACGACATCATTTACCAGTAGGTAGGCTGAGTAGGCAAAAGCTTAGGGCGGCAAATTTAGCTCAGTTTTTTTGTCTTAGAGAAATAAAACAAACTTACTCTCACGGGTTAAGTCGCTACAATGTGGTTGTCACCTTGCGTAATTTATCAACATAGATGGTCGTAATTAATCAATAAATCCCGAGTAATACTAACTACACTTTGATTTATGCATTGTTATTTTTTCTTAATATTAGCATTCTTAGTTTCAATAAATACTACACTTTTAAATTGTTGCATAAAGCAACAACTGATTTTAAAACGATGGTTTGGATTACGTACACAACTTCCGTTACTAGTGAGAAAAGTGAGCGACTTTTTTCGCTTTTGTTCCTTTACAAGATCTTGAGAAAATATTGCGAAAAGGAGGAAAAACTAAGAAATGTTTCTATACTGCTCCAAATATTAACCCACTCTAAAATATCCTTTGCTGCACATAGGCTTCCCCCAAGGTTCGCCAAACAGACCGGACCAACACCATCCGCATCTAACGCGTTCCCGCAACCTTAACCAGGGCCCAATCGCATAACAAAGTACAACTAATATTACAAGCGGAACTCTCGCTTCAGTTATATTAACTAGAAAGGGAGTTCCGCTTGTAATATAAGTTGTACTTTGCTATGCAATTGGGCCCTGGTCGTCGTTCCGTCTTGTTGGAGGCCTACACTGCCATTATACTTACTGTTTTTTCCTTTATTCGGTAGCAAACATTTTCAGACCGGTACCGTTTTACAAACTCAAAATAGCATAACAGGAGTATTAAGTTTCATACAAAGATGCCACATCGTAAAGTGAAGGCACTTGTAAAACGGCTCTTTCATTTGTGGTATTTCACTTAAATTCGATCGCCGCGGACAAGCGGTTTGCTTCGCAGTCATGAATCAAAATGACGAGACCCGACGCTGGAAGCTAAATTTTACATTTTACTCAGATACTCTTAGCAAAGACTGGTGAATTAATCGTCCCCTATTGTTGAATTATTAAACAGGCAATGACAGAGGAATTGTTCGGGGGTCCGTACGTAAATTGAAATACTGTTATAACAAGCTATGAGCTCTACCTATTGGTTTTGTTACAAAAGGAAAGGTTGATAATGGAAGATAGGTACAGATAGTGTGGACACAACGTAATATAATTTGACGTTCTAATGTGTTACCACGTTCACAGTCCTCATACGAAATAATTTGACAAAGTCAAAGTGTGCCTTCGCAATCACTATCTCTTTCTGTCAAACGGTATAAAAGGGAAGGTGTTAAAAGTCCATAAACGCGGGTATTTTTAGGAATATGACACTATAGCAACTGTCCGAAGCATTTCAGTAGAAATGATTCCAAAATAGACCTTGTGTTTTTTTTCTACATGTGCTTTATTAATTTAACAAGATCGCTCCTAGTCATGTGTCTTAGACATGGTATTACTCAGATTATTTAAAAGCGAAAAAGTTTTTCGGGTGCGCCAGTGGAACACCCGTTGGGGCGCATACCCAGGAGACGTGGGTTCGAATCCCACCGGCGCACCCGAAAAACTTTTTCGCTTTTAAATAATCTTAGATTCGGTGAGCAGCCGTACTGCTAATAAAATTAATAATATATGGTATTACTCATCAATTCATCGTCATCATACAAACAGGGTGTCCCGAAACTCAACGATAACATGATACCAGTGGAGAGATCAAGTTATACTAATTCTGGGAAAAAATAGGAAAAAAATCGATGTCACTTGATTCAATGGTGTGTGTGAAATTCCCAATCCGCACTGGGCCCGCGTGGGAACTACGGCCCAAGCCCTTTCATTCTGAGAGGAGGCCTGTGCCCTGCAGTGGGACGTATATAGGCTGGGACGAAGTGATATGGATTTTTTTATACTTTTTACAGAACTGTTATAACTTTTAGCCTCTCGCCCGGAACAAGGTTATCGGTGAATTTTGGGACATTTTGTATAAATATAACGTCTGTTTTTCTTTGGCTTTCCATGTCACCTAAATCCTTCTAAATCATCAAACCAGCCTATATACGTCCCACGGCAGGGCACAGACCTCCTCTCAGAATGAAAAAGCTTGGGCCGAAGTTCCCACGCGGGCCCAGTGCGGATTGGGAACTTCACACACACCATTGAATTTCTTCGCAAGTGTATGCAGGTTTTCTCGCGATGTTTTCCTTCACCGTAAAGCTCATGGTAATATTCAAATGCAAATCCTTCAAATCCTTCTACGCTTTATCCAAATCATCCCGCCTTAACGCATAAGCGTGCGCAGTACCAATTAAACTAGCACCGTTTATTATTACTGGCAACACTTTGTAAAAGGTAAACGGTATCGCTAATAGATTCCCTCAAAAATGGCAGGAAGTGGCCTCGACACGGCAGCCTCATTATAGGAAATGATATAGCGGAGACACTCCCGCGAAGTCACACTGTCACGTCATGTTATGAGGGACGCCGGGGAGCGCTAGGCCGGAACAGTGACAAGTCATTATACTAATTAGGCTGGGGATTCATTTAATTTGGAAAGCGTTAAGTAAAAATGTCAGGGAATGCCAGTAAACAAACAGGTGCTGATTAATAAACGTATAGCTATGCCTTGTTGGTATTAGGTACAGTTTTTTACAAATTAAGGTTATTTTTATGGTAAATGTTTCCATTGTCACTATTTGGCGTGAAATTTTAAGTATTGGAGTTTAAAAAGATGAGTCCTTTTAACTTTAAAGACTGAAATACAAAACACCTTATTTTCTTTTTTTATAATTAGATGTAGGCACAAATAAAACACTTTAGAACTCTTAAAGCGATGAAAAAGCTTAAACTCCTTGAGATACAGAAGGGCGTCAGCTAAAGACTCGAGTCTCCACTCAAATTATATTCTATGCCACTTTACCCCATAAACGGGTAAAATTACCCTCCTACTACTTTTGAAAGGAAAGGGAGCAGGCGTTACGTGAAAAAATCTTAATAAATATTATCGAATCGTTTAGAAACGGTGAGAAAAAGCTGAAGCGAATGGCAGAATTGATAAATACTTGAAAAGCAATCAGTTCTTTAATGTTTGGGGCAATTTGTAGAGGTTGTTGTATTAAGTTCAGTAGATAAGTATTTACCTACATAATTGGAAATAAAGAAACGAGAGAATTGGCGTAGAATTTGGAACGTTACAGAATTAAGTTATTTAGGTTGAAACTGAAAACTTACGCAATTACACTGTAAATATCAAACGTGTTTTTATGTATTATTGTAAATGGTCATTGGAACAAACTTATTGAGAAAAATATTAATTACAGTGTGTTAATATCAAAGAGAAATAGTTGTAGTACATAATGACACAAGATATTTAGCCACCCGAGCGGAGCGAGGGTGGCTATAATTCGCGTGTCATTATGGCAGTTTAGTCTCGCGTTAAACACTCTACTTTTCACTTTGAATGCGAGGAAAAAAACGATGTTTTTGTATACTAATCTACAATATTACTTTTATACAACGTACGCTCAATACGAGCAATGGACGTCTGTTCAGAATTCAAATAGCAAATGAATAGCAATTTAAATTTGTTCCGTGGTTTTTTTTTGTTGAATAACGCTTTAAATGTTTGCATATTTAGCCAACAGATTCAAACTTGAAAATTATTTCATAGCTAATTGGACTAAGTATGCATAATAAAATGAATTCATCTTTAATATAATTAAAGAGATTAATATTTGTAATTATTCATGGTGTTTCACGAAATTATTATTTTTTAAAATATTTTTATACAGTTGTCATTTTGAGGTTATTTCCACGCTCTAACCTAAAGGCTTCCACAGACCGAAGTGCAGGGCGCTACGGAGCGCTACGGAGAGCTTCGGAGCGTCCGCAGCACGCTGCGGTCTGTGGAAAGCTTTAAAATTGTCTATGCCCAGTCACTGAAAATGGCAATAATCCTCCATCCACAAACACCGCGATTGGCAGTTTAGGGGTTTCCAAAATAAATTAAAAAAAAAATACTTAATCCCTAGAGATCAAAAAAGAACTTTAGTCCCGATATGCAGAGACTAAAGTAACCTTAAAGTAACATTTTAAGAGCATGAGAAGTGAAAAATAATAAGTTGACTTTGGCTTTGAATTACAACTGGTGCGGTTAAAAAACCATCCTGTATTTATCGTCCTGAAATGAACGACAATAATGCATGTCGTTATTCAAATCCTTACAATAATAATAATTACATGAGGCTGAAATGATGAGGGTTTGAATTATCGTATCGTAGGGCTCGTACATTATTGTCATTAATTTCAGGTCGTCAATTAAAGGTCGTACTAACCGTACCCATTTTATTTATTTAGAAATCATTACAAATGTAAACTTAATAAAACCAAGAAGAAAATATTTTAAAATGAAATGAAGCCTTTTAAAGTTACAACACCTGTCAGAAGCACCACACCCGTACACTTCAAATGGATTGAAGATAAATATTTACGGTAGGAAGGAACCGTGGTGGTCCTTTAATGACCGTTTATTGTTTACTTTATACACGTTTACAGACGTTATGTACGACTATGGAGTGAAAAGATGTAGGGATAAATTGTTTATGGTTATTTAACCATAAACAATTACCAATTAAAGTGGCAAAGTCACATGATTTGTTTGAAAAAAATATCGTCGAATACTGCTCTGCTTGTTGTATTCTGAGTGGTTGGCCCAAGCTCAGGCAGGACACTTAGAGTTGGGTAAGCACATAGTATCATCGATATCGATGGTAAAGTCAAAGCGAGACATAATTATTAAAACACATTTGTTTTTAATAAAAATAAAGAAATTATAGAGTATAATTATGTAACTCAATTGACTTTGTCTCCTAAAGAGAACAAAGGAAAAAACATCGCAAGAAAAACTAGTGCTAGTACGGTATAAGTGCAAATCACTAAAATGTGTTGTAAACTTGGATTACCCGTAATAAATATCACTTTATTTATTGAAGTTCTTAACGCACTGAAATGCTGAGAACAGAAAAATAAACATTATTTTGAATGGTATAAAAGTTTGAAAGAATATAAAATCTTAACTTTATTTTTAGCCAGTTTGGCGTTATTATATTATTGTTAATAATTATGTATCTAAGTATAATTCCAATGACTTAATAAAGACTACAATAACTTAATAATAACACTTACCGCCGACATACTTTTATCAAAGCAGTTAATTTAAGATGGCCCACTTTTCCACAAAAGACGAGTACCAACAAAAGAGAATAATAAAGCCTGAAACGACGGCCTTGTGGAGGCATTTTAGGTGCTACGACCTACGATCGTAGCAGTCTACGGTCTACGGCGCCTCTACGAAACTAAAAAGACAGTGCTACGAGAAATCAAGTCATTAAAATTAAAATATCAAAAAAAAACTGTCTAGTAAATTTTGTAAAAATTTGTAGGTATGTTCTGGATGTATGGATGGATGTGTGAATTTTGGTACTTTTTCCATAAGAATAAATAATAACAGAGTAGAAGGGAAACTCTCTCACGATATTAGAGTACTCTCTAAGAGAGAATTCAGTCAGGGTGTCACGGCCGGCGTCGCCGCACGCGCGTTTGGCTGTTTACTGTTTGCGCGTTCGTTTTATTGGAAACAAATAACAACATAATGGCGTCAAGTTATTGTGGTGTATTTGGGTGTGTAAGTAATGGAAAAACGATGCCACACTTAAGTTTTTTTTAGTTTTCCCAAAGAAATAATAAGTAATATTTTTTTAAATATTATTTCGTTTTCGTACCTAATTAGTCAAAAAGTCATGAGCAGTTCTTTTTTCACCCAATGGTAAAATTTACTTTAGAGTAGGTACCTACAGCATTTTATTGCTTTTCGCCAAATCTGCGCGGGCTTCGGATTTAGAATTTAGCAGTACCTTCCTCACTATTTTTTTTTACTATGTAAGGTATACATATATAATGTAGATTAGGGTTTAAATTTTGTTTTTGTTTTTCTTTTTCTTTTTTATGTGCGCCTCATGGTGCTCACTGGTATAAATATTATACAAGTAGATATAAGTTCTCATTAAGTGAAATGTAATAATTTCTTTTGAGAAAATAAAGTTCTATAAACCTAAATCTTCAATAGCCCCGCCATCGGTCGTTGACCTTTTCTCGCTCGCCTCGCCTCGCGACGCGATCGCGCAGCGCAGTGGCCAGTGGCGCAAATTCAGTTATTTAAACCCACACTACGTATACGTACCTATAGTTTCCGACAAACATCTTGAACAAAATGGGACGTGGTAGGGCTAAGATTGCGCATGTACTTTACTCGCTACTGAAAAGACGTAAAATTCGATGGTAACGGTAACTGTACCTAAGTACCTATATCTATGCAGGTACAGGTTAAAGGTAAACTAGAGCAGGCCTAAGGGCCTGTGTCGATGAACACAGTATTAACCCGGCACAGTATTATTCGCACCTTCAGGACGGTACTGACCCATTAGGAATTATTCTCATTTCAAAAGTAAACCTGATGTTCTTTGAGCATTAAGTTCAATTTTGAAACGAGAATAATTCCTATTGGGTCAGTATCGTCCTGAAGGTGCGAATGTATTTCATTGAAATTGACTTGTTAGCAAATGTAGTAGAGAGAGAGAGAGAGAATAATTATAATTCTCATATTTTGTAAAACTAGAATAAAATAATGATTTCAAAGTAAATAAAAACTTATATTTTAGCGATATTATCTTTAGACGTAAGTAATATTTAACAGTAAGCAACCCTAGCAACACGCTTGGACGACAGCGGGGTGTAACGACGTGAAGGGGGAAGTAGGTATATAAATGGCGGCGTTTTGGACGCGGTCAAAAGAGATTCTCTTCTACTCTGTTATTATTTATTCTTATGCTATTTCACTCTAAACCGGTTTGAAGGACTCTGATCAAATTTGGCACACAGATATTTTATAACCTGGATAAATAAATAAATAAATATCACGGAACAATTCACACCAATTGACCTAGTCCCAAAGTAAGCTAAGCATAGCTTGTGTTATGGGTACAAGGCAACGGATAAACATACTTATATAGATAGATACATACTTAAATACATATTAAACACCCAAGACCAGAGAACAAATATTCGTATTATTCATACAAATATCTGCCCCGACGCGGGAATCGAACCCGGGACCTCAAGCTTCGTAGTCAGGTTCTCTACCTACTAGGCCATCTGGTCGTCTAAACATATATTAGGATACTTTTGTCCCAGAAAATTGCATAGTGCTCGCAGGATAGTGATAAACGAATCCTTCGCAGACGGGGTCGAGATCGGCTGGTAATATTTTCATTTATGTGGCCAAAAAGTTGGACCGCGTTAAATCGTAATTATAGCCACTAAAAATTAACGACTGGAAGAAGATCCATTGTGAGACAATTGGATGGTTGATTTTCGTGTCACAACGGCAAACTTCCATACAAATTTTAACTAGCATGATTTTGTTCAGATTATTGAGTGCACAGTGCATGTAAATAAGTAAATGAAGTTTTTTTTCAAAGAGATACTTGTTAGGATTTCGTACCTCAGGCGACAAACGGAATCTTATATTAATCTCGCTACGCTGTCCGTCCGTCTGTCCGTCACAGGTCTGTATCTCAAGAACCGTAATAGACAGCTGAAATATAAATTTCAGTGTGTGTGTATGTGTGTATTTCTATTGCCACTACAACAACAAATAACAAAAAAAATATATAATTTAAAATTAAAAGAGATGCCCATACAAGAAACGTATTTTTGAACTAAACCTACCTCCGCAAAGTAACGCCTGATTCAATAAAGTATTATTTTTGTTTTCGTTTTATCTCTATAACGTTTAAATATATACAGGGTGACATCTAAGACGTAATACAAAATTATATTTTCTAGATCCACACATGAATACGATCAACTTTTATTATGGGACCAACTTCGAAAACGTATACACAAAATCGACGTCACCATACAAATTGCGAAACCAGTTGATTGCTTTTAGTATGGGAGGCTCAATTTTTTTCTACCGATTTCGATATTACTCCCATAATAAAAGTTGATTGTAATCATGAGTGGATCCAGAAAATATAATTTTGTATTACGTCTTAGATTAGATGTCACCCTGTATAAAACTCGGACTCGGCATAATAATAAAGATAATAAAATTATATACTGTATCGGTCGATCTTAAGGAAAAAATAAATAGGTACTTAATGCACTTAAACAAGTACCTCTACTCAGTTCGATTTAGACTCACACTTAGCGTAGATATAGTTAAGATGTAGGTATAGTTTTAGTTTTTTTAACTAAGGGACCATACATACATACATACATCCCTGTATTTTTTTTTATATACTTAATTATTATTTTTTTTACTTAATTCTATATTTGTATGGTATTTTTAATTGTAATTTTTAAGAGTTTGTAATTTATTATATTGTAATTTGAAAATATGACTTCCTGCCAAGTTTCTTGCGGCGCATTCTTCTTGGCAATGATGGTCCTTACGAAAGCGCTGGTAGTTTTAAAAAAAAGTGACATGTAAAAGAGCCCTTTGCGGCCTACTTGCAGAATAAACGTTTTGATTTTTGATTTTTTTTTTGCTGTTTTTTTTTTTGATGATTTTTTTATAAAGCGATGGTGATTAAAAAGCAATCCGGTTGCCTGATGTTCACCAATTACCTGTGAAGCCATGGAGGCTTAGTGGCTTGACCAACGGCCTCTCAAGCTAATAGTAGGGGTAAACCGTTAGGAAATAATTTGTTCGTTTTGAAAGAAAATAAAAGTCTATCACGAATTGTTATTGCAGTAGACACATTAACTTATATATTAGAACAATTTGTATTCAAAACATTTTTAATTTTCATTCAATTTTTATGGAATAATCAAGAAAAACTAACAATAATGCAACGTTGCCAGCTCAGCAGGTATAAACCCTCTTAATATAGGAACGGGGGGATACCTTACACTACACCCTCTAGACTAGAGTACCCCCATTGAATATGAGCACTTCATGTGGGGGTTTTTGCCTGGGGCACCCCGTACAAAAACTTAGTAAAAAAAAATAGATTCTTTGAAATATTCGAGCGCGTCTGATTTTGATAATTTGATACTCCAGCGTGCCACTGATAATAAATGTATGATAATCTGCCACTTTGCACGGTGGGGGTGGCCATACAGAAGGGCGCGCGTTGATTTTCATAGGGGATGTTAATTCCAAAGACTGACGATTTGGAAGTGAAATGTGCATTGTTCTGCTAATAATTAACCCACCTCATCTTAATCTGACGCGCTCGAGTATTTTAAAGAATTTTTTTTTACCAAGTATTTTGAGGGGGTGCCCTAAGCAACCCCCCATCCCCCCCCCCCCCACACATAAAGTGCTCATATTCAATGGGGGCACTCTAGAGAGAGGGTATAAATAAGGTATCCCCCCGTATATTAATCTGCCGTGCTCGAGTAACTCCACAAATCCCCTCTTGGGCTCCCCTACGATAAGGCTCGTGGGATTTAGGGAAGTAGTTTCAATCTCCACTAACGTAAATATTAGTATTTAAGTATGAAACTTCGGAAATCTTAGCTTAAACCCTTATGCTTTTGAACTGTTATGTAGGCATATTATACAGGATATACATAGGTAAGATAATTGAAAACCTGAAAGCTGTTTGTTTATAATTGCGAGTAGAATCATAAAAATCGGCGTTTCGGAGGAGTGCGACCACAAATGCCGTGACACGATTATTAACAACTAAGGAGAAAATAAAAAGGTAACAGATGAATCAACAGAGTTTAGCGCAATCAAATAACCTCGCGATTTCCTGGAAGCGTTCCAATAAGATGAACCTAGAGTTTCGAAAACAAAAAGCGTGTGGTTACGCCATAAAATTGCATCTGCACAGATGTGAATACTAATGGGGGACCGAGAAATAAATTATCAATAAACGTTGCATTGCAATCGGAGCGCGCGTGCGCTGTGAAAGTTGTACGCGGGGTGAATCCCTACTGATCGGAGAGGTCGGAATACTTGCGGTTTTACTTGACTTGGTTTGATGGTCAATAAAGTACAGTCAGCCTCAGAAGTCGCTGTACTTTGTCGCAATAACCAATACTGTGAAGTTCGAAATATATCACGTTAGTGAAAGTGACAAAGGTACACCATAAACCAATAATTCCACGACGCGCCTTATTTAAAAATAATTTTATTTTAGCCGTATAAATCAGATTAATTTTCCTGCAAAATTTTATTTTTTGTTACTTTGAAACAAATAGAGCAATTAAGTGACGTGATACCTGTATTGCGGTAGAAAATGTAAGGGATCGTATTTTGAAAGCTCATAAAAATACATAGAGTAGCGCTAGTTTCATTGAATAATAGTGTTTAACATAGGTATTTTTCCAACAACAGTTATATTATAACAAAAAAAAATTGGTTCATAAAAGTGATTGATTACGAAAATCAAATAGTATTTACTATTACTAAATTAAGATAAGATAAGTCAAGTATTAGTAGTCGACGTAATGCCCGACATGTTTCGAATCAATCCGTGGTTCTTTCTCAAGGTTCACAATGGCGTCCCGTTCGAACCAACCTTGAGAAAGAATCACGGATTGGCTCATAACATTCGAGCACACCTCGACTACTAATCCGCGAGAGACTCGGGTATCTATTTTAGTAATTACATTATGTCTGTCTCACGGTATTATTAATTCAAAGTACCAACTACCGATTGTAAAATCCATTTATCTTCTAGCCACCTATGTCATCCATCACTGTACCTACCTAAAGATTTAAGAAATCCCGACCAACGTAAGTTTAAAAAATGTGTTGAAAAATATTCCCCTTGTTACCACAAACACTTCGCATCCGTTGAACATATGTTTAATACATGTAAGTGTTATAAAAAAAACTGTCATTTTGAAATTTTTTCTATACTAAAGCCATACCTATTCAGTAAGAGTTAACAAAGTTGTTAACAATGAACTAACAGAAACACTGTTTTAGAAACTGAGATCCAATTCTCGGTATCATGCTGATCCAACTCGATTGCAAGATTCCATAAAAGTACAATCACCCATTGAGATTAAAGTCAACAACACCAAACTTTCGAATTCCTTCTTAAATGGAACTCTAGTTCAGTAGGTATTTAGCTATTTCGTAATGCTTGTCCTTTAGGGAGCTCCGAAACAAGTAAATGGGCCATTCTACTTTTAAGTAACCATTAATCTTTTGTGAAATATAAGGCATACCTGGTGATTTTTTTCGTGTACTAAATAACTGAAATAAAAACTGAAATAATTAAATTTAATCTTTTAAAGCAAAAAGACTTAAAAGTTTCAATAATAAATTTGAAAGAAATGAAGTGAGAGTGATTGTGTTTTTTTTTATTATGAGAGGGAGGCAAACGAGCAAGCGGGTCATCTGATGGAAAATGATCACCACCGCCCATAAATATCAACAACTCATAGAGAGTGTCTGTCTGTCTGTTGCCGGCCTTTAAGAAATATTTTTTTTTGTTTTTGATTAAAGACGATTATACGTTACTTGTCTTCATTCTTCCGCAAACAAAGAAAATGTTCGGTGTCTTTGTACCTCTATTCATAATTTTTAACTTTTGTTCATAAGTTGTATCCTGAATTAACTGTGAAATCATAAATCCCTATATATAAACCTCCTATCTGTCAGATGTACTTTTAGAAATTGCTCTATATCCGTTTTGCATGACTCAAATCATGAGATGTGCAAATTATGCCATCTGTCAAACTGCCGAGGTATTTCCGGCTATCGTGGAGGGTTCAAATGAATGTCGCTCCTAACTGTCTACTGAAATTTAAGCTTTCCCGATTGTTTTATAATAATCTAATCTGGCAAATACCTAGTTAGACCTAGAAGTATTTTTGTAATTTGCGATGAAGTCTTCCGTATAAAACAAAACACTAACGCGTTTTAATCTCTCTACGAGCATTTTGTATGTATCGCACAGACGTAGCTGTAGTGCATGGTTGGTAGAGAAGCAAGGTAAAAATATTGTAGTTCATTGATATGGCAAAGTATCACCTGAATTAATCAATCATTTCGGTATTATACATTATTATAAATTTATAACTTAAAAGTTCAGATTTTTTCAGTATCTAAATTACCTACTTGGGTTGTATTTACGTGGCGATGTTGATTACAGAGCTTCCGACATAGCTAGCAAGCGGTTCGGCACCCTTTTGCCTTTTCACTCATTTTCCCGCCCTTTATTTTTCTATTTTGGCAACCCTCTTGGGTCGGGGCTCCATTCGCCGCCATCCGTAACGGTTACGGTTTAGGTTTTAACGTTATGCCACGGTGTGATATACTGCCACTAACGTCGTATAAACCAGTTACTTATCGAGTGCAGTATTATGTCAGTATCGTGCCTAATAATTAAGCGCCTATGCTGGCTGAAGAAACGAGCCGTCATGAGAGCACCCTTTGTTACAAATGTCTTTATAAACATGTAGGGTAGGTACATAAGTTAATTTTAAATGAAAAGTAAGGGAATTACAGTCGGATTACCAATCGATACCGTCTTTTTATCAATCGATAAGGAAGTTTAATAGTCGTCTCCACGAACGTGAACCTATTTCATAAACTAAGAGACGAGATTCTTAGTATTGTTAGTTAGAATATTTGTCATTGTTTGTCGAGACAGAGAGCGAGCGGTGATCTTGATAACAGTGACTTGGGTAAACAAAACGGCTACTTTTCATAATCAGCGCTCGGCTTCCGTCTGTTTGTCATCGCGGAACGGAATTCGCGGTAAAATCTCTCTGAGGAACGTTCGGAATGTATAAACTGTAATTATATTCTAGTTATAGGTGGTTATCCACGTACATACATATACCGGCCGGCGTCAGTTATAGGTATGGCGGATGCGCGCCACAGCCTCCCGCACGGGCGTAGTACGTCCTGAACAAAGCGCGTCCCGCCCTACCCCTCCCTCGGTTTCAGCGCGTCCGGTCAAACCAAACCGCACTATTCATGTATGGAACACGTCCTCAAATTCAAAGGAGAGTACAGAACGGACACTTTTATGTTATAGGGTTTAATTTTATGCACGTACAGGTAATATAGATGTGGCGGCTTTTTTTGTCGTCGGGACGTGTAGCGTCGGCAACGCGGTCCGCGGGATACTGCCGGCAGCCTCCGAGCGGGCGGGGAGGGCGCGCGGGGCTGCGCGAGCCGTTTTCATTAAGCCAGGCCGGGCCGCCCGCGGCACAGCGAGCGACGCCGCCCAGCCCAGCGAGGAAGCTCGGGGATGCCAGATGCAGGATCCCCGATAAACACCGCGGCGGTGTAAGTATTCCCAGTGTACCTACTAATACTAATTGCTAAGAACTTGTATCAAATAACCACCAATTATTAGGAATACTGGGAATTCACCACCGCGGTTAGTCGTTCTAATCTTCTAAGTAAATGATCAAGATTAAGGGTAAATGGGCAGATGTCTATTTATCCTCAATCCGGTAAGCGCGTTCCATCTTAAGACTAATTTTCACTTAGCGTCAGGCGCGATTGTGGTCCAACGCATGCCTATTATAATATCTACATTAAAAATCAAGAGCAATGAAAACGGGTCTAATTTCTTAGTAACTTACCTACTGTAGAATGCAACTTTTTGGCATTACTTGCGTACCGATTAGATATCTATATCTACCTCTAGGTAGAGGTAGATTTGCGTCGTTTTCTTCGGTAGAATCTCATAGCTGTGAAAAAAGCTGAGAAAGCTATGTGTGCGTTTATCCATAATCATTACGTACTTTAGCCAAGTTAACTAACTATATCTAGGTACATTTATATGCACGAAATGGCATGGGTTAACGAAGTAGTTTTTCAGTAACCAGTATTTCGTCACTTGTGCGAATAAATCAATTCTGTCGAGTAGCACTGGTATAATCCCAAATTTAGGGTGTTTTCTGGTAAGTTCAAAGGATCTTTAAACAGTAGCCTAGCAACACTGAAGCTCCAGCCCTTTTGATTTATTCGCAGATCGTTCATCCTGCACATCGCCGGCTCGTGGGAAATGTTTTTATAGCGTTGTAATTCATCTGTTTTCAACACTGCATTACGCGGTCGTGGTTTCAGGGAAAATGTCTTTATCGACTTTACCTGCGGGTTTACCTGAAAGTAAGAGATCGGGTCGGGAGACCCATTTGTAACACTTCGTTCGGTAATTTCTTAGATATGCCCGCATAGATCACGTAGATCGCAACTTATAACTTAAGATATCAGGTATTACCTAAATTAAATTTATAATGCAGATAATCTACCTAAGTTAAGCCTAATTAATTAACCCATGGCCCCTCAAGAAGAGGATCGTAGGTTCGAACCCACTTCGCACCTTTGAGTTTTCGGAGTGCGAGTACCTACCTCATAGGTTTGTGCCCAATTTCATTTGAAATTTAGCGCAAGCGTTCCGGTAAACGATAACATGTGGAAACTCTTACCTTCCAACTCATTCAAAAAAGACGCGTGCGTGTCTAGTCGCGGTCACTTCTACGATACTCATTTACTACGCGCCATGCAAAAAACGTGCGACCGCCGCACATGCGGCAGTTTTCTATATTCATTGCGCGGCCAAGACACTCGCCGCTCAGTCTTTACCGAGCAGCACACACAATGAAACAGGGGTGCGGTTAAAACGCGACATGCATTTGTCGACCCGGAATGAATCTAATCTAATACCTTTAAACGAGCAATTCTTGTATATATATAATCAGGATCTCGGAAACGGCTCCAACGATTTCGATGAAATTTGGTATGTGGGGGTTTTCGGGGATGAAAAACTGATCTAGCTATGTTTCATTTTCAGAAAATCGCTTTTACTCGTGTTTTCCGACTATTTTTGTTTGCATTAGAACAAAGCTAAATTTCGCCGGCTTCGAGCACATCAAAATAGCACAGTATAAATCGGGTGGTCGCGGATCCAGCAGACCTCGGTTCGATTCCACGTTTTTTTTTTAAGGTTTTTAGTTTTTTTTTTTTTAAGTTTGTTTTTTATGAGAAAACGTCAAGTTTCTTCTTTTGTGAGAAAAAGTTACTTTTTGTGAGAAAAAGTATTATAGGGAACGTGCGGTAACTATAGGCGGCAGCACTAATGCGACAGAAGAGACACTATGCGGACAGTATAACAAACTTATCAAGGTAAAACATTCAAATTGATGGCACCCTTATGGCACCAGTTGGCAGCACCGTCTATGTGCACGTTCCCTATTGGGAGCACAGAACAGGAAAAACCGGTTGTCTGTAAAGTCGGTTTACGGATGATAGTTTAACGTGACTCACCCCTCCACCTCCTCCGGTGTTTTTGTCAAATATCTTGAAAACGGTGCATCCTACGGCAAAATCAATGAAATTTTCATCCCTCCTTTGGAACACCCGAACCCCCTCCCCCGCCCCCCCCCTCCCTCGCACATATAAAATCAGGATCTCGGAAACGGCTCCAACGATTTCGATAAAATTTGGTATGTGGGGGTTTTCGGGGATGAAAAATTGATCTAGCTTGGTCTTATCTCTGGGAAACCGGAAAACGCTTGGTACCGAGTTTCAGCCCGAGCAGAGCTCGGTCGCCCAGGTACTGACATTAATGTGTTGCCTGGGGCTAAATTCAGGAACGGCCTAACACGGTTTGCGAAGGGTAATTCGATCAAGGAAAATAAGGCTCATCCCAAGCTCAGCCCAAACCTCTCGCAAACCAGTGATTTTTAGCGTTCTTGAATAGCAGTTCATCCCTATCCTCTCGCAAACGATCGAATTACCACTCGCAAACCGTGTTGGGCCGTTCCTGAATATAGCCCCAGATAATTCAAATCTTACTGCCATAAGGGTAAGGTTACTGCAATATCTTCAAGAGCGTTTTATGTTCATGTCCTCTATTCGCTCTGCACAAAATTTTCTTCTTACCGTTCCTCCTTCTTCCTCCAAATTCTATCATAACTCCTTTACTATGACCGCCATTCGTCTTTGGAATTCTCTTCCTTTGGCGTTAAGGCAAGCGAAATCCCTTCCCATTTTTAAAAACCTTCTAAAGGCTCATTATTTGTCACTAACATAATACACACTTCTTTATTGTATTGAACACTTCTTTGTTCTTTTTGTTTTTTGTTTATATTGTTTCTTTAATTTCCTTTTTAAATCCTTTTCTCACATGCGGCCTTTTGACATTTTTCCATTGATATTTTGTATTAAGTATATGTAGTGTATATGTATTATATTGAATATATGTGTTTATTTATAAAATTTATATTATATTTGTATTGATTTTATTGTTTATTGTCTATTAATACTAAGTTTCTCTTGTCTGTTATTTCTGCCACCTACATTAGTCTGTTGATATTTATTAATTTCTGAGTAATTGGTTGTCTGGAAGAGATCGCTTTTTAGCGATAAGACCGCCTATTGTCTACCTGAATTTTTTATTTTTGTAATGTTACTGTACTGTTTTTGGTGATCAATAAAGAATATTTGTATTGTTGTATTGTATTGTAAGGGTTTGAATTATCAGGTCGTGCATTATTGTCCATTGCGGGTCAACAAATACGAGGTCGTGTTTTAACCGCATCCAAACAGAGAAGACGCTAGCCGCGCCGACGAAGGCGCGTAGTCGTGGCCAGCCAAGCCTTATAGCCCGGCCAAGACTTCGCGCAACCGACGGTAGCGGCGAGCGTATTATCAGTTCATTGCGTGTGCTATGCGTGTATCCTCTCACAAACGATTGAATTACCGCTCGCAAACCGTGTTAGGCTGTTCCTGAATTTAGCCCCTGGTTATCGGTGAATTTTGTAACACCCTTTATGTTAACATACAGCATAATATAGGTGCATAAGTAACACAGATAAGTATATTTACTTATGCGTAGCACAGACGTAGCTGTGGTGTATGGTTAATATTTAGCAGAGAAGCAAGGCACACATTATTGTCATACAATACGTACAATACGTTTACTTTTAGTTTACCACTGACAGATGGCTTGCCTTCATGTCATTTCCAACTTTAACACCATACAAATAAAGTAGCTATTACAAAATCTGCAAACGTGGGTAACAGTTTTCTAAAATTGGCTTTATTTGTAGGTTGTTAAAGTTGAATATGAAATGAAGGCAAACCATCTGTCAGTGGTAAACTTTATGTAATTTTACTGTATATCGGTATGCCTGAATCAATCAATTATTTCTCATCTTTTCTGGACAGTTTTGCTAAAGTTTCAATAAAAAAAAAAACAAATCCATTGCCGACCCGGAATGAATGACATTAATGTGTTCCATCCATCCATACTATTACTAATGTAATGTATTATTTTTGTAAACCGTAACATTTACCCCACGGGACAGGCTATGCCTAGTGAGGGGTTCAGTAAAAATGTAACTGTGTTTTATTGTTATTTTTTGGAAATAAACTATTTGTATTTGTATTAGTTCAAATATTTAATGTTGTGCGCTTATGCGCTCAGTATTTAAGTAAACTTTGTGAATGCTAAGTTTCAGTATTTTAAGAGTATAAGAGGGCCTACAACGTTAGTACGTTAGTAATGGCAAGGATGATATAGACTGGATTGGCAGTGGCCATAGTACGGATCGGCCGCGGTTCTTGTAGTTCGATTATTAAATCTAGATGGCGCTGAAATATAGCCAGAGGCTTTGAAGGCAAAACAATAAGACTACAGATGTTTAAATATTACTACAAATGTATTATTTTTCAAAAATATTGCATAATAATACATTTGCGGTGATATGAAATATCTGTAGTCTTATTGTTTTGCCTTCAAAGCCTCTGGCTATATTTCAGCGCCATCTAGATTTAATAATCGAACTACAAAAACCGCGGCCGATCCGTGCATAAATATTGCATGCAAAAATGTCTCATTCTCATTAGCTTAGTTACCGACTTCGCCACTGTGAAGTGTACCACCCTCTCTAGGTTTGTGCATATAGATTTGTCATTAACGGAAGCTTTGTTTTGTTGTGAAAATAAAAACCTTATTTTAATTAAATATAATTTTTATTTGCTATAATTAAAATAACAAAACATTATTCACGTAATGCTATGGTCACTTTCACTTAGCTTTACCCTTTTTAAAGTTCTTTTTATTTTTTTTACCTACGCCCTGCCCTTGCGGCTTATTATCAGTTGCAACTTTATTCGTTTTCAGCTGTCCAATTTGCTTCTTATTATTTTTCTTCATTGCATTTTTCAATTTTTTCGCTGCCACCACTTCAACTGATTCCGTTATTTTCTTTTCGTTTTTATTTGCTATTGCTACTAGTTGTTGTGGATTTGTTGCAGGGTTTTTATTTTTGTTTTTCTTCTTATTTTTCTTCTTATTAGGACTAGGCGTTTGCGGGACTACCTTATTGTCCGTCACAGCTTTAACAGGAGTGGCAACTGTTTTAGATTTTTTCGTGTCGTTCTGCGGTTGCCGTGTATCGTTGGCTGTCACTGTAGTCTCACTGACATTTGGTTTATTCTTTTTGTTTTTCTTCTTCTTCGGCTTTTTGCCTTCATTATTTACATTAACGTTTTGTTGAGCAGGTGCTTTTGTTTCATTACTACCATTAGTTGCAGTGTCGTCTTTGTTCTCTGCTGCTGGTTTATTATTCTTCTTTCTCTTCTTTTTATTTTTCTTTTTGTTTTTATTATTAGGTTGTACAGCTGCAGCGTTTGTTTGAGGGCTGAAAAAAAGCATAGTTTTTTTAGCTTTTTCTTTAAAGTGAAAAGAGTATACAACATAATCTTTACGAGGGTAAGATGAATTCTGGTTGGATTTGAAAAAGTTGGACACTTCAACGCCGATAATTAACTTTAGTATGATTGTTTTCCTATTGTATGGTTAATTTGTGTGTCACAACGGAACTTTTTCCAGTCTTCCTTCTGTCATTTTCATTCACAAATCTAACTAGTTCCCTAGTAAAATTGTGATAAATGTAGTGATTATATTGATTTCATAAACTTTTACTTTTTAATTACCTTGGCTTGGCATCATTGTCCTTAGTTTTCTTGTTTTTCTTAGCTTTAGGCTCAGTAGCATTAGAAGCAGGTGCAGGCCTTTTTGTACCTGCAGTTTTTTGAACTTCATTACCAGTGTCAGATTCATCTTGTGGTTGGTCCTGATTTTCGTTGGTTTCTTTGCTTTCTTCTTCGTCTTCATCATCTTTGAATGGTTCAGGCTGGAAAATAATTAAAGTTTTATTATAAATATAAGATTTTTTTATAGCAGTCAATGGAAATAAACTAGTAGAAAAAAACAATGAAACAGGAACAGTATTCATACTTACAATGACATTAGAGAATTTCTTAAGCTTAGCCACGAAGAATCCATCCATATTATGAGTGTGAGGATAGAACCTCCTAGTCAGCTTCAATGAAGGATGGAACCTGTGATGCCTGTATTTGACAAAACCTTCAGTACCAAAATCAAGGCCAGTAGGCACAAGCTTTACATTTCTTCGTTTCAGAGCATAATTTACAACCCATTCATTTTCTTCAGGCAATATAGAACATGTTGAGTAGACGATGTAGCCCCCAGAACTGGATTTCGCGTTGCAACAGTCAATAGCAGCCAACAGTAGCTGTCTTTGTAAGTTGAAGCACCTTTGAATATCCTTTTGATCCTTTGTTGTCTTCACACTCGGATCTTTAGCTATAACACCTGTGCCAGTGCATGGAGCGTCTAAAAGGACTCTATCAAAACCTTTAATCACTTCTGGGAATTGACGGCCGTCGTAATTGCAAATGACAGCATTTACAACTCCCAGTCTATGGAAATTACCAACGATAGCTTTAGTTCGGTCCTTGTTTGCGTCATTTGCGAATAGCGCTCCTGTATTTTTCATAATTGCGGCAATGTGAGACGCTTTACCACCAGGGGCTGCACACATATCCAAAATCCTTTCTTTCTCCTGTGGTGCCAAAGCCATAACCGGCAGGTAGCTTGATGCTCCTTGTAAAATATAATGACCTGCCAAATATTCAGGAGTAGCACCAATTGGAACAGTTGAACTGTACACAACAAGACCCACTTTACTCCATTTCCCAACAGGATCCAAATTCACTCCCCTGTTGATTAGAGCTTGAGCTAAATCTCTTCTTCTGGTCTTCAAACTGTTAGTCCTAATAGTCAGTGGACGCGCTACTTCACTTGCCTCTAAAAACTCGACTAATTCTTGGACAGGGAATATTTGCATCAATATTTCCATAAGGAACTCATTGTAACTGTAATACATGCACAAGTCTTTAAGCAGCAAATCAGTATATTCACATCTAGACCTTTCACCATCTTTAAGGCGACTGAAATCACCTAGCACATTTACAACATCCTTGATTCTTTGCAGTACATCTTGCAGATTAGTTGGATTCTGTAATTCTTCTTCAGATGGAAATGCAAATACGTCTTGTTTAGCAATGTTCAGTTGCATTTCTTCATCAGCAAGCTTCTTATCCTGTTTTTGTCTTTTCTTCAATTTGATGTTAGCTTTTTCAATGGGGAGCATGTCATCATCATCATCGTCTTCATCATCACTCTTCTCTTCACTGGAATCTGAATTGTATTGTAATTTTGAAGAAGCATCTGCACTTTCATCATCAGAATCAACATCACCATTTTCTTGATCAGAATCAGCAAATAAGTCATCTAGTTTTCCCACCTGTAAGAAAATGTTTAAATTGCTACTGTAAATGTATATGACCAACAAATAAATTTACTAGAGAGCTATATAACAATAAAGTACCTTATATTTTTCACCAGCTTTTGGTTTTTCCTCCTCATCACTCTCATCAACTTCAGACCCTTCTGCCTCTGAGCCCTCTTGTTCAGAGCCTTCTTCCAAATCCTCTTCAGAATTTTCATCTTCTGACCCATCATCATGCCCACTATCTGACTCTTCAACCTTAGGCTTGCCTTTTGCCTTGAGAATTGGTTTACCTGTTGTCTTGGTTACTTTCTTGGGCTTCAACCATTCTTTGTTGTCATCAGTAAATCCTAGAAAAAGCACCAAATTGCTTTAAAATATGTAAATAAAGATATTTTTTTTTTTTTGCTTTGCAAAGGGGGATCTAAATTGTGAACCTTAGAATTTACATTCAATAATGAAATCAATTTATTGTGAAGAATTTAGGTATTTACTGGTAAGAATTAATCTTTTCAATGCCAAGCCTAGTTAATCGCAAATATACTTTGAACCTTATGTCATTTCACTAAAATCACATTGGAGTTATACTTTGTGATATATGCGTCAGTATCCATTGTTGGTATTGAAAAGGTTAAAACAAAATAAAGATTCTTTATTTAACACTACTGGCAAGGCAATACTGGCAAACAGTCAGTTTATAATAGGGACCACAACAGGGGACCACTAATACCAACAAATCCTGACAGCAGCAAAGTCTGTGATATGTTTGAGCAGATTTTTGAAGTTGTTGATTCTCAAACTACTCTGATCTACAGGTAAGTGTAGTAAGATAGAAACCAATCACAGAGTATTTGCTGGTACATTTCAAACTTCATTAAATCTAACAACTTTAATTACAATATTTTTTTGTGAAAATCAATAAAATGTGTTTTGAATGCCAAATCATATCAAGAGATTAATTCCTTGAATAGTTTAAATCATAGGTTTCAACCGGTACCAGTACAAGGCTCCTAGTGGGCGCTGGAGCTCTTTGTGGGGGGCGGTAGTGGGTCATGAGTAGCACTAGAGAGATAGTTAATTTATAATTTGTGAATAAGTAATGGACAGACATATAAAATTGGTATAATTTAATGGGGCTTTGGAAGTTTTTTTTTTCTTAAAAAGGGGACCAAAAGGTTTGGGAACCTGTGATTTAAATAATGTCAAGAACCCTATTCAGCATAAAGTAGACAGTGTTAATAGACTAATCTAATAAACCTTCATAATTTTAATTCTACTCACCCTGTACTTCTTCATCTTCTGACTCATCTGAATTATCTTGCTCTACAACTTTTACCTCTGTTTGTTTGGCTACATTTTTCTTGGCCTGCTTTAGTGCTTTTCTCTTTTCTGCTAGCTCCGCTTTCTTCTTGGCCCTCCGAGCTGCTCGCTGCTTCTGCCTGTGACTCATCTTCTTTGTTTCATTTTCATCTTCCACTGAAATATTCACGTTTACAATTGTAATATTGTTAGCATTAACACATAAAATAAGGAAGGGATATGGATCTCAAGTCTGTGTTTGTCTAAAAGCTTGTTAACTGTTTGAGCCAAAAAGGCTGCAGCAATTTTTAAGTTGACTCAAGGTCTTAAGTAGTCAAATATTTGACTAAATAAAGCAGTTGTTGGCCAAATGGATTGTCAGTCTTCAAAGCCAGATGAGTTTGTTTTTAGAGGATACTCATGTGCAGCATTGCCAGACGTCCTGAGTATGGTGGGATGTCCCGACTTTTGGCCCCTAATTCTAAATCCTGCTTGGTACAGGCTCAGTTCCACTTTTGAGAGATAGCTTGACTGTGCAACAACATATGGTAAAGTAACATATTTTAATAGCTTTTTTGGTTATCTATTGTCATAATACCTAGAGATTTTTCTAGCACAAACAACTTGTGGTTTGTGTTTGACATAATAATAACATCGATTCGATTTAGTATTCTTGTTCTATATTTTCAAACGTGTCTCATTGATATAACGCCACTTATAAGACATCGATAAACTAAGTATTACAAGGAAAAGTATTTGTTTGCGCTAGAAAGATCTCTAGGTATATGACTCATATAAATGTAAGTTGGAATTGAAAAATAAAAGGATGAAAATTAAAAAAACCACTGATTTTATAGGTTTTTTTAGTATGTCCCGCTTATGACAAATGAATGCTGCTTGTTTTCATTCAAAAGGTTTAAGAATCCCGCTTTTCCGGAACCGCTGCTGGTGTGATTATTATAAATACAACATAATTCACCCCAGATCCTAAATTGTTACCATAAGCTTAACAATTTAAAAGCATTTGATGCAGAGTATCACCAAGCCGTGGTGGACTAGTGGTTTGACCTATGGTCTCTCAAGCAGAGGGTTGTGGGTTTGAGTCCAGGCTCCACCTCTGAGTTTTTTGGAATTTATGTGCGTAATTACATTTGTAATTTACCATGAGCTTTACAGTGAAGGAAAACATTGTGAGGAAACCTGCACATACCTGAGAAGAAATCCAATGGTGTATGTGAAGTTCCCAATCCGTACTGGGCCCGCGTGGGAACTACAGCCCAAGCCCTCTCAACCTGAGGGGAGGCCTGTGCCCTGCAGTGGGACGTATATAGGCTGGGATGATGATGATGATGATCACCTTTTTTGTGGTTTTAAATAGCTTTCATATTGGAATTGTACTAATTACAATGTGGCAATCTTGCAAGTAAGGCTCAAAAGAAATCTAGGAATGGAGGAACTGTTCTTTAGAACCGAGACTTGTGTGACAAAATAAACAAAGCCTCTAAGCACATAATAATACTTACTACAGTAAAACAATTCGATAAGTACAGAAATTTTTCAAGTATAAAAATAAATATTTTTTAGGTTATGATTTCCAAGCGTGGTGATAGTTTTTAGGTATTTATTGAATAAATTAAAGCACTTTAAAAACTAATACTTACACAGTTCTTTCCTAAAAACTGGATCTGGTTGTTTCCTAGCTTTTCTGCCAGGCCCTTTCTTCACTTTTTTAGTCTCATCGAACTTAGCTTTACGCCCCATTTTTTAAATATTCTTTTCGCCCGTTTCGATATCAGTAACGATCTAATAGCACTTATTTCAACTTTACAAAATATCCACACACTCAGTTTAATACAACACGTGCTCAAAAAGGCTTGCCGTAAACCGCACGCACCGGGCCCGAAACCCCAACCGCACCAGCGCACCACACCGCGTCACTTTGTCAAGTCTGTCTGTCAGTCAAAACTGACTGTCACTGTCACCATTTTTTCTTTAATTCTGAATTTAAAAAATCGTACAATGTGCCGAGGACTATAATCCTTTTCATATAATTCATATATCATGTTGGGTTTGGTGACATTTGGTTATTTCCATTCCACGCCTTGAATGTTTCAGGCCAATACTTTACAAAAAAATATACTTGAATTCCGAAAGAATAAAAAAACATACAGGGTTATTTGCAATTCACTAGCATCCTTTTAACCCTAAACTCCTACCACTTAAATAAATCTTTTTTTGTTTTACAACTTTTGTCATAACTTTATATTTTTGGTGTAATAACGTTTTGAAAATTTGAGATTACCTGTATTTTTACGATACTCTGTGCCGTGTATGGAAAAAAAATGTACTCCATTTTAAAAAGTCGTATAACAAAAAACATTTGTTTAAGTGGTAGGAGTTTAGGGTTAAAAGGATGCTAGTGAATTACAAATAACCCTGTACGCTTAGTATAAGTTTTACTTCACCAAAATACTTCTCTATCGCGTTTACGTAAAAAATTCAATTACTAGGGAAATATGGACAGCGCCTCCGCGCGCGCGCTTCTATGTTTCCATAGAATTGAAATTTTTACGTAAACGCGATCGAGAAGTATTGAAGTGAAGGAAAACTTATACTAAGCATACTGTACGCTTAGTATAAGTTTTACTTCACCAAAATACTTCTATATCGCGTTTACGTAAAAAATTCAATTACTAGGGAAATATGGACAGCGCCTCCGCGCGCGCGCTTCTATGTTTCCATAGAATTGAAATTTTTACGTAAACGCGATCGAGAAGTATTGAAGTGAAGGAAAACTTATACTAAGCATACTGTATACATTGTATCTCCACAGCTTAAAATATTTCGTAATAACAATCGTGTATCTATTATTGTTTTTCGGGCTGGCAATACTGACTAACAGATCTAACAATAGTGAATCCTTAGACTAAGAATATGGCTAGACCAGTTCTATTTAAGACGAACAAAAAACCGTCATGTGTCTCTTTCTAGCACATGCAAAATCTCACTGTGAAAAAAAGAGTGAAGCATAGACAAACACCGCCATCTTAAACGTCAGTGTGTCAAATTCTGAGTCGTCGTGGTAGCCAGCTGGATACCAAACGTTGTTATCAGTTTTCCCTTGTTTTTATGTGTTTTATGCCATTTTGAAGAGTGAAATTTAGTTAATTTCATATCACTATAACCATGGATTGTGTGGCTATCGGTTGCAAGAGTAGAATGGGTGTATTAACAGAAAGTGACCAAAGAATATCTTTCCATCGGTAAGTTATCGACTATCATTATGAACTTATTGCGCAATGTTTAGATTATATGATCTGTTCTCAATAAATAAATTGCCGTTCTAAATATTGTGAAGTCATAAAGATCACGTCAGGCCAAAGATTTATTAAAATAATGAACAACAAAACATCTGTTCAGGCCGTTATGACAGTTCATGTACGTAAATTTTGATAATAGGGATGTGGTTAAATAAATCGATATTGTATGTCATCATCATTGTATTTCAGGTTCAGCTTTTGTCACTTTTATTTAAAATTAATATATATTTTAGTTAAACTTTTTATAGGCTCTGAGAAGCACTACAAGAAAAACTAATTAAGTTGTATTATGGCTAATATAATGCTAATTGTTGATGTGTATTGTTCTCAGGTTACCTAAAGATCCTGATTTATGAAAGTTTGGCAGAAAAATAATCAAAAATGTATTCTGTTTTTTTGAGAAATAAAAAAAATGGTTTTATTTAGTGGTCAATAAATAATAAAACTACGTAAAATAAAATCATAATTATTATTTCATAATTGTCGTTTTACTTTTCCCCTTATATCCATTATACTATAATAATAAAATAATAAATTTGTTTATTAAAAGAAATCCAATTTACAAAAATTTGGCTTACCAAACGGTCCCACACTAGGCAATGCCTGTCACGTGGTGACCGGATTCGGATAACAATTTTACATTACAAATTTTAAAAAAAAATAAGTACTACGATTACATACAAAGTTGGTACTTTTAAACAACTACGAAAGAAACAATAATGTAAAGAAAGTATGCATAGTATAAATTTAACATTTTAATACTGTATGAAATTAGGGTAATCTAACTTAAATCTAAATTGCCGATAATTAGCGAAACGGCAATTATACGTGGATTAGCGTTTGAATGGGCGTGTGAGTGAGTATATGTGTTTGTTGCGTGTTTGTGTGTGTGTGTGTGTGTGAGAGAGTGTGTGTGTGTGTGTGTGTGTGTGTGTAGGCGTAAGTATGGCTATAGCTTGCGAAAAGCATCTATTTAGGAAATGATCTTCAGTAATCCTTCGGTTCTCTTGTAGTCAAGACTATTTAGCCAGCAGATAACCCTTACTTTAGCTTCGCGGACATTAGCTTCTGAGATGTTACAATATTTTAAAACTTTATTGTAAAGAAAAGGATGAAGAAAGTCTGGGAAACGTTTTGCAAAGGCAGTCTTTGTAGGGGTGTTGTTCAAGGTACATGTTCCTACAAGGGCTGAATGGGCCGAAGGACAGATACTGCCGGAAGACAGTGGTATTTTATGGTATACGGATGGATCTAAAATGAAATCCGGTACAGGAGCCGGCATTCATGCCAAGGACTTCAACAGTAGTGTAAGCATGGGAAATTATGCAACTGTCTTTCAAGCAGAGACGTATGCAATTATCTCCTGTGCACAAGAGAATATAGATAGGAAGGTAAAGGAAAAAACCATCTATATACTCAGTGACAGTCAAGCAGCCCTCAAGGCACTCACATCGCCAAAAGTTGACTCAAGACTGATCTATAATGGAATACAAGCATTAAACAAGCTTGGCAGACGGAACAAAGTGAGACTGGTATGGATTCCAGGACACAAGGGCTTCATCGGAAATGAGAAAGCAGATGAACTAGCAAGGGAAGGGTCAATGAACAAAAACATAGGACCCGAACCGTTTGTGGGACTCTCACAGGGAACCATAAAGAATGCCATAAACGACCACACCAGACTTAAACATCAACAAGAGTGGAAAGCACTGGTGGGTCTAAAGCATTCAAAACGATTCATTGAAAATGTCGACACTAGCTGGACTAAAAAGCTCTGGACACTCAGTAGGAAACAACTCCGACACATTGTCGGGGCATTTACAGGTCACTTCGATACTAAACACATACTAGTAAAGATGGGACTAGAGGACAATGAAGATTGTAGGATATGTGGTGAGGAAGACGAAACAATGGAACACATTATGTGTGAATGTGACGCCCTTGCCAGGTTAAGATTGAGACTCTTTGGCGACGGATACCCCGTACCAGGAGACTTTAAGGCACTACCGCTACGTCAAATCATCCAATTTATGGATGAGGTGATAAAAGCAATGGAGTAAGTGCGAAGGAGGGGTAATTACACAAAAGATCCCTACGGGTCGAAGTGTATCCGCAAGGACCCCTATTTGTAAGATAAGATAAGATAAGGGGGTGTTGGAACCCTGAATACACGTTTTCTGATTAGGTCTGGGTAATGGTCTGAACAAATAGTTATTTTATGCACCTGCAGCGTAACGCGCAGGATCATTAACTGCCGCACGCTTAAGACACTCGCCTCCTTGTAAAGAGCAGTCGTGGGAAATAGTCGGGGTTTCCTAAGCATAACCTTTAGCACAAAACGCTGCGCTCTCTCGAGAGGCAGGAGCACCGATCCCGTAGCACCACCCCACACGCTTATGCAATATGTTATAATAGATTCGCAAATAGCGGTGTATACGAGCTTTAGCAAGTCCCCGCTAGCCGAGTTCCTCAGTGTTTTCATAATGAAGACGATATTCCTGACCCTAGCTGAAACTGATTCGACGTGATTATGGAAGTTAAGTTTCTCGTCAAGCGTTAAACCCAAATACCTAATAGAGGAGCAACTACTGATCGACTGGCCGCTTGCAGAATCAAAGACCGGAACCTGACAGTTAAATTTGAGGTCTGGACGTTCTCGGGGGGCTGACGAAGCTGTCTTATGGAAACAAACGTATTTGGTCTTCCGAGTGTTAAGGGTGAGCAGGTTATCGGCCAGCCAGTTTGCAATCACAGACAGACCACTCTCCGCCAACGCGAAACATCTCTCCCAAGTCACGTCGTGGAAAATTAGAGCAGTGTCGTCAGCGTAGCAGATAATTTCTGTCTGATTAATGGGCAAGGCAATCATGTCATTTAAATAGATGAGAAACAGGGTAGGGCCCAAAATGCTGCCCTGCGGGACGCCAAAGGTTACGGGAACCTGAGCGCTAACTAAGGCGCCAAGTTTAACGCACTGTTTCCGATTTGTGAGGTAGCTTTGAAACCAGTTCCAGGCAGTGCCTCTGATTCCTAATAGTTCGAGCTTCCTCAACAATGTCGGAATAGAAACCGTGTCGAACGCCCTAGCCAGGTCAAGGAACACACCCATGCACGCGTTTCCCCTGTCAAGATGCGATGAAATCAACTTTACCAGCAGAGCAGCAGCCTGTTCCGTAGATCTGTGCCTCCGAAACCCAAACTGCCTGTCCGAAAGCAAATTCTCAGCCTCAAGGAACCCGACCAATCGATCATTAATGATCCTCTCCAAAATCTTCGAGAAACTGATAAGAAGGGAAATAGGGCGATAATTTCCAGGATTATCCTTTTGACCCCCTTTGTAAATGGGCACAACCGCTGCCACCTTCCATGCTTCCGGAAAAGATCCACCTTCCAAGCTGAGATTGAAGATGTGTACAAGTGGCTCTAAAATATAATCTTTAATATTTACAATTACGTGATTTGTTATTTGGTCGATTCCGGGAGCACTGTCAATTTTCAAATTTTGTAAATGTTTTTTGACTTCGATTTCGTCTGTGGGTTTCAAGAAAAGTGACTTTTGAGGGGATTTTGGAACGGAAACTTTGTTAGTCAGAGTTAGTTCGGTCGTATTTTTCTTAAAAAGAATGTCACTTGCGAGATTGCGACCCACAGACGAAAAGAACTCATTAGTGTGGTTTAAAGATTCTTCCACATTAGATTTAATGGAAGCAAGATCATGCGCCGAGTGTTTACTATGCGAAAGATGCGTTATGCTTTTAATCGTGCTCCAAAGCTTTTTAGAGTTATGTCTATTTTTCAAGAGTTGCTGGCGGTCATATTCATTTTTAATTTTTCTAATTAACTGAATGTAAAAGTTCCTATATCTAGTGTAAGTAATTTTAGAAATTAAATTTTGTGGATTTTTCCGGTAAAGGGCATGGAGCTTGTCTTTAACTTTAGAACACTTAATTAGCCCTGGGGTCATCCAAGGTTTAAGGATTAACTTTGAGCAGCTTATCGTATTAAGGATGGTGTACTTAGAAATTATATCAGTCAGTTTAGAAGAGAAGGCATCGGCAGCTTCATTTACGTTAGAGTAAACAGTTACACATTGCCAATCCAAGTTACTTAGTTCAGCCTGTATACCCTCAAAATTCTGTCTGATCACGGTTTTAGTTGGCTTAGGACACCTTGCCTTGCTTCGAGTTGTAATGCCAACCATTACCATGTCATGATCTGTGATATCAGAGGCACAGACAACCGAAGCCGCATCGTTAGCCGACCGTACGAAAACGTGATCCAGACAGGCACTTTTCCTTGTGGGTCTATTTATTAGGGCTTTAAGACCGAGGCTAGCCATCACACATAAGTATTCAGAAGTGGCGGGATCGGGGCATGCAGTGCTAATATTGATGTTGATGTCCCCCGCAATAATGAAACTTTCAGAACCTTTAGCATTATATTTAACGAAAGATTCTAGTGAGTGTGTAAAATTATCGGAATTTGTAAAAGAAGGTGAGCGGTACAAACCTAGCAAGGAAAAAAGTCCTGGCACACGTAAGAAAAGGCTGTCAGAATCTCGAATAAGTGGTTCAGAAACTGTGGCATTTATATCATGTCTAACATAAGCAACCACCCCACTAGCTTGATTGTGGGATCGTACAGTCCTGTATGAGGAGTACCCGCTCAGTTGTCCTATAATGGAGCCCTCTCTCAACCAACACTCTGTCAGTACAATGACATCAAAATTTATTTTCAAACGATTAAACATCACCACGAACTGATCGAAGTTGCGCTGGAGGCTTCTAACATTAAACGTTAGAATTTTAATAGAGAAAGACGGTTTTATTATTTTACAGCAACGCTCTGCAGAATCAACGGAATGACAGTTAACAATGAAAGCTTTATCCATCTCAGATCCCATATCTAGCCCTGCCATAGCATGAAGGAGGAACAGACATAGGCGAAAAATAAGTCATGTTGCTGCAGAGGTATTGATCGATAGATATTATGACAGCCATAAAGTGTATAAGTGTAACTAAAAATATAGAAATTGAATGTGTAGAAATACCTAAAGGTGTGGATGTTTGAGTGTGAGGAATAAAGATGGTTCGAATTATCCTGGGTAATTAAAATTAAAATTAAGGACTGTAAAATTATTAGAAATACTTTTTGACTATAGTAAAAACACTCCGCAAATACGCCATAAATACAACTACTGACGACCGCACTGAGAGCCGCCGCCGTCTGCCGCAGCCGTCCCGGAGCCTTGATCACCGTCAGAGATTGCGCTGGAAACCCCGAAGACATGGTCCAAGTCATGAGAATTGCGAATGTGAATAACTGGAGAGCCATCCTGCCTCCTAACGTAAACCGAGCCAAGCCGCGTGAAGCAGCTTTTAAATTTTGCCTCCGACGCTCGCCCCCTAGCCTCCCGAAAAAGCAGACGATTCACGCGTGTCAGACGTTCGTTTACATAAATCTTCTCAGGGACTCTCCCATCCCCAATAAGGTCGATGGAAGTGACGTTACGTCTGGATTTCGCAGCCTTTAGGTACTCGTCACGCGTTCCACGCCGGGTAAAGCGGACGACAATAGGTCGAGAGTAAGTGCGTTGATTGGTGTTACCCGCCGACGACCCCCCGGTCGATTTCACTCGGGCCCCAGCTCTCCAGGCACCATCAATGTCGAGAACGGTTAAAGATAAACCTATCTTTGCAGCTGTAGTAAGAGCCAAGTGGACGGGGTTCTCATTTGGGGTTTCAGGGCAGCCTACGATCTCCACTTCATTTCTCAGAGCCGCCTGTTCCTGTTTATTGAGTTGGTCTTGCAGTTGAACCACGGAATCCTGCAGAAGAGCGTTAAGAGCTTGCTGGCCTTCTAGGGACTTTAATCTTGATTCGTTGACTTCGATCTTGTTAGAAATGGTATCCAGACGAGCCGTGAGGAGCGTGAATGTTTTAAGCGCCTCGGCTAATTGTGACTGGATCGTCGACACTTCAGAACGCAGATGTTTGATTTCGATAGTCAATACAGAAATTTCAGAATCATTTGCCAATGGGCCAGGACTGGCTTGTTGAGTTTTTTTGCTGCGATGGGTTACGTTTTCAGAAGGTATCTGTAACCGGGAAATGTCCGAGTGTGCGAAGGAACGTATCGGAGTCAGAGAATTATCCCCCCCTTTTTTTGAGGCAGCCTTACAGTCCGGGCAAATCCAAGCTTTTATTTGATCCGGCGCTAATTTAGCAGCGTTTATACAGCTGTTGTGAAATATTTTGTGGCAATTGGTTGCCATACAAGTGATATTAGCCAACGGGTCGTCAGACACCTCACCGTAGCACCCGGCGCATTGCGATTTCACCGCAGGCGGCGACATACTTGCCCAACTCAAGTAACGGCGATGTGAAGCGAAACAGTTGACGCGCGTAGCAACGGCACAAATTTCGTAGCAAATAACTTCGTAGCGAATGACGTCGCCGTAGCTCGTAGCACTACCTTGTAGCGTACCCGAAGTTCGTCGCGTTGCTTTACCGCTTGAATGGTTGAGTGGTCCGGCGCTCGCCTCTCACGCAGCCGACCCGGGTTCGAATCACAGAGCCAACCGTTGAAACTATATCTGACCTTTTCTTGACACGCCCAAGGGGCGGGTCAACTGCATTTAAAACACACAGGAGTAACAAGGAATTGAAATTCAGCGATCACAGCCAATCACAATTTAAGAGACGCGAATTTATAATAGAAATTGACACGGGTAACTGTGTATACGACCGCACGCAACCGATGCGCACATCCGAATCCTATAATCGAATACTACTCGTACATAAATATACAAATAAATATAAATAACTAGCTGTTGCCCGCGACTCCGTCTGCGGACAATAGGGGTATAAAAAATAGCCTACGACCTATTCTCAGACCTGCCGAATATAGAGCAAGTTTCATAAAGATCGGTCAAGCCGTTTCGGAGGAGTTCGATAACAAACACCGTGACACGAGATTTTTATATATTAGATTGAAGATTGATACGCTTTATCGGGACCTAAGTATGGTCTCGTTAAAAAAATTGTACGTTGCACGTATTATTTGGGTCATTTTAGGCGATCGGCAGGTTCAGGGAGGTTAATTTGCGTTTTGTTTTTGTTGTTGTTTTTGTTAATAATTCTGTATCGTTTTTCGAGTTTGTCGTTATTAGATTTGACTAGTCCACACCGCCCCGCCACCAGCCAAGAGCGCCTCAGTATGCTTATTTTTAAACTCGTTGACTCTTATTTTACAACTTATAACTACTACTACTACTACTCATTCCAATATCAAACTGCTTTTCGTAATTTTAGAACTAAAGGAAAAGAGTATAAAAAGAATCATTAAAATGCTGAATAGTATGCTTGTGAGTAATTTTTCGAATCCAATTTGGTCCTTCAAATTATGACACGATAATTATTTTTGACAGCTAAAGTTTATCGATATAAAAGTAGCACATCTCTAGGATATATATATATCGATTTATAAATACACTATAGTAAACTGGCTTCATTGAATTGAAAGCCAATACAGACAAACGTATATCTGTCTCTATTTGCAGATGATGTTTTCTTTTAGAACGAGAGAGAATACCGATGGTTATATTTCGTCTTAAATATGACGTGTCTAGCCACATCCTTAGTCTAAGATTACTGACAAGGAATTTGGATGTGTCAGTGTCACTTTTGACAGTTTAGTCTGTCTCACTCGCAGCGCAGCACAGCCAGCACAGGGGTCGGCTAGCCAACATTCATCATAGTCGACGAGTCGTATCGAATGAAATATAATTCAATAAAAAGTGCAAATGGAATTCTTGTGAAAATGCTTCACAGTTATAATATCCCAGACAGATAAATGCTAAAGAAGTAAAGCGCAAAATGGTACTTTTGAGATATTATCCTGTTGCTTCCAGACTACTACTCGCAAATCGAGATTTCTTAAGGTAATACACTAATTTATTGGGAAATTGTGTATCTTCGTCCTTAATTACAGTACTTTTGTTTATGATTCCTGTAATATAATTAAGACAGGCTATGCTATTACAAATAAAGCGCGGTTTTGAAATTTTACTTCCTCTAGTTTTCAGGGTCATTACATAAATAGGCGTCATGAGGAGAGCAAAAATCGTTGTCAATGTCATGGCTTCGATAAACAGACGCGCACATTCTTTACCTTCCCTAAAGCCAACCGAAGCCGCGAATATCGTGGGAGACAGTTAGTTGGGTAAGTTTATATTTCCACACATAGCAGTAACTAAAGTTTAAATGGCATTTTATTTTCTGGTAATAAGTACAATTCAATCAAATCCGAATCATTCATTCATTCAAGTCATTGATTCAAACATTACACATTTTTGCGGATACATTCAATGTCCCTCTTTTTAAGTTTAACTGAATAGCAAACATTGACCCCATCTGAAAAATGTGTTTACTTAAACCATTTTATTTTATCCAATCCAATAAACAATACAAGCAAATACCATAACAATGCTCTTGCTTTTTTCAAAGTCATAGGTAAAAGAATGTATAAATATTGCAGCTCTATCTATCTACAGCCCTTGTCCATCCACTGTTGGACATAGGCCTCCTTATATTGCGCCAAAACTCGCAATCCTATGAATATTGCAATTAACCTTTTGTATGCCGTAACGCGGATCTGCGCTAGATTTAAGGCTATCATTTTCTATTTTTATTTATGGGCCAATCAACTTTTATACCAACGCTAATCTGTCCGCGACTTTTTTCAAACAATTGCAGATTTTAATAAAAGAACTGTGAAGGTGAATTGCAGATTTTTGTAAGTAAACATGTTTTTTCTGCAATTCAATAGATGGTGTGCATGAATACATGCCATCCTACGTAAGTTCAACCTATTAAACCGTGAAATATCTTGTTGGAAGTACGATTTTTTGGTAACGCAGGAGACGCCCAAAGTGTCGGTTTAAAAGTTGATTGGCCCTTATATCTGTAATATTGATATTATTTGAGACAAACAAGAATAAAATAAATAAATAAAAATAAATAAATATTAGGGGACAATCTTACACAAATCAACCTAGTCCCAAACTAAGCAAAGCTTGTACTATGGGTACTAGACGATGATAAACATACTTATATAAATAAATAAATACTTAAATACATAGAAAACATCCATAACTCAGGAACAAATTTTCGTGCTCATCACACAAATAAATGCCCTTACCGGGATTTGAACCCAGGACCTCTTGCTTCGTAGGCAGGGTCACTGCCAACTAGGCTAAAGCGGTTGTTAAAATAATAAATAAAATGCAAGTTATTTTTACTTTTGGTATACAAGAGGTTAATTCAATAAAATTGCTTGTAGATTAAGTTAATAGAAAGTACCTTTTCCTGGAAATGGTATAATAGCAGCCACACCCACATTTATTTTAAGGTGGTTATATTAGGTGGTGGTGGTTAAGGTGGTTATGTAGGTGATAATGACGTCACTATGCCATGGCAGATGAAACAAGTCATCAGCATAATTACTAACTGTAATATAATGTTTACAGTCCAATGATTTGGAAATAACATGTTCATTAATCACTAAAGGTGATTGATGTCTCAAGTATATTTACTTTTAACTTTCTATCTTTCAGGTATTCAATGGAGCAGATGTTTGAAGTGGTTTCTGATGTAGAAAATTACTACAAGTTTGTACCCTGGTGCAAACAGTCCCTCCTAAGAACAAAGACTCCTAACCACCTTAAGGCAGACCTAATTGTTGGCTTTCCCCCTATAAACGAAAGTTATACCTCATTTGTGACACTAGTCAAACCACATCTAGTAAAAGCAGAATGTACTGATGGCAGACTGTTCCACCACCTGCTCACTATATGGAGATTCAGCCCTGGCCTCAAAAGGGAACAACAATCCTGTGTTGTGGACTTCCAAATAAACTTTGAGTTTCGTTCGGCTTTCCATTCACATTTATCGAATTTATTCTTTGACCAAGTTGCCAAGAAAATGGAAGGTGCATTCATAGCCGAGGTTGGTAACCGATACGGATCAGCAACAATGGCCCCAAGAAATCTACTTATCAGTGACCATGCTTTAAAAAGTTGATGACTCTTGAAATTATCATAATTATAAATTTGTTACCAAGTGTAAGTGAGCTTTTTGTGATGTCTATTGTAAGATTTCATTGAATGAAAATTATTTATTATAGATCAATAGAAGGCTATGCCAAGGCTGTTTTCTCTTGTTAACTAGGAAAGAATAAAAATCTAAGAATTATAAAAATTAGTTTTTATTTACATTTGGCCACACTGTGATATTGTGACAGGTATTTTGGGTTTGTTGTTAGGACCTGTGGGTACATTTTCTATTTTTCTCATAACTAATAGTCCGTCTATGACTCTTCCGAAAACCACATGCTTATTGTCTAAGAAGTTGCACTTTGCACATGTTATGAAAAATTGGCAGCCATTGGTGTCTTTCCCACTGTTGGCCATTGATAGTAATCCTGGTGAATCATGTTTCAAGCCAAAGTTTTCATCTGCAAATGTGCTTCCACCATATATACTCATGACACCTGTTCCATCACCCTGCAAAATATTTAAACATTGTTTTAAACAAGTGGTTCCTTACCTTTTTTGGGATTAACCTTTTCAATGCTATGTCAAATACAACAG
This sequence comes from Archips xylosteana, assembly GCA_947563465.1. NCBI lineage: Eukaryota > Metazoa > Arthropoda > Insecta > Lepidoptera > Tortricidae > Archips > Archips xylosteana. The sequence goes on along the minus strand of OX387347.1, from coordinate 9,656,815 downwards.
CTCTCACTCATACACCATGACATCGGAATATCAAATGCGAAGTTGAACCCTACAGAAATGCATGTAGGTAGATATCGCTCTGCACGCCGTGACAGATATATCAGTCGTTGGCGTAGAACCTGCGGTGCTGATATATGTGTTGTTGGCGTCGAAAAGGTTAATAGGCGCACATAGGGCATCAAGATGCGGAAAACAAGCCTCTATAACCTATCTTTTTGGAATTCCTGACAGTTTTAGACAGCTCGGCTGTACAACAAACAGTATCAAAACTACAAGATACAAATTTTGGCGATTCAATACTGTATTGTGGCAGTCGAATTGTCATTTATCTCTTCCATTATTTTTGTACCCACTATGTTTGATGGCGTCTTGTTTGTTACTTTCACAAAACACAGTTTGTATCACTAAGTGACATGATTTTTTTTTCATATTTTTTCCAGAACTAGTATAACTTAACCTCTTGCACTGTCGGTACTAAGTTATCATTGTTCTGTATAAACTGTGGGTCAGTAATTATCACTAGCTATGTTTTTGTTTAGAGCTGGGTGCTTAATAATGTGGGTCACAATAAGCTTCTCTCATATTTACAAATTGTCACTAACAATACAAATTAATGAAAAAATTTATTGTTCTTACCATATTGTGAAATTATGTTCCAATTATCAAATGAACTACGCCATGTTTTGAACTAGGAGAAACAGTATTTTTTTTTCATAAAGCTGTAACTAACCTTTGTACGCAATTGGCAAAGGTATCGAAAAAATGCCATGCAGAGTTTGGAGGCTATATTTTCGAATATTACAAAGATCAGCATTGCCAGGTTTTTCAGGGCAATTTTTCTCAGCCCATTGACTTTGGCCATTGAGTTCCCAATGAGGCGGGCATAGTCACACAGGAGCATTTAAGCCTCCAAAAAAAAAATTACATTCTTTTATTTGAATTCCAAATTAAAAAAAAGCCAAAAAGAAGTTATTTTAACGAAGATACGTTATTTTATCATACGTCGTCGCACAGTCGAGCAATCCCCCAAAAGCGGGGCATTTACTTTGGGCCGAAAAATTGGGACGTCTGACAATGCTGTAGTAGATTCAGTAAGAGCTTGCAAATTTTGAAAATGGGATATAACATAACTTACATTAACAAAATCTCCTCCCTGGATCATGAAGTCTTTGATTACTCTATGGAAGGTGGCGCCCTTGTAACCTAAAGGGACGCCATCCCTTCTGTATTCGCCGGTACAAAACTCTCTGAAGTTCTCACTTGTTTTAGGAACCGCATCAGCGAACAATTCAAATATCATTCGCCCTATTTCCTGTAAGACAATGCAAATCATTGAAACAGCTAAAACCAAATTATACTAAACGAAATGTTATGTTTGTTGTTTACTTTTGGAATACTTACCATAGTGCCAACGGTAATGTCAAAGAATACAACAGGGTTATTTGGGTGTCTCAATTGAGACTGAATTTGATTCCAAGTAGGCATAATGGAGATTCAGCGTTAACTTTTATAAATTAATCAATAATTTGATGTAAATACAAACAATTATTTTAGGTTACTCTTTAGTTGACATTTGACTGACAGTACTGACACTGCACTGACTTGACAGGAAACCTTTTTTTTTCTTTATTCGTCCGTTCGGTTAGGCTAAGGTCCGGGACCATTATCGCCTCGTCATCGGAAAGCTTGAGAATATTATGAGATTGTTTGTAAAAAAAATTGCACTAAAGTGGTTTTCAAATGAGATTGTTTGTAAAAATAATTGCACTAGCGGTGGCGCAATGGTTTTTAATTTAAATGACAGACACGAAAATAAGCTAGTTAAAGTTTTTGTTTGACCTCCAGTAGGAACAAGCCATGCGCTCACCGAAGCGCGAAACGTGCGCGCGACGCCAACGACGAAGCGGGCGCAACGCGTTGTATAATTTGTCGCTTTAGTGTGTGGAAGGCTTTAGGCAAGATGTATTTTCTTCCTATAGTCGGCGCCATAATTCGAGAGACAACTTTGACTATTCATTTTGATTATTTATTTTTATTATTTATTCAAAGCATTGGCAACACGGCCATCAGCTTAAACCAACTTTACAGTACAAAAGTTCTTAAATTATCTAAGACAAAAGAAACAAGTGAAAAGGAAAACAAATTAACAAGTTTTCAACATGGGTTGTTTAAAACTAAAAAAAAAAAGCTTAGCATTAGCTTAAAAAACTTGTACACAAACGGGGGACCTAACAAAAACGAAACCCAATCGACTCCCCCGTGGCACGAAAATTACCCATATAGTTTCTATGACCAACTTTCGCTAAACAAGGGACGCGACAGAGATCTCGTTCCCATCAAGCCCCCAATGTATGTACAAACGACTCATGAATTATTCATTCATAGTCGTCCTATAGTATGAAGTACAAAATTATACACTATTGAGTATAGTTGTGGAAGTTTCAAAATACCTTGAATGGAATTAGGGATAGTTTTTAAGCCTGTATCTTTACATAGAGCAATAAACAATAATCTTTGTAGATTGAATTCAGGACAATTAAAAAAAATATGATCTAGATCACACATGCCAGAGTTACAATATGTACAAGTAGCTGATTCACTTAACTTTAATCTAAAAAGATGCGCAGGAAAATGGCCGTGGCCTATACGTAATCTACAAATAATCGATATAAAGGATCTTCCCGGGAAATTTCTAAAATGTTCAAACCAAGATTTAGTACTAGGTACTGGGACTATTTCAGCTAACCATTTACCTTTTGTATCTCTGGACTTAGACAAGGAATAAGTCCAACGTTTTATCATATTTTGTTTAATTGAATAAACTAAATCAGAATACGGAACTTTAAAATCGGAAATATTTATGTCTTTTGTAGATTTGGCTAATTTATCGACAAGTTCGTTGCCCATAATACCAGAGTGACTGGGCACCCAGCAAAATTCAATAAAAATATTTCTATGATACAAAAAACTCAAACAACTTCGTAACTTATAAATTAAATAATTTACAGATGCACTAATACATTTATTTTTAAGGGCTTGCAAGGCGCTCATTGAATCAGATAGAATTAAAATTTTGTCCCCTGCAGAGTAATTGACTCGAATATGCTCTAAAGCATATATAATACCTAGTACTTCAGCCGAAAAAACAGAGAAAAAATTGCTACATTTATAAACTGTCCCTATGTTCATGGACGATTCAAAAAATGCAAAACTAGTTCTATCTTTAGTTTTAGAGCCATCTGTATACACTTTAACAAAATCAGTCTTATCTTCAAGGAACTCCAGAAAATCATATTTAGATTTAAACTTAATTAGATCAACAGCCACATCTCTCAACATGTCATGAAAGTTATATTCGAAACAAGGCAATAGTGTAGACCAAAACACCACATCCTGAAATTCGAAATTCAAGTACGTTAAGGCACTGGATATGGATGAAGAATTAGGAAGCGGAATTAAATTATAGTTTGGAATATTTGCATGCTTCAAATACCTGAAAGTTACTAGATTATCACGGCTAATAAGCTTAAGGCAATAATTATCTATAATAAAACTTCTTCGTATGAATAGTGGAACAATACCAGCTTCAACTTCCAAGGAATTAATTGGAGACGACATCATAGCACCTGTAATTATTCGTAATGCTCTATTTTGCACAATATCTAATTTCCTAAGAATAGAAAAATTCGCGTCCGAAAAGAACATACAGCCATAATCGAAATGGCTTCGGATTGTTGCAATGTAAATCGTTTTTAAAACTTTGGGATCAGCTCCCCATTTTACTCCAGTTAGCGATTTTAATATATTCAAACCTAATTCAGCTCTTTTACAAATAACATCAATATGAGTTTTCCACGAAAGATCAAAATCTAGAGAAAGACCAACATATTTTACGAAAGATTGAGCAGGAATAATGTCAGAATTGTAAAAAACTTTAGGGTAATGCAATCCATTTTGGGAAAATAAAATTGCAGAACTTTTGGAAATATTAACCTCAAGTTTTAGGGAATTTGTAAGTAAATCGTAAATATTACGCAAACAACTATTCATAACCGATTCACCACTTTTGATATCATTACAGTTTACATAGAGAACAAGATCATCAGCAAAAAATAAATGTTTAACAGAATTTGGAATTTTCTTAATGAAACATACTAAACTAAGTATGAATATAAGAGGTGATAAAACGCAACCTTGAGGAGTACCTTTAGTAGAAATTTTAGGACCAAATAAACTAGATTTAATTTTCAAAAACAAAGAGCGCTTGTTCAGAAAATTGAACAGCCAGAACAGAACATGACCTGGAAAGCCTAAAGAATGCAGACTTTCAATAAGGTAGGAATGATCTATATTATCAAAAGCCCCTTTAATGTCCAGAAATACCGCTAATGTAAATTGATTATTATGGAAGTTATTTTTAATATCACCAATCAAACAGCTTAAGTTATCTATTGTACTTTTACCTTTTCGAAATCCGTATTGAGTACTTGGTATTAAGTTGTTATTTTCAGTAAACCACTCTAACCTATTTTTTAACATAGTTTCGAAAATTTTCGAAAAACAAGAAGTTAAAGAAATGGGTCTGTGGGAATTTATACAGTTGGGATCCTTGTAAAGCTTTAAAATCGGTACTACATATTGAGTTTTCCAAATCAGAGGAATACAGTTGTTTTGCCAAAGATCATTAAATATTTGACATAAAACTTCCTTGGCATCATGGGGAAGATTTTTGATTACTTTATAAGAGATAAAATCAGGACCAGGGGAGGTTTCCTTTTTATTTTCTAACGCAGTCGCAAATTCGCCCATAGAAAATGGGTCTACCATCCATTGAGCCTCCGGTTTTCCACGGCTGTTAAAAAAATCTTGCAACTTAGGTTCGGAAATTTGATTATCAGAACCAGCTATTGAATCTAAAAACAAAGATGCATTAGCGGGATTCTGAAGAAAACTTGAAGATGAAGACATATTATTAAGTTTGGCGTGTTTAAATCTACGAATGTGATCCCAAATAATTTTACTCGAAGTCATTCGATTGAATGATGAACAGAGATTCATCCAGCTTGAACGTTTTATTTCATATAAAGTTCTTTTTTTCAAAGCGTCTAGTTTTTTAAAAATAATATAGTTTTCCATATTTGGATAATGCTTGTACGATAATAAAGCAACTTTGGCTTGTAAAACTACGCGATCACAATCAGCATTCCACCAAGGAACAGATTTGGAACAATTCCGTTTTTTGTGCGAGTAACACTTTTTGGCAAAAGTCATTAATATGTCATGTAAAATACTCAAAAACTTATTATAATTTTCAAGAGGGTTATCAGCAAAGCCAAAACTTGAAAACTCAACTTCACATAACTTATTAAATTTTGACCAGTCAATCTTTTTTAAGTTTACGCTAGCTAGAGAGGCATTATCCAGTGTATCACCTTTATTTATTAAAGAGGTGGTCAGGCCGAATGAAGGAAGAAAAGCATCGTTAAATACTTCAATGAGCAGTGGGAAATGATTACTACTGAGCAAATCATCGAGGACAGAAACTGTGCAACTAGAGCTAATAGCACGGGATGCGAATACTAGATCCAATACATTACCTTGTTGACCAAATGGAGCAGAGGTTGTGATTGTGTCATCATTTTTTTTTTTTTTTTTTTTTTTCCTGTTTAATCATGCAATCAGCCCTGCGGGCTATAAGCAGATGCGATGGTAATGAATGCTGTATGCGTAAGGAGCTACTCCCAGTGGAGTACAACCCTTTTTGTTTGTGTGGTCAGTTTATCTAACTATCCTGGTCAAAAATGTCTCGCCTCTTTTTCAACCGACGAGTAGTTTCCGGTACTGTTAGCTGTCCCGCTAGTTGATTTGGATGCTTTTTAAGTCTTCCTTTATATTTATTGCCATAAGAAGCAATTTCTTCCTTGACTGTTAGCATACCGAGAATTTCGTGCAGCTCTGTTGTTTTGAGGAACCATGGTGCATTTGATATCTGCCTCAGTAAATTGTTTTGCACCCTTTGCATTATCATTAAGTTGGAGTTGCTGGCAGTACCCCACAGCTGTATGCCATACGCCCAAATTGGCTTTATCATGGTTTTGTAGATGAGAATCTTATTGTCCATAGCCAGTTTTGAATTTCTACCCATCAGCCAATGCAGACCTTTGTACTTCAAGTTAATCTCATCTCTTTTTGTTTTAATATGTTTCTGCCAGGTCAGTCTCCGGTCTAAGTGCATACCCAGGTACTTCACAGTGTCCTGATGCGGAAGCTGCATATTATTTAGGGTGACAGGTGGACAGTCTTCTTTACGGAGTGTGAATGTGACGTGTAATGATTTGGTTACACTAACGGCAATCCTCCATTTAGCTAGCCATTCCTCAATTTTAGTAAGACTGTTCTGTAGCATCCGGGTAGCTTCAACTGGACATTTACTAGAGGCCAGGAGTGCAGTATCGTCAGCGAAGGTTGCAATTGTGACATCAAAGCTTTGTGGTATGTCAGATGTAAACAATGTGTACAGGACTGGTCCAAGTACCGAGCCTTGTGGTACTCCTGCAGATATTTCATAAAACCCTGATGTTGAGTCGTTCTCTCTTACTTGAAATATTCTGTTAGAGATGTAGGATTTTAGAATTCCGTAGAATGTGTGGGGTAATAGAGTTTTTATTTTATACAACAATCCTTTGTGCCATACCCTGTCGAAAGCCTGTTGTATGTCAAGAAATGCCGATGAGCAGTATTCTTTCATTTCGAATGACTTCCTAACTGTCCTGCACACTCTGTGCACCTGCTCTATGGTGGAATGTTCTCTCCGAAAACCGAACTGGTGATCAGGGACAATGGACTTTTCCTTCAAGGCATTGGTGAGCCTTGAAAGAAGGCACCTCTCGAAGATTTTGGACATAACTGGCAGCAAACTAATCGGTCTATATGAAGTTACTTCATGCGGTGGTTTACCAGGTTTATGTATCATTATTACAATGGATACTTTCCACAAGTCGGGGAAGTATCCTACTCTCAGAATAGCGTTAAAGAGCATGGTCAGGAATGCTATTGCTTTGCGTGGCAATTCCTCAAGAACTTCTTTTGTGATAAGGTCAAATCCTGGTGCCTTGTTATTATCCATAGATTTGATATTTCTAACGACTTCACTGGGCGTAACTAGTTTAAGAGGAAAGTCTAGCTGGAAGTCTTGGTTGAGGACTATGTCAATATCTGATTCGTCTGCAATAGCGTTGTTAGGTTTGAAGACTTGACTCAAATGTTTTGCGAATACTTCCGCCTTACTTTGGCCGGATCTAGCCCATTCACCATCCTGTGTTCGTATCGGTGGCTTATGGTGTAATGGTCGATCGAAATTTTTGCATGCTTTCCATAGTGAGTAGTTGGTTACTTTTGTTGCTGTGAGGCCCTCCAGGTAAGTTTTTACAGCTATGTCATTAGCCTCTGTTATTAAGGCCTTCAATTCTTTGGTGGCTCTGTTGAGTGCTGCTTTGTCGCTTGAGTGTCTACTGGTTTGCCATACTCGTCTTAGCCTCCTTTTATCCTTAATTTTCAGCCGTACTATTTCCGAATAAACTTTGCATTGCGGAGGGCGCTCGGCAACTGCCGGCGTGCACTGCCAACAACATTCCTGAATAGTTGTGGTTATTGTTTTAGCAGCTCTATCAATGTCCGATTCTGTTTTCAGGGCCATTTTTAAGTCAAGCCTTTGGTGTACCAGCTCCCGAAAGGAAGCCCAGTCCGTGCGTTTATTGTACAGCTTTGAGGTTCTTGTAATATTAACCACTGTGGTTCCAACTATTAGTATTACCGGAACATGGTTGGTGTTCACCTCAAGGCATGTTTGTATGTTGTGGAAGAGTCTCGATAAGTCCTTCATAATAAAGAAGTCTATGACATCTGGTAACCTGTTTGAATCACTAGGCCAGTTGGTGGGCTCTGCTGTGGAGATTGTAGTAAGATTATTTTTATCTAGACTTTTCTTAAGTTCTCTACCTCTGGTGTTAGTTAGTCTAGAGCCCCAGTGAAGGTTCTTGGCATTCCAATCTCCTCCAACGATAAAACGTAAGCCAAGACTGCTGAATAGCTCGTCATATTGTTCCACTGTTATTTTATGTTTTGGAGGGCAGTAAACAGCAGAAACGTTAAAAGTTCCATTTCGATCTTCTATCAAAACAGTGGCTGCTTGTATGTGAGGTTTTTTAAACTGAGGCTGCTCACTGTGTTTTATATTCGATCTCACTATTACTGCTGCTCCTGCATGTGCAGTTCCATCAGGATGATTTGTGGCGTAGATGTCATAGTTTTTTATCTTAACACTACTGTTTGCGGTAAAGTGTGTTTCAGATACTAATAGTATATCGATGTTATGCGTGTTTAGCAGGATCTCAACTTCATCTTTCTTTGGTGATAGCCCATCCAATACATTACCTTGTTGACCAAATGGAGCAAAGGTTGTGATTGTGTCATCATTTAAGCAAACTAACTTGGAACTTTCCACATAATCATGAAGGGCTTTACCTCTTCCATCATTGAATCTCGAACTCCAGGAAGCATGATGTGCATTGAAGTCACCAATTATTAAATAATTATTTGAAACAAATTTGGAACATGAATCTTTCAATAAATTAATAGTGAACTTACCATTTGGTGGTGGAGGAATGTAAACACATAAGATGTCAAAAGAAAAACTATTAATGTAAACTGTAATTAAAATATTATGAAAATAATATTGAGAAATTGTGTCTATTATTTTAAATTTATACTTGGAGCGTAATGCAATTGCAACCCCACCATGTGGGTGGTCGGAATCTCTTCTTATAACAGTAAATCCAGGCAGTTTGATGATTTTACATGAAGTTAACCAGGTTTCATTGAATAAAATCATATCAACACACTTGTCAAGTTTACTGAGGAAATCTTTAAGTTGATCTAATTTAGGGAATAAACTTCTAGAGTTCCAATGAATGATATTAAACTGACCAACAGAATCATGCATATAAGATTGAGTAGAACTATCCATAGTTTACAATGTAAAATTTGTTACTAGCATTTCTTTAATTAATTGAGTGGATATAGGTCCAGAAGGGGATTTTGTATCCTTTTTCTTTAACAATTCTATTAAAGTTTTTGTAATGGTACTGATGACAATTTCTGAATTGATAATGTCTGATATTAAGGCCCTACCTTGAGGTGTCTTGGCAGACATAGGTATGTTAGAAGAGATCTTGGGGTTCTTAATAGCGGGATTCTTTAGCATGGCTGCGTATGATGTTTGCTTGCCGATAATCTTATTCTTTACTTCAGCAACCTTGGCCGCCTTTACTGAGCAGGAGTAAGAAACTGCAGAATGTGGCCCGCTGCAGTTGGAGCACTTGAAGATGTTGGGAGTGCCGCACTCCTTGTAAAAATGACTTCCTGAACAAGTAGAGCAAACTTGAGTGGCTTTGCAGGCACCACTACCGTGTCCAAATTTGTAGCATTTAAAGCACTGTAACACAGGTCTAATATATTCAGAAACAGGCATCCAAATATGCTCATATGTGACATGATCTGGATGGGTAGACGCCAAAAACGTAACCAGAACAGTTTGCAGTGGTTTGTCACTTCCATTTTCTTGTTTTTTGAAAAATCTTTTGACTCCGAGTATTGTGCATGAAGCTTTTAAATTCACTAAAAGAGATTCTTCATCCAATTCCACAGGAGCTCGAATAATTCCTTGACTCTCAATACTGTCATAAGGTATTTTTGATGTCCAATTGTTTAACTCCATAAAGCTTTCATCTAGTAAGAAAGCGTTGGCATCCCGAGCACAGCCAAAGTAAACTTTAGCAAAAAAGTTCCCAGCAGCTTTGACATACTGGACCCCTTGAACATCTTTTAATGCTTTGTTTATTCTTAACAGGTCCATTGGGACTCTGTTATTTGGTTGTGAGAGGCTTGATTGAATAAGCACTGGGTATTCTTTTTTTGTAAGGTCTTCATAGAGAGCATGGTGGTCTTTAAAAAGACCGCGCTTATTTTGATAAAAGTCATTCTTATTTTGCGGCTTTCGTCATATTCAGATGAGGTCAATCTTCTTTTTCCCTTTATTATGGGAGCGGACGCAGGGGCGGAGCTAAAGCCCTCACCCCCGGCGTCATCGTCCATTATTACGGAACACACTTATAGAATGTAATTTTAAACTCAATTGCAATGAAAAATTAGGAAACAATGGCGTAAAAAAGGGCTAAAACCAAATAAATTAAAATTATATTGAAAAAAGCGCCTTTATAATTTGTCGTTCGCGCCCTTTTTTTCCTATTCATTTTGCTCAAATGTTGCCACAGACAGGGTAGTGCTGTTCATGTCGATAATAAAAAAAACATTACGGCTTTGGCTACCTGTGATATTTATTCATTACTAACGGTGATATGATTAAATTAATGTAATACTTTACATTTCATTGTAAAATATCATTAAAGGAAGTAAAAAAACCCGTCTTATATTAAATCATATAGTCCAGTCGACACTGATTATCGATATCGGCCATATCACTATTTAATTTCGTCTAACGGTAACCCTTTAATTGCCAAGCTTGTCTCTCGAATTATGGCGCCGACTATATATGGACTATACAAACAATAAAACTGTTTAAGCAAGTGTTAAAAAATCCCTTTTGGACATAATAAAGCGGCTACCACAAGGTACTGTTAGAATGGCTGTCTGCCACCAAAATGCTGGGGCCCTTCCTTAGTGAAAAAGGGGTTAATTCTGCAGAAGTTGAACAGCTGATTTCGACTTACACATAAAATAGAAAATAGCTGTTTAATTTTTGCAGACTTAACCCCTTTTTCACTATGGTCCCAGATGGTGTCTGACTTCGCTCGTGATCTGCGATTACACAGAACGGGTTTTGGGTTTGGGTTTGGGTTTGGCCTTTATCTATAAAAACGGCAAAAAAAATCACGTTTTTTCTATGGGAGCCCCCTTTAAATATTTGTTTTATTTTTATTTAATTATTTATTTTTAAAGTGAATATATAACTAAATAATCTGTGAATATTTCAAGCGTCTACCTGTTGCCGTTATCAATATCGAGCAAAAACCAAATAAATCATCTGTGAAAATTTCAACAGTCTAGCTATCACGGTTCATGAGATACAGCCTGGTGACAGGCGGACGGACAGACGGACGGATAGCGGAGCCTCAGTAATAGGGGCCCGTTTTTACCCTTTGGGTACGGAACCCTAAAAAGGCAAGATATCGAACGGCAGTTCAAGGTTTCATCTCGTTAAAATGCTTCAACTGATTTTACTGCTTGCTTTGATAAGTACAAGGTCGATGGCCGTCATTATAAAAAATAAATAAATAAATAAATATCACGGGACAATTCACACCAATTGACCTAGTCCCAAAGTAAGCTTAGCAAAGCTTGTGTTATGGGTACTAGGCAACGGATAAACATACTTATATAGATAGATACATACTTAAATTCATATTAAACACCCAAGACCCGAGAACAAACATTCGTATTTTTATACAAATATCTGCCCCGACACGGGAATCGAACCCGGGACCTCAAGCTTCATAGTCAGGGTCTCTAACCACTAGGCCATCTGGGCGTCTAATATTATACATATGTATTACTTTATATCCTCTTTATTGGAAGTGGAAAGTAGAGCGTCCTTTTTGAACCTTACTTAATTTTAGTGTCAATTATCCAGAACTATTCAAATTATTTCAAAATAAAACTTCACTCCGCTATTTTGTTTTTGTTTGAGGACCTATCCGTTATTTTTGTATTGTTTGAGCGATGGCCAACTCCATCGAAATGATGTATGAACTGTAATGTGGTAAACGCTTTATTGAGACAAAATATATTTCGAATCCACCAGAAAAACTAGTCTATGAGAAAAACACTCACCTTTTATTTGACATTGACATTCAGTGAGTGACGTTTTATTTTAAACGTCATAGACACATGGACCTGGCTGGTTCTGTCTTTCGCGCATTATTTCGATTAACAGAATTTTTAGATAATAAAATTAAAATTACCTACTCACAAGTAGCTGGAAGAGCTGAACATTGCTTTACTGGGCTCACTATTATGTAAGTGGATTTAAGATTTATCTACGAACGATAGAAAAGAAAACATGGCTAACGTAAACAAAACATGCAGAGCAGAATTTCCAGATTATTATGAAGTTTTACAATGTGAACGAACAGTTTCGACTGAAGAATTAAAGAAAAGTTATCAAAGTCTCATTCTTTCAACGCATCCAGACAAAGTTAACAGCAACAACGACCGATTCCTATTAGTGCAAGAGGCGTGGAATATTCTCCGGGACCCAGAATCAAGGAAAGTTTATGATGCACAATTATCTAATTCAGAACACAGCAACACCGACTGTTTCTTATATGATGTGATAAATTTGTCCGACATGGATATATCTGATGGTGTCTACACATATTTGTGTAGGTGTGGTGCCAATTATGTGTTTGAAGACAATGATAGACTTTTAAACGATAACACAGTGGCCATTGCCTGTGACGAGTGCTCATTTTCGTTAAAAGTTAATTTATGAGATCAAGCAAGATATTTGAAGCTTTTGTTGATAAGTAAGTTACATTGATTTAATTGCTTACTGTAGAATGTAGGCTTCATGAATGAAAAAAAAAGCAGATAAATTGGATTTGTTTGATGACAATCCTATTTTTGATTTTAATATTTCAATTATCTTTGGTATAAAATGCAGTAATTTTTATATAAAACCATCAAGTCCTGACTACTCATAAAAACCGGCCAAGTGCGAGTCGGACTCACGCACAAAGGGTTCTGTATAATTATCTATCAAAATCACGTTTGTTGTATGGGAGCCCCCCTTAAATATTTTTTTTTATTTTAATTTAATGATTTATTTTTAAAGTCAATATATTATTAAATATTCTGTGAATATTTCAAGTGTCTACCTGTTGCCGTTATCAATATCGAGCAAAAACAAGCAAAAAAATCATGTTTGTTGTAAGGGAGCCCCCTTAAATATTTATTTTATTCCATTTTTTAGTATTTGTTGTAATAGCAGCGACCAAAATACATTATCTGTGAAAATTTCAACTCTAGCTATCTCGGTTGGATGTCGTCGGTCGGACGAACGGACGGACAGCGGAGCCTCAGTAACAGGGTTTCCGTTTTTACCCTTTGGGTACGGAACCCTAAAAAGGACTTGATAGTCAAAATTAAGTTTATTTAATATAATATAAAGTAACAAGAATAATCTCTTTCTCAACTCAAAAAGTAATGTATCTTCATTGAAAAATTGTGGTAGTTTAGCATAGTTTTAGAGTGATATCTCTGAAACTATAATAGCTGCGTTTTTCAAGCCAATTTTTGCTGAAGATAATAATTACTTTGATTTTTATCTGTATTTTTGATGCCATGATTCAGAAATTAGAGGGAGGAAATGAATTACCACTTACAGAGCTCAAACTGTGCATTTTGACATAGTGTGCATGTGTGTGCACATCTTAATTTACTTTTTGGCTGATTGGTTGCAGTAAAAAAATATAAATTTTTAATCACTGATTTAATAAATGTACACATATATTATTTTTACAACTCTGGTAGAATCTTAATGAAAAATTAACCCTTCATATGCTTAAGACATGGATCCATGGTCAATTTAAGGCATTCTTTATGTATTTTTTTTTTAAATCTGTATCACTGAATTTATATCAATGAAACAGTTGAGACTAGAAGGCACAATTTTATTCACTGCTCGCATACAAGGGGTTTAGCCTTCAGAAAATTAAAAATGGGAATTATTCTTTGGAAATGATTATCTCCTTACAGTTTAAGGGGCTGTTTCACCACCCATTGATTAATTTTAACTGACGGATAAATGTGATGCCGTCTCCATCTATTCAAACAAAACAAAAAGAGACGGCATCACATTTATCCGTCAAATAAATTTGATCAATGGATGGTGAAACACAGTAAGACTAACAGAAATTTTGGTTAATTGAATCTTAGGTTTAACTGCACCTCAGCTTAAAATGCAACTGTTATTTTTATCCCTTCCTTCCTTTAACCTTTATGGGCTATAGACAACAATATGTTAATACAAAAATTAACCTACCCAAACCACATAAGAATCAATTTTGTTTGTAAGAAAAACAATGTGTGGCGTTCAAGAGGTTAACTTTTCCACAAGTTTAGATATGGTTCCAGGAACAATTATAAAATCAGGGTCTTAAGATTGTAAAAGTAAAGAAAGCATTTCATTTTAATAATACCATTTATTTCTCGGTTAGAGCTAGTACATAAATATATAATTTTTCGAGGATTATAATTATAGTAATGTTTAATTAGATGGTTAACTCATTATAATCAATGACTACATTAACATTTTAATTTATTCTATAGTAAAATTTTGTACAATTTTCAACATTATAAGGTACAAGACAAATTGTAATAAGAGTGCTGAAGAGTTAAATAAAAAGTAAAACTAGTGATTTTTATTATTTCATCATATAAAATAATTTCTAAAAGATCTAAGCTATCACATTATGCATATTGTAATTTTGTATAATTTGCGCATTTGACATTAACTATATTTTATTGGCAAGACACTAAAATAAGAAATAAAATATGTCCATATATCCATATAGTATTTTGTATAGAGAGTGAAGAGATAGAGAGATAAATTAAATAATTCATTAAGTATTGCGAGTCAGAAAACGTAAAAGCAATTTGCCATACTACAACGAATAGCAAACTGGCATAAACACAGTCACCACCTCAGGCGATGTTCTTGAAACATGGCCGGGTAGCGATCACTTGTCACATCTCACTGGTCCAATCCAACACATGCACTCAATGAGATTACAATTTCATAAATTAATTTTGCAGCCCCCAACGGTCAGCTTTCAAAGGAACAATACACATGTCACTGCTTTATACATTATACATATTGATCCAATTAACAGCGGATTTATTGCGGGCCTGTAATTGTGTATAACTAACACAAATATAATTAGTTTTAACATCAACATACACAAATATATACACAATTGTGCACACTTTTGTACTTTAAAATAAGATTCACATAAATATGTGATAAGTCCAATAAGGCAGCCATAATACAGGCACACACTGCAAGCGTATCTTTTCACCGTCTATCCATCAACCATCAACATAGTCTGACTTTGTTTACACATCTGTCCATGAAGTTTTTCTTTCTTTTTGTTTGCGTGGCAGCTTCTACAGGGGCGTGTAAGGAGTGCGATTGCTCGTCTGCGTCTAGCATCCCTTCGCAACTGCGACAGCGACGTGAAGACACTTCGGCGTCGTTAAAGTCTAGATTATCGCTGCTTTCTGAGAGTCGTTCAGGCAAACTGTGCAAGGATTTCATTGGGGATGTGGTCTTTGATGCATTTCCAACCGATAGTTGGTCGCAACTAAGGGAGAATACTGGCGAAGCTGTTTCTAGGGATGATTGGCGGCGTCTACGCGGTCTGTGAACAAAATAAAAACAAACTGTAGACTCTAAAAATACAACTTACAAAATACTTCAGTCATTTTGAGAAGTGGACTTTTTACGAGTTGGTGTTTTTACATGCTTATTTTATTTTTATTTATTTATTTATTACAGAGATAAATCAAATTTACATAACATAAATATAAGACCATCGTTAAACCAGAGTGGTTTGTCTCGATGCTATTCTGAGATGAGAACCTTTTACGGAAGTAGTCCATTTACGATCTACCGGTCCTTCTGTCTATCAGGTCGCTTTGATACTAAGCCATAAAATTACTCTTCAGTATTTACTTTCAATTTACTTTGGCCATGGGACGCCCCGATGCAGTGTATGATTTCCACTTTATACGTACCTAATAGGCGGCAATGTGTTAGCGGCCTCTAGTCAATCGTTCTTGTCGCTCCCCCGACTCTCGCAAGAAGCCATGCGTTGGTAGTTGGGAGGCCCACGGCCGATGGTGGCGGTGCCTGGGGCTGACACGTCCCGCGGACGCAGGCCGTCCAAGCGGTTGGCGAGGTTCGACTTGCCACGGAGAAAACTGTTGGTAAAGCATTGCTTAATTATTGTTTGATTGTGGTTACTTGATTTTGTTCAGGTTAGAACCTATGGAAATTGCGGTTTGATGACAAAATACCTCGACTGTTTTCATTTAAACAATAGGCTACTTTCCTAACTAGTCAGTCTTTTAGATTATCAAAAAATATTGGACATGTATTTTTTATTTTGTCAATTAAACAAAAAATTACGAAGATATGGCGCGTTGAAGTTTCGCGTGACGTCACTTGTTCCTACACTTTGTATGAGCGTTTTAGGAACAAGTGACGTCACGCGGAACTTCAACGCGCCATATCTTCGTCATTTTTTGTTTAATTGTCAAAAGAAAAATTACGTGTCTAATATTTTTTGATAATGTAAAATACGGACTAATAAGAATTATTATTTTTTTACCTAGGAAACATCCCTATTGAAGCTCTTTTTCTGTGTTTATCTGAATTATAACTTTTAAATCCGTTTTAAGTAAATACAGTTGGGTGTCTGTTGTACTTGTACAACCGATAAATTATAATATTAATTCTTAAAACTAAACGTTTCGTAAAGCCAGAGTAACTGTTTTTAGATGATGGCACTCAGCGAGCATCTGAATGATATGACCAGTCACTAAAACCTACTTGGTTTTAAAAATGGCTCTCATAAACCGCGCTATCTAAGCGTCGAATGTACTATTAAACTACTTAGTTGCTGTCGTGTAAAAATCCAAGGACAATTTGTGCCTTTGGAAGGTATTTAATAAAGTGTTACCTTTCTAGTTTCTCAACACACGCGTCCTGGTAATCGTGTATCCACCGTACACCGTTGAACTTTGATACCGCACGCATGTCTTCTGGCAGCTCCTCGGGTTCTGGCCATGTGAAGTTGTCGATAATTGGCACGATGTTGCATTGCGATTGCAACGCGGCCACTATCTCCTGTAGGCAAAGATTGAGCACATTAGTAACAGTTCACCTAAGTACCTACATTTATAAGCCAAAGTTTTAGATCGTAGGTATATTATTATCATCAATGTAAACTGAGTAAGAGAGTGTTGATCTTCAGTGACAACATTAGGTACTTATCTATGGCAATTTGAATCGAGACCTATCTCGTTTATTATCGGATAATCCTATCTACCTACCTACTATTTAGTCTTGACTCTTATCTTACTATGCCGCAGTCGCCATTATCTTAATCAAGCAATAATTTTATAGGTTGCTTGATTTTGGCAGTTAATTTCAGGCTTACCCTATGGACCCAATCCTTTTGATCATTGTCGTGTTTGCATCTATCCAGCGCGTGTGGCGTGAGGACCAGCAGGAAGTGTTTCGCCTGCCTTATGCTCTGCAGAAGGTTGTTGTCAAACTTGCCAGCTTCTAGCCTCTCCACGTCGATGAATACTGTGAAGCCCCTCAACTGAAGATGGACTTTCAGCAAACTGGCCAATTGTGAGCCGTTGGAGCGTCGGTAGCTCACAAAAACGTCCAAATTCTTTTCAAGGTTCTCTTCTCCTTTGCTCGGTAATGTGCTTTCGTAAACTGGAAATTAAAAAAATAAATATTGAGCTTTATTTCAATTTAGGTCACCACTAGCGCCTGAATATTATTGCTATCGAATACGCTACGCACCGCAATACTTTTATTTGGATAGCTATTATCATTAAGTGCCATAGCGATTGTCCACCCCAAAGTTTTGGCAGATTGATTTTGCTACGATAGCAGCCTTAATGCATTTTTCGTGTCAGGCTTTTAATAAAGTAATCGACCTAATATTTTTGTCGCGCCTTTGATGTCCTACATGTTTTCGACAAAATTTATAACAGAGACGGTTTACGAACATGAGCAGTTACTAGGAAATGAGTTAATGATATTACGACCATCGTAAAAATATCTCGTCTCTTGCATAATGCAGGAAACTGTTAAAATGATTGATAGCCATCTCACCTTTAATAGCATTTAAGATTTGTAGCCGGTGTATGCTGTTGACTATACGGCATTCGTTTTCCAATTGCTCGTCGCTTAGTCCTCGGATAGACTCCTTGTCGACTCCCGCGTTCAGCATGGAATATGTGTAGATAGTGTACTCCGGACCAATTCCTCCTAAGAATTCGTTGAGGCTACCCGTATCTCTAGAACTATAGTCTGCCATTTTTTTTAACTGCTGAAGTTCTCGTGTGAATCTAAAAAAGAAACATTTTGCTTGTCAAAAAACATTTCATGTCGTCCTCCTTTTCTTTTTACCTAATCATCCTACATAAAATCAATAATCCATACTTATATTATTTAATATTATAAATGCGAAAGTGTGTCTGTCTGTCTGTTACCTCTTCACGCTCAAACCGCTGGACCGAAATAAGATAGATTGAGACCCTGGCAAGGATATAGGATAGTTTTTATCCCGGAAAATTGTATAGTATTCGCGGGATAGCGAAAAACGACTTCTTTGCAGACAGAGTCGCGGGCAACAGCTAGTAAGTTGTAAAATATATTCACCTTTTCCGTTTGATTCCATTTTGTAAGCCTATGTCTTCCTTAAGATTTTCTTCAGTCAGTTGTAATAATAAATCCCCATCTACTCGACTGTCGTAAAAGTTGTTGGTATATTCAGTGAATCCTATCTGTTTCACCCATTCTCGAACATCCTCGATGGACCACAGAGGCACTTGTTGAGACAGTTTGTGGGGCACTTCCTCGCCAATAAGTCGTAAAGCTTGCGCTGCGTATTTAGACGCGACTGCGTTTGGACAACTGGCCACTTTCTTTAACGATTCTATCGCTCCTATTTCTCTAAATATTTCTGTGTTGCCTTGTTGTTTCTTTATTCCAGCCTCCATGCAAAAGTGGAATGCTGCAAGGTTTCTCGCTTCTTCCCTCTTCGAACTCAATACCGGCACAAGTCGTTGCAACCAGTTTTTGCTCTGTCCGTGAGCATGTGCAAGGTTCGAACGCGCGAACTCGGACGGATTATGTGATGTAACGAAAGGCTCAACCAAGTCTAATGTGCCTGACTTCAATACCGCTGCTTCAATTTCTTTGTTTGCCACTAAAACTGCGATTGCTAAACAGGCGTAGTACTTGATATTGTCGTCAGTGTGGAAAGCTAACGGGAATAGCCACATAGGTACTTTCCGTTTGATCATAGCTTCATGGTTTTCAGCACCTCCGTATAGAGATAAGTTAGCAAGCGCCGTCGCACAATGCCGTAGGGTTTCCACGTCGTTTTTTCGGCATTCGAATAATACAGCGTCTAAGCCTCCCAGTTTGATCACGTCGCTACAAGTTCCTTCGCTATGTTTAAAGAGATGTTCTAAAATTCCTGTTCCTATTCTAGAGTGGTCTACTGAGTTCGCGTGTTTTGTACAAACACAAGCTACGTTTACAACTTTTTCAAGGCCGTTTTCGACAACATGTGCTCTGTTTTCAGTAGTCAGACATTGTTCAAGAAGTTTAGCAGAAGAAAATTGTAAATCAGGATTGCTTGTCTCCAGGCAATTAGTCATCAGAATGTCCAGGCCTCCTGATGTCCGCAGCGTGTTGCACAGGGAATACCCTAGTTCATGGCCGTATGTGGGCACTGCCCACGCTCTTCTCACTATCTCATTTAATTTGTTAAAATGAACTGAAGCATTTTTCATATCAACTTGGTTATTATTGATAGACGTAATAAATGCGTTGATACGGGTGGAATATTTGGCTATTGCTGATTCAACGTCTTTCTGATTAGAATTTGCATTCAGCCTGTCTAAATCTTCAAAGGTTAGGTTTGATAAATCTTCGTCGCCAGGCTTCACAGATCCATTAAGCAACTGACTCATCTGTAATCAGATGGAAACATGTACATAATTTACTATCAAACGTAACGAAACATTTCGAAATATTATGCAAAAGTATTCGCAAGTATAAAAAAAAGTGCGGTGAGTACACTTACCTGTGATGATAACATTGTTTTCGTGGAGAGGTTTTTGATGGTCATGTTTGAATGAGCGACGCTGGAGTGCTCCTTGTGGCTGAACATGCCACTTGATGTCACGGTGTGCAGAGCCTGAGCAGAAGCCATGGCCTTCTTTTCTGCGCTGAAAGCCTCCGTCTGCAGCTTCGAACTCGTTGCAGACATGTTTTTCGCTTCCTGTGATGATATCTCACCCGCCTTGAGCGATCGCTGCTCCTAAAACCACAAAAATGCCTCTCGTCAATAAATTGAACCCCGTTCAACTAAAAACGCTAATGACTCTCTATTAGTATTCTAATTCGATGCGGTAACAAACTTGTCCAATTCTCAATGACGTATAATGAACACAGTGAACATTAGGTATATACTACTGGAAAATACGTCGAATTTGACCTCAGTACATGATGAACTTTTATCACTTTGAAACCACTATTATGTGATGTACCTATCTGATACAAGCACATTTTTAACGCGATGTCTCACAAAACAAATATTTGGCTTGATAGTTACACTGGTTGCGATGCGCAATTTAGGTCTCGGACGTCGCTTCGAAGACATGGTTATAGGTTGGAATGACGCCGCGACATGCTCTAGTGCGAATGAACACTACTTTTATATTGGAAAACAGTCCCACATAACGACTCGGATTGTACGATCCCTCGCTTCTATTGGAAATAGGCCAATCGCGCGGAACTGGTGGGCTTTTAGTGATTATTTTAAAGTTTGTGTACAGACGTCATGTGTTTGGAAGGTCGACAACAAGAACTATTCGGGGAAATTTCTCTCACCGAAGGATTCTGCGATTGCGGAGGGAAGCGAGACAGGACGCCGCGGTGGACTGGCCACGGGGCCGAACCCCCGCCCGCGGACATTCCGCTGCTATATATAAGCGGCCTATTCGTGTACTCTAGCGCGCATGCGCGATAATTGACTTCCGCATGCGCTCGCGCGTTCGACGGTCAGGCGCCGACTGAACCGCGAAGCGCGCGTGCTGCGTCCTCGCGATAACGTGTGAACGAGTGATCTCACCGGTCCCGGCGATCCTCCGCGCAGCATCCTGTTAGCCCAGGCGACTATGCGGGCCATACTTCTACCGGCCAAAAGAAAACTCGCGCAATTTCACCAACATCCTTTTTTTATTGTGTTCTCGTCGCAAGAAGTCGTGCCACACTAAGCATTTCGGCGCCGCTACTGTGGCGTCAGAACTAGTACAGATATCGATCGGCCGTCGTCTGGCGAGGTCACGTCCTTCGGCGCGCCTTTCTGGCTTCTACTAGCAGACGCGGGAGAGACAACACTTGTACAAGTCGATGTGCTACCTATATGGCGCAAGCATTGCACATGCGTGGTCCTTGTGTTGTGGACAACGCTATATTCCACAAAGCGTTAGTTGATCGTTGATAGTGGAAAACAGTTAAAATTTTCTGAATGACAACTTACTTGATGATACGCGGCGTTTTGTTCGGCAGCGAGTCCTTCCGCTTGCAGCAGCTTGCGAGAGGCCCCGGCGGCGCTTCTTTCCGCGTACTGGATATCTCCGTGTTGCAGATGCTGCATCCGCGAGCTGTTAGCTTTCGAGTTAGAGGCGCTGTATCCGTCGGTAACGACCCGAGTCGAGCTCGCTGATGACACTTGAGCAGCGCTGTACTTTAATTTATTAGCCGAGTTTAAACTCGCATTGATAGAAGCAGCGTTAGCAACAAGTAAAGG
This sequence comes from Archips xylosteana, assembly GCA_947563465.1. Classification (NCBI taxonomy): domain Eukaryota; kingdom Metazoa; phylum Arthropoda; class Insecta; order Lepidoptera; family Tortricidae; genus Archips; species Archips xylosteana. Next base: position 9,635,105 of record OX387347.1, on the reverse strand, counting down.
CTTCTCGCCGACAGGGGGTGGGGTATCGGATTCTGGGAAGGTGACTAGTGGCCCGTCTCCGGAGAGCTCGCACATGTCACCCATATCGCCCATATCACCCATATCACTGAGATCCCTGATATCAGGCAAGCTGCTCTCCCCTAAATCTCCCTGGTCCACGATGTTCTCCATGGAACTTCTCAGTCTGAAAATTAACAATCACATTTTCAACTAGGTACATACGTATGTAAAATTTTTACTCATAATTTAAAAATAAGTTGGCACATTATTTACAGAACACTATTTACGTACATGAAACTATTATGTACTAATAACAATTCGTCGGTCGGTCTCCCGAAAACCGGAGCGTTGCTATTGTTTGTCGGCGTGGAACTGCAAACACGGGGCAGGGAAACATCGGGTGAGAATTGGCGGAGGGCCAAGGTCGCTCAGGTGAGCTAACTCCAACCGGCATGTGGCAAATGCCATTAAGCGGCTTTAATGTTAACGAGAAACCGTCTGTGTGTTATCTTAAACGCCTATTGACAAAAACATTTTCTAAACATTGGCACGTGTTGCTTTCACGGTGGTCTTGCTTAATTTTTGCTCCAATCTATGTATTTCGTGTTGACTCACTACACTAACCTTCCGAAGTTCATTGAAGCTGTGTTGCTCAAGTTCTTCATCTCAGAGATGGAGCTCTTAAGCTCTGTGAGATCGGACTTCATGGAACTCGCTTTCATTTCGGACGCTGTCCTATGCTGGAGTCTCTGGGACGAACCCTGGAGTCGTTGACTAGATGCAGCGCTGCTAGACGTAGTGCTCGAAACCATCTGCAACAAATATAACTATATTAGTAAATATCAGCAATGTTGTTCTGAAGCCGAGATAATGCATCTAATAGTAATAGTGTGAACTGATAGCGCGTTTGCTAGTAAACAAGAATATTAACCTCGGTGACGTGGAAAATGCTACGTTTCTCTATAAAATTGCCGTATTCCCACTCTGGCGTACGAAAATAATGAACACTTGTGGTCTGATAATAACAGACGTCCTCCGAATTCGTTATCTAGACTACAACTGCGGGTTCAGTGCCAATGTTAGAGGAGTTTGTACGTGCAGCCGTCACGCGTCTTGGCGCACCTACGACCGAAGAAAATAAGAGCCAGGGCTACGACAAAATAGAAACACAAAAATAACACGGCCGTTTTCAATGTTTTGTTTCAAATATCGCTTAACAATCGACAGTTGACGAGTAACGATACCTACGATACCTACCTATTCGAGTAGTCACGTGGTCCTCGTATATTTTTATCTCTCCCTGAAGCCCATCTGTACTGAAACGCAGCCCACGTCTATCTCTCCTTAAATACAATATCGCGACATGCAAAAACTTACACGTGCTACTTAATTTGAAGGCGATCGTGACAACAAAGCCCTGAGCACAAAAGACTATTGTATAGTAATAAGTAAGTTTATGCCTTTGAAAAAATATGGCCAAGTATATTTTGGCAACGAATGCCGTAATTGAGAAGCGGATCGAATGAATCAGAACGCGTGGGTGGAATGCAACAAATGGCGGTAGGCATGCTCGAACTTTATCTTGACAAGACCTTGAACCTCGCGTCTAAATCTCGGCGGAATCCAAATGGTCACTGATACGACTTTGAGCTTGACTTAAAGTGTGGGAGAGCCCGTGTTACTCAATAAAATTTATGGAAATGCCTTTGTTATTTTATCGAGCATAGCATAATTTACCAGTTTGTCACTGTCACATAATTATGAAATTCGTTTCCGTATTGATACGGATAGACAGGCTGTCCACAGAGGAAGATGAAGAGGAGAATTAGTAACTTAGGAACAGTTCAACTTTTAAAGTAGTAATTACCTAGTGACTTTTAAATAAACAACAACAGACACTCATTCTTGGTGGAAGAATCCAATGTTTTTAAAGAGCGATAACATATTCGTGTGTGTAATTGCTGGACTGTCAGCGGTACCTTCTACTAACGTGCCCTATGTTACGCCATGTCTCGTAGATGTTGGCTCTGCGCCAAGCCCAGGCACCATGTCTTGCTGAGCCCGCGTCCATAAGGCGGTGGCATTAATTACTAGAGAGGTATCTCGCACAGGCGAAGCTTTTATGTTTTATTTATGTTTCTTAAACAGATGTTGGACTATATCATTACGTTTGGTATGCACGTCATGAAATTTAATTATAATGACGATATAGTTCTCTAGGCGTGCTTTGCAGTGACACTGCTGCGGTTGCCAGATCTTGGTACAGATCAAACGCGTACCGAAAGGGTTACCGAATTGGATTTGATTTTGGCCATGTTTATGGCCTGACCAGATGCCAATTTGTCGGCCTGGTTTCCCATGTATACAATACACTTAAGTCGGTCGATATAATCAATACCTAAGTTAATTAATTTAAATCAGAACGGGAATTCATATGATATTACGAAATTAGAGTTGTCGAGTACTCGCGAGTTTTCTACCATTTACTGCATTTTTTGCTGCTTTGTACGGATTTTTAATCCTCTCGAAGATCTTTCAAGATTTTAGTTTCATAATTTTTTACTCTTCCTTGAAAATATACTGAACAACTATGATTAACAGTGGTTGCTAATAATTTTAAGCTCATTAGATTTAGTATCTCTTATGACGTTTAAATCTTAAAAACGAGCAACACGATATCCTGAAGGCGATCATCATTACCTATTGTGTCTTCGACGTCTAAATTGTCGTTTGAATTGTTGCGTACACCTATATAAGCGCCGCTCGGTAATTTGCTCTTGCTAATACTAAGACAAAGAAGTGCTAATTTCGTACTGCTGCAAATGATATGCATTCCGGTGACCTCGTCTCGGTCCGTTCCCACAATAGGCACATCCCAGTTGACGCACTAAGGTTGAGTTTAAATTTTATTTTAAAATTTTACCGCAAACACGACTGGTCGAATTGAAAATAAACTGGCCATTTTATGAACCAACCGAGGCCGGTGTCGAAGTAACCATCTGTCTATTTATAGCAATGGTGTTTGTATGATCAAGATTTTTATCATATTGTTTATAGTATGAAAACGTGGTTTAATTAAAGTTTATCGAGTGTTTCTTAGAACCTTTCCCGTGAATTGAATAACAACTGAATTTTTTATTCATCCTGCTAGACACTTTACTACAACTTGTGAAGCTAGTTGTAGTCAGGGCTGCTATTACGACGCGCGACGTTTGTATAGATAGTCTGGATATCAGAATGTACAGAATAAGACAAAAATCTTGAACAACGCACGTTTTACAGGGATAAGACATGTGGGTATAGATGTGTACGAAGTAAATCACTTCAGAATAAATTATCTATAAATTATGAATGGCCAAAAGTTTATTTGGAATGGTAACCCAAGTGATAGTTAAAATATTCAGTTCTGTATTAAATTGAAGAACGTCAGTCACCTCCTTTATCTTGTCTGGTCTCCATTATTTCGCCGAAGGCGTGTCGTAGATATCCGTCCGCTAGTGAAATATAATATAGTGAAATATGCCATTTAATTGTGTCCAATGGTACCATATATTTATCTTTCTCATCTTTTGTTATTCATCATGTTATTGAATAGTTTTATTCATGTGTCAGCGATTGAAACGATAATAATCAATTAAACGGGCATAGAAATAAATAGTATCAACGACCAAAGGTTATATGAATTATGTTGCGTTGTGTAATAAAATTTCAATTCCGAACTTACGTCGAACGATTTCTTTTTCAACAGCAAAATTTCTTGAACATTTTATGCTTTATTAATCACGAATACCTATATAATTTGCTCCTTTTAGACAAAAGTGATGCTAAGCGAAAATGATGATTTCGTTTGATATTTTAAATTATCAGAGTGTGTATTTAAAGTATCAGAAAAAAGTAGAAGTTGACAATTAACTTTACCAGAACCAAAGTTCTTCTAGACCACATTGAGTAAGTCAGTCTTCTAAGCAATTTCTAATATTTTTACCAAGAAATCCTCTCAAAGATAATCTCTTCTTTCAAAAACAGGGTTCGAGGATATATATCAATGGATGGACTCGTTTGATTCGTCTTGACGAGTACTTTGATCCCAGATGGTAACCAGGGTCTGATGATGGAGCTGGAAGATGGCTAAAGGCACTCCACAATAAAAAAAAAAAAATCTATGAACACTTTTCGATAGGCAAGTTATTATAGGCATATTTGTTTATAAATTAAATTTAATAAAAAATATGTCTCATCGAGTTATCAGATCGGTGAAGGTCGATCTTCCACGTCTCTTCTACTAAAGGATTTGCCGCTATTAAATTTAATCTAGAACATTTTCATGGTGTCGCTCCCTCGGTCTGCCCTCGCTATTTTCTCCTACACCCTGGTCAAGAACTCTGCCTGCACTGTACGCGTTATGGATCCGAGGAAAAATCCGGTAATCGGGATGGCGTCTGCTTGGGTAGCGTTCAGCGTACAGCATTGCAGCAGCATTAGCGTTGCCTTGGCACTCACCATAAATGTAATGCATTTGAGCATATTCTGTCGGTGTGTATTGTGTTCGAAACAATATTAAACTAAAAAAATACAACACAACAACCTTAACACATCTAAACACTCAATTCACTATTAATTACGCAATAATACCGATATTCAAAATCAAATTAAAAAAAAAACAAAGAGCAGTCGGCATGTTTTTTAAATTTGGAATAAATGGCATTTAAATTAGTGGCCAGTAATGTTATTTTTGCAAGACAAAGTTTTGGATTCTACGCCCGGGATACGAAAAATACACTGGGAAAAATGTGGGTGAGCGTGTCTTTTTTTATTATCTTGGCATTTTGATTTTAAATTCAAAAGGTAATTACTATTTTTAAATTGTCAATAAATTGACATGTTTTTAACCTTATTGGCAACTAGACGGTAGTGTATTTTTTTTTTCACCATGAGAGCTGAATGTTTGATCAATGTACGATTGAAAACGCAAAAATGAAGTTTGCGATTTTTTATTAAAAATCCAATTTAGTCTCACAAAAATGGTGATGCCTATCTGATAACACAAGTACTCAAGAATATCGAGCAAAAATAAATAAATAAAAAAATTAGCTTAAAATGGTGCCATGATCAAAACTTGACCAAGGATGTTCATTTTCGAAAAAAACCTAAAAGTCCAAATATCTCGATCACTTTTACTAAACCTATATATTTGCTTTATTATAACGTCCTAAGTGCCCTCTATCCGTAGTTCAAGGATTATCCACTCATTACCTAACACCCTGTATATCGGATATAATAATATCATAAATATCCGATATTTTGATATTTATAATAAATATCGGATATTTTCGAACCCTACTCAAGAACAGGTATTTCGTCGCAAGACGCCAGAATATTTCGACCACAGCAATTAACATTGTCGGAATTGCATTTTGTATATTTTTATTTTATTTCATTAAGGGGCTGTTTCACCACCCATTGATTAATTTTAACTGACGGATAAATGTGATGCCGTCTCAGTCTTTTCGAACAAAACGAACAGAGACGGCATCACAGAATAAGTAATAGTACTAACGTACAGAAGGATCACTCTCGAACAAAAGTCAACTTTAGGTATAAAAACTTGCGTACTCTTACTGCTTGCACGCGAAATTGAAACTTATCGTGTGATACGAGCGTTCATATTCCGTTGGGCACCGCTGATCCGAAACCAAGGGCACAGGGTTTCCACTCGCCGATATTTGGTAGGTATATACAGGGTTATTTTTAATTCACTGACATCCTCTTAACCCTGAATTCCTATCACTCAAACAAATGTTTTTTGTTTTACGACTTTTTAAAATGAAGCACTTTTTCCCATACAAATACACAGAGTATCGTAAAAATAAGAGGTAGTCTCAAATTTTCAAAACGTTATTACACCAAAAATATTAAGTTATGACAAAAGCCGTAAAACAAAAAACATTTGTTTAAGTGGTAGGAGTTTAGGGTTAAAAGGATGCTAGTGAATTACAAATAACCCTGTAAATTAAGAAAAATAATAGTGTGTATTAATTCAGTAAACTACCTTTAGTAAGTAAGTAAGTTATTTATAAGATCGTTTAGAAGTCATTGTTTGTTGCAAAAATCACAGAATAAATGATGCTTAATTACGCGCGACGCGGCTAGCGTGCGAACCGAAGGCCGACCGACAACCTACTGCCGTAAGCCTCCCCGAAACTTTTTTGTCTACATTCGGTAGGTCTGAGAATAGGTCGTAGGCTATTTTTTATACCCCTATTTTTCGCAGACGGAGTCGCGGGCTACAGCTAGTATAAATGTATAATAATTTTAAATATTAATATATCTCTGCGAAGTTTAAATGAAAGTAACGATTTCACGTACGAAAATGTTAATTGCTGCGGTCGACTTTTTATTAACTTGCAACGTATGTATCTATAGTACATTGTGCATCAAGGACCGTAAGTAGGGGATTACTAACGAGAGTCTATTAGAAGCCCGATGCTGAAGGCGGAGGCCTTCCAATGACTCGAGTTTGTAATCCCCTTACTGCTCGTGATACACACAATGATTTTCATCACACTGCGAGGAAAAAATCCAAAAATTAAATTATTTTGTCTCGAAACACTTAAATTGAATAATTAATGGCTACCCGCCAATACAGATTATCACTTTTTTCAAGTCATCTACCATAGATAATGTAAACTGTGTTTAGAATTCGAATAACCATACGGCCAGATTCTGCCAACATGTTAAAAAATACTTACTAAAATTACTGCAAAAGTATTTGATATAAATTTAAAATATAAAATAACGTGTAAGATTGAATTTTAAATTAATGCATACGATAAATAAAAGGAGGGTATTCGACTTGTTTGCAATACTACCTGCAACTGGGATATAATACAGGCGGCCATCTTGACGGGGTCTCAGTGTTTGTTCGAGTGTCAGCGAATCAAAAGGTAACTCTGTGATCGTAATTAAAATTGCTAAGATTCTTATAACGGTGTTTTACTTTGCTACATGTTAATTTGTGATAAGCTTACAGTTCAGAAGTGGGATAAAACAGGATTATTTTTGCATAATCCAACACGTCCGCAGTAGTCATTCGCATAAATTAAAGGATAAATTTTAGTTTATTTCCTTATAGCTTGTACGCCTAACAGTGCATTAGATTACATGTAAAAATAATAAGTAATTACAGTGGTAATAACTTTTTCCCTCTCTCGCGATTACAGTTAAATCTCAATGGCGGATAATCGGAGTGAAGTCGACGAGCGTGAGCCGTCGTTCGTGTACGTTCCACGAGCGGGGCGCAGCGACGAGATGCCAGCAACGCCAGCACGCAGGCGTAGCGAAACGCGTCGCTCGCGTAAGCGGCGCAGGAGGAGCCGTACGAGAGCGCGGTGCTCGCGAGAATCGCGTGCTCGTTCGCGGTCGTCGAGGGGCTCTTCGGAATCCAGCAGGCGCGCACGGCGCCCGCGACGGAGGTCGAGGAAGCGGCCGCGCAGCCGACGTGAACCGAGTCCACAGCGAGCAAGTAAGCGGCGCCGTCGGGCAACCGTGAGCATTTCTAGTTCATGTAGCAGTGTCGACACTAGTGCCAGTCGACATAAGCGTTATGCTAGTAGAAGTGGTTCAGATAAAAATAACGCTTGTGTCGAAAGCCTGTCATTAAAAGATGTCATGGAATTAATTAAGTCACTACCCTCTTCTACTACTCAATCTCAAAATCACTTTTCAATGAATGCTAATGCCGTTCCGGAGTTCGACCCGGCTTGCAAAGAGCAAACTATTGACACGTGGATTAGTAAAGTAGAAGAGTGTTCAAAATTGTATCAATGGTCGGAGACTCAAATGATTCATTATGCCTTACCGAAATTGGGAGGTGTGGCAAAAATTTGGTATCAGGGTTTACCGTCGATTAATAATACATGGACAGAGTGGAAAGAGAAACTTGTCAAAACCTTTCCAAACGTACAGGACTATTCACGGCTTTTACATGAAATGTTGGACCGGAAGGCAAGGCATAACGAATCATTGGAAACATACTTTTACCATAAGATGAATTTGTTAAATAGATGTAAAATATTTGGCAAAGATGCGGTAGATTGCATTATAGACGGATTAGAGGATAGAGGAATGAGGTTAGGTGCTCAAGCCGCGAATTACTCCGAGCCAGAACACGTTCTAGCTTATTTCAAATCCATTAAGATGGAAGACAGTAGGGATAAACGACCCATCTCCTTTAAGAAACCAAGTGACATCATAAACGACAAAGCCAAACCTAGTTCTATAAGGTGCTTTAACTGTAATGAAATGGGACACCCAAGTTTTAAGTGCTCTAAGCCTTTATTAACTTGTACAATTTGCAAAAGATTAGGTCACCAGAGTTCTAATTGTAGGCGGTTGGTTCGAGATAATAATGACGTCAGCAAAAACCGTGACACGGTAAAATCAGTTTCTGAAGTTAAACTAGCAGGTATTTTAGATAAAAAGTATGTTCTACCTCTAACGGTTAACGGGTTATCTAAGACCTGCTATGTAGATCTTGGCAGTCAATGTACAATGATTAGGTATAGTGACTTTAAAGAATTAGGCATTGATTATTGCACCAACGAGTTACCGTCTTTGAAAGGTTTCGGAAATTCCTTCATTGATCCAGTAGGAAAATGTACGGTACATTTGAAAGTACAGTCAGTAGAAGCTTCGGTGGAAGCGCTTATAGTCCCAGATCCCTTGCTTAAGCACCCAATTCTGTTGGGGCATACGTTTACAGAGCAGGCAGGTATTATTATTATAAAGACCGACGAACACCTAATCTTACAAAAAAAACCCGAGTTCCCACAAAATCAAGTTCACAAAAAAATAGAATTAATTATTAGTGCCGACGTTAGTGTAAGCTATATAGAATCGATACCTGTTGATGTTAATATAGACTACAATTGTAAAGTATATGTCAGAGAATCTATAAGAAATATTGGCGATCAGAGATACTATATTTTACCGGGTTTTTATTCAATAGCTAAAGGAAAAGGATGTGTATTGGTCTTAAACTTAGATTCAACGGCGGTGACATTTCAAAAGGGGCAATTGTTAACAAGGGGGTGCAGTTTCAATGACGAGGGTAGTTCGGAAGTTTGTAAAGTAGAAGTTGAATTAAGTGAATCGTTATCAAGCAATTTAAAAACAGGTGAAGAGTTACAGGATGAAGATAGAAAAAAGTTAGAAATATTGTTGCAAAAATATAAAACTTGCTTTTCGTTCAATTTTACAGACTTAGGATTGACTAATTTAAATGAAATGACCATTACCTTGAAAGATAATGCACCAGTGGTATACAGACCATATAGGCTAGCTTATTCGGAAAGAAATAAAGTCAAAGAAATGATTCAAGAAATGTTAGACTGTGGCATAATAACTGAGTCATCTTCCTCTTACGCGAGCCCGATAATATTGGTTCAAAAGAAAACGGGGGAGAAACGGCTATGCGTAGATTATAGGGCGCTCAACGCTAAAACGGTCAAAGAACATTACCCCCTGCCGCGGATAGACGACCAAATAGACCAGTTAGGAGGTTATGATTATTTTATTACCCTAGACCTAGCTTCTGGTTATTACCAGATTCCCATCGCTCCATCATGTCAGGATAAAACCGCTTTTGTCACGCCGGATGGTCAGTACCAATTCACTCGTATGCCATTCGGCCTGGCAAATGCGCCGTCAGTTTTCCAGAAAACAATTAATAACATGCTCAAAACCATAAAAAACAAAGAAGCATACGCATTTATGGACGATATTATTATTCCTGCAAAAAGTGTTGATCAAGGGATGGAGAGATTGGAAACTGTTTTAAAATTAATTAAAGATGCAGGACTAACATTAAAAATATCCAAATGTAATTTTTTTTGTAAAAAAATTGATTATCTTGGTTTCGAAATAAGCAAAGAGGGTGTAAGGCCAGGTTTGAGAAAGACAGAGGCAGTTGACAATTTTAAGCAGCCGACTAACCAGCACGAGGTACGACAATTCATAGGTTTAGCGAGTTTTTTTCGTCGTTTTGTCAAAGACTTTGCGATTGTAGCTAGCCCTCTGACCCAATTATTAAAAAAAAATAGTAAATGGGAATGGGGCACGAAACAAATGCAAGCGTTTGATTCCTTAAAGGCTGAGCTTATAAAAAGACCAGTACTAGCTCTATACGACCCGAACGCTAGGATTCAAATACATACCGATGCATGCAAAACCGGCATTGCAGGTATGTTGTTACAAGAGGATGACAAGGGCAGGTGGAGGGCAGTTTCTTACTATAGCAGACAGACTACTTTAGAAGAGCAAAAATATCATTCTTTCGAGCTCGAAACCTTAGCAGTAATCGCGTCTTTACATAGATTTCGGGTATATATTTTAGGTGTCAAATTTACTATAGTAACCGACTGCAGTGCCTTGCGCACAACACTGTCAAAAAGAGACATGATTCCTCGTATTTGTAGGTGGTGGTTACAAATGCAGGAGTATGATTGTAGCATTGAATATCGGCCCGGGGCCCGCATGAGTCATGTAGATGCCTTAAGTCGAAATGCTATACCGATAACGGAGGAACCCGAGCCAATATTTGATGTGCTGACAGTTGAAACTGAAGATTGGCTATCCACTATTCAGGAAGTTGATGAGGAAGTTCAGCATATTAAACGTGTATTACAAGACCCCGAAACTCCTAAAGTAGTGGATATCCATTCGAATTATCAATTAAAGAATGGAAAGGTTTATAGAGTTGTAGATGGCCAACTGAGGTGGTTAGTACCTCGAGGGGTACGATGGCAATTACTTAAAAAGAACCACGATGAACTTGGTCACTTTGGTGTAGAGAAAACTCTAGATAAGCTTAGATCGCTTTATTGGTTCCCCAAAATGAACAAGTTCGTCAGTAAGTACGTAAAGTCTTGTCTAGAATGTGCCTATTATAAAACTCCAGCGGGAAAGAGGCAGGGTATGCTTCATCCGATTCCAAAAATTAGTGAACCGTTCCATACTGTACATATGGACCATTTAGGGCCGTTCGTTAAAAGTAAATCTAAAAATACCTATTTGCTTGTACTTGTCGACGCTTATACCAAATACATTTCACTATATGCAGTAAAGAACACTAAAACCAAATCCACGATTAAAGTACTTAATAATTATATTAGCCTCTTCGGTATACCTAGCCGTTTGATTAGCGATAGAGGAACCTCTTTCACTAGTAAGTGCTTTAAAGAATTTGTTACAAAATTAGGCATACGACACGTTTTAAATGCAGTCTCTACCCCAAGAGCGAACGGCCAGGTAGAGCGATATAATCGCACGATTTTATCTTCTCTCTCAGTAAAAAATCATAATAAGGAAGAAAATGAATGGGACAAACATTTAGAGGAAATTCAATTAGGATTAAATACTACACTCAATAAGGCAATAGGTAAAAGTCCAGCAGAAGTATTATTTGGAATGAGGTTGAAAACAAAAGGTGATGCTATAGTAGCATCCTTATTAGACATTGAAGACTCTAGCAGATCCTCGCTTAATGATGTTAGGGATGAAGTTAATTTGAGAATTGATGAGGAACAGCAAAAGAATAAGGATAGATTTGACAGACATAGGAAAGTTGCAAATAAGTACAAGGTAGGTGACTTGGTCAGGGTCATAAGAGAAGTTACTAGTAATGATGGTAAATCAAGAAAGCTCCTTCCCAAGGTACAAGGTCCTTATAGAATTAGTAAGGTATTAGATAAGGATAGGTATTTGGTCGAGGATACACCATTGACGCGAAAGCAAAACCGAAGGTATGAGGCTGTTATTTCCGTGGATAAAATATTTCCATGGGTGTCGTTTACTCAGGATGTGGTATATTCTGAAAATGAACAGTCTGATAGCAATGAGGAAGTAAATTAGATATATGAATAACTAGACAGTATCGGAAAAAGTAAAGGAGAATGGCAATATTTATTTAAGTTTATTAGAACTAGTCTAGGGTGCGTTAATTATGACTAGAATGGTGAATGTTGAATTAATTATAATAATGATATTGACAGATTGATGATAATGAACTTTAAGGAACTTGATACATATTTTTTGTTTGATAAGATACAATGGAATTATTGATTGTCTGAACTAATGATGTGATACATGTATTGTTAATGAACCTGAAATGATAATGATAAACGATGAATTGGATATGGAGGTTTGAATATGAATTGAGGTGATAATTATGATGAAATGAGAGAGGTTTCACTCTCAGAGGATAAATCAACACACAAAGGAGTCTTACGACAATTGGGAGTGTGTTTGATTTTACATGATGATTGTTTGCGCAATGAGGTCATAGAACCAAGGATTGGAGCGCATAGAAAATAAGTACCTAGTTTAATTAGTGTAATAATTTTTTCAATTATTGTTTTAGTAATTTCTAATTGGTGGAACAATTATGTTATTAAGATGGCCGAACTAATATATATATGTATTATAGAGTAGAGTACATTTTTTTTAATTGTTTTGTTATTCTTCTTAAATAAGAAAGTGTAGTTTTGCGAAAACTCTTACCAAGCATAATGTATTGAGTATACAATAAGAATATTACTTGTCACATAGTTCATGATTTTGGCATCTTTGTGTAGGTACAACTCGTTTTTAATTTTGAATTATGTTAGTGACACTTTATGTTTAATACTATTTATTATGTCCAAATGTAATCAATTATTAGTTAAAAGTCAGAGTCTGATTAGATTAATGTTTTTATGTATAATACTAGTTCTATTCCAGCCAACATACGTAGGTAGTTGATGTTTGAAAAATACTATAACGAAGGGACTCCGTTATATCAGAATGGCCGACTGTAAGATTGAATTTTAAATTAATGCATACGATAAATAAAAGGAGGGTATTCGACTTGTTTGCAATACTACCTGCAACTGGGATATAATACAGGCGGCCATCTTGACGGGGTCTCAGTGTTTGTTCGAGTGTCAGCGAATCAAAAGGTAACTCTGTGATCGTAATTAAAATTGCTAAGATTCTTATAACGGTGTTTTACTTTGCTACATGTTAATTTGTGATAAGCTTACAAACGAAATTTCATGAAGCGTAGATAAGTTTTGTGTAGTAAAATTGGGTTATAGCTAAGATTTTAAACATATAAATAAAACATTGGCTGACTTGAAACCTCCTTAGTCTGAAACGACATACCAACTAACTTGTTTGCAAATTTTAAAACTAAAGTTAGAACTCCCTTGACAGGAAAAACTGTACGTAAATCCATAACTCCCTTAAGAACAGTTTAGGCAATTGTCATTTAGTGTACAGGCATGAAATAACACCATTGACGAGCTAGTGTGATGAAAAGTATTGTATGTACGGGTCAAATCTTAGAAGTTGAATTTGACCCCAGTGCACAGTAGTCCCAGAAGAAGGCAATATTCAAAAAAGTCGATTAACTATAAAACCATTTATTTTTACCCAGGTGGGTAGATCAATACATATAGATTTAGAAAACATAAATTATTTGATATGTGTCGGAACAAAAATGTCCACTTGTATTCATCGGAAGTTGTCATACCGTAAGCACTCGAACGTGTTATCACAAAACCGTAAAACCATTGATTTGTTTACGGATCATTTTCTTTACTATTTTGTGTGTGTCTTTAAATTTTATAATGGAGATTCAAAGAGGTATGTCTTATATTTTCTTAAAGGATTCGTTTCATTTTTATGCTTTGTTTTATTGTTATAATTGTTTTACGCAAGACGTCGGAATAACTTATGAAAATTTAGATCTAGGAAATATATCGAAGCTTTTACTTTAGAAACCCCGCGAATCCCCTGATGAATTATATGCCATTTTGAAGCAAAAAGTATGAACTTTAATATTCTTATGACAAATTTACCGAAGATTTCCGAAGGTCTTGGTAACAACCATTTTAAGTCATCATAGTTTTACGGTTAAAATACTTCGTTTTGTTTATTTTGTTTTAGACCAAGAAATCAATTTATTCGTTATCACGCATGTTTGTATTTGAGCTTTGGATAGATGCTGCCAAAGATAATAATACCGAAAAATGCAAAAAAAAGAAAGAAAAAAAAAAGAAAGGATCACTAGCGAAAGACTGTATTTCTGTAATTTTAGTACAAACATAAGGTAATAAAACGTTTAGTATTATCTATCATATTTTTATTGCCACTTTTTTATTTTCGTCCGCTGTTGTATGAACACGGGACCACTGTGCAGTGGTTGGATTTACTTGAAATTTGGTATACTTATGTAGGTTAGATGACATAGCAAGTACAGTCAACAAAAAGTACAATCAGCGAAAAGGCTTGCACTGAAAATTAAATTTTTAACAAAAACTTATTAGTTACCTGTTGTGTGGATGAACTGGTGACTTGCGTGTTGAGAGCCTGCTCTCTTCGAGAGAACTGGCTGGTTTTCTTCAGGTTCTCCATCACGGAAGCCAGGTCCTTGGCGCTGCCGTTGTGTTTCAAGCTGCTGCTTCCATCGAGGGAGAAATCCGGTATCTAGAAATAAATATGATGATACTGTCAGACTTAAAGTCTATCTATAGATATCTTAGAATACAACTAGGGTAAAAGACTGAATTTTAAAGAATATGTAATCTTTTTCGTGCTATAAAAGTGGAACTAGTGAGACTATTACATACTCGATATTTAACACATACCTATTGCGTGTATCGTAGTTACTATTGGGAACGTAAATACAGTTATTATGTAAGTTCCTATGATTATAGATAATAATTTGCAAGTACATGTAAATATTGTTGCAGTTCTACAACTATCGAGTGGCTGATAATGGTAATGGCTAATAGACCAATAGCGTCGTCCGTGGCACACAGCGATTCACCTATCTTTATGGCTAATCAACACGATATTGCTATTCACCTCTCGACGATGGATTTTTGTAGTGTTTTATGATGTTTGAGTTATGTACAATGTTTAAAAGGCAATTAAGAAAACTGCTCAAAGTGTAAAGCAATCTAAATTGCGAAACGTGGGCAATGAAAATAAATATGTTAAATTCGAGAAAACAAATGAACCAAGACACATGAGGTTGCAATCTAATACTGCAACCGCAAATTGTATGATAAACGACATCGCACTAACGATCTACTTTGAATATGTGCAGATTTCCTTGAAGACAAGGCAGTGAGATTGATGAACATAAACCTTTATTGTTATCTCCCGTCTTGATTGCTGTTCTGGGAATGGAATAATATCCATTAATATCGAATTCAGCGCAAGGACAGTGATTGCACTTATTGACTCTTTGACTAGGGTCAAAGTAACCATCAGAGTAGTTGAGTCACCGGGAACTGACACTATCGAGAATTCTGCTCACGCGCCGCTGTCGAGCGCCTGGCTTGGCGCATGTCAATGTGCCTGTTTGTTGCTGGAAGTCTGTCAATCTAATAGGTTAATTGTTGCTATAACGTCTTCATACGATTGGTCCTTACATGGTTCTTGGTTAAAACTTCCGAGATTTCAGATCTTAGATTTCGTCGAGCAAAGCTTTTTTAACCGACTTCAAAAAAAGGAGGAGGTTCTCAATTCGGTTGTATGTTCTTTTTTTTTTTTTAACGTGTGTTACCTCAGAACTCCGTCATTTATGAACCGATTTGGATAATTTTTTCGTTGTTTGAAAGCACATGCTTCAAGGTTGGTCCCGTTGTTACCAAAATCCAGTTCTGATGATGGGATCCATGAGGAATTGAAGAAACTCCTCAAAAATTCAAGAGAAACGTATAGCGATATTAGTATTTTCGGTGACAAGTCGAGCATTTGCATTCAGAAAGTATCATGGAACTCTGTAATAAAACGACATAACCCTGTCGAGTTTTAAAAATAAAATTTTCAACATAAACTTATTTCGAAGTGTAACTGATGATTTTATCCTACGCATCTATTTTATACAGAAACAAATAAAAAGCAAAAAATAAAAAATTTTAAATAAAAAATAAAACCTTCAAAAAACATCCAAAAAACTATGAAATAATAATTGAACCGAACTGACCACAATAAGCATGAAAATATCTTTCTTCTAATCTGTTTTAAGTCGGTGCCTCAGCACGAGCCAGCAGGAGTGTAGAAGCCCTATAGATAGTAGGTAAGTTAGATTACTAGGTCCACTCCTGCTGACTCGAGCTGAGGCACCGACTTAAAACAGATTAGAAGAAAGATATTTTCATGCTTATTGTGGTCGGTTCGGTTCAATTATTATTTCATAGTTTTTTGGATGTTTTTTGAAGGAGGTTTTATTTTTTATTTAAAATTTTTTTTCAATATCAAAATATTAGACGACCAGATGGCCTAGTGGTTAGAGAACCTGACTACGAAGCTTGAGGTGTCGGGGCAGATATTTGTATGAAAATACGAATGTTTGTTCTCGGGTCTTGGGTGTTTAATATGTATTTAAGTATGTATCTATCTATATAAGTACATATGTTTATCCGTTGCTTAGTACCCATAACACAAGCTTTGCTTAGCTTACTTTGGGACTAGGTCAATTGCTGTGAATTGCCCCGTGAAAAAAAATGACGTTCATTCTTTGTTCAGCGAATTATATATAACACATCACCGAGAAGGCACAAATCGTAACTTCTATTCACAAGGTTATCTTAAATGGTTTTTGTTGCTTTTCTATTGTACCGTGAGACTTCTCTCGCCTATGACATAAAATCTGAAGCCTCATAGCTCATAACAGCGGGATGACTCACACAGCCAGGCATTCGATTGCGAAAGCCTCACGATTCTCAATCGTCAATCTATTAGATACACTTGACTAAACTTACTGTTGATTTCGGTACGCCCACGATCATTTACATCTATTGACAGGCGAGGATTTTCGACAAAAGCGCTATCGCTTTGGGACATAAAGCATCGACGGTGCATTAGTTGGAGGACCTGCGTGGGATGAGTGGTCTGTATGACGTTGATGACGCTGAATGATGCTGATGTCATAGACACGCCGGCCGGCGTCGCGGCGTCACAACACCGGCATTTAGAGACCCGCAATAAAAAATATACGAATAAAAACCACCGATTACAGCAAAGAAAAACTATTGGAACTGAACCTTTTCCTGTTTCGGCCATATTTTGATTGACCGGATACTGAGTTGAGATTGGTTAGCTAATCATGCAAAAAACGTGCCCATGTTCACATCCCAGATTTCATGCGTCATTATTCATAGCGAAAATTATTTATCTAAGTTATAATTTCATACATTTTTTATTGGTAAGTCGAGATAGCATGTCAGCGGTTACGCTCGGCATTTCATTGATAACTACTATAGTATCCCAAGCGATGAGTAATGCGAACTCTGCAAAGAAAAAACTCCAGTGACATAACAGGTCGATTGTAGCC
Organism: Archips xylosteana; assembly: GCA_947563465.1. Lineage (NCBI taxonomy): Eukaryota > Metazoa > Arthropoda > Insecta > Lepidoptera > Tortricidae > Archips > Archips xylosteana. The sequence continues at coordinate 9,617,719 of OX387347.1, read as the reverse complement.
TCTGAATCATGATTCGCAGTAACATCGTCACAATCCGAACGAACTGTATCAATGTTGTGTGATTATGTTGTATTACGTCAGTGTATTAAGTGCTGGTGTAACTGATGCGTTACAGGACGTAGATTTGCAGGTAAGCCGAGATAAAAGACACGGTTTCATTCATGATGATAAAGATAACATACGCGAACGTACGCTGTTCAAATCGGAAAGTGATTATCCATCTAATTGAGGTTTTATTAGTAGGTATGACGCTCATGTCGTTATTCGTCCTTAAAAGCTTAGCAAAGTCCTAAATTGCAAGGGTAAGTCATCATTGGAAGAATTTCCACGTAACTATACGTAACATAGTGGTAAATTAAATTCCCATGATTAATTATTACGTTGTGAATCACTGGTGACGCGAACTTAAATCTGTCATATTTATTACCTATGCAATGCAAAGAACATCGAGTCATACTGGAAGACTCGATATGACTTAATAGGAATCAATGACTTACATTACATATCAGTGGGCAAACAAAGCATAAAAAGGTAAATATTGAAAGTTATCAACATATTTCATTTTTAATAGCTTCAAATTGTTTATTGAATCAGGCGTTACTTCCATTAATGAACTGAAACAATTACTTTGCTCACTCGCGACCCAAAGAGCCTCAAATTGTACTTATCCGGAAAAAACAGATTATTGAAGCTAATTCCATTCTTTAGCGGTCCGGGTTTCAAAAAGTTGAATCGGGGCTTTTTGTGTGATTTATGAGACCCGACCCCCGATCAGTTGACAATAATGTTCATATTTAGTATTCTATCGATAAAGTGCATAATTTTTATTACATTGGTGCTTAATGCGTAATTACAATTTCAGGAAACAAGAAAACAAAGATTTTGCCTTAAAATAACTATCTGTTATTTGTCTGTTGGCTTTGCAGTATTGAAGGAAACAAGGAAAATAATACCGTTACAAATCGAGTAATAACAATTCTCCGCACGTCAGCGCTGCGACAACTCCTGGGAAACATGCCGTTGAAAGCTTTCACGACTTGTACGTAAGTACTTATCGTTATTTTGCAAATGATTAAATTCTCATTTCGCAACAATACAGACCTTACGCCCTTTGCCCCTGTTGTTATTTTCCAGTGCAAACTATAGCAGATATCCACAAACATTAAATGCACTTCAACGTTCTTGCTATGAGACAGATGCACTGTTTGACCGTTGCATGCAATGCGCGATCAAGGCACATTGTTACCGAAGGTCAGTTTTGCATGCACAATCGCTCTACGCATGTCGACACAGAAATACAAATTATTTTTATTGCGTATCACCAACGGAAAGATTAAAAACAACCATAAATGGTAAGCCGGTGTAGTAACCTCCTAATGATCAATAAAACTTATAAGTAGGAACATGATAGATAAAATAGAGATCAAACGTGATTCGTTAATTACATACGAGCCTCTGGGTTTACGAGGTAGACTAGCTATATTAATATCAATTTACATAGTGACAGATTAAGTAATGATATGCCGTACAGTGAAACTGGTAACCGGTTAAACATCATTGCACTCCGCTCAAGCAACTCCCTGGCTGCATGGTATAACTATCACTGAACGTACTTGTTTAAATTTTGTGATTTGTAGTTCAGAAAATTACCTCAATTTTGATTTTAAATTCAATTTGAATAGAGTCAATGTTGACGAAGAGAACTGGGAAGCTGGACCCGACTGCGTGAAATTTAAAATATTATTTTTCTCTTATGTAAAGTTTGGCCCTAATTAACTAGGTTAACAGCGCTCGCTGATCGCCACACAATGGTACCAGTTCAGCATTATAGGAGAGCATAATGGTTTACCTTGCGTAAAGCCAACACCTTAAACTTTATCACTCTCTTAAATGTCCATCAAACTGAACTATCAGCATAAATTGTATTTGTCTTTGGAACTTCGTTTGTTGATTATTGACACTGGGCGAGTTGTCGTGATCACACTCGAGCCGGTCGCGTGTTGTTGAGATGCTGAGCAAAGGCGGCGCGTGCCATCCGCGTGGAGCTCGCGGCGTGACTGCCGGTGCCGGTCGCGGTCGCGGTTTGTGTTCAGTTCACTAGTCCCACAACCCGCAAACTTCGGACCACAATGAGCGAGCTAATTAGAATGGCGAGCGCGCGGGGTGGCGGGGTTCCGCCCACGACTCGCCGTATCCGCTTCAGAGCCCTCCGACCAGATAACTCCATCAACATTTTCCCTAAAACATACACTCCCGACTTGCGTACCTGGTAACCGAGTCTGTCTGGAAATAGAAATGCATTCCACCGCAACTTTGTGATGTGTGCCAACGGGTTTGTGGGAGTGACGAACTGCGATGATCCTCGACCTTATCAGTCAAGGCGACTTCGAGACTGAAAAAACTTTCAGCATTGCTGCAGGCCATCAAATAGCCCCTATACTAGAAAAAGCTGTACCTATCAGATAGTCCTCACACCGAGCAACGAAACTTCTTCAGGAACATCTTTTTCTTACGTAGGTAGCAGATGTTTTGAAAGCGGAGAACTTTAAAGGGAAAATATCTCAACTAAACATCTTGAAGCTTTACGGTTCGCATCCGGACACACGTAGACACGAGATTAATGGGACGTAACCCAATACACATTTTTTGAAATACTACCCAAAGTTCTTTGTATAACAACTTATAAAGGAACAACAGAACCACCAACTTCTGTCGCGGCGATAAGTCAACGACCTTTCAATGTCAGCGAGTTACTAGTAAAACGAATCGTCGCTATTGATAATTAAATAATATTAACAACCCTGACATGTAGTCGCAACAGTTAGCGATATCATCGAGATGTCATTAGTGTAACGTTTTATTTTAAGAAGCAAACGCATTGCTTTGAACGATAGCTAATCCGATTGGCCGTCTGGCTAAACAGAGCTGCGTGTCCTAATTACACTTCCGAGTGATGAAATGAACGAAGAAATTCTTTGTCTGGGTTGTCAAATTATAAACTATACAGCGTAAATATACAATTATGTACATTAAGTAACAGAAGAAGCAAAGCCTGCTAAAATCCTTTACATCTCGCTGATTAAAATTTAAAAGAAATCAGCAACGTCAAACTATAAAGTTAATAATGGCGCTTAATGGTATAATAACAAGTCTGAATAGATAACCATATTGGGATTTAAGTGTCTTCATTGGATGATAAATTCCGATGATAAATGCCACATTGTTGATACCTGGGTGAAGCATACTTACACCCACGCTGGCCTGCCCGGACTAGTTACTTACATACACACTTTACTTATACTTACGCACTGATTTAAGTGCCTACACGTGACTTAACGTTTGCGTTGTTAGTATGGTAATTTATGCTTTATCTTCTGGAACTAGAACAAGAGTATTTTTTCCTTTTCATGCAAAAAAAATATGCTGCTCGTTCGTACTAGCGTTGTGTTTTAGGAACCTAACGATTAAACTAGTTTTAACTTTTGTTTTGTCTGAGAACATTTTATAATTTAAGTTTTATAAACTTTTTACTTTCATCCAATCAGGTCTAGAATCCAATCTACAACTATCAAATTTCATACTAGCTTCCAGTTTTTCGAGAATCAACTCCAGAAGGGGTGGGGTCTGCATTTTACTTCGTCCATGGATCGATTTTAAAAAAATAGATTTTTCCAATGTTGCTCTTGAGTCCGAATTTGAATGTTGCGGTATTGAAATCAACGCAATAAACAGTGTCATTATATGCTTATACCGAGTCCCACAATGCAGTCAAAATAAATTCATAGGTCTATTGGACAATTTTCTACACAATATAACTAGTAAATATAGGAACAAAAATATTATAATATGTGGCGATTTAAATATAAATATTCTTATCAATACTCCGATATCGAAATCATATAAACAATTACTATCAAACTACAATTTAGTTAACCATGTAACGAAACCCACACGCATTACTAACACATCTCAAAGTTGCATAGATCATATGATAACGAACATGACTGGTATAAAGAGTAATACATATAATCTGGGGCTTTCAGACCATACAGCACAAATCATACATATGCCACTAAATAAAAAACAAATCTTTAAAAAACTCTATGTGCTCAAAAGAGACTATAGCCAAGAAAATGTAAGTAAATTTGTGCAATGTATGGAAAATTTATGCTATGAGGATGTTTACAAAAAATGCGACACTAATACTGCATTTAATGAATTCCATGAACTTTTAATTCTGTCTTTTAAATTATGTTTTCCTCTTATAAAAATTACAATTGGGATGTCCCAATTTTTGACATCGTATAATAAATCGAAAACCGTTTGGAGAAATAGGCTTTGTGAAGCGCTTTCAGAAATCAGATTCCAAAAATATGGTAAACTGAATTAAATAAAGAAATTTTTAGTAATGACCTTCATTTGACCCCTGCAGTGAATCATCACAGAGGCAGATATAAAGAAGGTCTACACTCTAAAGCAAATTGACAGTTTGAAATGTTGCTGTCCTGCTTATAATAGCAAAGAGTGACAAAGACAGAACTTCCATCACATGATGCGCACCTGGCTTTAAACAGTTGTCATTTATCGTAAAGTCCGAAATGTATACGAGTATTTCCAATGTATTTTTACAAATTTAATTATTAAATTACTACGTTGCAAGTAAATATAAAAGAATTTAAATATCAGATTTTAATAAAAAAATATCTATTTACTATCACACCATTAAACAAACAGGAATAATCGAAGCTAAAAGAAGAGAAATAAATAAAACTATTTGTCATATGGTTAATTTAGGACCCTAAGCCGTGCTTGTATTATTGACAGTGACAAGACAAATCAGGGGGGCTACTCCAAAATTCGAAAATCGAAGTTCGTATCGCATCGTCTTGTTCGGTCTTGTATTAAATACTATTAGCGTGAGAGGAATGGCACGACACGAAGTTCGAATTTTGCACTTCGTACATCGATATAGAATACTTCGAAGTATAAGGCCAGTAGTACCACAGATTATGTTATGCACGACTTGAATTTTTCTAGGCAATGGAACGTGGTTCTCTCACTGTGACGTCATCCAAAGTATTTCTTTAAAAAAATTATAAAAAATTAAATACTCAACCAAATTCAAAATCGATGAAAATGGTATCTTAAAATATCCTATTCTTTCCAAAAAATATATAAAAACTATATGCTATTTTTTTTGGTGCATCCCAATTAGCAATGGTCCTAAAACAGTCAAATGGATCTCAAAAATCTAAGAGCATGTAGTAAACGAAAACGTAGCCTATACTTTGCAAAATGTTTGAATCATAGTCCAGAAAATATACAAATGTACAAATCATATACTAAAATGCTACGCCGATGTGTAAAGGCCGCTCAAAAGTTAAGCAACCACCGCTTTATTTATGGAGCAAATAATACATGCAGAGCGACATGGGATATTATTAATAAAAAAGTCGGAAATACCAGACATGCAAATATGATCAAAAGCATTATGAATAAAAACCGTATCATATCAAATCCAAATAATATAGCAAATATATTTAATGACTATTACATTAATATCTCTAATAAAATAAATGAAAACTACCATTCTTCTCCCCAAAACTTAAATCGCCACCCTTCTACTCTATTTTGCAAGCCTTCCACCCCCTCAGAAGTGCACCAAATTATAATGAAACTTAATAATACAAAATCATATGGATTTGATGAAATAAGTTCAAAAGTTCTGAAACTATGCTCTAAGTCAATATCAGTTCCTCTGTCCCACATTATAAATCTTTCCCTAGAAGAAGGCGTGTTTCCAGATAATCTAAAAAAAACTATTATTAAACCTCTGTATAAAAAAGGTAAACGAAACGATGTCGAAAATTATAGGCCCATCGCTTTGCTCCCCGTATTGTCTAAAATTTTTGAAAAGGTTATGTTTAAAAGACTAACCAATTTCACCGACAAATACTCGCTTTTAAGTGAAAAACAGCACGGATTTAGAAAGAACAAATCAACTTCAACTGCTACTTTTACACTTTTGAAAGATATTATACAAAATATTGATAAAGGACAACCTGTAAGCGTCTTATTCCTAGATATGTCGAAAGCTTTCGATCTCGTCTGTCACAGAAAGCTACTAGATAAGTTGGAACTTTATGGTATAAGAGGTAACACCCTCTGCTGGATAGACTCATTTTTAAACCAAAGGGTACAATGCACTGAAATAGTAAGAGAAGAAGGAAAATCCACAGTTTATTATAAATCTAAATACAGGGTTAACAGATTTGGAGTGCCGCAGGGTAGTGTTTTGGCACCATTGCTTTTCTCCTTCTATATAAATGACCTTCCTAAATCTATTAAACATTCATCAATACTGTTTGCAGATGACACTTCTATTATTATTCCATGCGTAAATACTCAGACTTATGAACATGAAATAAATAAATCTCTGGATGAAGCGGTACGGTGGTTAGAAAGCAATAATTTATCAATAAATGTTAACAAAACTAAATGTATTCAATTTCGGACACAACGAGGCAACAAAATGGACTTAAGTGTCACTTATCGAGGTGATCCTATAAATATGGATACAAATAATAAATTCCTTGGTATATATCTGGATGAATTTTGCAATTTTAAGACTCATATAAATTATATATGTAATAAGTTAAATAAGTTTGTTTTCCCTCTACGAAAATTACGGCAAACAGTATCTTGTGAAGCAGCTCTAGTAGCATATCACGGCTATGTGATGTCCACTCTTCGATATGGATTAATTGTATGGGGCAATTCAATTGACTTACAACAAGCTTTTGTTAAACAAAAGAAATGTATTAGAGCTGTTTTTGCACTCAATCCACTCGACTCATGTAAGCCAGTATTTAAGAAGCACAAATTATTGTCACTTCCCTCTTTATACATTTATGAAGTTTCTATTTTTGTCTATCTGAATAAGCATTATTTCCAAAAAACCTGTGATGTTAACACGAACAACGACCACATGTCTCGACAGCGCAACCTACTATTTGTACCAAGAACTCGCCTCAAACAAACAAGCCGTAGTCCTCTCCATATGTCCTTAAAAATATTTAATAAATTACCGAGAGAGATAAAAGATCTTCCTCTCAATAAATTTAAGAGTGAATTGTACAAATGGCTGTGTGAATTGTGTTTCTATAATGTTAGTGAAATGTTCACGCTCAAAACCAAAAACAAATAAAATATTATTGTTAAGTAATTCCCTAAGTTCTAGTTTTTAAGAAAATTCTAAATTTGCACGGATATTTCAGTACCAGCAAATTTAGAATGAGACATATTGCATGCTTACTTAAGTAGAAAATGGTTGAGCCTTAATATTGTGTTGTTACATTTATTTACCATCTTGTGAAACCCGTTTTCAGCAATAAACTATTTTACTTTACTTTTACTTTACTTTAAATACAGTCTCTAATGTTATGCAATAAAAAGGCGTAGAAACAAAATTAAGCTTGTTATCTCAGATACAGTACAGACATCAGATGATTCTCACCGCTTGTTTATAAAAAACCTCGGCTAACCTAAAAAGCCATGACTAATTAACTGGTTAACGGTAAATGTGAAGCCAGTATTTTCAGTTTAATAGTACAAATTAAATTGAAAACCGGTGAACAAACCAGCTTAGGTGGTCAAATGAGTCATAAGCGCGAGCTCAAATCAGTGAGTATGGCGAATGGAGAATTAGTCGCGAGGTCCGTTGCGAATTAAATGTTTACTAAATAATGAGTAAGGCATTACTCATCCACGGGTTATCACACGGTTACACACTAACATGCAACTGAAAGAGCCAACAGATGCAACAATAAGTAATTGTGTTCATCTTTTTTTCAAGCGCAAATAGCGCAATCGTTTTGTTATTGTGCGTGGCTTAAATCCCTCTTATTGCGTCAATTCTATAAAACAATTATCTAATTTTTTATCTTCGTTATGCAAGTTGTAAAAGTTCTATCTAATTAACGTTTTTAACTTAATATTTTCTCGTAAATTTGACGTCTGTAACGTCAAAGCGAGCAAAACCGATTGTGTAGTCAGTTTAGAGGAACAACATTTGTGACAATATCAAAGTGTTGTTCTGTGACATCTTGAAAGAAGATTAAAAAGGAGGTTCTATGGACGGAGTCACTGCAGTTTTTGTGCAATTCCTCGAACGAACGAACGGTTTCGCCGAGATGTGACTAAGCGCAGTGAGTGGTTTCATTCATGTAACGTTTACAATATAGAATCGTAGAAAGTTGTGTCATCGGTGATATGCTATCAAATATTACGGGGAATCTGGCTGATTAAAACATAGATTCAGTTATCCTACTATTTTATTTGTTACTTTTTGACGCTAAAATCGGTCCAGCCGGATTTGTATAAATTTTGGTATGCAGATCGTTCAACCTCTAATAGATAATAATAGACTTCTTTTTATCCCGATATTCCTATGGATTCAGGATAAAATTCTGAAATCTCAATCACTAAGTTTAGAAAAATGAAGCGTGGACCACACGATGTAATTTTTGGGAATTCCCACGAGAATTTTCGCGGAATCCAGTAATTTAAATTCAAATGCTAGGTCTAAGGTTGCCGCAAGCGAAGTCGCGGGTAAAAGTTAGTGTAAAATAAATATAAGGGAGCTAACTTCCATTCCATTTCTATTTTTTGCTTTTGATATTTGGAATAATTGAGCTACTTCCACTTCTTTAATACACTACTTTTAGTAGATGGACAAATAATATAAAGAGTCTTTTTAAGAACATCCTCGTAACGATTTTGTCGTCAAGGTGGAAGCAAAAATTACTGCATTTAGTAAGAAGTCTTTGTTTGTAATTTATGTACGTTATTGTCATGCATTTATGTTTTACCTCGTTATGTGGGATGTCACACGTTTAGTCTTATTTAAAGCAAATATGTATCGTGATTGTGACTGAATCAGACATTTTAAGTTATGCACCTCTTAGAAATGTATTAGATCATCAACTTAGTTAGCTACTTTAGTAATAGTTAGGTACAGGTTTTTTTCCTTATAAGGGAAGGGTATCGACTATGCAAATCAAGTCTTAATTACGAGTCTGGCATTCAAATCTAATAATTAAATTTAATGTTTTTGGTTAGTATACAGATTGGAATTCATTTTTACATCGCATTTAAATGGAGCCCCAAATCGAAGCAATTTTTTTTTGTCTCTTAATTGTTTTGCGAAGCAGACCGACCAACTTTTTGCTGTCACACAGTTGTCTTTATTGAGTCTTTGACAGATTTGATTGGTCGATTGTTGATAGTTCATCTAATGGCTGAGTCATCGTTCATTCACGTGGTCTCTTATCACAACATATGCAAGCTGTATTATTACAGCACACACTCAAACACCGATGGTACCTGCGCTCGCGACGGTTACAACTAACCATGACTCACGTACAACATCCTGTTCTACCTTCGTATCACTTTCTCGATTAGCATTCGTTCTAAGTTTTTATCAATCGATTACAAATTGTATGGATTCAATTCTTGGTAACCTATCTCTTTTCAGGCAATCCGCTTATGTTAAAATAGAATTTTGCTTAATATTTGTAATTCTAATAGTGATCATTCGTTGTGGTCAGGTTTAAAGTTCTTATCATTCAGTTCTTTTACATCCGGCTTTATTGTTTAATATTCGTCAAGACTAGATAAAAACGAAAAAGAAAGATAATTTATTTAGTGCGTAAGTTCCACGTTACGTCGATTACTTAAGTATAGATTATAATTGATAACCGGTTTGTTATTAATGTTATAACTTCATTATCTTATCCAAATACTTGAATGCGGAATCGTTTGTTTATTTACTGCAAAAAAGCATAAATTAACATTCCTTTTGTGCATTCCGCTCCCGATAAAGAAATAATCTGTGTCATTCAGGAGCTCTGAGTCACATCGAAACCGCTTCGATAACGATCTGACAAAATATTTCACAAAAAATATGATCTTCGTCATGTGAATGTAACTTTCGGCAACAGAACAGAGTATGTTGCAATAACATAAGTACTTACGTATTCAATGAATGTAAATAAGATTAAAATGCTGCACGTTAAACGAGAAGATTAAATCAAAACTTCGGTTCTGCGTAACGTAATCGGCTTATAGTTATGTAGGTATCTATTATGGTGAGCAGCATGCACTTATTTAGAATCTTCTAGTAGTTTTGAGCGTCCTTCGCAATAATCCGTAAATAACGTAACTAGATAACGGACAATGGCAAAAAGGCTGGCGATAAGTTCCCACAAGTTCAGTCAAGTTTTAAAACGTTTATACGTCTTTGCTATTAAATACAAGAGCGAGATGATAAACAGAGCTTAGCCATAGATAAATATTTAATTTCCTGTATTTGACATACGTATCTAATTATTTAAACTCAACTATATCCACGACCTGATGCAACCTCTATTTCTTCTGCTTCTTCTGGGAAGGTACCTATGATGAAAGTGCTTTAATGTAATTTAAACAGCTATCTACGCGTTGTATTAAACCAAATGCAAATGATTTCATTGAAAAGTTTTCGTTTATCACTTTGATGTTTGTTGTGTTGCGTTCTGAATAACAGTTTGTTTACTAGTTCTACGATACTGACTAAGCTCAGAAGGAAGACCCTAATTATGTTCTATTTACATCCGCACTATGTGGTAAGAACGGATGTGGTTTAAGTTATCTCCTCAGTTCGTTAGTATCTCGACTGATTCATTGTTTTAACAGTTTAACTATTAAATATTTAACCTGTATATCTTACTAGGCGGTATGCAAAATCATTAATGCCTTTCATAGATCTGATGTTAGACACCACCTGTCGGAACATTCAGTGCATTAACGTAATATATACATAGACGAACACATGCTTCACTCACAATTTTTAGCTTTTCTTTAGTCAAGCTCATATTCATTAGGACTATGGCGTGGATCTTTTTCGAAAGAGTTGTCTCCATCTGTTTTACCTAAATAGTTTTCTTTACCGATAATTATAACTTTTAGGCTTTTAGATAGCTAATCAGTGTCATGCGTAATGTCCATATTCGTAGTTTGCTGATCCAATATGTACTAGAAGTAACGTTAGCGAGGTTTTGAATTGTGAGAACCAATTTCTGAAGTACATAAGTGGATTTAATAGTCAAGACGAAGTGGCTATCGCGAAAATGAGCGGTGTTTAACTTCAGCCTGTAGACCTTGAACGTTTCACGCATATGCTTGTAAATCCGTTTCGGTTCTTGGAAGTGGATACATACAGTAATAATGTGAATTGCAGAGGAAAACCCGAATATTTGCATAACACACCGTTTCGGAATTCGTCAGAGGAAAAATAACAGAGTTTTAGCATTCTCATTGTAGGTACATTTTCATTGTGATGGTGTTGGTGTCTTGGTAAAATATGTGAGATAAATAAAGTTCCTTTTCTTATGAAAAATCAAACACCTAAACAAGTCTGAATTCAATATGGCTGATTATGGCTGTCTGGTTTTCTGGTTCATGATTTCGACGCATTCAGAGAATCAAAGAGATAAAAATTTTGAATAGAACGGATGAAACATAGCACAATTATCATAAATTATTAGTCGTCAAAACATAAAAAAAAAAAAATCGCTACGATTCACACAAATAAAATCACGCACAAATTCAATTGAAACAAAATGTTCTTAAAAGTGAAACATCGTTATTGAAAACAACAATTTACCACATGTTGTTGTTATTGTAAATGTCGGTGAACTGAATACTATACTGCGAACATTAATGTAAAACCGTTTCTAACTGCTACTTTCTGACCAGAAGAAATCAGGTAATTTTACTACTTTCCGATTTAAAAATATTGTTCCGGTATATTTCTTCGTGGCTACTAAACGTTAGAAAACCGTTTCAAAACACGTGACTATAAAATCAATTACGATTTTAATGTTACCTATCGTATATTTATAAGTCAGAAACAGAAATTCAGGTTGTTTTGTGCCATACGGCGTTGCGCTGTATGTTTACGCAGTGACGAAGACATACCTACACAGCATTGTGTACACACGGCGCACGCGGCTTTGCGAGACAGCTAGTATGTTACTCCTTAAACTTGATGTATAATCTAAAATGACTCAATATGTGACCTAATTTTTCAAACAATGCTTCTGACATGGTTAACCATGCTGTCTACTCGCGATTTATAATTTTTAAAACAAAGTCTGTGTGTCATGCATGTATATGGTCTGTGTTGCTGTAATACAACTAAAAGCTCTAAATTTTATACTGGTCTCTTTTGGACATAACTCTAATAAGGACTAATAATGCCGTAATATAATCAGCATAACCCCAACTCGATATCCTAGCTAGTCGTACAATATGGGAAATAATGCCTTTACCCTTTTAGCAATAACATGCATTACCGTACTCAATCCACATGCACGTGCAAATTATTTTCATCTATTAAGTTTATTATGCATTGTAAATTGCAAAACGCAAAACGCAATTGTAAAACGCAAGTTCCATTAAGTGCACCTTTAGGTAGCAAAGCCAGTGTCATTCATTTCATTAAGTAGGCACACTGAGTATTATTTTACTTAAATGTTTAACCCAAGGCAGGGGGGCGAGTTTTGAGAATAATATTTAAAGATTTTTTTTCTCGATATCCATGTACCTACTTAAGAATTATGTACATAAGGGGCCATCCATAAATTAGGTCACACATTTAGGGGGAGGGGGGGGGGGGGGTCAAGCGATCTGTGACACTAGAACAAAATAATAGCGATTTTCATAGTAATAAGTGTGACAAGGGGGGGGGGGAAGGGGTCCAAATTGATCGAAATTGGTGTGACGTAATTTATGGATGGCTCCTAAGGAGAACAAATATCAAATTCCTTTAAAATTTTCTGGTCCAATTACGTTTTAATTTCCACATTCAACCATACATTAAAGTTGAAGTAATATTTCTTCAAATTGACGCCAGCATCTAAAAGGCCACTAAAATGGGGGACAAAGGCCGCAAAATTGAATGGAATATCCTGTCGTTATCATTGTTTAACATTATATTCCTATACCTATTAGTTACATCGACCAAATAAGTGATTATTTGGTTAACGTTAGTTCACTTCAAAAATCGCACCCTTGCTTAGAATTAAGTACTATCCACCACCTTCTATTGCAAACTCTACGTACCCATCGTGCAATTTTAGATGACTTTTCTGGAGCAAGCAACGATTCTTCTGAACGTACCTGAAATAATAAATAAACATTAACAATTTGGCTCTAAATTGTTATTTAATCATAGATTATTTTGTCAAGTGTCCACTTAATTAAACAAAATTGAAAACAAGTTTATTTTAATACGATGATAATAAAACAAAAACCAATCACTTTATCTACTGATCGATGGAATGTTGATACAAATTCCTACATAACATGTCATTACCCTGTTAAAAAACTATTAAGTATTTGAAATTATAAAAAGAGGACTTTTTCTTGACCTGAGGCTAATACTACCCCTTACTACTACTAAGGCCCTTAAGTAAAGTCTAAGACTGGCCGGTGAAATGATCAGACCGGTAAAATAAACTGATCCCGTGGGTCGCATATGAGTCATCACAATAAATGTGAGTCAATGAATCATAGTTCGTTTACCTGTCAATATTCGTAACGATAAACATCTGATTACCCAGAAAATTTCAAAACTTAAAAATTCATGAGCGTTTTGATTGGCTGCTCATACATAATTTTAATTTATAGTCATTTAAACTGTTTAATAATATGGCTAGCCAAAATTGTGGTCTGAGCATTTTTGATTTGGATGTTGTTCCGACAGCGATTTTAATTTCGTAAAACCTGTTTATTTCGTTAACGACACTTCAAGTTATAGCTTTGATGATACGAGACTTCTTTATACTACTATTAATTTGACTAGACTGTCGATTTTTAGTCTCATTTTTTTATCTTCTACAACATTTTAGCGATAAGACTGCCTATTGTCTACCTGAATTTTTATTTTTGTAATGTCACTGTACTGTTTTTGGTGATCAATAAAGAATATTTGTATTGTATTGTATTGTAACATTGAAGTCTTCCAAAGTTGGATCGTTGCTTTCATACGCAAAGCACAATAAAATCAGAACAATTGCAATTGTATCTTCTATAACTCTTTCTTATTACTTTTGTTCGCCGACTAAAAATTTTACTAAACGATTGTTCAAAAGTGTCCTAAAAAGAAAACTTTATCTGCAAATGTCGGTTTTTCTTTTTCATTTCAAGCTGTAGTAAAATAACAAAATTTCCTTTGTTCTATTACGTTTTAAATTGACAACAGTGTAGCAAAAGAAATTTAGTTTTTCAATTTGCAAAACATGCATATCGAAGTATCGTTTACTACACATTTTATTCTTCATTTCATTACATTTTACTAAGATCAGACTAGAACGTCCGTACATAGTTATCATTATTATTCTTCAGAGTTTAGCTTGCGCCCACTATGTGTTCAGGTTGTTGCCCGCACTTTATTTACAAAGATAAGTTTATAAAGTTTTTAATGCTCACAATTTCTTCTACAATGTGAAATATTCACATATTATTTAAGATTAACTAAGCGTTTAATTGAGGAGGAAACATTAGGAAAATTATCGGCACTTTTTAACTCGGGCGCATGACGAATTGACTTCGCGAAATCGGTTAACATCTTGAACGCATATGGATGCGGCCAGTAAAAGTGCGTAGGCCGCAAACCGTATTTGGTATCATTGAATTAAAACTGTTGTTTAGCCGGTGCGGATTCCAAGAAATACACAAAAGACTGCGTCGGATGAAGTTGATTGATTTTGCCTTTTTTAAGATTTAGAGAAAAAACGGCGAGTAATACTGCAATAAATTTTAAGGCTTCAAAGCCTTCATAACACCAAATGACTCGCAATTTAACAAGCATTTATTGAAAAGATAAAAATATACAGACTTTGCAGTTACAACGATTCATTCATAATTAAAACTATCAAAAACGCATCAAGCTGCTAATCGCCGCTTATCATTCTGAATGGACGGCCCAATTGGCGCGCTCGCCTCGCAATGTTTTCAACTCGCCTGTAATTTAATTCACATTACGATTATGAGACAACGTGTGGGCAAAATGCAGCTCATAAGTGCATTGTAAACTCGATAAGCGTCGAGACGGCTGTAGGCGGGCGGAAGGGGCCAGTAGTTGACTTCCTACTTAGAGAGCGAGCTCCGACCAACGGAAACGCTATTTTTGGCGCCCACCGGGCTTCCTCTGAGGAAAGTCCACTTGATGAATACAATCACAGTAAATGCGATCAAATCGAACCGTCTTCCTGTCTTGAAAGTAATTTGATACGCGCTTCATTGGATATTTGAGTCGCAATAACGAGTCCTGGACTAAAATCTTCGCCATCATGACGAGTAATAAATGTGATTATACTTTCCGTGCAGCAGATATTTGAAACAATATCAGATAATACATTCTTTTCTTTCCATATCATCTGGCGTCTGTACATTGATTGTCAGCATGACTTTTTCTTATCAAACATCGTATTCACGGAACTCCTTTACAATTTATGACTTAGTAAGCCAAGACTAGAAGCTAGTAATAAATTCTCTGAATTCCAGATGCAAGACGCATTGTGTGGTAATTCTAAAGAACAAAGCGAGACGCGTTCTAAAATACATATATTGCATTCTAGAGAAGCGACTGGCAGAAATGCATTTTTAAACCGATTATAAGTTGAAGAAGCAGGAAGATGCCCGCGGGCACTCCCAGCCGCATTCCTGTACTTGTCAGCGTTCCCTTCATTGTCCACACTCGATACAGGAATGCACCGGACCCTCATTCCGAGGAACACCCGGCTAAAGGTAAAGTGTGATCGGTACACGCATGTTTTAAACATGAATCACGGGAATAGCGGGGGATAATTATCAATTTGTTCTGATTTTACATTGTATATTGAATGATTACAAGTAATCTTAACATGTAGATTCTTGTTTATTCAATAAAACAGTTTGGTTAAGCATCTAATCAAGAATCTGATGATATTAATGCTTATATGTTAATGGTTAATGTCAACAAGGCACGTTTTTAAGTTAACGTCCTTTGATTCCTATCGGCTAGTTCTTAGCAACCATGACCTATTTAAGAAGCAATTAATTGCTATGATGTGCCTTAAATGGCGAGTGCAGAATCTAATGTGCAACATAGAGCAAACACGAACCGCCATGACTGCGCAGACGCTTGTTATCAGCACCGCGGCGTTATCAAAGGAATAATTTTAAGAAGTGATTGAACTTCTTGTTTTCATGGCAACAGAGTTGAGAATTGTTTGCTGCTATGACATGTGATGTGGAAACGACTGCACCCTTTAACCCAGTGGTTCTTAACCTTTTTAGCTGGCGACCCAAAGGATAAATATATTTGAAGCCAGCACGTTTTTTCTTTATTCAAATTAAAGCTGTAAATTTATTTTAATTATAGTATTAAATTAATTCTCACGACCCATCCCAATATCGTTCGCAACCCGAATTTGGGTCACGACCCAAGGTTAAGAACTCTGCTTTTAACCTGAGCTTTATAAATATTACATCTTCAAGATGGTTTTATTTAAATTAAGTTAAGGTACATTTAATTTATGTACCAATGTCTTTGATAAGTGAATGTGGTAACTGGTCCACTGGTGGTTGACCAGTGGTGGTGTAGGGGAATAGCACGCGGCACGGAATGCTGAGGACCTGGGTTCGATTCCCAGTGCTGGTCTTTTTTCTGGGGTTTTTTCTATGCATCCATGTTCCAGTTTGTATTTAGTTTGAAATATATGTACGGTTGATAATGACTTGTACAATTTCAAAATGAAATATCATAATTTAGAAAACTGTTTTTTCTGCTCTAACAGCGTACCTACTAGGTAGTCAAGATTTGTGATATTTTGTCTGGTCAGTGGGATGAATGTCTGCTACTTGAAGAACTTTCATGACCCTCATCACGTGTACCTACTCGATAAGATATCCAAGATAGATATGAATTTAAGGTACCACTTGAACAAGTCAGATATTTATTATTTACTCTTTAAGGCATCATGCTGTTAAATAAATTGCTATAGGCCTTTTCGTAATCATTGAACGTACTTGTTTTCAACTTTACTCACTGCAAAGTGATGTCTTGAATTTCTGCTTGTATTTGTGTTACGCTCACTTCTTTCTTTTCTGAGAAGTCGTGGAACGCTATCAAAGTTGAATGGACCCGAATCTTGCGAATAAATTTTCTTGACTATAAATAAATACCAGTGCAGCAGAAATGTTCTATTTATGTCTACCGGTTATCAAGTATTTCCGGACCTAGTGAGGCTGCCGGCTAATCAGTGGGTTTTTTACTCTTTTTACGTCTGTGTTGTATTAAATACTTACCGCGTTGAGAAACCTGTATTTTGTTAGCAATGGCTTACAACAGTGCCGTGTGACTGATGAGTTGAGGTAAAAGATAATTTATTTACCGAAATGGTTCCTATAAGTTAAGTTTTTAAATTCATAATTTATGTAAAGTAATGTTGTGTTTCTGTACGAATAAGTACTGAAGTGGAATCCTTATTTTGATAGAATAAAATATCTTACTTTCAATGAATTTGTTACGAGTTCAAGGAATATGAGAGGTGTTAATACAGATTCAATGTGTGAGTGGTCTTACCTTCTTTGGATAGAAAATCTTCGGTTTTCCCGTACTGTACGTGGAATACGACGCCATGTTATCAACTTCAGTAAAAACCATAATTTGACGTAGAACACACTTAATCCTAAATGAGCAGACACGAGTTCAATTTACAATACGTGTGTTTACTCTGTTTAAGAACTAGAAATTTCGACGATCACGTGCTCTACAGTGAGAGTATTGGTAGGTGCGACTGTGCAAAGAGGATCGTCCGCTGCGTATCGAGATCGCCAATTTTTTGTACAGCTTGTTTTTCGTCACAATAAACTTTTAATCCTTGCTCGCGCCGCTTCCACGTCACTACTGCGTTGAAGCGGTTAAACCATACACGCACCTACTTATACTTATTATTCTGCAGTCCACAATGTTCAATTATTATTATCAATATTTATTTGCACTCATACGAAACCGCCGTCACATTTTATCCTCGTCGCGGCCGTTTGAGCGCACTACGCAACGACGCTCCGCGCTCGTTTCTTTTCTGACTGAGTTTTCATAGCGTTCAACAGTTGCTTATATGAATTCACCGGAGTCTCCCCTCCGTTTGTTGTCTCTATCACACTTGTAAGTATCCCGATAAGAGAAATGCGATGGCAACATGCGGAGCACACGCGCCTCGTTTGAATTACATAACTATAATATAAGCAATACATATCACAGACGTTAACTTGCTTTACGTCGGTAGAGTTCTTTGACAAGCACATTTTTGGGCGAGGATCAGAGTAGACAAACAAAACCATTGAACTCAAATATGATAATTACTCATTAGTACACGAGAAACGAAGCGTCTTAACGTTTTTTAGTCAACAAAGAGGAATAAAGTGAAGCGGATCTTGGTCTTGACATTGAACGAACTCAGATTATCACTAACTCGAGCAAACGTCTGATTACATCGTTATTGTTGACAGTTTATCAAAATTGTATTTATAGTGCTATAAATAATAGTAATGGATTTATGATTAGTAATATGTAATATCATATACTTCATTCAAAAAATTTGCTGATCTATTTTGGGCAAGATGGAGGTTAAGATCGTAGCAATGGGTTTATTAACACAAGAACGAATAAAGAAAGCCGACCGGACATTGAGATGACCGGATAGCCTAGTGGTTAGAGAACCTAATTACGAACCTTGAGGTCCCGGGTTCTATTGCCGGGTGGGGCAGATAGTTGTATGAAAAATAAGAATGTTTGTGCTGAAGTCTTGGATGTTTAATATGTAGTTATCTAAAAATAATAAGCGTGTCTATCCGTTGTCTAATACCCATACTACAACAGGCTTTGTTTAGTTTGGGACTAGGTCAATTGGTGTCAATTGTGCCATGATTTATTTATTTATTATGTATTTATTTAAATTTTAGTACAAGCTTTTATAAGGACTTTACTTGACTATAATTTAAAACATTATCATCGGCGTTCTACACACCAAAATCACCAAATTGAATTTTTACGGCTGGTAGTAGGTCAAAAATAACATGTAAGATGAACTATAAAATCTTTTAAAACAGGAAAACAAACCATAGTCAATAATAAAAGGCACTCTAAAATGTAGTTTACCTACACTCTAGCTACGGATATGACTATTAAGTCATGCACTTCCGAAAATAGTAGTACATGTATCGGAAGAACGATGACATACTTGAAAGTATTTCAGCGAATAGATAAGCCAAATTCTTATTAATTTTAAACGACTTTACAATTATCCTTCTGACTTCAAAGTCAAAAATGCCAAAGGGAAATAAATCACGGGAGCTGTCGTCTAATTACAGAAATCGAGATAAAGATCGGTTTCGACGTTTGCTGAATCACAAATAATGCTTTCAAGAGGTATCTTCATTTTGTTTATTTGATGCTTTCTTGCTTCATTCATTGGCGCCGGTTGGAAATAGAAACGAGTGACAGTCGTGTCGCCAGCAGTGGCGCCGGACGGGAGTCGGGACGGGACCCAGTCATCGTCGTGTGTCAAACAAGTTACCTTTATCGGAGACTTGGTCTCAGAAAGTCTTTGTTCTGCATCATCAATACGCTACGTTTTAAGTGCCAATCACATGCATAGAGAAATAAATGTACGTAGGATAATAACAGTGCGCGATCCTCAGAGCTCTATTCCAAGGGACTCTTATTTTTATAGGCTTGTCCTTTCTCTAATTAGTAATGTAATGATAACGACACACTAAGTTAAGACAACCCTTAAAATTTGCTTGTGTTTTAGGCCTTTAATTCTCACACGCCCTTTATTTGGACGTCTTGATTAGTGTATAATTAACCACGTTCTCCCATAGCAGTGGATTATGGAAAGGCTAAAGGTCAATTCATATCTACAGACACCGAGCGACGTGTCAGACACGTGCCGTGGCAGACACAATAATATTGTTCTACAGTGTGTAAATTTCATACGATCATATAATTTAACAACGTTTAGTATAGGTACATACTAATTAACGTAATTACATGTGTAAAATCAACATTAGTTGTATTTCATTTTTTCGTACAAATTAATTCAGCAAGCGATGTACAGCATAATGCGTCGATGAATTAACGTACCTACCTGAACATGACGTTTACGAACAACGTCATAACACAAACGGTTCGACATTTGTTTAGTTCAAAAATAAAAGTAAAAATAAAGATCATTAATTTATTTAATTTTTAATTAAAATGTTTTTCACTCGCCTGAGATATTTGTTTTCTACATTGCCTTGCTCTTGAATACAGGCGACACAACGACGACTGATGGACGTTCTCACATTTCCTAAATTCACTTCTTGAAGTTTTTGAAAAACTTCCGTGATTTTCTCCCTTAGCTGCTCCACTAATACTCGTGGTTGTGAGTAGGTAAAATTCGTTTTTCACAGCTCCCCATAGAAAAAAAACCCCCTTCATGCAGGCCATCGGCAAGGACCAAACCTCCTAATCCATTGATTTCGAACGTATTCAGCAAACAAAGCTGCACACGTTCTTCAGCTGGTAAAGAGTGATCACTGAATCTCCCAGTCAGAGTCAAACCATCGCAAATACGCTGGAGAGCATTGATGATGACTCGTGAGTTTCGCGGAGGTCGCCGGTTCGGAAATCGCTCTCTGTAGATTTCTAATACTCTTCTTCCACATTGTCCAGCTTCACCATATGCCATTATTATATCGAAGAGTTCATTGGTACTAATATTCGATTATCGTATTGTTTACGAAAACAATCTTATTGATTTGTGTCGGCGGCGTCATGACAAATTATGTCAGAAGAAACACCACCAATGAGTTCGCTCTACATTTGCTATTGAATTTTGTGATTTTATTCTTAAAGGTTGAATAGAAAAGAAAACAAACGCGACAAAGACAACGAACTTGTAATACTACCAAGTACTAATTACCTTCATGGCGTTGGATATTTATGTTATCTAGGCTCATTATGAAAGTGTCAAATAAGGAACGTCAAGATTAGGTACTTATTGATTAAGGTAGTTTTAAATGTAAACAATGTTATTTAAGTGCTAATGAAATTGAAAACTCATGTAATGCTATCACCACCACCTGCTTGGAATGCGAAACATTTTTTTAATGAAGTGATTTGTGAAGACTCGCAAAAGGAACTTTAACACGAAAGTATCTCCATTGGCTCCGACAGTCACTAATAAGTAAATTACGATAAGATCTTAGCAGGAAGTTAGCAAGATGGTTTTCAGTATTGTGCTTTATGATCGTAGCATCAATTTTATCATAAGTTCAGAAGATCTTTCTGCCTAACAATAGGGTTTGACAACATAACATTAGGTAAATAAACACTCATGTCAAATAAAATTGTACGCGTTACATTGCTCCTTAGATTTTTTTAAAAAATTAACTACGCTTCATTAATAAAAGTTATTAACAAAATATCTATTTCACGTGATTTGTATGGTCGTAAACTATGTCTGGATAAAATATATGCCCTTATGAAATTTACACACTGTATACAGTTTCTATTAACGAATTCATATCTGTCGTAACCATTGATCGGAATTAGGTGAGCTAAAATACATATTCTTCCCAAGATGACATAATATAGAGTGGTTACAACCGGGTAGAGTTTTTTTTCGGGGTATTCAATATTTATCCGGGTAGGATATTTTATGTTAATCTTAAAATTATAACTACATAGTTACATTTTCGTCACACTTTTTATAAATCTTATGTTAGGACTCTTTTTTACTACAAACTAACATAAAACCTCCGGTACTGTAAATAAAAAATATGATTATTAGAATTACGACTAGTACCCGGATAAATATTAAATACTACTCCATATTCAGGAAAAATAAATTTCTCTACCCAGTTGTAACCACTCTATATTATGTCCTCTTGCGAAGAATATGTATACCTATTCTGCCCTGCAGACTCTAAAACGCAGTAAGAGGGTTGTTGCGTTTCTTGATTATTGAACTATAACAAGCACAGCATAAGGAACATAATGGTCTAATCGATTTTTTGCTCTTACTGCGTTTTAGGGCCTGCAGGGCAGTATTAGCTCACCTAATTCCGATCACTGGTCGTACGTAACACGGCCGCGAAGACACCGACACACATGGGCCGTGCCCGGCCAGTATGCGCGGAAGGAATATTTTGTCGGTGTCTGACACCCTCGGTGTTGTCTGTAAATATGAATCGACCTTAATAAGATCGAGAAGTACGATCACATAATTCTGCGGCAACCATCCAAAATAATTTTAATAACATTTTTTTATTTTCGATCAGAGGGCTATTTTCAAAGGAAAAAAGCGTAAGTTTATAAATTACGAGTAAATAAATATACTTCATTATAATAATTTAAATAATTGAACAGACATAATACCTACGTTCTATCATAAGAATAAATAATAACAGAGTAGAAGGGAATCTCTTTTGACTGCGTCCAAAACGCCGTCATTTATATACCTACTTCCCCCCTCACGTCGTTACACCCCTCTGACGTCCAGGTGTGTTGCTAGGGTTGCTTACTGTTAAATATTACTTACTCTAAAGATAATATCGCTAAGATATTAAGTTATTATTTACTTTGAAGTCATTATTTTATTCTAGTTTTACAAAATATGAGATTTATAAATCATTAGGTACAGTCAAGGATTTTAATTGTTAGGCCACTTGCCACTGTTAGTATTTTAGCCGTGTAATGCAAATCAGCATATACCAGTATAAGCGGCTTCACCCGATTTGCATTACACGGCTAAAATGCGAAAAGTGGCAAGTGGCCTAACAATTAAAATCCTTGACTGTACGTACCTACATATTATAGGTAGGTACTTCTAAGTAAGAATTTATTACAAGTGCCATACCAAAAGAAGCCATTTAAGGTGATTTGGCATCGTTTTTGAATTGTTTATACACCCAAATACACCACAATAACTTGACGTCATTAGTTGTTATTTGTTTCCAATAAAACGCGCGTGCGGCGACGCCGGCCGTGACACCCTGACTGAGTTCTCTCTTAGGGAGTACTCTAATATCGTGACCTTGAGTCCGGCCGGAGCGGGAGTTTCCCTTCTACTCTGTTATTATTTATTCTTATGGTTCTATCTTGTTTGCCAATAAAGTGCCAGCTATGCAATTTCAATGGGCCATCTATCAATACCTTATTTAGATTTGTAATTAGAGGATTGTCGTGAAGATAAATAATTAGTGCTATTATCTCAATACGTATAAGTGCAGTTCTTAGAGGTACAATTTGTGATTAACTCGCGCCTTATATGATCAAAGTTAACTCGTAATGTGTCTCTTTATGTTATAATAGTAATAAATCCTTTATTTCGGATTGTTTGCGGTAGTTCTGTGGCGTTTTTTTCGCACTAGTTCCTGCACAAGAGGGAAAGGAAGAACAGCGTTTATTTTTTGCCTTTGGTCCTTGTGGCAGAACCTTTAATTCTAGCAAAGGAACAAAGGCGAAAAAATAAAATCTGTTGTTCCTTCACCTCTTGTGCAGGAACTAGTGCGAAATAAAACGCATCAGTTCCTCCGAAAGTACAGCCAAATCCTTTATTTCCCGAATTTTTTTACAAGTTTGTGGAATATTTAAAATCAAATATTAAAACGAAAAATAAAAGAAACAAAAGTAAAATCTAATAATAATGTAGGTAATATTAGTGGCAAAATGCCTCTTATTTTGGTGTGCCTTCTGACAAAGGCCTCCTCCAACTCCTTCCACTGCTTTCTGTCTGCTGTTATCCTTATCCATTGGGGTCCAATGGTCAACTTCAATTCATCCTTCCATCTTAATGCTTTGCGACCTCGGCTCCTAGAGCTATCCCTTCGGTACCAAACTGTCACCTGCTTGTTCCGTTTTTCCTTTTTACAGCGGAACATATGTCCAGCCCACCTCCATTTAAGTACATCAACACGTGATAGGATGTCTGCTAATTTCGTCTTGTGGCTGATTCTACACTTCTAACGTTGTCCATTAGATTCAATCCTAGCATGCTCCTTTCCATTCCTCTCTGATATCTTGCTAGTTTATCCCGGTGGTGTTTTGTCAAAGCCCAGGTTCCGCAACCATATGTGATGCAGGGTAGGGTACAGGTAACAGGTATAAAAAAACTCCTTCTTCAGTTATGCTTTTCGTAATTTCTTTCAAAGCGCAGTATTTTTTTGGCACCCTGTCGCAATTCTTTAGACATTATTATCCTCGTACCTATGTTGGTAGGTATCGGTATGGTTCGTATCTTTGTATGTTGGTTAAGGTTAAATCTTGCAAGTCAATTTTCACCTAATTCTAGTGATGAGATCGTCTTGAAATTTGATAAGGATATGTAGTTTGCATGACAATGCAAGTAAGTTCAACTAAAAGTAGGTACAGTCAGCAAAAATATTGTACTGAATTATTTTTTTGAAAAATTTGTTTACCCGATATTGTCGCCACTAATTGACAAGTATGTCACATGTTTAAAACAGATGCAGGTAAACAAACTACCATGACGTTTACCTGAATTAGCTCATTCATTACAATGACTTAACGCCTATTAATGACGCAAATGGTCCTTTTAGTTTAATTATTTTATATTTAATTAGCTGGTGTTTGCCGCACGGGCTAAAATGAGTCGGAACAGTGAGCCTTGGAGTTATTGTCTATGTTTTAAAAATACACGGTTTGTAACAATGATATAACGTGAATTTGAGAATGTGGAGCATAATTCTGTAACTATTGGGTAACTTTAAACATGAAACTACCGTGAGACTCATTCATAGTGAAAATAAACGGATCCGTTTATTTTCACTATACTATTGGGTAAGATTAAAAATTCTTGGTCAGAGAACATGTGTTTGAAGCCAAATGTGATACCAATTTCTAGCTGCGACCAATATATCTGTGGTGGAGGAATTCGTTTCGAGTCAATGATCAATGCACGTTGAGAAGGTACTGAATAGTCGATTGATTGAGCGTTATTTTGCGAAGAGGTGCCTTGTCATCCCAACTAAATACCATTTCACGATCACTACAACGGTAGGACAAGTCGCAAGATCTTTGGTCAAATAAGATTTAGAATCGGTACTGCTTTTAGTTTTCATAAAAAGCTTACTTTGAGCATCGTCTCTTTTAAAAATATTTACTGAAACGGTAATGACGAAAAGGAAACTCCGTAAAACACTGAATATTCACCCCGCCACTAGGTATTCCTAATCACCACGATACATCTTGCTGCGGTTTACAACTTAGCGCATCGTGGTCTACGTGATTTGAGTTGTATCATGCTGTCCACAGTCACATCAGCATTCATGATTCACACTTTTAAAACCCATTGACTAACTCTTACAACATTACTAACTGCTCAAATAATCACGGAAAATTATGTTTTACTTCTACATGGGTAGTTAAGACGTTAAAGCGTGATTAAAGGATATTTTATGAAAGATATATTTGAGAGGGAAGGGACGGATGCGCACTCAGACTTAGGTTATATGTAAGTTAAAGCAAAAACCTGCATGCATAAGAAATCATGATTTATAATCATGATTTATTATTAAATTTACTATCTACTCGTAGTGTATACTTGATTACTCGTGAGCAACTCAGTCATTCAATAACCGAGGCCACGCAAAATCCTTAAAATTAGGATTAAGGACTCGTTTTGCATGTATTTGAAATGTTCTTTGTTCTTTGATTGAAATAAACAGTTTAATTTTTTTTTTTTTTTAAGAATTTTTTTTTTTTTTTTTTTAGCCTGTTATGGTGTCCCACTGCTGGGCAAAGGCCTCCCCTCTTGACCTCCACAACTCCCGGTCCGGTGCAATGTCAGGCCAGTCCTTGGCGTACACGTCCAAATCGTCCCGCCATCTCCTTCTTGGTCTGCCTCGTCGTCGCTGGCCGTCCTCCGGCACCCACCAAGTGACTGTGTGAGCCCATCTTCGTGGGTGCATGCGACAAACATGTCCGGCCCAGTCCCACTTTAGCTTAGCAGTCTTTTTCCCAACGTCGGTTATGCGTGTTTTTGAGCGCAGCGTGGTGTTCCGGATTTTATCTAGCCTTTTGACACCTAATATGCTGCGCTCTATTGCTCTTTGGCAAACCTTAAGCTTGGACTTTTGACTTTCGGTCAGAGACCATGTTTGGGCACCGTAGGTTAGGACGGGCAGGATACACATGTCGACGAGTTTTCGCTTAAGTGTTAACGGAAGGTTTCCCTTCATAAGCTCTTGTTTCTTTCGTTTGGGAAAAAATAACAATGTCGTCAGCGAACCGGAGATTAGTTAATCTCCTGTCACCAACCACTATGCCTCTGTTCTCCCATAAGACTGCTAAGCCTTTAAAAAGATCTTCGAGGGCACTGGTGAATAATTTGGGAGACAGCGGGTCGCCCTGTTTAACGCCTTTTTCTATAAGAAAGGACTGGCCTGAAGTTTGAAGCTTAATATCTTTAAGAATATTAAAATTTAATAAGTCAAGTCCCTAGCTTAGCTCCAAAGTAAATAAGTTGTCAATTAAAAAAGAATCAATAAATCCAAATAAGGCAATAAACTGAAGACCACTTTTTTCAGAATGATGTAGCTAAATATTATAATAAAATCTAAATTTCAATTGTTTATTACTTATAACCTTACGCTCATATAACATTACGTAGGTACTTTTTAAGACCCTGAAGCTTAAGAAAATAGCGAAAGTTTTTTTACAATAATTTTGTACTGTATTTTGTGATTGGGTTAGGTTGACTGGGGTCAACTTGTTCCATTCATGCATTGGTTGATGTTCACAGTGTCAAGTACCATTTGGGCATTAATTTCTTTCAATATATCACAGTTCCAAAAGGTGGCGGGCGGCAACTGGCCCTCTACTACGAAATTCGATTTTCAAAGTTGGTACCGTGCTGTTTTGTTCTCGCTAATAGTATTGAACAAAAGAGTGATAGGACCGCACGATACGAATTTCGAATTTCGTAGTAGCCCCCCTGTGCTCTCATTGCCCTAGAATAGGGATGTTATTAGTAAGCCTGGCGAAGTGTCCTACTGCTAAGATGGCCAACCTTAATCTGGCTATGACGTGTCATCAAAGATACTAAACTTGGTGATTGCATGGATGCATGATTAGTGACGTGCCCAAATTATATCGTCGCGTGCCACAACTGGCACGCATGCCACTGGTTCGCCATCCCTCTCACATTCATTCCGATCTTCTAGTCCCTAGAATCTCTATCTGATAGTCTTAAAGTGGCTAAAGGAGGGAATACATAGGCTGTCACTGAACCAGTGAGCTACATCTTCGGCCTCATCTGCACTAACCACTAGGTAAGACAGAGGTCAACGGCTGGTATTTTTTTTTGTATAAGGCTGAGAAGAGGAAGTAGAATAAAGGAGATATCACAAACAAATGCAACTCAAGCAACTCAGTCAGTACAGAAAGATTCCCTATATCTATCGCGCATCAAAAGTACGTACCTTAAAAGTACCTTATTCTTGTTTTCCTCATAATGTTTTTGATGTCTCGAAACATGAGAGATATGTTATTGAAAACAATTACCTATATTTTACTCTGGCGGAGCCACGGAGTTGTTGCCTGGTGTTCTAGGTCTTATAAACAATAAGGAATAGAAGTTGTATTTCCTGTAGATATTAAGCTAATAACCTGAATCTTGTTATCTTTGTATGGGCTAAAAGCTGGCCAGGCTGACATTAAATCCCATGCAGCCACTGACTCCCATGCCTCCGACTGCATTTTATCGTTGCATTAAATTTTGAAAGACTGCCATCGACGTGTTTTAAATTCTTTTTATTGTTATTGATCATTTTATCTTGTTTCCACCTTTTCAGTATTTCTGCAGACGGGTTTTTGATTTTTTAATTTATTATTTTTTTACTTACGTATATCTCCGTAAAATTTAATAATAGAGTGCCTAAATTCAATATTACGCGTGAAATAATCACTGAAGTCAATCAGATCACAAAATGTATATCTTATTACCTGAGGCATTACTTTCGTAGAATACCTGATGAAAAAGGAATTCCCTCGGATGCAACAAGTCACTGTTTTCTTCAACTTCATGATTCACAAGAAACAAATAATGTTCAACTATCTTACACAAGTCTTACGCGCTACATATTCTCAACGACTGAATGTTCGCTTAATCTACTCTAAGCAACAAGAAAAGTGTTTGTTTATTTAAAATCCTAAATCAGCAGACATCAATGTAGCCGACGCCATTTTATTCTGCACTTTGTTCGTTGTTATGCAATAAAAAGTAGCACAGATTAAAGTTTACGTACGTCTGCTAACATCGAAACAAGTTCATTCACCAAAATATTACATTGGATTTTACTTTAGTTTATTTTTGCTTATATTTTACCGAAAATGCATTTTGATGGAGCTATAACGTAGCCAATCTATACGGTCAACGACTGGCAATACGGTTTCGTCTGTGCGGACGCTTTTGACACCAATATAAAATGCAATTGCAGTAGTTTTGCAAAGTACACACGTTGGCTTAAAAATGCACGTATTCTTGAGTTTTAGTGCACATTAACAGGTTTCTAATGGCCGTAAGAATTGGATATTTTTAAAGTAACTGCATCATTTTCAAACACTGGTACAGTGTATCTCAATTAAGATGCATTATTGCAATTTTCGAGGTAGAACGTGACTATGTTGTTTGTTGCTACAAAGCATTCAGGTGCATTCGTCCCTAAGTCAACAGATTCTGTTATTTGATTAGTATAAGTTGCAGTGTCTTAAATTACTTTATTAAGCGCATCTCTACTTTGAAATACTCGTAAAATAATTCAGTTCGTATCATTAATAGACCATCATCATTTAACGACCGCTTTAGCCTAGTTGGTAGTGACCCTGCCTACGAAGCAAGAGGTCCTGGGTTCAAATCCCGGTAAGGGCATCTATTTGTGTGATGAGCACGAATATTTGTTCCTGAGTTATGGATGTTTTCTATGTATTTAAGTATGTATTTATCTATATAAGTATGTTTATCGTCGTCTAGTACCCATAGTACAAGCTTTGCTTAGTTTGGGACTAAGTCGATTTGTGTAAGATTGTCCCCCTAATATTTATTTTATTTATATTTATTAATGATTAAGTTACTTATAGTGGATCTTAGAGTGGATTTAATGCATGAAGTGACATTAAATCCCATGCAGCCACTGACTCCCATGCCTCCGACTGCATTTTATCGTTGCATTAAATTTTGAAAGACTGCCATCGACGTGTTTTTAAATTCGTTTTATTGTTATTGATCATTTTATCTTGTTTCCACCTTTTCAGTATTTCTGCAGACGGGTTTTTGATTTTTTAATTTATTATTTTATTTACATCGCAGGCGGGTTTTTAGTTTTTTTAATTACTTTTTTATTTCTTGCTTTTTAGTGTACCTAACCTCCTGAGACCCAAATAAATTATTGAGTATTTTAATTAGGAATCCGTTGCTAATTAGTTAAAGTTCAAAACCAATTTTGAAATATGTAGGTACTTAATTTTCCACATGGGTTTCATAGAGAAAAATATTTCTCAAAGATATCTTAGTAAGTAGGTTTGTCGTCGTTTTAATGCATTGATTATATTATTGATTATTTATATATTTTTTATTAGGCTGGGATAAATATTAAGTATAGCCTAGATAGTATGGACTAAAAGAAGACTAAATGGCAAGTAAAGTATACCTAGGTACTTATATTTGTACTATGGGCTATGTTGCCTGAAAATAAACAATTTTTTTTTTTAATACTAGCTGTTGGCCGCGACTCCGTCCTCGAAGAATAGGGGTATAAAAAATAGCCTACGACCTATTCTCAGACCTACCAAATATAGAGAAAAAATTTCATAAATATCGGTCAAGCGATTTCGGAGGAGTTCGATAACAAACACCGTGACACGAGATTTTTATATTTAAGATTTTTCAATAACAAGGACTTCTTCTAAACCAAGATTAATACAAACGGTTCGTTACCTATGCAAATCACAAGGTTCCGTAAATCAACTAAGATACAAACCCAACACGGAAATAGAACATATAGCACTGAACATTAAACAATAGACATATAATTTACACAATTAAATATTATCTACGTTAATCTTTTGATAAAAGCCGCAGGAGTTATTTAGATTACTATCTTATGGAAATGAGCCCTTTGAGTGTCAACAAAATGTCTGACGTAGCTGCGAGCTAATTTAGATACTTAATAATAAAATAATAATAATAAAAACACGGAACAATTCACACCAATTGACCTAGTCCCAAAGTAAGCTGAGCAAAACTTGTGTTATGGGTACTAGGCAACGGATAAACATACTTATGTAAATAGATAGATACATACTTAAATACATATTAAACACCCATGACCCGAGAGCAAACATTCGTATTTTTCATTCAAATATCTGCCCCGACACGGGAATCGAACCCGCCTCAAGCTTCATAGTCAGGTTCTCTTACCACTAGGCCATCTGGTCATCTAAACATACACTATTACTACTAATACTTGCACTATCTTACCGGGACGCATGCCAAATGAATGCTTTATTTTACTGTTTTCTGCGAACTTTTCTATTATGAAGCAGCACTTGTATGCTAGAAGGAAAATAGTGTTAATTATTCGCTTTCCTCATGATAATTTATACATTCCTAAAATTATTATTATGGACATAAGGTATTAAATATATACGTACCTATTGATATTGTTGCTGAGAGGATGACTGTGCTCTAGAGTAGGATATATATAGGTTGGGATGATGATGATGATGATGTGTTGATGTGTTGTGTAAAAAAACAACTTCACGCGGTAGAAATTGTACTTAGTTTAAAAACATGTCACTAATTATCGACGATACGATTGACATGTTCTTTTGAAATTGAAACGAAACATACCTACATACAGAAGGTAAATAAATGGGTGAAGACCAAAAAGTTGCACACTGTTAAAGCTTCGTTAAAATTACCATTAACTTTTTCCATTGTGACACGAAAATTAACGACGAAAATAAACCATATAAATGTATACAAATGTATTTGCAAATGTATGGTTAATTTTCGTGTCACAATGGAAAATGTCAATGGTAACTTTAACGCAGCTTTAACAGTGTGCAACTTTTTGGGCTTCACCCAAATACATAATCTAAGTTTAGTTTTGATAATAATTGTCTCGACCAAAAATGGTAACATACGCTACTAACTTTTTTTAAACACGTGCGATATTTGTTTATAAAACAAATCACGTTCGCTGTTAGCACACAACATGCACAAATTACTAACAATGAAATTTTACTAGAATAAATCAGTACCTACTTGGTTATGGTTTTAAAACAAAATGTGTACTAAAATTTTAACATCCTGGTGGATTTAAAGAAAATTATAAAACTCATTTTTGAAAACATGATAAGTATAATACAAAAAAAAATGTTTATTAGAAAGAAACAAATATTTAATTTTTATACAATCAAACGAAGAATAAACTGAATAATTATTTCTTTCCATATTAAATGAAAACGCAGCAGAT
Organism: Archips xylosteana; assembly: GCA_947563465.1. Taxonomy (NCBI): domain Eukaryota; kingdom Metazoa; phylum Arthropoda; class Insecta; order Lepidoptera; family Tortricidae; genus Archips; species Archips xylosteana. The sequence continues at coordinate 9,586,081 of OX387347.1, read as the reverse complement.
CCTTATCCTTAAGTGTCCAAGTGTAATATTATAAATAAACTTATTATTACTTTAGACATGTTTCAATAGAAAACCGTATAATATCGCGTTGCCGTAGTAAGCGCTTTTATACGCATGCAAAATATAATAATAAAGGAAATGTGATACAGCCCGTATAGGCTCTTGCACGCGTGGGAACAAAGCGTTAATATCAAATTCTGTAAAACTTTGCAATATTGTTGAGATAATTTATACACTGCTGACTAATCTTGAATTTTTGCTAAAAGTTTCATTTATAATAAGTGCAAACATTTTTTGTGCCTGTCCTTTTACCCCTCGCATTTGCACTTTTACTTGCATTGTCATCTATCTAACTTATGTAAATATTCATGGCGAATTTTAAGTTAATCCGGCCAATGGAAGGAAAATTCGACTTCGAAGATTTGGTGACGAAGCAGTTTGATTGAAGATAAACTTCCTTGGCAAAAATCTACTAAGTCTATATATACTGTTTAAGGATGTGACGAAAATGAAAACTAGCAATGAATATTGGAGACTTCATGCATATTCTAATGTCGATCTTTCGGTATTTAATAAAACGCTTAGGAATCTTTAAAGGTGCGCCCTGATGACTCGACGACGCCGTTTGAGAAGCTGGCATCTCTAGTCATTCGACCACAACTAACACAAAACATATTTGGGAAAAAAATCGTAATTAAAAAAAAAAAACAAAAGTTCAACAGGTAACTGTGCAGACCAGTCATAATAAAGTTGATAGATAACCTTCAAGATGAAATGGAATTTTAATAAAACAAACAGCCTTACTTCTAAGTACAAATCTCGGGCGGAAAAAAGAACTTATTATACCGACACGATGCATTTGATGATAAACAACGTCAGATAATGTTTAATAATGAAAGGTTTCATTGAGCCAAAGCAATAAAATAAAATGGCTCTGACTGTACTCATACGGACGGACAACCAAGTGAATAATATCGAATTATATCGTACACGGGAAGACATATGCAATTCACAAGAACCCGTTATCAGTACAGCGCGTGCCTATAACAACAATAAGGATTGTAATAATACTGTATAAAGTGTCATAGGAAATACTCATCAGCAGATCATAAAGCTGGTAGCACTGAAAATACTGAGCAAGCAGGCTTAAGCGCGGAGTCAGATAACTTGACAATAACCTGAGATGTTTTGCGATGTCTATTGGCATCAAGTTACGTTTTTACCTATACTTATTCGGTGGGACTTTACGTTTATTTGTGGTCGATAGGAGTCTGAAATGTTAACTTCTCCTATTTTTGTATTTATTTTTTCGGTTTTCCCGTCATTTTTTTTTGTTATAATGCAACTAAAACACACCGAAAATACCAGAAAAGATATGCTAAAGCTGGGGCTCGAACCCGGATACTCATCATTCTGTGATGCTTGCCCGCCCATACAACAATTTTAGCGGTTAGCATACACGCAGTAATTTCTCAATGTGTACCAGGGTCATCTTTTTAATATGATTTGCGAATATTTTGTCGACAAGCGCCACTGTGACAGTATTACACTAATTACTAATGTGACCAAGTTCTGTCAAGAACTATCCGTCCAACAAAATATGACATAATTTATTGTCTTTTGACAATTTTACAAGAGACCGCTTTGTAAATTTCAAGAACGATTTGAAAAGTTGCAACCGTAAAAAAAATTATTTATCTATTCATGCAATATTGTGATATTGATACACAAATTATTTAAACATATCATTCGGCTAATTATGAATCTTCACTTAATTATTTTACTAGTTGTAACATACACACAGATGTGTATTTTAACAGCCCATGTTTTTAAGTTTATTAATACGTACGCTTGTCCAAATATTAAACATTATACTCTACGATTGAATGAAAGGAGCAACAAATCATAACAAATGTTACACAATCGCCCTAGCCTAGCTGTGTTTGTAAATCTAAGGAGATCTAACCAAAGCAAAGGGCGGTTACACGATGTCTCTTCTCACGCTCATTATAAACAGTACTTAAATTGTTATTGAGCTCTAGAACAAGACTCACCTACGCTTTGTTCGCATTTGGACCGATGCCTTTTTGAGCAAGGTCTGATACGGAGAAATCAGACTTTAGAAATACGATTCTTATTAAATTCTCGAAAAGGTAAACAAATGAAATTTAACAGTAACTTCACTCAGCACCATATTTTTAATTTTAATGTAATGACCACTTACAGCCAGTAGGTAATTGCCAGAATATGAGGACGTGACGTAAATTACATGCAATTTCTGCAATTTTAAAAAAAAAGTATTGTTGCTATTAAGTATTTAGTACGAATGAAGGCAACGTTATGAATGATGGTTCGTTAAAATTTAAATAAAACGTGACCATAATAATAATAATTAGAAATAATTTGAACATCGAAATTCTTTTATAAAAGTACAAAAATAAAAACAACTTGCATGCTGGCTCTACATGCGCCAGTCGCATACACTATAATAAAATAATAACTTAATGACGTTCGAAATAAATTCTGAGACTTTTGAATGTGTCGATTTTTGCTAAAAGTTTTAAGCGCCCATTACATTTCTGCTGCAACTTTAAATGTATCATTCGCGAATAAATCGACCATAATCCAGAGCATAACAACAATAGCTGAATAATGTTTGGCATTGCGATTTAACGCTTCCTCCTTACGTTTGTCTTTCGTACAGCCTAAATTACACCCGTCGGCGGTTGTTTTCCAACAACAATACACCGTGTCGAAATTCCTAGGCTTATACGAAGTGAGGTTAAACACAGTAGGCCTCTGTGTAACACGGATGGCGTTTACAGAGTCCGTCGGTTAGACAGGACATCCCAATAGAGTGGTCACACTCGTAAAGTTATTTGTTTAAGTTTAGTGCCTACCCACGTGGCACGCGTTAGAATATTGTGCTTTTATTGTGCCTCTTATTGGCCACTTCCAGCGAATGATTGCTGACCTTACTTTGTGGTACATTGTTGAGATTCTTAGTGCTCTATTTTTTAAATAGTTAATGTCAATGATGGTTTTGATTATGGGTTGCATCTATGTTTTTTTTTTTGAGGATGCTACTACTACCTATGGACATCAGGAGATGCAGAAGCGCTAAATTCTTTCTTCTTGACTGGGATAATTATAAAATAAAATCTAAATCTAGTCTGTTCATACAAAAGGTACCATATTATTATGTTTTCCACCCCCTAAACGGTAAACGATTTTGATCAGTTTTTTTTTTATGTTATAAAGGCCAGACAAACGAACTAGTGGGTCACCTGATGTTAAATGATCACCACTGTCCATAGACACCCGCAGCGCTTTACACGATGCCAGTGCGTTGTCAGCCCTAAGGAAAAAGGAGAGGGAATAGGGGAGGGGGAGAAGTATTGGGCCCCCGGCGCTCTCACTGACCGTACGAAACGCAGCAGGGAGTACTGCTGCTTCACGCCGGTGTTCTGTGAGAGAGTGGTACTACCCCGGACGAGCCGGCCCATTCGTGATGCAGCGGCTAGCTACAACATGGCTCTACCGCTACTACCAGTTTATGTTTTCGGTCAAAACAAAATATAGTTTTATACACTTCGTTTCTTTTTAATATTGTATAGTTATAATTATAAAGTGGCCGAACCTAGGTTACATTAAAACAGGTATATAAATATATTTAGGTATTGGTTAAATGGAAAAAAAGAAACGTACGTACAAACAAACCAAGATTTTATGTTGATTGACAACATACAAAATTTAGAGATTTTGACCGATTTTGTAGCCGATCGACTAACGTTTAGGAGATGGAAGTTTTGTGCGAAGAGCCGTGACTATATAATTCTACTATCTGCTTCCCGCGACTCCGTCTGCAAAGAGTTCGTTTATCGCTATCCCGCGGGAAATATGCAATTTTCCGGGATAAAAAGTAGTCTATATGTTAATCTAGGTTGTAAACTATCTGTGTGCCAAATTTCATCAGAATCCGTCAAACCGTTTTAAAGTGAAAGAGTAACAAACATCCATACATCCATACAAACTTTCGCGTTCATAATATGAGTAAGATTATAAGTTTTTGGCTTCAAATTTTTGGAAAGTTCTCGGCAAAAATGAGCGACGGTCATACATAAAAATATATTTTCTACCAAATATGAAAATTTAATAGCTATCTTTTCACAGATTTTTTCTCGTTTTCAAATCATGCATAACAAGATTGCCACCGATACCGTAATCGGGATTGTAGGTATTTAATCCAATGACTCAATTCAATGACATGACACCATTTAACTGTTAAATAATTCCATAGAACTGTAAACTGAACGATCTTGGGTATCGGAACAAAACACTCAAAGGCTATCAACACGAAATTCACATTATCAACTGCTTGAGATAAAATGACCGTAAGACCGGAAATCAATAAAATTTCAAATTCTTCTTGAAATTGTGGATAAACTTGTGAGCGGTCATTGGAGTGACATAATATGAAAAAAGAATGACTCAATTTTCATGTAATAAATAAGTACCAAGTGACAAATTGGTGCATATTACTTGATGGAATCTTTATAGAGCTCTCTCTTAATCTCGCTAGAGTCGCTATTATCTTGCAAACCAATTAAAATCTGAATGATACAAGAAGGAATCGAAAAATTACAAAATGTTCATCCCTTTTATTAACCACTGACATAATTGATATTTGAAACTCTGCTCTCAAATCGATGGCCGTAATTATCTCTCCTTGAAAACAAAAGCAAGTTGACGTACAATCCATGTATGTAGGTACAAAACTTACTCTTTATGTTTTTGGTCAAAGATTTTCCCTGTTTCTTTTTCAGAATTGTAATTTTTTGCTCGCCTGACTCATATCGATAACCAAGCGATGCATTTCGGAGCGATTTTATAGGAAAGCTAATGCGGAAATCGCTTTAACTAGTACTGAATCATGGCGTATTAGTCAAGTATGGCGAGACGAGCCTATAAACTTGTTTGCCAAGTTACTAAGGTGCGGATAAGACTTTGAAGATTAGAAACGGAACTCAATGTATTTATGATTTGTTTGTTTAGTTAAAATGTTCTGAGAAGTTGGATAGTTCTGAAATTTGGACGATGTGTATACTTAGTTACTGCATGATGTAAAATGTTATCAATAGTTTCAGGGTAAATTTATGCACTTATGGCTTAACTGCCTTTACTAAATTATGTTGAACTGAAACAATTACTTTACTCACCCGCGACCTTAACCCACCGCGACCTGAAGTATTTTCATACCCATTTTTATAATCATGCCCAGTGTGTCCTGCTTTTACTATGTTATTAATTATTTTCTAGTGCTTTGATGACGTAATGTTATATTTTTTCCACTTCTGTAGTAAGTAGGTATTTTATTTTTATTTCGTTATGGTTAGATAATTGAAGAAAATATAAACTTGTCTTTAGAAAAAAATACTTCCTGTCAAGTTTATTTGTGCCGTATTTTTTTGCAAAGATGGTGTTTCTGAAAACGCTGAGAGACTATAAATAAAACATGTAAATGTAAACTGTTGGGGTATAGTTGCAAAATGGACTCTAGATTTGCAACGAGGCGCCGTATACTTACTAATAATACTTTGATACATTTTCTCCTGTAGGGTTATGTTTTTAACTATATGAGCTGGGATGATGATGACGATGACTCAGTGTTCTTACGTACTCATTTTATTAGGTCGACTGAAGACTCACTGGTGGTGTCGTAATCAGAACCAAAGTACGAGCCCTTTACGCTTAGTATAAGTTTTACTTCACCAAAATACTTCTCGATCGCGTTTACGTAAAAAAATCAATTAGGTACTATGGAAACATGGATGCGCGGCCGCGGAGGCGCTGTCCATGTTTCCCTAGTAATTGATTTTTTTACGTAAACGCGATCGAGAAGTATTTTGGTGAAGTAAAACTTATACTAAGCGTACAGTGTGCTTAGTATAAGTTTTTACTTCACCAAAATACTTCTCGATCGCGTTTACGTAAAAATTTCAATTCTATGGAAACATGGACAGCGCCTCCGCGCGCGCGCGTCCATGTTTCCATAGAATTGATTTATTTACGTAAACGCGATCGAGAAGTATTTTGGTGAAGTAAAACTTATACTAAGCGTACTGATTATTATAACATTTCAAAACTCGTCGTACTTAGTTGCAAAATAACCGTCCATTTCGCTTTGGCTCGGGGGCTTTTCTTTTCCTACCTTTCTTTAAACCTATCTCCAGTATAGTTTTTACAGTTTTAGAGGTAGTAAAAGGACGAAAGACTCATTTATTATCATACAACATATTCCAGTTTTGGTTCAAGGTGTCCAAAAAATCAACCTCAGAAACATTGTGTAATCCAGTCAGTGTCGTTAGTTTGTTTTCAATAACGTAACTGAATAGCTATTTTATAAGGCAACCATTAAGGGGCTTAGCGGGTTTATGCCTATATTTTATAATGCAATAATAAGATATTGCCTAACACGAGTCACGGTCAAAAGCTCTTGCCTTTATGACAGTACGCTTATTGAGGCTTGATGCAAATATAATGTTTACAGTCGTTTAATTCATTCTGTATATAATATGCCCTTCGTTGCAACTACTTTGTACGTTTACTTAGTTGTACGTGTAACCAAGTGTTACTTACTGTTATTTTGTGAGATGAAGCTAAAGTACAGTCTTATTCCAAATTGATTTTAAAGCGTACCGCGCACGTCGAAATCAGGCCAATATTGTGCGACGTTCGGTTTAAAGAATTTATTTCTCATATGAATATTTTACATTTCACTTATATGAGGAAATAACTAGTTAACAAATAATAATTATATGGTGAGCATATGTATGCATAATTGCATTTACAAAGAAAAGGTAAAGACAAACTTTTTCTAAATAGTACTAGTTAGAATTATAAATTCAATTAAAAACTTGTTTAAAATACTATTTTAGTTAGACGGCCGGATAGCCTAGTCGTTGGAAACCTCACTACGAAGCTTGAGGCCGCGGGTTCGATTCCCGGTTGGGGCAGATATTTGTACAAAAAATATGAATGTTTGTGCTCGAATCTTGGAAGTTTAATACGTATTTAAGTATGTATTACAGTTGTATAAGTATGTTTATAAAAATGCTTAGTTTGGGACTAGGTCAATTGGTGCGTTAATCGTCCCACACCTACTTCTACATTTACAAGACCGAAACATTAAGGTCTTGTAAATGTGGAAATAACATCTATGAAAATTTCGAAAATGATGAAAAATCGTGCTGGACTTGAAGTATGGGTATTAGAAAATTACATCTACCTATGTATAGGTAATTGATTTAGGTACCTACTTAGTTTAAATAGTCTCAAATTTTATTCATGAGATAGTTTTGTAGTACATACATTTTTCCTACTTTCGAATGGTATTTTCACGAATGCGAATTGGATTGTAAGTGGAAATATTTTTTAATATTTTAACTTCCAAGAACTTTACGGTGGTAAAGTAATTTTGTAAACGGCTTCACCTATATCAATTCAGAATATTAAATTGTTGGAAACATTAGTTTAATTATACAAAATATCCAACAAGACGGAGCGACGACCTGCTGCGGGAATGCGTTGGATGCTGATGGCACGGAACCGATCTGTTTGGAGAGACTTGGGGGAGGCCTATGTTCAGCAGTGGACGTCTTTCGGCTGAAATGATGATGATGATACACAATACTCGTATCGTTTGACTTTGCCGACATGTCTTAAAAGAGAAGACTTAAATAAGTTAAGGGACGCCTTCAGCTAGTGGGCACAGAATATTTAATAGTACTAACGTACAGAATGGACACGCTCTGCCCCGCACCGATTCGAGTTACCCCACCCCCAAGGCGCCGATTGCTTGACGCCGCTGTTCACCAGTCGGGTGCGCAACGCGATGCATGTCGGCCGCCCGCACGGCACTAAACTTTTGCGAAATGGTACTTAATATATTGTGCATTGTATATGGGTGTTTGGCAACAGCCAAGGATAAGGAAAGGAGTTTTTTTCGATTTCCGAAGGACGAAAGAAGGTAGATAACCAACTTTAATTAGCAACATGAACAGTGTAGGTAACTAGGTTAGGTTTAAAAGTTTGTTACCTATAATGTATAAATAGAAGTCTTATATTAGTAGGTATTTGTAAAATGAATTTGTTAATTATTTCCTATCAATATATAATCTACAATTACATTCTCTAATTGTCGTTACAAAATGAATTAGGTATACACTCATTCACTTATTTTTAAACACTTAATTTAGACAAACGATAAGTTTAATAATTATAAGTACTACGATAATTAGATTACCTACTCATTTTATTTTACATTACAACGTTGCTCGCGCTCAACGAACGGCGTGGCATTCACTTTCCGCAGCTATCTCTTTCTATCTCTTTTTGCGATAGTCAGCCCTGTGCATCTTACGCAAACGTTGACGCGTGTACAGACGTCGTCGTGCTTATGTAGATTCAAGAACGCGTATTTTGTGCGTCGTGTCCGCCGTGTGCTAGTGGGACACAGGTTGAAAAATTATTTTAGTTTTGGATATAATACGTTGTTATGTATTACTGTAGCTCAAACAACTAACAGTCAATGATTAGCTATTTATAAATCGATTTACGAGCTAAACACTCAAATTGATTGAAATCGTGACATGATCTTTACCATCGTGGTTCTAAATTATTGTTTAAATCATTTGAACTTTTAGAAATAATGGCTTCTCATACTTAGTATTTGATTTCCTTGAAACGTAATAGAAAGATTTTTGACTTAGCACTAATGCAAGGAAATATAGATATTGCAAATATTTCAATTTAGCTAGGTGTCGATACGTTCGGTGAAGAAAAAGTGAAATGGTCACGTTTTAGAGTGACTCCTACCAAGTAGTTCTTTCTTATTTGCTAAGTATTGATTATGATTTCCTCATGATCGGTAGGGAGTACAAAAAGACTACAAAGCTTTGAAGCACTTATCTAAGGAATCCCATCTGTAAAAACTAGATACATAACAATGATGAAATATTTCTAATTATAAATATAATGTACAATATCTGCCTTTTACATATATTTAGCTCGTGATATGGCACTACGCCTGTAGACGGTGGTTCAAATCACACCAAAATGGAACTACGTCCACAGCCGGTTATTTTTCATAGCATTTGTAGGAAGCATGTGACTCTGTGCCGCTTTAGGCTGAATCACAAACGGCTCGTGCCACAGCAAATACTCCTTCTCTTGCACACAAGTTTGTCTCCGTCACACATACAAACAAAGACCTCGTATTGTGGCATTACGTCTGTAGCCGGACCATTTCTATACACACTACACAGTCTTCGTCTATGGCTGTTACTGCCACAACATTTACTTCCAACACTGAGCAATATGATAATACGTCCCCAGACGTGATGTCAATTTATATGGAAAAATTGTGTGCCGTAGCACAAAACATTGGAGGAAGCCTTGTGTCCGTGAACGCGTTAGACAAATTGATTTCAAATTTCAATTCGTAGATGAACATAACATTCAGTGAAAGGAATGTAACTTTGTAAGCATGTTTATCATTGTATTTATAACCAGTGGAAGCTATCAAATAGCTTTTAAAAATATAACGAAGCCATTACCCAAGCTGTAGGTATTTATAGTAAGGTATTTAGGACACCAAAACACCGCTATGTCTTGTCTTGTGTCCGCGTCAGTGCGAGCGTGCTTGTCCGTGGTTCGGGAGATTATGATGTATAAATAAACATACACACGTACAGTCGGCATAGCATAAAAATAATAATTAAGTGTTACTTATATCAGTTTTTTTATTGAAGCTCAAAAAGCCTCTTCAGTTACATCCGAAATTAAATAATAATAAATATTAGGGGACAATCTTACACAAATCGACCTAGTCCCAAACTAAGCAAAGCTTGTACTATGGGTACTAGACGACGATAAACATACTTATATAGATAAATAAATACGTAAATACATAGAAAACATCCATAACTCAGGAACAAATATTCGTGCTCATCACACAAATAAATGCCCTTACCGGGATTTGAACCCAGGACCTCTTGCTTCGTAGGCAGGGTCACTACCAACTAGGCTAAAGCGGTCGTTAAAGATTGGGATGAGCCTTATTTATTTATTTATTCATTTGTTTATTTGCAATGCGAATTAACAGGATAATAAGACGACCAGATGGCCTAGTGGTTAGAGACCCTGACTATGAAGCTTGAGGTCCCGGGTTCGATTCCCGTGTCGGGGCAGATATTTGTATGAAAAATACGAATGTTTGTTCTCGGGTCTTGGGTGTTTAATATGTATTTAAGTATGTATCTATCTATATAAGTATGTTTATCCGTTGCCTAGTACCCATAACACAAGCTTTGCTGAGCTTACTTTGGGACTAGGTCAATTGGTGTGAATTGTCCCGTGATATTTATTTATTTATTTAATAAGGCTCATCCCAAGCGCAGCCCATTCCTATCCTACCGCAAGCGATTGAATTACCGCTCGCAAACCGTGTTGGGCCGTTCCCGGATTTTGCCCATGGAGTTAATACGTTCCCAGAAATTTGGTAAGATTTTAATAAAATGGATTTTTTTTTTCTTTTTTTTTAAAAAAAAAAAAAAAAAAAAAAAAAAAATGGATTTCTTTAAAAATTCCTTTCTATTTGATGACAGCCCAACTAGCAAAAATAAGTCATATAAGTGTTGTACAAACGTTTTTGATACAACCTAATTGTATGTATTTAAGGCTTACAAACGTTTAAATGACTCGATTTTGGCGCAGTTTTTATGGCTTAATCGTCATAAGCAAGCACATTTAGTCACACAGCTGTCATAAGAAATATATTAAACGACTGTTGTAAGAGCAATTGGTTGTAGAGTAGTCATAACGCTGACGTTTGTACGACTAATGAGTCGGTGAAATGCAATAGTGAAGCCGTTTTAATCATAATTCATAACATAAAAACCTGTTTGCGTGAAATGATCGCCGCTATTGAAAAATAGTAAGTACTATACTTTTTTACCGTTTTAAGTAATTAAAACAGATTCGTCATCTGGTAGAGTGAAATGAAATGCGGTATAACAAATCAGATACGCATGCGAACAAAATTTTTTCGACGATCGTTACTAGGTTTATTAAGAATTTTTTAATGCCCCCTTTAAATAATGTTTGTTTAATTATATTTAATTTAATAAATTAATCGAATTTTATCTCTAAGTTGTTAATATGACTTATATACAATTAAAAGGTCTGGCTTAAGACTTAAAACTCGTAAGCCGACGCAATATGGACGCCATTACCACTATTTTAGGATTTTAGCTATAAGAAGGTCGTGCTTATGACTGTTGTATGGCATTTTAGCCATACGACGGTCGTGCTTATGACTGTTGTATGGCATTTTAGCCATGAAACAGCTGTAAAATGCTGACATTATGATTAGTTTTACAATAGTCAGTCTTAAAGCTTTTCTATGACCAAAGTGTTGTAAGATGTCATATTGAAGTTGTAAAACCGGGAAACGGTCTTGGTTAAAACTTTTGTACGACAATGATCAAATTGCTTTATTACTATGTTATACAAACGTTTGTACAACTGCAATTTAAAAACAATTTGCATTTAAGCTAAGCTAAGTGATACTTATACAATGTCACGTTTTAAAACTTGCTTATTTACGACGTATTTACGATGAATCAGCCGTAAAAGGTTCAGATGTTATGACCAATTTGTTAGTTGGGAGATAGCGAAGCGAACCAGACTATGAAGCTCAGAGTATGTAACTATTTATCTATAAGTATGTTAATCCGTAATACATTTGCAATTTACCATTAGGGCGTGCAAAACCGGAAAGTTGTCAAAACCGGTTTTGAATTGCGGTTTTGAGGGCCCAAAACCGGAAACCGGTTTTTTCCCCGGTTTTGGCAATGTTCTTAAATATTTTTTTATTATGTTAGTAATGGTAGAATTTGAACAGTAAAATCATATTCTTAGATAGTTTATATACGCACAAAATCTACAAATAAAACAAATTGCATGAAATGCTTGTTTTTAATTATCCATTAATGCCTAGCCTACCAAGTAGACCTTAGATTAGATAGATCACGACGAGAGATTTGGACGACCGGATAGCCTAGTTGTTAGAGAACCTGACTACGAAGATCGAGGTCCCGGGTTCGATTCCCGGTCGGGGCAGACATTTGTGTGAATAATACGAATGTTTGTTCTCAAGTCTTGGATGTTTAATATGTATTTTTAAGTATGATTATCCGTTGTCTAGTACTCATAGTACAAGCTTTGCTTAGTTTGGGACTAGGTCAATTGGTGTGAATCGTCCCGTGATATTTATTTATCACATTCATAAACACTCTTAGTTTGGCTAACAAACAATTTTAAAATTAACTTAAAATAATATTTATCCTAAAGATTAATTAACAGAGATCAAAATCAAATCACAACTTAAGTAAGTATGTGGCACCTTTAGTTATTTAAATAAACAATAATCAATATGTTCGTATTTGTAGTTATAGTCGATGGCAGTCGAAATAAAAAACAGATCATTTACTGTACCACATTAATAAACTAAACTCTCTTAGTTTGGTTAAAAACAATTTTAAAATGGACTTAAAATAATATTTATTCAAAAGATTATTTAACTGAGATCAAAATCAAATTACGGAGCGGGAGAGCGGGAGCACGACGCGGGCGGAGGGAGGAGTGTAAGTAGTATAGATAGGTTGCGTTCGGATTTCGGATATTTTTCGATGACTCAAAATTAAATATTTCTTAGAGCGTTAGAAAAAAGTTGATTTAAATCAAAATGTACCTACGTCAATCAAAATGGAAAAACCGGAGGTAAAACCGGTTTTGTCTTTCAAAACCGGTTTCGAAAAATCGGTAAATTTTGTCCGGTTTCCGGTTTTCAGCAAAACCGGAAAACCGGTTTTGCACGCCCTATTTACCATGAGCTTTGCGGTGAAGGAAAACATCGTGAGGAAACCTGCATACACCTGCGAAGAAATTCAATGGTGTGTGTGAAGTTCCCAATCCGCACTGGGCCTGCGTGGGAACTACGGCCCAAGCCCTCTCATTCGGAGAGGAGGCCTGTGCCCTGCAGTGGGATGTATAGAGGCTGAGATGATTATGACGATGATGATGTTTATCCGTTGCACCATGACAAGATTTGTTGAGCTTGGCAAGAGACCAATTAGTGGCAAGTTGTCCATGTTATGTTGTTGTTATTTTTTTGCCACTACGATGTTTTTTTGATGGCGACAGTACAATAATGGACTATAGGTCTGTTGCAATCCCTTGCTTGATTGAGATCAACAGAAGTTTCTTTGTAGCGTTTTTGTTTTTAGATGCAACCTACATTTTTCTTGTTATACTATTACATTGATATTACAGTTACATTTTTATAATGCATTATATTTTGTTAGATTATTAGAACGTACCTACTTGCAATGTTGTCAATTTTTTTATCTTACAAGCTACTTTTAGGGTTCCGTACCCAAAGGGTAAAAACGGGACCCTATTACTGAGACTCCGCTGTCTGTCCGTCTGTCTGTCTGTATGTCTGTATGTCTGTCCGTTTGCCACCAGGCTGTATCTCATGAACCGTGATAACTAGACAGTTGAAATTTTCTTACATTCTAACGCAGAGCGCATGACTGTACGCTGTACTATAAGCTGGAAGAGCGAGGCTTCCTGACACAGGTACACTATACCTAATAGTAAGTCACAACCATTATGTATTTACCACGTAAGTTGGAATGAAATAAATAATTTATTATTATTATTATTATTTCGGTTGCCGCTATAACAACAAATACTAAAAAAACAGAATAAAATAAATATTTAAGGGGGCTCCCGGATGGTGTTGTATAACAAACGTGATTTTTTTTGTTCCTTTTTGCTCGATATTGATAACGGCAACAGGTAGACGCTTGAAATATTCACAGAATATTTAGTTATATTATTCACTTTAAAAATAAATAATTAGATTATAATAAGACTAATGTTTAAGTTTATATAGATAATGGTACGGAACTCTTCGTGCGCTAGTCCGACTCGCACTTGGCCGGTTTTAATTTACTTGCTTTCAACAGTCGCATTGTCTAGTTGGTAGATACCTATAACCCACCAAGTAAGTGCTTTACCACTTTTGATGATAGCTCCTACATCAGAATAAAAACAATAAGGCTAACTGTCAAATTGACTTTTAAGTGAAAATAGCCTTTGATATTTTAAGCCGTATAACTGACCTTAGGGTGGTAATGGAATTATTTTGTCGACTATACGGGTACAGTCGAAGTGAAAGATATCTTTAAACTTTAGTACCTTGACACTCCATGCCTTCTGACAATTTTATGCAAAAGTGCAAACACGAAATGACAGTGACGAGATAGCAAAGTGTAAACATTTGACCTCGACTGTACATGTATGACTTGACAAACAAAGACAAAAAACTTTATTTATGACATAGGCTAACAAATAAGCAAGTAGATCACCTAATGCAAGTCTGCACAAATGCCCATGGACGCAACACCGGAGTATTGCAGATATTCGCACGTTTATGACGATAGGTACTGACCACAGAACCGTGCCTCTACCATGAGTTACACTAGTTTACAGTGACCGTACTCGCTAGCGACGGCGGAAATGATTTGTATGGAGAATTGTGTACAGCGCCTCTAGCGGTCACTTACGGAAGTACAATTCTCCATACAAATCATTTACGCCGTCGCTAGCGAGTACGGTCACTGTAAACTAGTGTAACTCATGGTAGAGGTACAGAAAAAAACTAAACTATCTAGACGAAATTATTTTCATTACAAAAATAAACCGGTTTTTTTTTTAATTAAAAGTCATTTTTGAAATGAGAATAATGTCGTACCTACCTATAGTTTCGTATCGTTATAAATTATAAACGTGCATTGCTAGTCTCGGGAGGTAGGTGTGTCGGTAATTTTACCGGCTGTATTATCTAGTCTCCACGTCAAAACACAGCAGCGTAGGCACTGCTGCTTGGCGGCAGTTTTAGTGAGTAAGATGATGGTAGCAACTCAGATGGAGCTTGCGCAAGGTCTTACCATCTTAGAAATGATTGGGCGTTTGCATTATATCTTATTGTAAATTCCCAACAATAAGGAAGTACCTAACGCAGAATTTTTCGCTCACAATTTAATTCTTATTTCTACAAGAGCCAGCTAAGATGAGTACAACTTTGTCATTGCACAAAAAGATAGGGCGCCTAAATTTAACTAAGATCGACATGACAATAGATAGATAGGTAAGATAAGAACTGATAGCAAAATACGAGAATCATCTCTAGGAGTGACTCACAGCTTTACGTAATAGTGGAAATAATGACAAATGCAGATTAATCTATACATATAAAATCCTTTGTCCTGACTGACGGATCAACGCACAGCCTAAACCGCTGATCGTAGAGACCTGAAACTTGGAGGGTGTGTCCTTTGTATGACGTAGGCATCCGATAAGAAAGGATTTTTCGTAGTTCTACTCCTAAGGGGGTAAAAAAGGGGGGCAAAGTTTGTATGGGACAACGTGATTCCTTGGTCCAATCTACATCAAATTTTGCATAAACATTCTTTAACAGAATTGATGGAAGACGTGTTTCGTATTTTATTGAAATTCATCCCTTGACGGGGTTAAAAAGGAGTAGAAAGTTATTTTGGGGGTGATTTGCTTCGAAGTTGATATCAATACTCCTTAGTGCTTTTGATTTAAATTACATTTTATTTTGACACATTGTAAACGAAACGAAACTTCAAATATTGCAAACCATTTTTGTCTACGTTTGTCAACCACGTCTTGATCTGATCTCTGATAATAGCTAATTATATGTATTAAGTATTTGCATTTCACCAAGCTTTTGCTTTTACAAGCGCAGCGTGGGACGTCCACCAACGAGATGGACGGACGTTTTGGTGAAGGCCGCAGGTTCAGGGTGGATGCAAGTCGCTTCCAACCGTAATGATTGGACGTCAATGAGGGAGGCCTATGTCCAGCAGTGGACGTCCTACGGCTGAAATGATGATGATGATGAAGCTTTTATGCGAGTTCAACCTTTTTCGAATAAAATCGAATTGAGTATTCAAATATCATTGTTGAACTCGCATAAAAGCTTGGTGCAATGCAAATACATATAAAATGCTTTGTCCTGAAGTCCTAAATGACTGACTGCCGGATTAACGCACAGCCTAAACCGCTGTATGTAGAGACCTAAAACGTGGAGGGTGTGTTCTTTGTATGACGTAGGCATCCGATAAGAAAGTATTTTCCGGAATTTCCACGGGATAAGGAATAATCGGGATTTATATATTTCATCAAGAGTGACCCTATGCCCATAACGAAGATTACTAAACTGTACAAATTGGGCATGCAATTAGACTATTATAATATAAAGCGAATATAAAGAATTTTGAAAATTTCCACGGGATAAAGTTAAATCAGGATTTATATATGTAGGTACTCAAATCAACTGGACCATATCTCCGTAACTACAATTACTAATCTTTTCAAACGAACGATTAACGAAAATGACCATAACAACAAAAAAACTTATTGCAGGATTTTTGGAAATTCCTGTGGGATAGATAATCTCTGAAACTTCCGAGCCGATTAAAAAAAAAAACTTTTACCAGTAAAAAGTTACACTATACTTTATTGACATAGGCTACTTTTTTTCCGGGGAAATGCAAAATTCCCAAGGGATAGAAAAAAGAAAATTCAACTTCGGAGCTCATTTTAAAATGTCTTACACCAATAGAAAAGATGCACTGTCCTTGGTTAACATAGGATGCTTTTTTCCGGATAAATGCAAAATTCCCGCGGTATAGAAAATAGTAAAATTAACTTCGGGGCTGAGTTTAAAAAAAAATCAGCAATAGAAAGTTTCACTATCCTTTATTGGTATAGGCTACCTACTATTTATTCGGTAAAATGCAAAATTCCCCTGGGATATTAAGAAGTGAATTTCACTTCAGGGCTGATTTGAAAATTTCTTTCACCTATTAGTGAGTAGCTACACTAACCCTTACTTACATAGACTACTTTCTCCGTGAAAAATCAAAATTCCCACGGGAAAAAAATAAGTGAACTCAACTACGCGGCTGATTTTAAAAGTTCTTTTATCGGTAGAAAGCTTTAAGGACATAGGCTACTTTTCTCGGAGAAAATGCAAAATACCCGCGGGATAAAAATAAGTGTAATTTTGCAAAGAATAAGGACAAATTTGTTGAAATTCCCGCGGGATAGGGAATAAACGGGATTTATAATATTCACTAACTGATACTTATGATGAAATGATAATAATGATGGATGTTGCCGGTGCCGGATTTTTGTTTTATACAATGAAAGAGATGAAGAAGCTTTACCACAAATTGGAATTCTACGCGGACGAAGTCGCGGGCAAAAGCTAGTCAAAGAAGTAAATTTGTCAAGTTTCTGCCTTCTTGTTTCTCCCAGGTCCACTTTTGCAATCAGTGGCGACGCAGGACCTAAATTTGGTGTGGGCAAGATATATTTTGCAAAATCTATGATAGCGGACCACACATTACTAAATGACGGATTTTTATTAAGGCGAGGTTCTTGAAGCGCGCCACGTTAATTTACACCCCGCACCCCGCCCGCGCAAAAGCTACGATCGCCGCGCGCGCCGTGAACTCGTCGACGGAGGTCACGCTTGCCAGCCACAGTGTAATATAATTTACAGTATTGTAAGTTGCGACCGAGACCAAGATCACGCTGTAATTTAAATGTTTAGGTGCAATTACTTAGATTACTTTTGTGTTATAAATGTAAAATATGAAACGTTTTCGAAGTGGATACTTCTTTGTCCGCAGCTTGTACAGTTCCAGAATTTCAATTAGATACAAAACTAAACTATATATGGCGCTAAAATACAAATAACGTTAGGTGTCGGTCATTCTTCACGGATCAAGTGGTCAAAAATATGTATACACTCGCAGGAGCCTCGTAAGCCATATGACATCATACTTCTCACGCTATCACACACTACAACAATTGCTAAAAGTGGCACTGTGTCGGTAGTCAGCGGTCTAAGTCAATATTGTAAAAACCGAATTTGAGATTTATGAAAAAATGAGCGTATACATAGTGGTCGGCAGTGAAGAAGTAAATCCTAACACCTGTCATTTCCATATAGTTTATAACCTAAAAGTCACTGAGATTATAAACTTTAGGAAAATGATAGGTGTCAGGAGTCCACAATATTAAATTACAAAATCGATGTCATTTTTGTAATTAACGTTCCAAAAAAAAACATAAAAACGACACCCATATTGATATTTAGATATTTCAACCCCATCGCACCCCACCGGGGGAGATGGTATTTCACGTCCGCCACGTTGGATTTTAAAATTGTTGTTGTTTTCGTAGCCAGCGCGACCCGATAAGGTCCCTAAACCATAGAAACAATACCCATGTTGATTTCCAGACCTTGTCACCCCATTGCCCTCTTTTAGGGGTTGATTTCCCAAAAAACCTAAAACACGTGTTTACTCATTCATCGTTAGTACTCCTGAAAAATTTGGAATAAAATAGTCTAACTAGTAATCTTGTTTCCCCATACAAACTTCGGACCCCCGTCTCACCCCCTGAAGTTGTGAATTTTGAAAAATCCTTTCTTAGTGCACCTCTAGACCTTATAAGGAACCTTTTGGCAATTTGGAATCTCTAGACCCAGCCGTTTGGGCTGTGCGCTGATATTTCAGTCAGTCAGTCAGTCAGTTTCTTCTTTTATACACGATGATTTTTAATCGGTGATCAGGAACCAATTTTTCTAGATCAGTATTCGATGGCGACCACGTTTAAGTCGCAGTTACACGACAAAATCCATTATTTTTTTAAACAATAATTATTTGGAAAATCATTTTTTAACTAAAATTATTGTCAGTCAGTTTAGTCTATGAGCCTGAAACCTCTTTGAACAAGTCAGTTTCTTCAACAAACTTTGACGTGAGACCTGTCAAATTTCCCGCCAAAGCGATGACACTTGACGGAACTACTTAACTAAAACAAATGTAGGATGACCATGCATTCGGTGGATGGAAGAAGTTTTAACTTTTTTTATTTATTAATTAACCAGAGACCTCATTGCTTTAAGATCTCATCTATTAAATTCCATTTTGTCTAGGGATCAAGATTTTTCAATTCCTGATCACCGATTAAAAATCATCGTGTATATTTAGATGTGTGAAACAGTCATCTTTGTCACCTTCATGCTGAAATAATAAGAATTATCATTTCGGCGATTGCAGCGGTACCATTAGTAAACTTTGTAATGTGGCAATTTTGTCAATAAATGCGAATTTATATTACAGGCACTTGTAAAAAATTTCATAGACCCGTACCACAGAGTAAAAATGTAACCAGTTATTCAACTTCATTCTAGAGAGCCCGAATCGACGCACGCACACAGCTAAGCGTCATAGACGGCGCACTGCGTGGGCTGCAGCATTGTTTTGTATTCCGAAGATTACTTAGCGGCCGTGCAATACGTTTGGCTGTGTGCGTGCGTCGATTCGGGCGCTCTAGTATGAAGTTGAATAACTGGTTACATTTTTACTCTGTGCCCGTACTGTTTTTCTTTGTACACTGTGTACTGTGTATAGTTGCGTGGATGGGTGTTTCTTTTTGTGTGTGGCGGTTACATTGAATAGTGATAAATAACAGAAATAAATGATGATACTACTACCCACATCAAGGATATTTAGTCGTAATGTGGAGCGCTTCAAAAATTGGCAAGCGTCCGACCTCCAACACGTTCCGCTCGGGACTGAGCGGCGGGCTGGCAGCGGGGCGCCAGTAAATCGTGCCGTGAATTTCGTTAATATTGAGTTAAATATTATATGTTTTACAAAATTAACAAAATTAAACCCGACGGACATTACATCATTACAGACGTTTATTTTGATGTGACTTTCAATAATCAAGTAGTATAGTATTGAAATGAAATGAGTTTAAAGGTACAAAAAAGGGGTATGTTTGGATTTTTTTTCTATCGAGCGAAGTTTGTCCAATTATGTAACGAGTGCCCGACGTACTTACAGAAAGGTCTCAAAAGCAACATATATTTTTTTCACGTGTTTAATCATTACCGTTTCTAAATAAAATGAAATTAAAAATTACGTTTCTACGAGGTACCTCGCCTTAAGTAAAAAATATAGTTTTAGCGTGAACTTCATCATGTCTAGCGTAGGTATGAGAATGGGTCGTAAAGTATTATTCACTGTTCGTTTTTTTTTTTTTTTAAATCTAATGTTTTAACGAGGCTTGAGTACACCTAATGTGACTATGTCAGCCTCTCTCCGTTTTTAAATCACAATTTTCGGCAGAACAACCTTTGCCGGGTCAGCTAATTTTATTGATGAAAATTAATGCTCGCAGTAACCCATACAGAAAAGGATTGTATTTGTCTCGCAAAATTGGGCAATCCCAAAATCTATCAATCAAATTGCGAACATCACACACACATTTATTTTTGTGTTTGTGTGCAGGTTTTCCCTCACCAAAAAGCTAGGTAAAAACCAAGTGAAGTGCCGATATTCCGCTAATATTGAGAAATAATGTTTAGACGATAACAATCAGTCTATACCGATACCGACACGTGGGCGTGGCGTTTGTATGATAAACTTGCACGTAAAGGAGTTTGAATGACGGCTTGTTCGCGACCAGCGTCAGATAACGTTTGACTACGATCCCAGAGCATAAATGCAGCGAGTTCTTTTCTATTAGGTACACTACACAACACAAGTCACAGCACTGCTTAGTAAACTCGAACAAAACTAAGGCGGAGCTTATCTGACGTTATACTTAAGTAGATATCATATGAGAATCTTTTACTGAGAGGATTTAATTTATTTTCGGGATCCACCCGATTTCCGCTCTATACTCGATGACAGGAAATTTTTGAGCATTGGGTGACGTGGTAACATAACGGTAAGTTTCACGCACTTTACTACTAAAGAGACTTTAAATTCGCTTCTGTCATTCATGGGTACATACTAGGGTTCATGATTTCTCGAGCTTATCAATTTCTCGGGTCTCGAGAATTCTCGAGGCTGATTTCTCGGGTCTTCTCGGGTTGTCGAGAAATTTAAATTTACGTACGGATTTGCATATTCTTCGGTTCCAATAATGTGATTAATCAACAAATTCAGTGGTTTCCTCTCAAATAAAAGTATCAAAATAATTATAAGACTTATTGACAGTCTTCAACATAATTAGCTTCTTTTTCTTAAAGAAAACTAAAAAAAATAAGCTATTCTGACATTTGTGACTTATATAATACAATCACAGCACAAGCACAGCATTAAAAAGAAAAAAAAATCAACTTAAAACTTCTAGCTTCTTTCTTTTTAACAAAACAAAAAATAAACAAAAATTTCCACATGAAAACGTTAACTTTATCCCAACTTATAATTATATTACCATCACAGCACCATTTTTGGCATGTTAATTAGAAAAAAAAAATCAAATTAAATTTTTGCAAGATAAAAGAAACATTACAGGTACGTAACAATCTAACAATACAAGTACAGCATTAAAATAGATTCAAACTACCGACCCGCCCCGGCTTCGCACGGGTGCAATTATGCATGTATATATAAACCATCCTCTTGAATCACTCTATCTATTAAAAAAACCGCATCAAAATCTGTTGCGTAGTTTTAAAGATCTGAGCATACATAGGGACAGACAGACAGACAGCGGGAAACGACTTTGTTTTATACTATGTAGTGATATGATTTCTCGAGTTCTCGAGTTTTCTCGAGCTTGATTTCCCGGGAACAAAGCCCAACGATGAACCCTAGTAGTACATACACAAGAAGTTTTTAGACACCGGCACTAGTGTGCCCTAATTTGGGAAATGCTCCTAAAAAGTCTTCAGATCAGTTGCCACGCGATGACAATAACCTTTTGATAAATTACTTATTTAAAGCCGTGATAGCCTAGTATTTTATCCTATGACGTCTCAAGCTGAGAATCGAGGGTTAAAACCTGGGCTCGAACTACTGATATTTCTGCAATTCTTACGCGAAATTATATTTGAAACTTACCACGAGCTTGACGGTGGAGATTAACATTGTGAGGAGACCTACACAAACTCGCAATTGAACTGTGTGTTTGAAGTTCCTAATCCGCTCTGTGGCTGCGTGGGAACTAGCCCAGGCCCTCTCATTCTGAAAAGAGGCCTGTGTGTAGCAGTGGGACATTATAATATGTATGTACATATTTATCGGAGATGACTTGTGTAATGGAGTTTCCTGTAGAAGTAGAATTTAGTTTAAAATAAGGCCTTCCGCTGTTTCTAACTGAGCTATAAGTTTTAATGTGGATCTACAGGAGCGCGTCGAGCCGGCGCCTGCGCACACAAAGCGCGCATTGTCTCCGCATCGCTATTCCGGGGGCAACAAATATCACACATTGTTGCTAATTTATCGGTATTTTAAGAGCCTCGCTTTAGCTTTATCTGTGAGTTAACGAGGTAATTCTAATTTACCAACTATGTGGGTACAGCAGACAAAAAAGAAGAAACTTTAGGAAATATCTTGAGGGCTTATTTTTAAAACAAATGAAAATGCGACAGTATTAAGTACGACTCAAGTAAAAATTTTAACTACCTAGGCCAGAAAATTAGAGTGGTGATTTTGTACTATTCTACTTACATAATATAGAAAGATAAAAATCAAACCCATATTAACATGTTTACGATATAGCACAGATTTTTATCATTTTTAACCGACTTCAAAAAAGGAGGAGGTTCTATGTTCCACTGTTTATATATTTTTTTTTTTTTTTTTTTTTTTTTTCTATGTATGTTCATCGATATCTCCGCCAATTGTAAGCCGATTTTCAAAATTCTTTTTTTTGTTTGAAAGAGCATACTTCCGAGGTGGTCCCATTGACACCAAGTCAAGATCTGATGATGGAATCTTGGGTAAATCGACGGAAACCCTCAAAATTTATAGGCACAACTATGACGATTTTAGAATTTTTAGCATCTAGTCAAGCATTTTCATTCAGAAAATGTCATTTGGTAAACTGGATCTGATGAAGAAGATCACAGATGGCCAACGGAACTCCTCAACGGGTCAAATCTTGCAAGTTGAATTTAACCCACTTCCCGGTTTCTGAATTGAAATTTTGCATGCTTGTGTAAATTGGATGACAATGCAATATTATTGCAACATGGAGATGGTCTGATGATGGAGCTGGATGGTGGCCATAGGAACTCTGTAATAAAACGACGCAACCCCGTCGAGTTTGGGCTCGTTTTATTCGTCTTGACAAGCACTTTGATCCCAAATGGTAACCAGGGTCTGATGATGGAGCAGGAAGATGGCCAAAGCCACTCTACAATAAAATGACACAAACCCTGTCGAGTTTGGGCTCGTTTGATTCGTCTTGACGAGCACTTTGATCCCAGATGGTAACCAGGGTCTGATGATGGAGCTGGAAGATGGCCAAAGGCACTCCACAATAAAACGACACAACCCCGTCGAGTTTGGGCTCGTTTGATTCGTCTTGACGAGCACTTTGATCCCAGATGGTAACTAGGGTCTGGTGATGGAGCTGGAAGATGGCCAATGGCACTCCACAATAAAACGACACAATCCCATCGAGTTGGGGCTCGTTTGATTCGTCTTGACGAGCACTTTGATCCCAGATGGTAACCAGGGTCTGACGATGGAGCTGAAAGATGGCCAAAGGCACTTCACAATAAAACGACACAACCCCGTCAAGTTTTGGCTCGTTTGATACGTTTTGACGAGCACTTTGATTCCAGATGGTAACCAGGGTCTGATGATGGAGCTGGAAGATGGCCAAAGGCCTCAACAATAAAACTACACAACCCCGTCATGTTTGGGCTCGTGTGATTCGTGTTGATGAGCATTTTGATCCCAGATGGTAACTAGGGTCTGATGATGGCGCTGGAAGATGGCCAAAGGCACTCCACAATAAAACGACACAACCCCGTCGAGTTTGGGCTCGTTTTATTCGTCTTGACAAGCACTTTGATCCCAGATGGTAACCAGGGTCTAATGATGGAGCAGAAAGATGGCCAAAGGCACTCTACAATAAAATGACACAAACCCCGTCGAGTTTGGGCTCGTTTGATTTGTCTTGACGAGCACTTTGATCCCAGATGGTAACCAAGGTCTGATGATGGAGCAGGAAGATGGCCAAAGGCACTCTACAATAAAATGACACAAACCCCGTCGAGTTTGGGCTCGTTTGATTCGTCTTGACGAGCACTTTGATCCCAGATGGTAACCAGGGTCCGGTGATGGAGCTGGAAGATGGCCAATGGCACTCCACAATAAAACGACACAATCCCATCGAGTTTGGGCTCGTTTGATTCGTCTTGACGAGCACTTTGATCCCAGATGGTAACCAGGGTCTGATGATGGAGCTGAAAGATGGCCAAAGGCACTTCACAATAAAACGACACAACCCCGTCGAGTTTGGGCTCGTGTGATTCGTTTTGACGAGCACTTTGATCCCAGATGGTAACCAGGGTCTGATGATGGAGCTGGAAGATGGCCAAAGGCCTCAACAATAAAACAACACAACTCCGTCAAGTTTGGGCACGTGTGATTCGTGTTGACGAGCATTTTGATCCCAGATGGTAACTAGGGTCTGATGATGGCGCTGGAAGATGGCCAAAGGCAATCCACAATAAAACGACACAACCCCGTCGAGTTTGGGCTCGTTTGATTCGTCTTGACGAGTACTTTGATCCTAGATGGTAACCAGGGTCTGAAGATGGAACTGGAAAGTGACCATAAGAACTCCGTAATAAAACGACGTAACCCCATCAAATTTGGTCTCGTTGGATTCGTCTTTATGAGTACTTTGGTAACCAGGGGCAAAAAGTACAGTGAGCAAAAAAAACTTGTATTAAAAATAGATTTTGTAACAACTTATTTCGAGGTCAAACTGATGATTTTATCCTACGTATCTAATTATACAAATACAACTAAAAAGCAAAAAATAAAATAATTTTTAAATAAAAAATAAAACCGACTTCAAAAAACACCCAAAAACTAAAACGCAAAAAATAAAATAAAAATTGAACCGACTACAAACAAAAAGCATAGAAATATCTTTCTACTAACGGTGAGGCCACACGAGCGTAATTTTGTGAGTCGTGAGCGGCAGAATTTCGGTTTGCGCCATACAATATGCGGGCCATCACGTGACACTCATATGACACAATGTATGGCGCAACCGAAATTCTGCCGCTCACAACTCACAAAATTACGCTCGTGTGGCCTCACCCTAATCTGTTTGAAGTCGGTGACTCAGCACGAGCCAGCAGGAGTGGACCTAGCCATCGACCTTACGTACGTACTATCTATTGGGTTTCTTTCTACCACTCCTGCTGGCTCGTGCTGAGGCACCGACTTCAAACAGATTAGGGTGAGGCCACACGAGCGTAATTTTGTGAGTTGTGAGCGGCAGAATTTCGGTTGCGCCATACATTGTGTCATGTGAGTGTCACGTGATGGCCCGCATATTGTATGGCGCAAACCGAAATTCTGCCGCTCACGACTCACAAAATTACGCTCGTGTGGCCTCACCGTTAGAAGAAAGATATTTCTATGCTTTTTGTTTGTAGTCGGTTCAATTTTTATTTTATTTTTTGCGTTTTAGTTTTTGGGTGTTTTTTGAAGTCGGTTTTATTTTTGAATGGTTTATTCGCAGCTGCGTATGCTTGTCCGAATTAATAATACTTCATGTATTTTTGTGTTTATAAATTAGAAATTTCAGATGTGTCAGAGCAATAAATTTAATAAACGTCTCTGGGCGACGAAGTTATTTATTTAGATACTACGGAAAGTTTGTGAGTGTGTATGCGTATGTGTGTGTTTGATATTCCCACGGGATTGGGAAAAAATCCCCGAATTTCGACTGCTATATTGAGAGGTACCTATGACATTTGGCTCGGGTATATTTTATGCAACGTTAATGAAGAGCGTCATATAATTTTTGGGAATTTTTGCGGGAACACGGAATTTTAATTCAAAACTCAAATTTAATGATTATAGCGAGCAAAACTATGGGTAAAGGTACATATGAAGGTATATTACATGGTATAGTTGCTACGAACTAGAAACACTATGTCGTCAACATAGAGCGCCTGGAGAATTGCACAAAGCAAACAGCTTGAAGTATGCTTATCAAATATTTTGCTGCACTAGGCGTGGTGAATCACACTACTTCAGTCACCACAAATTTGGTGTAAGTCATGTGCTTGTGTTTCATTTTCCGTACCTTAGATTATTTATACACTAGATAGTGTCAGTAGCAATCAATGCGATACAAAACGTCCAAAAACCCATTTGACAGCTTCATCTTACGATCGCGTTACGCCATTCAGACTGAAGGGTGGTAAATGACATATAAGCCAACTGTTGGCTTATATTTTTCGGGACTTTTCATGCCGCTTAAGCTCTATCTATAATTATTATTATAGTGTATAAATAGTCTAAGTTCCGTACCTTTTAACGTTTTTAATTGAGGGATACATAGTGCTAACAAGAGTAAATGAAGAGCTCCTTAATGTTTAGTAAAATATTTTAAATATAGGTATTTACTATATTTATTACAATCATACATTACAAATACAGGTCCATAAATAATTAAATTACAGCAAATAATACTAAACTAACAATAAATCATAAAATAAAAAATAACAAATAACAACAAATAATCAAAAATAAAACAAAGTCATAAAAAACTAAAACTAAGTACCTACCACCACTCCGCGCCGCTCAAAAGTGCCCATAATACCGGCAGCATTGCCCCGCTGTATGGCCAGCGCAATCTGCTGAACCAAGTATGACATGGAGCGGGGGTCGCCGCCACTGTCCCGTAACCTACGGCCCAATTCCCATACTAAAGACTTAGCCTCAGCACCCCAGGGACTTAGTAAATGACCATTCACTATAGATTTGGAGATTACTAGATTTTAGCGTTCAAAATTAATTTTACTTATAATATTTTAATCCAAAATAATTTCTTCCCCAACTATTTCTTAGATAATTTTTTTAGGGTTTAGTATTCTTACAAGGAATCCTTATATTTAGTTTCACCATGTCTGTCTGTCCGTCCGTGGCTTAGCTTAGAGACTGTTAGAGGCAGGAAGCTATGATTTTACATGGGCTTATTTATGTAACCACGCGAACAAAGAGGTAAAAATTAAGTTTTTAAGCTTCCTCCTACGTACGAAAAGTGTGGATGTTTTTTTCTCGTTTAAACCCATAATGTGGGATCATTGGATAGGTCTTTCAAAAACATTATAGGTCTGCTAAGATAATTTTTTGATTTCAGGTTTCGTTGAAAAAATATTAAGCTTTTTAAATGCTGATTTTTTTAGGTTCAAGTGCTCCCTCTCCACAAGCCTACAACTTGGCTTGAAAATGTGAAAAAATCATAGGAGTAGGTATGCTATAAGTATGTAGGTATTATAGGTAGGTATGCAGCGATTTTAAAAGGAAAACTTTACAAGTTAACGAGTAATAGTCGATCAAAACTTAACATTGAAAATTTGTGTGAGTACGAAAACCTAAACTCCACGTGGTCCTAACGGCATTTGTTTTTTTCCCATTACGGGGTCACTCACCTAAACAAATTGTTTGCACTTCACAGTTTCAGTGCTAGTTGACGCTATCATATTTCTTCTTTATTCAATTTTCCTGCGCCGGAGTGACATGTCCGCTGCGCGTGGGCACAAGCCGAATTAACCAGGATTACAACCCGGCTACGACTGCGTGTGTGTGACCAGCAACTCGGCAGGCGATGTATTAATACATTGCGTGTATTGCTAGTTGATTGCTATGCTGAGAACGTCTCCGCCGCGCAATGAACAGAGAACATCTCGGTGCGTTCGCCGTTAAAAACTGTGTGAGGTACCGGGCTGTAACGTGGATTAGGGTCGTGTGAGGAAGATTTCTTATTTTTAGGTCGATTACTCAACTGTGGAACCGTGGTGGTGGCCACTAGAATTTTCTGGTCACCTTAAACTGAGTTGGGGGAGAGCAAAGTTTAATTAGAGGTAGGTTACCTTATTGGTCTATTAACCAAGAAAACTATTTGACTCATTGTTAGCTTTAAATATCTTGGCTTGCGGTACTCAATAGATCTGCCAATCGAATTGAAATTTCGGGATTTTATTTAATTCCTAAAAATTACATCGTGGTCTTCATTTTACCTGGCGTGACAAGGGCGTGACAAACACCCGTGCAAGATTTCATGTCTCTAGAGATAGCAGTTAAAATTTTGGGATTTTAAAAGGATCCCGTGAGAATATCGAGATAAAAAGTAGTTTTTATAATATTTGATAGGGGGAAAAAGAGCAGGCGAGTCACCTGATAGAAAGCAATCACCGTCGTCCATATGGGCATCCACAACACAAGTTAAATTAGGTTGCCGGCCCTTTGAAAAAACGTCACGTGTTATTCCGACGTCTATTTACAATGACATGGAAAATTTCATCCAAATCCACCTGGTCGTTTTAGTTTGAAGGAGTAACAAACTTACGTAGTCATAAACTTTAGCATTTATATTTGTAGGAACATAAGTACGTGAAACCACTCTGGTACAATACCCATAGTATGTACTAGTTTGGGACTAGGTCAGTTAGAATCAATTTGCCTATTTTTTTTGCATACATATAACTGACCCGTGATTGGCCGTCACCTGATGAAAAGTGCAGATGAGGCCAAATATGTATTTTACTGCTTCAGTAACAGCCTATTCACTCTAGCCTTAAAGAGCCCTAGGTAGTATCTATCTGGAAATAGGTATACAGACGATTCCATGCTTACCTATTAACCTAATTATTTATTTAATAACGGTACTACGGAAGATCTGCTAAACAGGGATGAATAAGAGGTTTAATATTGGCAGGACCTCAGCCGCCAGTCCATTCCAAATTTTAGTGTGCATAAGTATGGGGCAAGAAAGATTGATTGAACTGCCCAGTGAAGGACCACCGTACTGTACACCAATGACCGAAAACAAAATAGCTCAACAAACCAATTCCAATTATATAATCTGTCATATTTAAACAAAGTAATTCTCGATTCCATTTAAAATTTAAACGACATTAGATTAATGCCTGTTAACCAGTTAATTGACGACCATTTATGCGTTTGCTGAATTGACATAGGCGCACGCCGAGCCGACCTCGGCTGAAATTAATAAGTGTCAGTACGCAATCTTATTTAAACTAAGGCTATTCACACATTGAAATATTTCTTATTTAACTTAATATGATTTTTGCTCGGCCACTCGTGTAGACGACGTTTTATCTCAAAGCCGTGACTTCACCTTTGAACCGACGAATTGAAGCTACATTGATAATATGAGAACGTGATGACTTTTGATGGATTGTTTTACTGTTTTTAAGGGGTCAAGACAGAGCGTATGTAAAGTAAACAGATCGGCATTTAAAAAATAAATCTTTATACTAGTAACGTGACTGACTGAAAGGCAACGCATAGCGTAAACCATTGAAGTTAGAGGCTCGAAATCTGGCGGAGATGTTCCTTGAGAATCATAGAAATAGAAGCAAGTACATATTTACTTTACAAACAATAACAAGGAATGTTTGAAAGTACACGAGATAGAGAGCTATTAAGTTGTTTATTCTTACATAGGAGTGAAGTCGAAGGATCCAGCTAGTACCTACTTAATGTAAATTTTTAGCCAGACATTTATGCGTGAAGTTCTAGTACGACTAAGATTCGACAGTGCTTAGAGTAGAATTTTAAAAATTTCGGGCATAAATCTATTATTAAGATGATAAAGAAATAGCTGTAGATAGAAAGATATTACTTGATTTTATAAAAAAAACTATACTATGGAGTTTAGAACAGTACTTATACTTTTACTCTAAAAACACGACCAGACCACACACGGCTAATAGTCTATTACAGGCAATTGTAATTGACGGGTCGGCAGTATCATAACACTCAATCGTCTGCGTGAATATAGGGCATGATGTTTTGATATGACTATCATGAATAATAGCTTCATCGTGGACTTGAAATAGCTATTGCTATAAGCCGTAGTACTCTGGGAATTAGGAAGTGGCCGCAGAAACTTCCGTTTCAAGGGTACGATTTTAAGCAGCAGTAGTCGCTTCCCATAAGGTGCAAGCAAGCCACACAGAAGAGACGTGGGACGGGGGCGCGTCACAGTCGCGGCGCCCCTTGAAACAGTATACATACTATTTAGATGTATAGAAACGTCGCGATCCAAAGCAGGCAGGTGGATAAATGACTTCACCTCCACAATACTTTACGTTACTGATCGAGCTAAATGACAGCGCCTTTTATTAACAAAAGATTTAATTTAGCTCTACAATTCGTGTCTTACTCTATTAAGCAAACTAATATTATAGTATGCAGGCAGAATGACGAGGAAAAAAAGTACTACATTTGTATGGAAAACTTTTCTTAGTCATGTTTTCTAGACGGGTTCTTTAGTAATAAAAGTAGAATTTATCTTTCTTATTACGAAATGTACGAGTATCAGTTTATTAATTAGCTTTACATATAAATAATTAATAATAAAACAAATTTTGCTCGTCGTTTTTTGCTTACTTCCAATGGTTGTGAGTTAGATACCGTCTACTGTCAGCAAAAAGGCTTTATAAATTATTTTTTTACCTAGAACTTATTATGACGACTCCATTCCGGACTTGTCGGCCGATTCCAACTAAAATATACACCAATAATAACTTCTTGTTCAATTCAATCTGGGGGCGGGCACGGTAGTGCCAACGGATATGTTGATACGCGTAACATAATTAAATTAAAGTATAAATCTTCCCAGGTCAACTTTTCGCTTCGAGCCCTTATCTTTCAAAACAAACTGTATCGTCATAGTATTAAGGTTCAAATTTAATGTAACGGCTCGAAGCGAAGAATTCACCTGTGAAGGTTTATACTATACACTAGCGCTAAGCTCCAAACGCACAGACAGCCGAGGCGTGGCGGTGCGGTGGCGGCCACGGTTGTAATATTCTAACTTGTATGAACGAGTTCGCGGTACGGTACCGCACAACCGCTCATACAAGTTAGAATATTACAACCGTCGCCGGCGCCGCACCGCCCCTCTATCGCTTTCAGTACGTTGGTGCTTAAACGGTAGGTACAGGATGCTCCAATTAACCACACACCAAAACAAAGTTGAAAACAAAGTTGAAACAAGCCGTAAAACTAGTAAAACAAAGATACTTAAGTAAAGGCTTAACATTAAATTAAATGGCGTTTTCAGTAAGGACAAACTTACAGTCGTAACTAATACAGTAACTTTGAGTTATGTTATTCTGCTATTATTCTAACTAAATAATGGTTACAAGGCAGTTTGACCAGGATTGTTGCCGGTAGGTATATTATGCTATGAATGTACCACTCACTCAATAGTTCTTCTAATTTTAATTTGTAAAAATCTCATGTCTGGTTAATTTAATTAATTAATTCAGGGGTTATTTTGCGAAACTTGATATCAATTAAATACTTGTAGTGTAGCAAGGTCAAAGTTGTACTTGGTTCATATCCGATGCGTTCTGGTGCTTATTTAGTCCAGCGCGTATCTCTAAACTGTCAGTCAATTGAAATTGCAAACAATGTAAACAAACCTTGTATTTAAGATGTTTTAATTTCCATTTTCCCTCATCAAATACTGCTAAATCCGTGTGTTATTTAATCAATTTGTACCACAACACTATCCTAAACCATTAAACAATAAACAAGTGCTAGAATATGGATATTTCATATAAAATGGTTTATTTACATTGATCGCAATTTCAATTGATAGCGATTTTAGCGATACAACGGGGTACTGCGGCAAGGGTCGAATCGACTTGGAGGGTGTTCTGTTTAGGTTTAAATGACGAAGCTTGTAGCGGATTTTAATTTTATATTTGTAGAAAGTCCAAAACATTAAGCGTAAATAGTAAGAATAATTACTAATACAGGGTTATTTTTAATTCACTGACATCCTCTTAACCCTGAATTCCTATCACTCAAACAAATGTTTTTTGTTTTACGACTTTTTAAAATGAAGCACTTTTTTTCCCATACAAATACACAGAGTATCGTAAAAATAAGAGGAAATCTCAAATTTTCAAAACGTTATTACACCAAAAATATTAAGTTACTAGCTTTTGCCCGCGACTTCGTCCGCGTAGAATTCCAATTTGTGGTAAAGCTTCTTCATCTCTTTCATTGTATAAAACAAAAATCCGGCACCGGCAACATCCATCATTATTATCATTTCATCATGAGTATCAGTTAGTGAATATTATAAATCCCGTTTATTCCCTATCCCGCGGGAATTTCAACAAATTTGTCCTTATTCTTTGCAAAATTACACTTATTTTTATCCCGCGGGTATTTTGCATTTTCCCCGAGAAAAGTAGCCTATGTCCTTAAAGCTTTCTACCGATAAAAGAACTTTTAAAATCAGCCGCGTAGTTGAGTTCACTTATTTTTTTCCCGTGGGAATTTTGATTTTTCACGGAGAAAATAGTCTATGTAAGTAAGGGTTAGTGTAGCTACTCACTAATAGGTGAAAGAAATTTTCAAATCAGCCCTGAAGTGAAATTCACTTCTTAATATCCCAGGGGAATTTTGCATTTTACCGAATAAATAGTAGGTAGCCTATACCAATAAAGGATAGTGAAGCTTTCTATTGGTGATTTTTTTTTAAACTCAGCCCCGAAGTTAATTTTACTATTTTCTATACCGCGGGAATTTTGCATTTATCCGGAAAAAAACATCCTATGTTAACCAAGGACAGTGCATCTTTTCTATTGGTGTAAGACATTTTAAAATGAGCTCCGAAGTTGAATTTTCTTTTTTCTATCCCTTGGGAATTTTGCATTTCCCCGGAAAAAAGTAGCCTATGTCAATAAAGGATAGTGTAACTTTTTACTGGTAAAAGTTTTTTTTTTTAATCGGCTCGGAAGTTTCAGAGATTATCTATCCCACAGGAATTTCCAAAAATCCTGCAATAAGTTTTTTTGTTGTTATGGTCATTTTCGTTAATACTGTATTTGAAAAGATTAGTAATTGTAGTTACGGAGATATGGTCCAGTTGATTTGAGTACCTACATATATAAATCCTGATTTAACTTTATCCCGTGGAAATTTTCAAAATTCTTTATATTCGCTTTATATTCTAATAGTCTAATTGCATGCCCAATTTGTACAGTTTAGTAATCTTCGTTATGGGCATAGGGTCACTCTTGATGAAATATATAAATCCCGATTATTCCTTATCCCGTGGAAATTCCGGAAAATCCTTTCTTATCGGATGCCTATGTCATACAAAGAACACACCCTCCACGTTTTAGGTCTCTACATACAGCGGTTTAGGCTGTGCGTTAATCCGGCAGTCAGTCATTTAGGACTTCAGGACAAAGCATTTTATATGTATTTGCATTGCACCAAGCTTGTATGCGAGTTCAACAATGATATTTGAATACTCAATTCGATTTTATTCGAAAAAGGTTGAACTCGCATAAAAGCTTCATCATCATCATCATTTCAGCCGTAGGACGTCCACTGCTGGACATAGGCCTCCCTCATTGACGTCCAATCATTACGGTTGGAAGCGACTTGCATCCACCCTGAACCTGCGGCCTTCACCAAAACGTCCGTCCATCTCGTTGGTGGACGTCCCACGCTGCGCTTGTAAAAGCAAAAGCTTGGTGAAATGCAAATACTTAATACATATAATTAGCTATTATCAGAGATCAGATCAAGACGTGGTTGACAAACGTAGACAAAAATGGTTTGCAATATTTGAAGTTTCGTTTCGTTTACAATGTGTCAAAATAAAATGTAATTTAAATCAAAAGCACTAAGGAGTATTGATATCAACTTCGAAGCAAATCACCCCCAAAATAACTTTCTACTACTTTTTGACCCCGTCAAGGGATGAATTTCAATAAAATACGAAACACGTCTTCCATCAATTTTGTTAAAGAATGTTTATGCAAAATTTGAAGTAGATTGGACCAAGGAATCACGATGTCTCATACAAACTTTGCCCTCCTTTTTTACCCCCTTAGAAGTAGAACTACGGAAAATCCTTTCTTATCGGATGCCTACGTCATACAAAGAACACACCCTCCAAGTTTCAGGTCTCTACGATCAGCGGTTTAGGCTGTGCGTTGATCCGTCAGTCAGGACAAAGGATTTTATATGTATAGATGACAAAAGCCGTAAAACAAAAAACATTTGTTTAAGTGGTAGGAGTTTAGGGTTAAAAGGATGCTAGTGAATTACAAATAACCCTGTATATCATACTATAACCACTAGGTATAATTTCTTTCACAGGACTATCAAAGTCATATTTTATGTCATGATGACAAGACAACATAATCGGCGTCCAATTTGTTATTATGCCAATGTGATTTAACTTTATTTTATTGCTACCGAGTAAAAGACAAGTCGCTATTAAATTAGCACGTTTTAATATTTCGTGTGAATTAGCCGTGGGCGGGCCTTTCGCTCTCAACTCTCGCGCAGACCGTGTGGTCTATAAATAGTTATAACAACACTGACTCAAAAATATGTGATTGGATTAAAAAAATAGGTCCATCTGTTTGTTTTTAACGTCATGACGAGTCATAGGTTCAGGAAGACTAATGTTTAAAAGAAGAAAACCGGTCAAGTGCGAGTCGGACTCACGCACCGAGGGTTCCGTACAAATTTTTGGGTATGTCAAAATATACGCCGTAAACAGCCGTAACTATAATAATCCAGTGTTAGCGGAACCCTGCTTCTAAGTAAAATGTACGCAGTGTGAGATTATTTTATATTGGTTATTCGGGACCCCCAATAGTTATTTGTTATACAAGGGGGGAAAGTTGTATTTTACCTGCGAGTGTCCATTTGAAACACAAGCTATCGAAAGGATTCTATGATTGACCACGAGCGAAGCGAGTGGTTCAAAAATAGAATCCTTTCGATAGCGAGTGTTTCAACACACGAGACGTAAAATAACTTTTCACCCGTGTATAACACAAAACTTTTCACCTCACTACAGCGAGGAAAATAAGAAAAAGGGTTTGTACTATCAATTATTATTTATTTATTCACTCAAAATAATTAATTGAAAAGTTTTGACTTAAGTTTTTTTTTATTATTTCGGATGCGTTTTGTTCGCACATCGACTTACTTGGACTGTCAGAACATTTTATCCGTTTTTGCAACAAGAATGAAGGTTAATGATGAATGCTGATATTTATGAATTAAAATAAAGTTGTAAGACTGTATTTAGTGTTTTTTATTCGATGCAATTCATTAATTGTGATGTTAAAAATTCAGCACTTTTAACGTTTTACGTTTTGTTAGCTGTCAAATAAATATCACGTAAGCTGCCTTCAAATGTCAAAACTCTTTCTTCACATGTGGATAAAAAGCGATTTTCTCAATAGATGTCAAACAAGCAAAAAGGGCTTTCCGAGCTAGTGAGGTGAAAATTATATTTTTATTGTTTGTTGTTGTACCTTTGAATTTCAGACGTTTAATTATTTCAACTACGACCCAATCCATACTTCCATACTGATATTATAATTATAAAGTTGTCCGAATGTCTATTTATTACCTACTCACGCTTAAAACGCTGAACCGATTTAGATGAAATTTGGTATGGAGATAGTTAGAGACAATGGGAAGGACATAGAATAGTTTTTATCCTAAATTGCATCGTTCCCGTGGGATAGCGATAAACGAATTCTATGTAGACGGAGTCGCGGGCAACAGCTAGTAATAAAATAAATACAACTTTGGGGATTGTTGTATTGTTTTGTTATTCGCACGTTTTGTCCGTTTTAGTAACATTTTCTGTATTTCCCATTAGATTTAATAAAGTTCGAAATCATAAAAAATGGGTTACGAAACTCGTGTTATTATTGTAGCTGTCTAATAAAGGCTACGCGACACGAAAAATCGCTGAAAAAAAGAAGGTATCTCAAACTGCAGTCGAAAGTACTTTGAAACGAAAATAGTAAAAAACGAAAAAGATAACGCAAAATAAAATAGCCACTTAGCCAGATAAAAAATATCAAACTTGTGGTGGCAGTTATTAAAAAAATACAAACAAGCCATTCGTGATTATGTATTTATAAACTATGATGTGTCTTGCTTCCAACCACTCTTTTAGTTGAGAGAAACATTATTAATTTTTACAAGCTTTTCTCTTATTAGCTATGTTCGTATGTACGTAGAGGTAACGCCACCAGAGTTGAGGCCACGCACACAACCACATCTCATGTAATGACAGCGGGATTTTGACGTTGTATTGACGTTTAACGACAAAATCCCGCTGTCATTACATGAGATGTGGTTGTGTGCGTGGCCTCAACTCTGGTGGCGTTCCCTATATGTAAGTTGACTAATGTCTGAGTCTGTGATCTGATTGACTTGAAATTCGGACAACAAAAAAACTTATTCCATAGAAACCTCAACCTATCTCTTCAAACACGCAATAACGGACGGACGGAACCCGTCAGTAGAATAATTTTAACAATAATTTCATCCTATTTTAGTACATGGCCATGAGATGATCTCATTACACTATAGCATAGTCACGAAATCGAAATCGCTTACAAGCAATAAGAAACGTAATAGTAATAAAGTGTTTTGTGTTTAGCATACCCACATTATCATTAGAATATATAAACATGCTAACGTATGGTGAACGTCCATTTACATCAGTATGCTTAGTATAGGTTTTACTTCACCGAAATACTTCTCGATCGCGTTTACGTAAAAAAATCAATTACTAGGGAAACATGGACAGCGCCTCCGCGCGCGCGCGTCCATGTTTCCATAGAATTGAAATTTTTACGTAAACGCGATCGAGAAGTATTTTGGTGAAGTAAAACTTATACTAAGCGTACTGTACGCTTAGTATAAGTTTTACTTCACCAAAATACTTCTCGATCGCGTTTACGTAAAAATTTCAATTCTATGGAAACATGGACGCGCGCGCGCGGAGGTGCTGTCCATGTTTCCATAGTAATTGATTTTTTTACGTAAACGCGATCGAGAAGTATTTTGGTGAAGTAAAACTTATACTAAGCGTACTGAAAGCTGTATAATGCTGATGCTAAAAGACTCTGTGGGTGCTGTTTTTGTCTAGTTTCTTATGTAACACATAGATAAAAGTTACGTTTTACAAATAGTCGAGCATGTTACATTTCATGCATCAAGATATTGTTACCTAGTTGTACGACAGAACAATTTACTTACAAGCGCATTCGACTTTCGGGCATGTATGCCAAAGATCAGGATAATACATTAAGTAAGTATCGAAGATTCTAGAATAAACTAAGAGTTTTAAGTAGGGCCGGGTTTAGAGGTCTGGCGGCCTCGCGGCATAAAAGGAGTGGAGGCCCCCTGTCCACAAATTATTTTCCACATATCCAAATAATAAAAAAGCCGTGATGGCCTAGTGGTTTGACCTATGGTCTCTCAAGCAGAGGGTTGTGGGTTCAAATCCCGGCTCGCACCTCTGAGTTTTTCGGGATTTATATGTGAAATTACAAATGAAATTTATCGTGAGCTTTACGGTGAAGGGAAACATCGTGAGGAAACCTGCATACACCTGCGAAGAAATTCAATGGTGTGTGACGTTCCCAATCCGCACTGGGCCCGCGTGGGAACTACGGCCCAAGCCCTCTCATTCTGACAGGAGGCCTGTGC
Organism: Archips xylosteana; assembly: GCA_947563465.1. Classification (NCBI taxonomy): domain Eukaryota; kingdom Metazoa; phylum Arthropoda; class Insecta; order Lepidoptera; family Tortricidae; genus Archips; species Archips xylosteana. Next base: position 9,548,303 of record OX387347.1, on the reverse strand, counting down.
CCTACAGTTGAACTTATATAGGCTGGGATGGGATGATGATGATCCAAATAATTACTCGTCGGAATTGGACAATTTTTTTTTCGACATTTCTAGGGGCCTTTCTATTGTGGAGGCTCCGGGGCTGTTGCCCCGGTTGCCCTCCCCTAAATCCCCTGGTTTAAAGAACAAAAAAATAAGCATTCCAAACAAACGTACATTACGCGTACTATAGATCGTGTCATTCATGATGACGCGTGCCGTGGTTTTTATTGCAATGTCATTAATGTCTAATTTTGACAAATTCACGTGTCTCCGTGTATGGCACTTTGTTGATCGAAGGCACTAGCTATATTTAGTCTAATATATAAAAATCTCGTGTCACGGTGTTTGTTATTGAACTCCTCCGAAACGGCTTGATTTATGAAACTTTTTTGTCTACATTCGGTAAGTCTGAGAATAGGTCGTAGGCTATTTTTTATGCCCCTATTCTTCGCGGACGGAGTCACGGGCAATAGCTAGTTACACTATAATATGATGTGTATGCATGATGCTAAAACATCTCGCTGACCTTGTCTTTATACGATTCACGCATTTGCGTACTGAAACTGGAACAGCTGTGTCTAAAACGAAGGCATTTCGACCAGAACAGTCAAGTGCAAAAATATGGGTGCACACAACAAGGTATCGGTACATAATTATGAGAGGATTAAATCGATACATATTTTTGCACTTGACCGTACAACAACAACGTGAAATAAATGGATTGATTTTCATATTGCTCAAATATTACATACACATACATGATATCTATAATGCGTTCAGTTTCGTACTTGGGATTAAATTCCGGTAAATTGGAAAATGATCTGCATCTCGGGATCGCAGTACTTGCAATCCTAGGCTTGGACCCTCTTTAGTGCATTTTCTGAACAAAGGTTAGTGCAGGTCCCTTTTGTGACAGCATTAATATGTACATAACTATCTATGTCTATGTTTGTTCTCTTATTTTTGCCTGTGTACGTGTTATTGTTGTTATAAATAAATGTTTTTCTTTCTTTCTTTCTTTCAGTTGACTTACTTCAGTTACAAAATTAATTTTACAGAAGTAGACATAAAACAGCATGCAGTTTAATCCAGATAGGTACTCGTTCCCTAATGGAGTAGCTATTAGAAATTAGAAGGCTAGGTGGCGCCGTGAACCGTAGCTCTCGCGATCAAGGGCCCTCGGACCTCTGCTTACAAATTATGGATAAAAGAGAAACCTAGCGGTGTTAATAAGCACAAACAACACCAATAAAGAGAAGATTGTAAGAAAAATTACGAGGTTTGATTTCATTTTTGCACCGTGGCGCGTGATCGTGGGTTACCTGGCCACTATTCTCTTGTCAGTATTTTCTTAAGGAATACGAGTACCAACCTACACATCAGGATTGCATTCTTGATTACATTTGAAATTTACCATGAGTTTTTTTACCTTAATAATTCAATGGTGTGTGTAAAGTCTCCAATGAAAACCCGCCTGGGAGCCACGGCCCAAGCCCTCCCATCCAACCCATAGGCTGAGATGATGATGATGATTAATCGTGAAGACCTATTATAATGACGATGTTTAAACTGATATGTATTTGTTAGTAATACACCGTTAAATACGAATATTACCCATTATTAATCGGCTATTAGTACAACCGAATTCTGTAGTTGTATTAAATCTGGATGATTCACAGTCTAAAACCCAGACACTATTAAGATTCAAGTATCAAGAAACGTGTAACGATCGGGGCGCGGTCGAAATCCGAACATCGTCGCAGGAGCATGTATCACGTTGAATTCGAGATTTACGCGGCAGGGCTGCCAATTGGCAGATTTTCTTTAATATGATGACTATGTCTGATGTTGATGACGTTAAGGTTGGCACTGTCGAAGAGTACCTACCTATATTGCAAAAGTTGGAAACATTGTATCTGTGTGAGTTTGGATTTTATTGACTGTCGAATCAGAAGAACGAAAAATATAATTCTAAGTACGCATTTTCCAATTGTGCGTATTCTAAATCCATAACTACAAAATTTTTTAAAAAATTACCAGCACTTGTCTAAAATGAGTCAGAATAATAATTCTATAGTAAAAAGTTTTCAGTTTGATAAATTTAGTAAGAACCTATAGGCAATTGATATTTTTTTATTGTATTTACACTGGTTAGCGTCGGGTACATAAGCATAGTTCAAATATTACTGAAAACATACGTAAAATTATTTGACGCTGAAAGGAGACATTGACTAAGCTATATTTTGGGCTAACTAGAGTTTAAAACTCTAAACATAAGTTCACTATGTTTTTTTTTTCTTTTTGTTTTTAAAGATGAGAGTGAGGAAAATGATCAATATGGTAATCTAATGGGAAATAGTCACCACTGCCCATGAATACCAAGCAACAACTCAAGGAGAGTAACGGCTGGTCTTCAAAGGAAGTATAAACTCTTTTCTCGAAAGCCCATTACTCTATTTAGCCCAAAATGTCGCTTAATAAATGTTTTATTTTAAGCGTCGATTTGTTAATTTAAGTCTTATTACTTCAAAAACCCATTTGACAGCTTCATCTTACGATCGCGTTGAAGGGGGCAAAATGACGTATAAGCCAACTGGCTTATATTTTTCGGGACGTTTTTATGCCGCCTAAGCTCCATCTAGTGTAAAATAATCTAAGATTTAAATATGATAGCAAGTGGGAACCCTGTCAAAGAGATGTGACGTCACGCATCATTGACCCGCCGTGCCTAGTGACTAAGGCACACGTGAAAAAACTCTGACAACAAGAAAACGATTATAATTAACGTCTACGACTGAGCAAACGTATTAAATATGATATATCATGAAATTGGTAGCCTTATTTCTCTTATTTTAATATTTAATCAACAACATGAAAAGGAGCTTTTTTTCTTTTACAAATATATATGAGATCCTGTAATTGGCTCTGTGTTACTATTGACAATACCTATATTATGTTATAAGCTGTTGGTTCTCCTTAAATAAATAAATATAAACATCCTCATTTAGATTACAGTCCTACTTTATATGGCGTTCGGTGGATGATAAAAAGTTAGAAATACATTATATATAAATTCCAACAATACATTTTTGTACTTAGATACAAGTTTTAATTACCTACATAAATTTTTCATAAGCGCCTTTTATCATTTTTCAGTTTCAACATTAAAAAAAATCTATAAACTATAAGACATTGTTCGTTAGCTAAATGTATGTAGATTACGGTAACATTAATAACTCCATACCGTCAACAAAGTACCCGCAGAGAAGGTCACATTTTATTTCTGACACATCGTAGAACATTTTCATAGTACACGTCATAATGATTTTCCTTGACAAGCAATTGTGATGTCATTGCAACAATTTCTATGAAAAGGTTCTAGTGGGTCGCGATTCAGTTGGTTCCACTGTATGTATGTCTATGTGTAATAGTCTAATGTGGTCTGTCTGTTGCTCGTTTTGCAAGCAGAGCCAATGTCGGCTAAACTGATGGACACGAATAATCGTAAACGAATAGTTGTAAACGTTAGACTCATGACTCATCTCTACAACTGCTTACACGATGTATTTAAATGTCACTGTAAAGCTGGTCTTGTACTACGAAATTCGATTTTCGAACTTCATATCGTGCCGTTCCATTTACGCTAATAGTAAGCATTAAACAGAAGAGTAAAATGAACGACACGATACTACTTCTGATTCTCCCCCAAAGTATTAGTAGCCCCCCAGTTTAGACCTGCAAGAAAAATCGTGCAAGTTTAGTTACATTGCGGGGTCGTAAAGAGAACGAGTTTGAAATGGGTAATCGAGCACCACAATTTAATGCAACTTGCAGTATTTTTCTTGTAGGTCTAAGTAAACTGAGATTTGGGTATAATCGCGTCCTTTAGGGTGGCCGACAATGGCCCTTCATTTAGTGTGTGTTCGCAGACGGAAAACAAAGTAAATCAATAATCTATTTAACTATTGGTGTCAATGTAATTTGCTAACTATCAATGTAAAAAAGACGGCATATATGATATTTAAAGCTAAAAATAAAATCATCCCCTCATATACCCACCTTACGATCAATGGTCAACCTATACATCTCTCCCATCGTGAAAAGTATTTTAGATTACATTTGGATGATAATTTGACTTGGCAAGATCATATAGAACATGTGCGATCTAAGTTATCATCAGTAACCGGAGCATTGCGTAGAATTACAACATGCATCCCTCACAAAGCCCGCTTGACGATATACAACTCGTTAGTGAAATCACACTTAGACTACTTGATCGAGATATGGGGAAGTGCTTCTAAAACCAATTTGCAGAAACTACTAAGATCTCAAAATAAATCAATCAAAACACTATTTAAATATGACTATAGAATGAACACTAAATTACTATACGAGAAAGTACAACTATTCAACATAAGACAACTATATACCTACTCAACATGCACTTTCATAAAAAAGATCCTGACAAATAAAATTCATTCAGATATTTATTTCACGCAACGGAAATTCAAACACTGTCTAAGAAATACAAATAAGTTAAAACTACGTAAAAATAGAACGAGATACGGTAAAAGTAGTATAATGTATGAGGGAGCACAGATATTTAATGAATTACCAGATGAAGTTTAAGATTGTGAGTCTCTTAGTATATTTAAAACCAAATTAAAAAAACATATACAAAACAATGTTATATAAATCTCTGGCGATCATGCTAAATATGTTTTAATTCTAAGGAAATCTAGTATGTAAGCTCATTTAAGTGAACTGTATTTGTTCTTATGAGTAATAAAGCATCTCTAACCTAAAATGGTCACTACCGGCGCGATATAAGTGTTTCATACAATTTATTATTGATTATTTTATTATAATTTTGATATTAATAATGAGAGGGTCAAGTCTTTAAAATGCGTATAGGTAACGCCACCACCACCACCACCACGTTAAACGCCAACAACGTCAAAATCTCGCTGTCATTACATGAGATGTGGTTGTGTTCGTGGCCTCAACTCTGGTGGCGTTACCTATACCAGCGTAATCACTGCACGACGCAAGTGCAGATTCTTCCAATAACTGTGGCCCATCTTGTCCCTTGAAAAGAGGTAAGTATGTAAAAGTGTAGTATTAATAAATTGAAAATATAATATTTTAATTGCTCTGTAAACAAATTTAAGGCAGTTACGTTATTTCTGAACGTGGCTTCTTAATTAGGTTAGCATAAAGTTCTGCTGTCTTCCTTTATATTATGTATTTATTTATTATAATATGTACCTAGCTAGATGGTGTCTGTAACCACAGAATAAGTAATAATACATAGTAGGTACAAGTACTCTTCGTTTGCGTCCGGGTAGCCTATAATGACAGCGATAACCTTTCTATTAGTATAATGTTTGTTTCTTCTAATTTAGGTTCTCAGTCGAGTACCGCACATGAAAGCTACGCTACCTACGGAATAACGGCCAACCGATAGCGCCTTTTTCAACCTCGACATTGTCTTAATCATCGAAAGTATCGATGGAACTATATTAAAAAAAAATACTGATCGATTCAGACTGATCGGTTCGATTTGTATTTTTGTTAATCGGTTCTTCAGTAGTTATCTAATAAACCAACTTCCTCCTTAATTATTTGTAATTGTTACTATATGCAAAAGTTTTTCCCCGGATCATTATTGACTACTTTGACTAGGTAGGTATGTATTTATGAAGTATACGTTTTGACAAAAATATTGGAAGATCTCCAGTCTTTTGAAATAAATGTTTTCTGTAAACATACTGACCGACGCGATATTTTGTCGAATGATCGATGTAAACAAATGACTGTTTGAGTATACATACAGGTTGTTGCACAGACGTCGGTAATAAATAGGAAGGTACGGTCAAGTGCAAAAATAAGTATCGATGTAATCCTCCCATCGTTATATACCTATACCTTAATTCGACGACATAAGAGCTATGGGACATATTTATGGGCAAGTTGTGTGCACCCATATTTTTACACTTGACTGTACATTCATTAATCAGGAAACTGTAAAAAATTACTTTTATTTGCTTAATTTATTATGACTTTATGTAAAGTTTTATCTGAATTGTGAAATAAAATCATAGAATGCACAGAAAAATAATCAAAATACTTAATTGTTCTTCGTCTATTTGAAAAATAAAGAAATAATAATATATTTTTTTGGATTTTGTGTGTCCGTCTAGTGATCCATAGCTAGGTAATAATAGGTATTTATCTTAGATTTTTGAATTAATGATTTACTACCATACTTTCACATTTTCATAATGATAATACGTAAGTTGTAAACTGCCCAATGCCAAAATAACGATGTACCACAAATGGATCAAAACAACGGTCAACGCTCACGATCAAATTTATTCACAATTTTTTTTAATTTTTTTTTAGAGGGTTTTTGAGCAAGTGGGTCATCTGATGGGAACTGACCACAACAGTCTATGAATACGAACAACTCAAGAGGAGTCAATGGTCTGTTGCCGGCCGTAAAAGGAAGTATAAACCCTTTTCTAAAAAAAGTGTAAAAGGTATGTTATTTACATGCTCTATTCAAACATGTACTTCTCTAACTTGAATTGAAGGAAACACGCTGTATGCCATCCAAGTAGAATCTCCAAGGCTGTGTACCATTGTGCTAAACAAGAACGCAAACACCCTTGAGTGGCTCGAATTGCGAGAAGTGCTGTTTTTGTGTCAGCCTGTATCTATTGTCGTATACTCGTAAGATATATGCAATTATACATAACATTTATGATCGACTGGTTGGTTGGACCAGCGGTTGCCAACCCCAGCTCTAACTAACAGTTTAACAAGTTTTCCTGGAATATATTCATAATAAATTAATTATGACACGCAAATGCTCGCCAGTGTAGTTAAACATTACATTTATAGGAAAAAGGCTACGACAGGTGCCAATAAACCAACCAGCCAATTTATGCCATTTCAACTGAATAATTATTTATATAAACTAAATAGCGTAATCAATTATGAAAAGGAAGGCAATCAATAAAAATAATAAAGTGTTAATTATATTATTCAACGGATAACTGACGAGTAAGTATGTATACATTACGTCTTAAAGCACTTTAGATGGTGCATGGAAATAGCGAAGCAAGCTTTTAAATAATACTAACTTTTACTTAAAACTTTTAAATAAAAATAGTAACAGTCAAAGATCATCGTATCGGTCATTGGGAATGTTGTGTCAGCGTGGTTTCGTTTTGGTATGATTCTGTAAGAATGTAACCAATGAATAGATGTGTGTTGGAGGTGTTATTTAAATTCCAGGATTCAAAGTACTTGGTGGTCTCATTTACGCTGTATGAAGAACACCCGTACCAAATTACCCAATCCTAGCCGGATCCTTTCATTTGAAATAATTTTATTTGCCATCATTCCACTTGCCATACATAACAACACTTGCCATAAAATATATAGAAGCGTGCATTTTCCAGGATTTCTTGAAATGTCTCATCTTATAGAATATAGTGTTAGGCTACCCGTGTGGTGTCGGGTTTAGAATTACACCTCTCCATTTCTTTCGTGGATGTCGTAAAAGCGACTAAAGAAATAGGGTAAGGTTAAGGTATATTGTAGGCGATAGGCTAGCAACCTGTCATTATTATACCACTTTTAGTTTTAAACCTAAAATTGCTAAAAGTGGCCTCGAAATATAAACGTAACGTTTCGTGTGCTCTGCCTACCCCCTTCGGGAATACAGGCGTGATTTTACGTATGTATGTAGGTTAGGTTAGATTTGTTTTGTAACAATTCTGAAGAAAATACTGATTCGGAATAAATTAAATTATGTCAAATTAAAATTATGGAAAACGATATTTTATGACATATGAAATTCGGGCAAACGATAAAGAACCGTCCCTAGTATTGGCGGTGGAGATTGTAGGATATTACCTACGGATATGCGTACGATCCCGTGGGAATATCGGAATAAAAAGTAGACAAACCAAATTTCACTTGTAAATTTAAAGAATAACAAACATAACTGCTCACCGCACACAAATTCACATACAAACCTTCGAATTTGTAATACAACTACCTAGCTGTTTCCCGCGACTCTGTCTGCAATGAATTTGTTTATCGCCATCCCGCGGGAACTATGCAATTTTCCGTGATAAAAACTATCGTATGTCCCAATTTCAAAATATCTCCAAACCAAATTTCACCTAAATCGTTTCAGCGGTTTAGGCGTGAAGAGGTATTAGTATGGATTAGTAAGATAGTAGGGTTCATCATGTGAATAAAGCCAAAGGGTACTCCAGTTGTGAATGCTCTGTGTAATATTATGCTATTGGACATCGCAATTATCGAGTCGGAACTTTGATAGATTGTGACGATTATCAAGAGTGGATTGCAGTGGCGATTCAATTCTGAAGTACAATTTGAATAATCCATTGCTTATTCATCAGATTGACTTGGCCCTTATAATGCTTGCGATAGTAACCTCACTTCCCACGAATATTGACAATAAAACAAGCGAAACTCGCGGTCTGGCTTTCGACGATTTCCTCTTCCAAAAGTAATTGTTTCAGTTTATTAATATGGACCTCCGTAAAGTAACGCCTATTTCAATAAATTAAATTTAATAGGTACCGTAAACCGGGGTATTTGATCAAATTGGGGCAACTTTGATAGTTTTAAATCGCTATTTAGTCGACATTGTCCATAATTGAGGTAAATAGTTGACATGTAGACAAAAAGAAGATCAATGAACAAATCGCCAAGGAGTAGCAAATGCTAACAAAAATGCGTGATTTAGTCAGCAAACTACTTTTTAAAGTCGCCCCGTAGTTCAAAGTCACTCCGGTTTACGGTATTACGTTATTTTTTTTGCTATGAAATTCGAGCTTCTTTTCGAGGGGGATAAAATCATAAATACCATAAATAAGCTTGAGTTGTGCCTCAATCTGGCACAGCTCTGGGCTTATCTGTCATGAATTTTCTGCTCCAAATAGCACTGTCATTGCCAAGGTAACGAGATATCGGAATAACGAGAAATTGTCGCTTTGGATAGGTAACGGCACTTTGCGAAGGTGCCAACTTTTATTGTTATAATTTCATCCTGAATAGTAATGATTTGTTACAAGAAATGTGCATTTAGATGTCAACATTCGTTAAAATGATTAATAACGAGTTATTCCGTGCTAGTTCGCCTTCTCTTTCCATACGAACGTTTTTTTCAGATTTTAAACGACTATTAGAAAAAAAATGCCGAATTGATGTAGTCGTTCTCGAGTTGTCCGTTTATCACACAATTAGTCATTCATGTTTATCACACAATTAGTCATTCATGTTTATAAAGGTTTTGTTACAAACAACAGTTTGTTTACAGGAAATTTATGTTATAGGATGTGGACGGACAAAAAGTGATATATATTTTTATTAGGGATTACGTAGGTATGTAATGATTTGTATAATTTTAATGCACAGTACTAGTCTAACTTTTCCTAACATGCATTGGTAATAATTTATTGCTAATAAATAAATTAAATTCGACTTTTAGGATTTGGCTTAAACAAACAAACAAAGTAACTTAAATAAATTTTTAGCGAAAGGGATATGGTTTGATGTTCATGCTAGAATTCGTAAAAGGATGCGGGTAGTTTAGAGTAAAGCACATGAGTACATAATTCTAATTAATTTCGTGCGCTGGCACACGATGGGTACCTACTCGAGCTAGATCCAAAATAGCTTCCCTATTTCCACGGCACGCACAATCGCCTCCATTTCCAACTTCAAACACAGTTCTGTTACATTATAAAGCGGAACCAGCTCCCTTTGCTAACCACCAATAAATTCTCGAATAATTCGGAACAGCAGTTATTTCGGGAAGTCGCCTGGACATGCTCCAAAAGCGAGCACTCGGTCACTTTCCACGCTGAGTCAATGACACAAACTACACAGAGTGAGTAACAACGCTCACTTGCTCCGTAGTGACGCGCGATTGCGTTCAAATTCACGGAATATTCTAAATTTATAAGTTTTATTCACTATTTTGATTTCGAGCACGATGTTCTCGTGTGAGTCAGCTTTTCGTGAGATTACAATTTCGTAGCAGCACCGAAGGAAACGGTTTTTACGTGTTTATAATTGAACGTTTTGGGAAAGCTCACCAAATTTTTATCTTTTTTATTTTTGTTTCCAATTAATTGACTCCAAAGAATTTTAGATCTTGTGGAACGTAATTTTCTAGTTATTTTAATTAAGGTCAGAAAGTTATGAACAGTTCAAGTACTTACGTAATAAATTTTTTTTCGGAGTCTAAGTTAAAAGCAAAATATCGTCAAAGACATTGTTCATTTATACCTAATAAGTTATTCTGCAAATCTACATACCACCTCGAGTATAAATACTTATGTATTTTTGCGTATAGATTCCAAAGATTCGTAAGGTGTTTAAATGTTTATAGAAGTACAAGCTCACCTTGGCGGTTCGGTAAGTACATATTGTCAGTATATTTAAATTCTATGTCTAATCGCAAGTCTTGACTGTAAGAACTACGAGTATGAATGTACGACAATACTAAAAGCGATTATTTGAAAGTATAAGTAGACATTTTAAAAGCATGCTAGTTAAAGACAACATACACTTGAAAAAATTATGCACGTTTGGATAAGTAGTGTCACACAATCAATATGCAACATTTACATATGGGCGTTAAGAACGCTTAACACAGGGTACATCCTTGACAACTAATTGATGCATGTTAGATCATCACCAGAACCCGTTCGGACACTATAACATTCCATATGTGCTCATGCAAAGATAGCAGTCGGAAATTAATGATATTTTACATTTTAAATATTGTTATTAGAGATCCAACATTGATATTATATCGAAAAGTTTTGGACTAGCCATATAACATTTAATCTTGATGTGCTACGTGTAATATATATGTAGGTTTAGTATAAGTCATCATCATCATCATTTTAGCCGAAAGACGTCCACTGCTGAACATAGGCCTCCCCCAAGGCTCGCCAATCAGACCGGCCCTGAGCCATCCGCATCCAATACGTTCCCGCCATCGATTTTATTCAACAACTACATATAAAGCGGGAAGTTTTATAGATGCATTTTTCATATCGTTTCCTACATAAATAAATAAATAAATATCACGGGACAAATCACACCAATTGACCTAGTCCCAAACTAAGCAAAGCTTGTACTATTGGTACTAGACAACGGATAAACATACTTAAATACATATTAAACATCCAAGACTCGAGCACAAACATTCGTATTTTTCACACAAATATCTGCCCCGACCGGGAATCGAACCCAGGACCTCAAGCTTCGTAGTCAGGTTCTCTAACAACTAGGCTATCCGGCCGTCTAAATTGTACATATGTACTATTGGTACTAGACAACGGATAAACATACTTATATAGATAAATACATACTTAAATACATATTAAACATCCAAGACTCGAGCACAAACATTCGTATTTTTCACACAAATATCTGCCCCGACCGGGAATCGAACCCGGGACTCAAGCTTCGTAGTCAGGTTCTCTAACAACTAGGCTATCCGGCCGTCTAAATTGTACATAGAATACATGTTAACATTTACTGTATTAAAAAATAAAACATAAAAATAATTTAAAGCAATAATATAGAGAACGGCAACCGGCACATCCCTAAACATTCCGCTGTGACTTTAAATCTTTTTAACCCAAAAAAGGCGAACGAGGTAAGCTGAATACAAATCGCATTCTTTTTGAAACAATTTCATTCCTTATTGAGTTGTTTGCGCTGTAGGCAATTTTAAAGAGTCGTGAAAGTTAATTTACATTTAATAGCTGATTGATTTGATGATACGGTTTGAGAGCATTAAATTATTGGTAGAAACTTAACAAAATTTATGGCGGGACTCAGAAGACGTAAGTTGTATACATGTTATCAATTGTCCATCAACATTTGAAAGTGTGTTTGGCATATTTCACCCCATCGCTTATAAGTTCTTGTAGTTCTGGGTTTCCAGATGAAAAAAGTCACTTCTCATAAATATAGCATAATTAGTTCTGGTGTTATGAATTGTACTTCTGTCCTATTGGGTATGTATTATAATACCGAAAAATCATAATACCTACAATTGAAATATCGACGCTTAACACATCGAAATTCAGAATACCGAAAGTACAAAATGCCGATAACTGATACACCGAAGGTCGAAATATCTATTTTCAAATGACCGAAAGAACAAAATCCCGAAAAGGGGGTATGTATTAAAATACCGAAAAATCATATTACCTACAGTTGAAATATCGAAGCTTAAGACATCGAAATTCAGAATACCGAAAGTACAAAATGCCAATAACTGATACACCGAAGGTCGAAATATCTATTTTCAAATGACCGAAAGTACAAAATACCGATAAGCAGACTGATTATGATATCGCACATCTAGATCTAAAGAGGGTCAACTCAAAATAATATACCATTCTAATTTAGACTTCAGTCAATTTCTAAAAGGTATAAATTTAAATGGTATATTATTTTGAGTTGACCCTCTTTAGATCTAGATGTGCGATATTTAGCTATGAACGGAGAGTAGAAAATTAAGGGGTGGAAAATTAATATAGCTACTTATACCTGAAATGTAGCTGTGTTCGCTTCAGCATACGATTTTTCGACCACGTCTACTTAGACGGCTACTGCTTAGATACTTATCTGATTGAGCCTACGGATAAAAACCAGGCAACAATACAATAATCTGGAAGTGAAATTATGGTTTAGGATCGTCTCCACAAGGAGGGGTGCGCCAAAGTTGAACTAATTTTTCAATGTCGATTATCGGAAGTCCGAAAATGTTGTTCTAAAAATTTACATCCTAATAATCACTACTCATAACTACTCTGTTCCTAACGTTCTGAATTCCCAATCATTCAACTTCATGATGCCCGTTGCAATAAATATCTATCATACTAATATTTGTTTTCCTATATTTTCTCAACATAACCATCGTTTACACTATTATTCATCATCATATATTTTTATGTAGATTTGTTTTTATTCATAATTTTGAACATTATTATACATTAAACTTCATAAGGTCCGTTACAATACACCGAGTTGCTTCCGCCCCGATAGGTCTTGCTCGCTCGCTGACTCCAATGACAGCGATTGAAACCAGCGAGCGAGCGAAGCGAGCGAGCAAGACCTGTCGGAGCGGAAGCGACTCGGTATGGTTAGGTTCAAAGGCTAATGCGGGAGCGTAGCGCAGCGCAGCTCCCGCATTAGCCTTTGGTGTTAGTTATTTTTTTTATGACCACCCGGAAAATCTAATTTGTTTGATAAGTTATAAAGTTTCAACAGTGAAGTTATTACTTAAAATTTTCGGAAAACTGAGTGAAATGGACTACGTTAATAGTAAAATAAATGGTAGGAATGAAAACCTTAGGAAACAAAATTTTAGGAACAGTGATCATTAGGAGTACAAATCGTTAGGAAAATCAATTATCGGAACACTGAGTGTTAGAGACTACGTTAATAGTAAAATAAATTGTAGGAACGAAAACTTTAGGAAACAAAATTTTAGGAACAGTGATCATTAGGAGTACAAATCGTTAGGAAAATCAATTTCGGGTGATGAAGTTTAGCTAACCCAATATGGACCTCTGCAGGAGGCAACTCTTAAATGGTTAATGCATTAACTTGAATTTTTAATTATACATATCTAAAACCACGATGATAATACAAGTTCCGTCAACAAAAAATTGCGGAGCTCCGTCAATTTCGTCTCATAACTATTATTTATTATTGTTCAAAGTTATTTATTATTATTGCCAGTCAAAAATTACTTTGTCATAAAACAACATTTAGTCAAATGAAAATCGAACAGTTACGGGAAGTCGGCGGAACTCTGCTTCGCGAAGCTCCTATTCCGAGTACCTTGATGCAATACTAACTTTATTTACTTATATGGCCTGGGTTTTCTTCCTGAATATGGTGTTTGGCCTCTCTCCGCACCTCCTGTTCTTATAAAGTATTGTATTATGTTACAGATGGGTATTTTGCAAAAATCAAAGTAGTAAAAGACTTAAAACTATACATGTATATAGTTTATTTGCTAAATCATACGGAATACCATAAAAAATATTTTCTGTGCTGTTATAAAAAAATACCTAACATCGAAGGCTAAGGCGGGAGCTACGCTACGCTTCGCTCCCGCCTTAGCCTTCTGAACCTAAACTATCCGAGTCGCTTCTGCCCTGAAATGTCATGCTCGCTCGCTTCGCTCGCTCGCTGCAAGTGAGGCACCAGCTAGGGACTACCAAAGGGGAGCCCCAGGACTTAAAATAAATGTCATCTCTAGGACATAGGACATCTCCTTATGACACCTTTTCTTTATTATTTTATCGTAAAGAATACACAGAAATAACTGTGTTTTATTTGAAAAACTTTTCTATATATCTAATTAAAAATCCCCTTTGATATAACCTAACTGGTGCCTCGCTGGCAGCGAGCGAGCAAGACATTTCAGGACAAAAGCGACTCGGATAATTTAGGTTCAGAAGGCTAAGGCGGGAGCGAAGCGTAGCGTAGCTCCCACCTTAGCCTTCGATGTTAGGTATTTTTTTTGTTACAGCTCAGATAATGATTATTTGGACCAGGTTAGGTTAGGTTAAAATCGGAACCTAAATTTTATGGGAAACCATAGAGACCCTCATTTCTGTGATAAAAAATACTCTACATCCTTCCCCATAACTCAAACTATCTCTGTAACAAATTTCATACAAATCGGTATAAATTTTTAAGAATGAAAAGGACAGAAAGACAATAAACATCTTGAAAGAAGCATAATTTTTCGCACTTATGATATTAGTATGGCTGAAACAAACGAGAATATTAAAAAAATATATTTCACTTGGAAAATTACCAATGATTGCACCTTATTTCCATTATGTATAAGTTTGTACAATCGCTATCAAATACTTTGGAGCGACCGAGGTAATCAAAAATATGAACATGCACTGTATTCTCAAACACAATGCACTGTAAACTAATTTAAAAACTGCTATATCTGTTTTGTCTTTAGTGTAACGACGGTTTCAGTATTTTGACTTTCGGTATTTTGACTTTCGGTATTTTGACTTTCGATATTTTGACCGTCGATTATTTTATTTGTAGTGATTATGACTGTTCGGCATTATAATTTTCGGCCTTTCGGATGTAGGTATTTTGATCTTCGGGATTGTAGTCTTCGGGTTTTAGACTTCCGGTCAAATGAACTTTCGGGATTTCAAACTTTCGGCCATATATCCATTCGACGTTTTAATATTCGGCCTTCCGTCCATAGGTCTTGTGAAATTCGATCTTTCGTATTTCGGTATTATAATACATACCCGTCCTATTACTAGCCACTTTTCATACAACAATATGTACTACACAAACGTTACTTAGAGTATAATAAGCATGGTTGTTTTAGACGTTATTGTTTATTGATCTTATCAAATTGTGGTAAATGTGTTATTGACATTTGCTTGCCAACCATTGGTGTCACGAATGTGTGTGTTTTGTGTATTTTCTTTACGTATTCAATCAACAAATTACTCGTGTTATGAAACACAATTCAAATATTTGTGTAATAGGTATATTGGTTATCATTGAGCAAGGGCGAATAAAGTCATTTAAATATTTTTTAAATTATACCTTTGATAGTGCCTAATTGGCCAGAAATAAGTGGGTAGGTACAGAAAATGCGAGCTGCCGTTTGCCCAACTAAAAAAAGAGAAAAATGCTGCATATTAATTATCTCAATTATTAATGTTTACGTTTAATACAGCGTAAATAAAGATTTCTTCAAATGTGATGCAATTTTCTCCGTATTTGCGATTAAATCGTGGCCGCTAATAAGCTAATTTAGCTTATTATTTCGCACTCTAACCTTTAGAAATAAACATTATTTACCTACCTTTTTTTTCTTGACTTGACACACTCAAATGATCAGGTTGTAGGTATGCCATAGCTAGCGGACCCTATTATTTTTATACTTTTAAATAACTGTAAAATTATTTCGGTGATAATATACGCAAACAGCATTTCGCTCCACCCACATGCGCATAATCTACAAGAAAACGTTTGAAGGTGATTAGTTCCTATTATAATATTATATCTGTACACAATACTCGGACGTGTCTGTAGTGAAACAAGCGTCAAACATCTGTTTTATTGACGGAGACCCTCGCGATAAGGACGTAAATAAACAGATAGCGATTGAGAGCCATCAAGAACAACTCGCTGATGTAAAGCAGAACCTTTCAGACATCGGAATGATAAAAGGATTTAATATCGCAACATTGAAACGTGCCAGAAAATATAAGTGCAACATTGAAAATTAAATGTAGGAACGGCAGAACATAGAGAAACATCTTGAAGTGTACAAAAAATATCGAGTTCGGCTAGAATTTCGCAGTATTTAGGTTGCTGACCTGAGTAAAGAATCGCTCCCTGGCTTCAGCCATGCTCTCGTTGCGTAGTCCATCGTTGTCGGTATCGGTGATTGCAGGATGCTGGGCATTAGGCTGGCCCTGCGGAGTCGGGCCATCTGGTGCGTCCTCCGCTGGCGTTGTTTGTGTTAGAGCTTCAGCGGGCACGGCCGCCGGAGCGGCCCGCTCAGAAGAGTCCTCGGCCATCACTTTGCGCTCGACACTCCCGTCCCCTTTACCACCACCAACACCGTTATTCTTCACACTGCTTTTCGATTTCTCCTTCTTCTTCCCTTTCGTCTTCGGCTTCTTCGGCGGCTTGCCCTCGTGGAAGCGTCCGCTGGCGCAGCACTGCACGTTACCCATGTCGGAGCGCGCGCATGTCGCGTATCACTCGGTCGGCGGGAGTCGGTTCGGTCGGTCGGTCGTTCGATCGCGACGGCGTCGGCGCCGGCTCGCGAATGAGGATCCCAGCGTCGCGGCGCCACCCACCCGCCGGTATTTTTGACGCAAACTTCGGAATCGCGCTGACCGCCGATTACGCGGATGCCGTCGACGGAGGATCGCATCCGAAAGCCGAACCGCGTGTCGGCCGCGCTGGCGTCATCGCGCCCCGGCCCCCGCGCCGCAAGGTCAAGGCGTGATCATTGTTCCCGGCGCTGCTGCTAGACGCGCGCCACCGCTCCGCACCGATGCCAGCCGACTAGCCAGTAAATCACAGCTCACCACCTTCTCACCACCAAAAGCCCAGCACGAGCGACCACCAAACACGCCACAGCTCGGCACGCGACAGATAACCACTATGGTATCGATCACGCTTCGTAAACCTACTTCAGCTGCCACGGGAACGGCGTTGTTACACGTACGTTTGATTTACGATGTCGGTTTACGATGGTCTTGTCGCGGTATTTAATTAGAATAACGTTTTCCGAAGTGAAGTCAAGACATAAAAACTCGTCAAAGAATAATAAGGCTTTGGCTATGCCCTAAGCGACCTTCGTTTGTTTTATTTATTTTCCTCGCGAAATGTTGATAGCCGAGCCGCACGTGTTGTGGCGTCGGTTGCCGGGCGACCGCTGATAAACAGTTTGCCACGCTAAGCTCACAAACGAGAGAACAACACGAAGGAAAACACTTATAAATATTATTGTTAATAAGTAATTCACCTATCAACGTTATCCGCTCCGAACGGCAGCTAAAATGGTAAACAGAGGTATTATTGAGATCATAACTTCCTTCCTGTAATTTGAACAAGCGAGGAAGTCGTCCTAAATATACTATCGAGTATAAGGGTGCGTTTCCACCAGAGCTGTGAGAGGTAGCTATAATCCTTTTCATATAGCTTGGGTTCAGTGACATTTGGTTTTTTTCCATTCCACGCCGTGAATGTCTACACTTCAAAATATATTATTATGTTATAAAACTAAAAAGATAAATTTTAATCTCGTCAACTTTCTTTGTGTAAAACGGAACTCAATTTCAATTCCGTTTCGTTTTCCACGATGAATGTTGACGAGATTAAAATTTATCTTTTTAGTTTTATAACATAATAATATATTTTGAAGTGATATGTGTTTATTATTACGAAATATTTAAAGCTGTGGAGATAAATATTTTTTTTATTCTTTCGGGATTCAAGTATATTTTTTGTAAAGTATTGGCCTGAAACATTCAAGGCGTGGAATGGAAAAAAAACCAAATGTCACCGAACCCAAGCTATATGAAAAGGATTATAAAAATATGCCAATAGGAACACTTCATTTAAACTATGAAGTGTTCTAATTAGTGGATGATAACTCGTGCCACAGCTCTGGTGGAAACGCACCCTAATTGATGCTTCTAAGTTCCCGTCACCAGTCGTCAATTCAAAACATTTCAAACCCTATAAAGTTTAAACATGAAACTACCGTGAGAATCACTCAAAGTGAAAATAAACGGATCACTCACGTCTTAAAACGAGTTTAACTCGACATGTTTCGGGCTAATTCATAGCCCTTCCTCTCGGAGTCGCACGTCACGGCGGCTGCCAAACGCGCACTGCGTGCTACCGCCCTGTACGCTTAGTATAAGTTTTACTTCACCAAAATACTTTTCGATCGCGTTTACGTAAAAAAATCAATTACTACGGAAACATGGACAGCGACTCCGCGCGCGCGCGTCCATGTTTCCATAGAATTGAAATTTTTACGTAAACTCGATCGAGAAGTATTTTGGTTAAGTAAAACTTATACTAAGCATACTGGTCGCGCGGCTACTCGACGCAACTGACAGCGAAACACAACTACCCCCGTTTTCATCATCACTTTTATTGCCATTGTCAAATGTAGGGTAGCACACAACACTAACAACATGAACAATGATCGTGTTCAACAATGGGAATGACGTGAGTGATCCGTTTATTTTCCCTATAAAGTTACTTGTAAATATAAGAAATATTTATTTGCGTCAGCTAATTCATAAATCTAGTGTCACCCATTCACTAAAATTATGGAGCATTGTGTAGGTTCTGTATTATAACCGCCATGCGAGCCCCGTAGCCAAGTCATTATTATTGGTGCCGCGTAGTTCATAAATTTAACTATTAAAATTTATTGGTATTATAACTGACACTTAGTACGTGTGTCCCATATTAGAATTGCAACTGATCTATGGTAAACAAATCTATAGTAGGTATATATAAGTACTTAGAATGTATTTGAGTTGCGTAAAGATGCAGTTCACATTGCAAAACGCTAATGTGTAATTATATTTTTTATTAAGTTCACTCACAATTCATGCTAATGAACTCGTTCTAGTGATCGCGTTCGAAATTTGTGGATAAATTCAAATTGCAAGATTAGTCCCGAACAAGTGCAAGTTATTAAAAGATCCAATAAGGACTGTTCGTTCATTTTAACAGAATTTATGTAAATCTGAAGGTGATATTGCGTCTTTATGACTTCATAAAACATTTGGTAAAAGTTCCTACAATTCGCCCATAATAGTTGTAAAATTTAGTAGTTACCCTGGAAAACCGAGCCGATATCTGCTTGGTGCACTACCATCTTCTTTTATACATCATCAACATTGTTAGCCGAAAGAAGTTCACTGTTGGATACAAAGCCACCCTCAAATAATGCCTGTCGTGAGCCCACCTTGTAGAGGACCTACCCACGCTGCGTATTTCGCAACGATGTCACCACTCAAGAAGACATTCACATTAGCCCCAACCATCAGTTCATCGAGCTCCCCGCCCACTGGCACTCAAGTTTGACAGTTCAACGTGCTATGCGCTTACTTTGGTTCTTGTTTTATACGATTTCATTAGTTTCATAAAGTAATTAAGTCACCTGAAACACATTAACCGACACGACAGGCTGTGACATCGCAAAATCCAATCGTAAACACGTGTGATCTGGGCCGCGACGCAATCTCGTGTCGCAATAGTAGACAGCAGTATTGATAAATATAGAGACGTGTTTCAAGTTTAAAATGAACCTTTGGCTTATGCCGCAAGATTCAATTTATGTAGCTGTAAGTTTTGAGGGAGCTTAAATTTTAATGTTGGTGTGTGTGTTTCACGGAGCTATTAAAAAGGGAGTAGCTTTAGTCTTAAACGAAAGATTGAATTTACTATTTGCCTACAACTTTGAGTATACGTCAATGAGGTACATTGAAAATAAATAGACATATATTATATTTTCGTATGTCGGTAGTACGGTACCCCTCACAAGTCTGTCAAGTGAGTTCAAGACAAATCTGTAATTAATGTACCTACCTAAATACTAACATTTTATTATAGTACCTAATTTCCAGGACAAAAAGTAGAGTAAGTAAGTAAATTATTAGTAGGGTACTTATTAAAGTAAAATTACCCACGTACAAACATATAATTTAGAATTGCAAAACCTACACTTTTAAAAATCGATTCAATGGTGGCTCAATGGTGTCGTACGTTTCCGATTCGCACTGGACCCGCATGTGAACTACACTACAGCCCAAGTCATCTCACTCTGAGAGGAAGTCTATGCCCAGCTGTGGGTCGTAGGTCGGAAGTGATGATACACCTTTAAAGTCGTGTTAATCGAATACACGCCTATATTATTTAATATCAAAATTACCGACAAAGGTAAATCAAGATACGCAAAGGTGTATCCAATTTATGGTTGTTCTAATCTAAAAATCCATAAAATATGAATAAAGACGTCTCAGACAGTTAAATTAGCGGTCTTGTTTTAGAAGTCTGTTTTATTAACAAAAACGTTTATCACACTTGACAGATTTGTGAGAAGTACCGCCTTATGAAAATATACGACTATTTATTTTCAATAAGAATGACTCATATTATCTTAAAGAACTTGGTTAAATAAATATTGTTGTGATGCTTGCTTATGTATGTTTGTTTACTGATTTCTGTTTCGCAAACTGGTTTGCCCTAACGCAGACTTTTTGGTTGTGTTAGACAACCATTCTTACGGTGTGACGTAGCCACATTGGAATTGGTGAAAAATATTTACAAAAAAACGTACACTAGGGCCTCTGAATTTTATCTCCTAAATACTTAAAGTTCATTTCAGTAGAATCTGACAGTCACTTAGATACAAAGCCAACTGACATGGACACCGAGGCCGTATTGTCTAACGCGCGGCGCTTGCCTTCGCTTTCACCATCTCTTTCTGTCACCATCTTATACCGTTTGACAGAAAGAAATAGTGAATACGAAAGCAAGTGTCAGCGCGTTAAACAATGAAGCGTACGCACATTATCTAGGTTCCTATAGATATGATTATAACATTTATAACCGAAAACCATTATAACAGATTTTAATCGTATCACTAAGGAAGGACCTGACCAATTCAGTTTCCATGGCAGTTGGCCATAAGTGTCTACGAGACTGTCAGATTCTAATTGAATTGGGTTTAAGCTCAAGTGTCACTTACCGTGTCAACATCGCTTTCCTCCGTAGCCATGGTTACTCCGCGCTCCAGGAGTTGTTCTGCAGAACGCAGGTGCTGGTCCAGCTCGGCTGTATCCAACTCCAGCTGTGGAGAAGTTTGGAGTTCCTCTTCTTGGGATAGAGCCTCTTGGTACTGAGTATCAGAGTGTGAGGCGCGACGAGGGACCTGAAGGCTCAGCGGTCGGAAGCTGAGACGAGAAGCCGCTGGAATTAAAGGATGAAATAGGTATTTTTGTAACTTAATTTGAGCAGCAGCTAGACAATTTTATGAAATCGATTTTGTGTACTCTATGTTGATACAGCTTTTAGGGCGTACCTCAAAAGGATATCTCTACGATGTCGTGGCAGCTAGCTATCTAAAACTTATATTAACAGGTACTGAGTCACTTTTTCGTTAGTCCATCCATCAATATTAATTTTCTCAGGTCTGTCACAGCACCAATCATAAAGTTGTAATAAATATTAAAATAATATAAAGAATCTTTGACACATATTATGTTACATATTTAAATTAAAGCAAAATTAGTTAAATAACACACTTCTTTTTTGGGGCAGCATCTAACATAAAAAATACGATTTAAAAAATGTGTCCACTGGAAAACTCTTTTTTCCTTAAAAATAATTTATACTTGTTTTATGAATATGATAGCCAATTTCAAGTTACAAATACAGTAAACTAAACATCATTTCAGAGAATTCTTTTTTTTAGTAAAATAAGTACATACCTATATTGAGACGACCAGATGGCCTAGTGGTTAGAGACCCTGACTATGAAGCTTGAGGTCCCGGGTTCGATTCCCGTGTCGGGGCAGATATTTGTATGAAAAATACGAATGTTTGTTCTCGGGTCTTGGGTGTTTAATATGTATTTAAGTATGTATCTATCTATATAAGTATGTTTATCCGTTGCCTAGTACCCATAACACAAGCTTTGCTAAGCTTACTTTGGGACTAGGTCAATTGGTGTGAATTGTCCCGTGATAGTTATTTCATTTATTTATTTTTTATATCAACTGTCAGTTTTATCACAGTGCACACGAAAAAATAAACGGCATTTCTTTTCTATGTTTTTATTGTGTACGAATAATTTTTTGAAAGTACTTGATTTTACACATAATACACTTCTTTCTTTCTTGGGGCAGCATTTAACACAAAAAATACGATTTAAAAACACACTTCTTTCTTGGGGCAGCATCTAACACAAAAAATACGATTAAAAAAATGTGTCCACTGGAAAACTCTTTTTCCTTAAAAATAATTTATACTTAACTTGTTTTAAGAATATGATAGCCAATTTCAAGTTACAAATACACTAAACTAAACAAGAACATCATTTCAGAAAATTATTTTTTTTTTAGTAAAATAAGTACATACGCACGTACCTATATCAATTGTCAGTTTTATCACAGTGCACACGAAAAAATAAACGCATTTCTTTTCCACATATACATACGTTTTTAAGGTGTACGAATAATTTTTTGAAACTACTTGCTTTTACATATTCAAAAGCTCTATTAAAACAAGTCGACCAAGCCACTAGACGGCACCTGTTTTCCCTATCAATATTAAACTGCAAATATTGACCACTACCGTTTGTCGTTGCGTTGAACAAATTCAATGACGTCATAAAGATAAGTGTTTGATTGAAATCCATGTGGACAATAAAATGGACGCACTGTCGCGAGGAGAAAATTTATTAAATAGCTGCATAAACCTTTCAGTTTTTAGTATTTGTTATCAACAACAGAAAATATTCAGTTTCAACAGCTTTTGTTAAGTAAGTATTTTCAAAGTCATGCTTATACCTATTAGGGAAAATTATTACAAATAAGAATTAAGAGTCCTTCCTGTCTGTACCTACTGAATTGGCTTGTTACTAAATAAATATTAATGTCCTAAGAGTTTAAACATGAAACTACCGTGAGCCTCACTCATAGTGAAAATAAACGGATCACTCACGTCTCAGAACGAGTTTAACTCGACTTGTTTCGGGCTAATCCGTAGCCCTTCCTCTCGGAGTCGCACATCACAGCGGCTGCCAAACGTGCACATCAGTGCACGTGAGTGATCCGTTTGTTTAAGAGTTATTGGTTAAGTTAGAGTCTACGTTTTTAGTTCGTTTTAATGAATGACGTTACAGCACTAAGAGCAACTGTTTTCCAACTTTTGATGTAATGAAAATCTTACCTTTTTGTTCATTCCTTTGCAGCTCTTTCATCGCTTCTCTGGCGTTGTACAATGTTTGCGTAGTGCAGGACGAGACGGGTCTAATGGAGATCTTTTGTAATCCACTGCCTTGCAGCAGCGTAGCCATAACGCGTTTTGGCTCTTCTCTCTCAGGACTCCTTCCATACGTCCCGTAAACATTCTGCTCCAGATCATCATCCATATCGATGAAACTGTCCTCAAACTGCTCGAAACTTTCCAGGTCAGAATCTAGTTCACTCCTAGAACCATGGGCTTTTGGACGATAGAACGAATCAGAGTTGCGACGGAACTCAATCTGCTTAGGTTCAGGAGTGGAGAAGCTGCGCATGACGTATGCTCTATGAGCCGGTCGGGGTGAGCATTCGGTGTCACTTTGAGCTGCCGGTGAAGAATAACTTCTAGGGAGTTGGCTCCTACAGCTAGTCGGTATCTTTCGTTGCTGCTGTTGGCTGGTTCTCGTTGCTATCAGACTCCTACCACGCGCCGCGCTGGGCGCTGGCGTCGGTTCCTTCCTCCTCATAATCTTTAACTACTCCTTCTTTGACAGAGGCGTGTGGTACCTAAAGGGCTCCGCTACCAACTGACACAGGGAGCAGTTGGACAATCGCATGTAACTTCAATCTGTGCGCTATGCGTGTCGGGTCCTGGCAGATCGAATTACCATATCGTGTAACAAGGCTGCAACTCAGATGATATATCATATGGTAAGGAACGGTGAACACGATCGACCTGGCGATAATTCTGGACACACACAACAATTAAGATTAGTTGTGTTGATTCGGGCTACGTTTAGATCCGCGATATGTTTAAGACGTAATCTGCTGCACACGTTTTCAAGCTAGCCCGCGACAAATCTAATTTCATGGTCCCGTTTTAAGTCGTTATAAACTTCATATGGCGATATCAGATCGACACTGGTATTATCTAGCTTGGCACAATAAAATTTATGTGAATGTTCTTGAAGTTTTTTTGAGTCGCAGTTGATAAAAAACCTGTTACTTTTTGAATCCACACCGCTGCTTCTACGAGTATAGGTACACTTCACTGTTTACACAAAATACGGGAGCTGAAGTATATTATTCAACTGTAGCTTTTTTTACCCACGTGGCTGTACTTAAAGCACAGCTGACAACACTGAACTTTCGGCACTAAATGCGAAGAAGCTGCGCCTGAGCATCGTAGGCGGACAACTTTCTCTTCACTCATGCGCACATGATGGGCTTTAGATTAATAACTCACATTAAAGTCGATGCCTCGATAAATGAGTTATCTCCAAATTACATCAAAAGAATCACTCACATTTCCATATATTAAATATGTGGGAAAATTACCAATATGCGGTGTCATATTCCGCATGTCATGTTCGCTTAAAAAGGTTGTAAAGTGCCTGATACCGAATTATTTATGAATCTTGGTGTATAATTATAAAATAAAAACAGCTTTGAGGCTTTCACAAGCGAAATTAAAGCTCGAAAATTATTGTAATTTCGGTGGTTCTAATTTTTTTTAAACATTTGACATCTAAATCGTAGGTTGCATATGTGTGGAAACACTACTCAAACGTGTTGATTTTAGGTTTAATAATAATCATGACATAGTCATTAAAAATGTTCATTAATAAGTTTTGTATAAAAACGTTTTTAATAATCTTTTTCGCCGATTGTACCTTTTGTTAGATGTACTAGGATAGTCATCCAAACAATAATACATAGCCGTCTGTACCTACCTAGTTTCTAGTCGATAACATAAACCGTTGAAGAGGCCTGATCTCCATTTAGTACCAGATTATTATATTGTCACCGAACTTGCACAGGAGGCGTGTTCAATCCTAGTAAAAAAATAGCTTAAATGCATGTTGCAAAAAACTACATAGGTAATTCCACTTTTTGATGTCTCCATCCATATACATAAAAATAAAATGTAGACCGTGCACATTTAAAAGCTAGATAGGTGTGCTACGGCTACAGACGGCCAAACATTTTTAAAAGATGACATAGAGATAACAATATGAAAATGCTTGCCTTATTTACGGCTTTAAGTCTAACACTAATAAAGACAGCTGTCAATTACTTATATCTTTAGACAAGATTTGGCGTGGAAGATGTAATGCTAGAGTCACACATTCAGCAAGTGGCAAGTAGCGTGGTCTGGCCCCGGTACCTTCTCGTCATACCGCACGTCATGCCCAGTGTTCCCTTTCTTATCGGTTTTTGTGCACGAGTCAAACAGTAAAGGTCTTCAGAACCGAACGAGCCGCGAAGGGCGAGCAGTGTGGCTGGTTACGGAATCATCGCTGAGCAGCGTTAGGTTAGGAGCAGTGCGAGGAACATGGTCTGACCGTTGGGGAAGGGTGTTGAAGCGACCTCAATTGGAAGTGACAGGCGGTGTGAACTGAGATGAACAGTGAACACAATAATTTGTTAACGTCTTTCAACAGAACGGCTCATACATCAATCGAGCTTGACAGGCATTCTAGTCAATTCGAAGTAGTGAAGATGAAGGACTTGTACGGTCGCTTAATAAAGTCTTTTTAAGCATGACACTGACATAAAGTGTTTTTAAGCATGCCACTTTATGAATATACTTGTATTAATTAATTTAATTATAAATTGACATGTCTAATTATTTAAATTCCAAAAAATATTTGCACGCTTGCATGCAGGCTGAATACACTGTACCACTTTATATCTTGTAACACCTTAATATCTGTATTCTTGGGCATTTCTATTTTTCGTTGTACCCAATTAAGAAATTGTTAACAGGGAGTTAAAATTAGTCCGTTTGGTTACGCACTTTTTCAAGTCTTTACAATAAAAAAAAACTTAACAAACCGGACCGAATGGTTCACTTGATCACTTCTTGTTACACATTGTTGAACTTGTGCGATTTGTACTTTTTTTTATTGTAAAGGCTTGAAAAAGTGCGTAACCAAACGGACTAATTTTAACTCCTTGTTAACAATTTCTTAATTAGGTACAACGAAAAATAGAAATGCCCTTCTAGCAAATAAACTTATTTGATTTGATTTAACAATATGACATGGTATCCGAAATAACTGAAGTTAATTTAAAATGTTAACATACTGTTTAACATACCTAATTGAAAGTGCTGAAAACCAAAATAAATACTTCTCTCGTTGTCCTCGACCAGATAATATACTTTTCATTTCAGTGAGATAAAATAAGCATTAGGTACATGTTCTTCTTTCTAATCTAATATATAAAAACCTCGTGTCACGGTGTTTGTTATCGAACACCTCCGAAACGGCTGCACATGGAACTTTTTTCACTGTTTTTTTTTTTTATGTTATTGAAGCCAGACAAACGAACTAGTGGGTCAGCTGATGTTAAATGAACACCACTGTCCATAGACACTCGCAGCGCTTTACGCGATACCAGTGCGTTGTCGGCCCTGCAGAAAATTGTACCTACACTCGCCTCTTAAAGGCACCCAGGTCGCAACTCGATGGGAAGACCCCAGCGGGAAGCTCGTTCCAGATTTTGCTAGTTCGTGGCAAAAAAGACCGCTTAAAACGCACCGTCGAAGACTGCCATTCATCAACATGATGTCGATGAAATGAACGCTTACGACGGGAGGATCTGTAATGGAACCTCGCAGCTGGAATGATTATTCGGTAGGTCTGAGAATAGGTCGTGGGCTTTTTTTTATACCTACCACTATTCTTCGCGGACGAAGTCGCGGGCAACAGCTAACAGCTAGTCTCTAATATATAAAAATCGCGTGTCACGGTGTTTGTTATCGAACTCCTCCGAGACGGCTTGACCGATTTTTATGAAACCTTTTTTTCTGTATTCGGTAGGTCTGACAATAGGTCGTAGGCTATTTTTTATAACTACCTACCCCTATTCTTCGCAGACGGAGTCGCGGGCAACAGCTAGTTTTTTATAATAACAATATTCAACAATTTCTGAGCCATCTAGTGAAATTATCTTGAACTAATAAAGCAATACTATCACGAGACTTATCAACAATGTTCCTACGTATCGACGTTTCTTGGCAAGCTTGCAGACCCAGCAACGTCGTGTCGGGACATTTTACTAGATGGCGTTAATTTCAACATTAGTTTATAAACATGTTTTATTAAAAGTAAGATAGTAAATTAAAGTTATTACATATATCTAAACTAGCTATTGCGCGCGACTCCGTCTGCAAAGAATAGGGGTAGGTATAAAAAATAGCCTACGACCTATTCTCAGACCTACCGAATGCCGAGAAAAAAGTTTCATAAATAAGAAAATAAAAATAAAAATAAAAAAAAATTAATAAATTTCAATTCACTATTCTTATAGTGCAGTAAAAAATCTTAATAAGCAATTATTATATTGTTATATCCAGATCAAAATTTTTAAACAATTCAAAATATTGATAAAATAAATAATAATAGTTTAAAATATTTTATTGTAAAAAAAAGCCGCCACACCCTTACCCCCAACCCCCTAAACCCCCGACCCCCTTACCCAAACCCCATTCCCCCCCCCCACCCCGCCACCTACCCCCCTTCCAGCTCCAACATCAGACCCTCCAAAAGCAACACGTCAGCCAGCCAAGTGTCAAAACGTGTTCGAGTTTTTGCTATTGACACCTGAAAGCGTTGACGTTGACAGCCGACGGTCAAGTGCGAGTCGCACCAAAACCGAGCGTTCGTAACGCCGGTTCTGTCACATTCAAAATTCGACTTTGACAGTTGGCCGGTGAGAGTAACCAGTTGGAGGGACCCCTCTCTGCGTACAAATTCTGCGGAGTCAGAGGCCAAGCCGGGTACTTCCTTGACTGGTTTTTTCTAAAATTAATTCCTAAACATCTTCTAAGCTCTCTGGGTACTAAAATTGACAAATAGAGAGTCATTGTGTTGCACAAGGCTACATCTTGCCATTCTCCCACTCAACACACCCGCCCACAACACCACCAGCTTGAACCAGCATAAAGATCCCTCCCTTCATACAGTTTCAGGGGAGTCAGGGGTCTTCTGGGAACAACTTAGTCAGGTCGTCTGTGAAAGCTTAAATTTATAAACAAAAAAAAAAAAAAAAAAAATAATGCCATCCAAAACCAACCCAACCAAACCTAAGTCGGCTCCATGCAGGTCTCAGGCAGGGCCGGCACGCAAGCCAAAAGTCGGTAAATCCCTCAGGGAAACGGTCCTTCACAAGGAAACTGCAGCAGCAGTGGAGAAGGACCCAACAATAACCACCCCCCCCCTGGACCCGGACACAGTCGCGGACATGGAGAAGCTCGAGTCCTTCGTGGGAGCGCATGGTTGCCAAACCAGCCCCGGGACTGACGAGGGAGACATGTCAGACGTCTCGGACCTCTCCACGCCCCCCAGAGCATCCTCGTCTAGAACGAGCTTCCTCATGGGACCAAACCGCAGAGGGCCAGGAGTGGAGATGGACCACGCGACAAAACTGGCCAACACGATGCTCCAGGAGGGGAAAACCGCCCTAGAACTGGCAGGCAATATGAAGAAGGAGTGCAAGGTTAAGTGCTTGGACTGCTTGCAGGCCCTGTATGAGACTGCTCTGTCGCTGTCGGACTCACGGTCGAGACATAAATATAATCTCGAGCGTGAAAGAGCTAGGAACGCGCAAGAGATAGTCCGACTGGAGAGGCTGCATGCGAGGGAAATGGCGGAGGTAAGGGTAAAGGTGGTAACAGGCCTAGAACAACTCATGGAGGTCTCTGAAAGGACCTCCAGACAAACAGACAACGTACGTAACTGGCTCGGCTACGAAACGGCAACCCCATTCCACACCATAGGGGAAATTAGAACCTCAATTGAGGAGGTCAAAACTGTAGTTAACAAGATGGGCCAAAGAACGGATTCCCAAGACAGCGCCCAGGTCAGGAGGGTGGAAGAGGACGTCCTACGGTTGCATGTTCAGGTCACCCGGGTCTCGAACCAACTGGATGAGATAAGGAAGACCTTGGACAAGCTGGCCAACGTGACGGCAAAGATCCCTCTAACTATTGAGGGCCTCTTGCCGGCGGTCAAAGAGACGTCTGAAATAACACCCCAAGACTCAGGGCTGACTGATGCCATAAAAACTTTGACCCAAAAGATAGACCTCCTAACCAGCACCACAGAGGAGTTAAAAAGCCGGCACGACACGGAGCCCACGAGACCGAATCCAGAACAGAGTGTGGCCGAGTTCGGGGAAAGGTTAGAGGCTATGAGTTCGGACGTAAGGACCCTAACAGAAGAGGTCCGAATGGAAAGGAGAAAAGCCTCAGCCCCGACATCGACCTTGCACACAGAGTTGGCATTGGCTGAGTTGAAGAACTCGATCGATGAGGTCAACAGGGAAGTCGTGCAACAAAAACAGCACGGGCCGGAAACGTACGCCCAAAAACTCAAAACACCAAAAAGAGCCCCTCATCATGACAACACGCATACTGTCATCATGTCGTCAAAGGACCCCAACAAGACCAGCGAAGGTGTCCTACAGGAACTGGGTAGAGTTCTGGACGTTCAGACCACAGGAGTAAGGTTCGAGAGGGTAAGAAAAGCCAAAAACCAGAAGGTGGTGGTAAACTGTGCTAGCGAGCAGGATCTCGAGCTTTTGAAAAAAGCAGCAGAGGGAAAACTTAACGCGGAATATCCGCAGATGAAAAAACCTCTGATCTGCATAAGAGATGTCCTCAGCTATCACAAGGACGAGGACTTAGCGCAGATGCTGCTTTCGCAGAATCGCCATCTTCTAGGGGGCCTAAAAATCGAGCCCTCTGAACTAAAGCTGAAATACCGCAAAAAAGCGAGAAACCCCTTGTGCTGTCACCCGGTGTTTGAGCTTCCGCCCGCTGTCTGGAAGAGGTTTGTGGAGGCCGAGAAGGTCTACATAGGCTTCCAGAGGCAGAGGGTGGAGGATCAGTCGCCCCTAGTACAGTGCACCAAGTGCCTGGCCTACGGCCACACGAGAGCATTGTGCAAGGAAGCGGGCACCAATTGTCGGTTCTGCCTGAACTGCCACGGACCAGGAAATTGTCCGGAGGAAAAATCTACGTGCATAAACTGCACCAGGGCAGGCAGAAACCACACTGAGGCACAGCACGAGGCGTTCAGCCCCGAGTGTAGGGAACGTAAAAAGTGGGACACTATAGCAAGGTCCAAAGTAGCCTATTTTTGCTGATACGGTGGTGCCGGCACAAACATCAAAGCCGACCCCTCCCGCTCCGGCCACACGTCATGAGATACGGTTCCTGCAAGCCAATCTGCAAAGGTCGAGACTGGTGACAGTAGAAATTCACCAAGCCATGCAGAAGGGTAACTGCGAAGTAGCACTGCTACAGGAGCCGTACGTGGGCGGGAGAGGGGAGATGGCGGCGCAGCCGGGCTTCAAAGTGGTACAGTGCACACTCAATCGCATGAAGCCCGTTAAATCGGCAATAGTGGTCTCAGGCGACCGGGTCCAAGTCCAACACGACCCACAACTGGTGACGGAGAACATCGCGGCGGCTCTCCTGAAGTTTGGCAATTTGTCAATTGGAGTAATCTCGGTTTATTTCGAGCCAGACCAAGACATAGAAGAATACATTGCCAAAACAAAGGAGATAATGCTTGGATTGGGTGCAGACAGCTACATAGTTGGAGGAGACGTAAACGCCTGGAGCTACTGGTGGGGTAGCAGATCGGAGGACCACAGAGGGGTAGCGTACAACAGCTTCCTCAATGAGGTGGATCTGCACGTCTTGAATGTCGGGAACACGCCCACTTTTGAGACGTATCGGGGAGGAAAGCTTTACTCAAGCATAGTGGATGTAACGGCATGTAGCGAAAGCATTCTGTCAAGAATCCAAGATTGGAAGGTAGACAGAGATGTAACTACATCAGACCACAACACCATAAGTTTTGCAGTGTGCAGCCAGACTCGACCAAAACCAGTACCCAAACAAACAACCAGGGTTTACAACATTAAAAAGGCTGACTGGACCAAATTCAGCCGTATTTTGTCGGAAGAGCTCCTAGAGAAAGACCTCACGGAAGACTTTATAAGCAACGTGAGAGACGCAGCAGAGATGGAAAAGGTGGTAAATACCTACATCAGTGCAGTCTCAAAAGCATGCGAGGAAAGCATCCCAAGGTCCGGAGCTCAGAAGGCAAAACAGAATCCGCCGTGGTGGTCCGAAGAATTGGGCCGACTCCAAAAAGAGGTGTTAAGACGCAAAAGGCGAATAAAAAA
The DNA here is from genome assembly GCA_947563465.1 of Archips xylosteana. Lineage (NCBI taxonomy): Eukaryota > Metazoa > Arthropoda > Insecta > Lepidoptera > Tortricidae > Archips > Archips xylosteana. The sequence continues at coordinate 9,516,480 of OX387347.1, read as the reverse complement.
CGCAGCCCCAAACAGAAGGCAGTTCGTGGTCGACCAATACCAACAGGCAAAGGAAGACTATGCGACCAAAGCGGCGGAGGCTCAGACGACTAGCTGGAAGGAATTCTGTTCCACGCAGGACAGGGAGACAATGTGGGACGGAATCTACCGTGTAATCCGGAAAACAGCTAGACGTCAGGAAGACACGCTGCTCAGGGACGAACAGGGGTACACCTTAACACCAAAACAGTCGGCCCAAAGACTAGCTCAATGCTTTTATCCGGACGACCGCCAGGAAGGTGAGTCCGATCATCACAGGCGTACCAGGGAAGATACGGAGGGAGACGCTTCAATAGTGGAGCTGAACCTCACAGACGAAGATCCTCCATTCACACAAGGGGAACTGGAAGCGGTCGTCAAGAGTATGAACCCGAAAAAGGCGCCTGGGGCGGACGGGCTCACCGCAGACATATGTGCGGCGGCCATTCAGTGCAACAGGGAAGTGTTCCTGTGCCTAGCTAACACCTGCCTTAAGCTAGCCCATTTCCCCAAGGCCTGGAAGTCAGCACACGTATGCATACTGCGGAAACCCGGAAAGGAGGACTATACGCAGCCCAAATCACACCGACCGATTGGCCTTTTGTCGGTGATGGGGAAGATCCTGGAAAAAATGCTTGTAAACAGGATCAAGTGGCACATCCTCCCAACCCTGAACAAACGTCAGTATGGGTTTATGCCCCAAAAGTCGACGGAGGACGCCCTCTATGACCTCTTGAGATACATAAGAACTGAGGTAGAAACGCGGAAACGCATCGTACTACTTGTCTCACTAGATATAGAGGGAGCCTTCGACAACGCCTGGTGGCCAAAACTTAAAACTCAACTGGCTAAAAAAGGTTGCCCGAAAAACCTCTATCGCACGGTATGCTCATACCTTGAGGATCGTGTGATCAAGGTACACTACGCGGGCGAGGTCAGCGAAAAGCCGACGACAAAGGGATGTGTCCAAGGTTCTATAGGAGGTCCAATATTCTGGAATATTATTCTAGATGACCTCCTACAGCAACTCAACGACACGGATGCTCATTGCCAGGCTTTCGCTGACGACGTCACCTTAGTGTTTTCCGGGAAAACTTCAGGGGAAATAAAAGCAAGAGCGGACCGGACACTCCAACAAGTTGTCGAATGGGGCTCTAACAACAAACTTAAATTTGCACCACAAAAAACAGCGGCCATGATTATCACCAGAAAATTAAAATGGGACCCGATTCGCGTCGTAATGGCTGGAACCGAAGTGGAGCTTGTCAATGAGATCAAACTGCTGGGACTTACCATTGACCATAAATTAACTTTCAATGCACACGTGGCGAAAACGTGCCAAAAAGCTACCAATATTTACAGGCAGCTTGCATGTGCGGCAAAGGTGTCATGGGGGCTCAACAGCGAGATCCTAAAGACCATCTACGTGGCGGTGATAGAGCCGATCGTCCTTTACGCTGCAAGTGCCTGGCACAAAGCAGCAAGTAAGTTGATGGTGCGGAATCAGCTCGACTCAATACAGCGTGGTTTCGCCCAGAAGATATGCAAGGCGTACAGGACGGTCTCTCTGACATCGGCGCTGGTCCTATCGGAAACTCTCCCACTGGACCTGCGCATTCACGAGGCGGCAAGACTCTACGAGGTGAAGAGAGGCTTCAGCGAGGATCACCTACCACCGGGGAGGGAAATTGAGAATAGGACAGACGCTCTGGCGAGACCACATCCGTCAAAGACCGTGTCTATCGACTATGTTAGCCTGGAGGAATACAACCAGGACATAGTGGATAGGTACGGTCTAGGAGGCCCACAAATTTACACCGACGGTAGTAAAATTGAGGGAAAGACGGGGGCGGCACTCGCATGGTGGGAGGGTGGAAAGGAAATCCGCCACTCGACCTTCAAATTAGCACCATACAACACTGTGTATCAAACCGAACTGTACGCGCTGTTCAGAGCAGTGCAGATTGCAATGAAACACGGAGTGCAAAGCGTCAATATTCTCAGTGACTCTAAGTCCTCGCTGGAGGCACTCAAAACGCCACACACGACGCACCCACTGGTCCAAGCAATAAAGACCCAAACTACACAAGCGAGGGAGGCAGGAGTGGACATAAAATTCTTTTGGCTGCGAGCTCATATTGGAACGCCAGGAAACGAGAGGGCAGATGAACTGGCAAAGCAAGCAGCAATTAGAAAAAAGACCGCCCCGAATTACGACAAGGTGCCGATATCTTACGTCAAAAGGTCGATAAGATTAGAAACGGTCGAAAAATGGCAGATCCGTTACGAAGCCTCCGAGACCGGTGCAACAACCAAGAAGTTCTTCCCACAAGTGAGAGATGCAAATAGCATCATAAAGAAACTCAAACTCACAAACTTCTTGGTTCAAGCCTTTACCGGGCACGGAGGATTCGCAGCCTATCTACACCGCTTCAAAATCAAAGATGCACCCTCGTGCATATGTGACCCGGCTAAAGACGAGGACGTCTGGCACATTGTCTGTGAATGCCCCCGCTTTGACACACAAAGGTTCGAGCTAGAGCAAAAAACCGGAGTCAAGGTAACTCAAGATAGCTCGACCTGGAGTGATTTGCTTGGATCGGCCAAGAATAGAGACCACACTAAGGAGTTCCTGGAAAGAGCGGTTCGCGTGGCATGTTTTCGAAATAAATAGCACGCACACACAAACACACACACACACACACACACACACGCGCGTCATACACACACATTCAATCCAAATTTTTCTTTCAATCCTTCTCATAAATGTGCAACATTTTGTCACCTATGCAGGAAATGTCGTCATCGTCGTCATCGGCCCAACCACCCCGCCGCCGACAAATTAAACATCAGCCAAGGGAGATTAAATTCGTCCGCGACTCGGCCTCCCAGGTAAGCCACGATGACTCAACCCGGTTGGAAACTGGCACTGAAGTGGTCGGAATCCACCCGGGAGGAAGAGCTAGGAAAATCACTAAAGACCTAAGGGCTACCAGGGACGTGACCTTCGACGGTAGGAGCCTCCAGGAGCCGAAAATGGTAAGGTCGGTTAATACGACCACCAATGAGGGGAACCCTGGACCACCCCCTGCCGTCGAGGAACATAGGCACTGCATGGACTATGACGGCGACTTTGCAGACAGGATAGCCATCAGCTACCTGTCAAAAAATGAGGTCTACCAAAGGGCCAGGCTTCACTTGGCTTATTTTAGGCATCACAAGGACGCCGCCATAGGTCTAAATTCGTATGTGGCGGGTCGAGTCTTCCTGGCGAATAGCGGTCTCTCCGGAGATGACGATCATTTGGAGAGAATCTATTTCAGGTTCGCCTCGGAGAAAGGTCTGGACCGGGAACTGGTCGAAAAGGACCTGGCTGGGGTCAGGGCAGAGCTCAGCTCGAGATGCCTTGCTCAAAAGAATGCAGCCAGAAAGAATTTCGACGAGTTCCACGGTCTGGATCGCCGGGCGGGCTCACGACCGCAGCCAGCCCCTCTGGCTGGGTGTGATCCTGAGTGCGTCATTCTCTGAGGAAGTCGCCTGTGATGGCTACTCCCCAAATCCTCCCGCCCCCGATAAAACCATTCTCTTTTGCTTCTCCTGGACTTAGGCACTGTTTTTCAGTATATATAAAAATTGTCAAACCTTTTTTTAATGATTAAATTGTATACTGGTTTTTGTATAATATTGATTAGTATATAATTAGATCTAAGAATTCCTGACATATGCATCTCCCGCCCATACGACAGGTGAGCTCCGGACGGAGGACGCACCCGGTAGTCCCAGCGGGGACCTCGTGGGAGCAAAGGCCGAAGCCTAAACAGAGAATCGAGGCTAAAAGTTTCTTCTCTGGCCCTTCAGCATTGGCTGGGGTAAGGATCTGCTGGGTTCCGCATGATCCCTTTGAGGCACTGGGGCGTCCAGCCGTCCGGGGGACACTCCTCGTCCCTCCGTATTATTGTAGCAGAAAAACTATCGATGGAAGCGGAAACGAAAAGAGGGTAGCGCTAGGAGACAAGCGCAAAAGAGCACACAGCATGCCAAAAAACCACCAGGCATAAAGGGTAGCCCCACCTAAAAGATGGCATCCAAAGCCACACAATGGATCCAAAAAGATCTCCGACCCACCCTTCCATCGCAGGGCAAAAGAAAGGAAGCCCGTAGTTATAGATAAATGCATATGACAGGAAATCCCACCAACCCAACCAATAGCTCTAAGTAATTGTACAGAAACGGGCGAGGGTCGGTCAAGGAATAAACCAACGGGTTAAAACATAAAAGACCGACCTAAGCACCCCCAGTGCCCAGCGGGAGAATGCATGCTCCTCTCCCGGCCTTCCAGCAAATGGCTGAGGCAGGACACTGTGGGTAGATTAAGTCCCCTCCCTACCCCTCCCCTCCTCAAAATATAAAGCACACGTTTTTCGTATTAATAATCAATAGAGAAGGGGACTTGTGACCGGGTTTTTTAGTCCGTGCAAGTCGGACACTGTCTGGGCCCTCCATTCCCAGTTCGTCCGAAGGGATTTTTCCCGAGCACAAGTCACCCTTCCAATCCTTAAAGTAAAAAACAGCAAAGACTTCGCGTCTTTGGCCCCTCTGGCGACTCATTAAAAAAAAAAAAAAAAACATCAGACCCTTGTTACCATCTAGGACCAAAGTATGTACTCGTCAAAACGAATCAAACGAGCCCGAACTCGATGGGGTTGTTTCGTTTTATTGTGGAGTGCCTTTGGCCATCTTCCAGCTTCATCATCAGACCCTGGTTACCATATGGAATCAAAGTGCTCGTCAAGATGAATCAAACGAGCCCAAACTCGATGGGGTTGTGTCGTTTTATTGTGGAGTGCCTTTGGCCATCTTCCAGCTCCATCATCAGACCCTGGTTACCATCTGGGATCAAAGTACTCGACAAGACGAATCAAAAGAGCCCAAACTCGACGGGGTTGTGTCGTTTTATTACAGAGTTCCTTTGGCCACCATCCAGCTCCATCATCAGATCTGCTCCATGTTACCATAATATTGCATTGTCATCCAATTTACACGTACGTGCAAAATTTCAGCTCAATCGGAAACCGGGAAGTGGGTCAAAATCGCGCCCTAAGGAGTCGGTTACAAACATACATACATACATACATACAAACAAACAAACAAACAAACATACAGGTGAAGCTAATATAAAGCGTGTAAAAATCGGTTAAGCTGTTTCGGAGGAGTTCGATAACAAACAACGTGACACGAGATTTTTATATATTAGATTATGATTTTTTTTAACTTAATTTTAGACCATATATAGTACTCCTATGGCAGATAAAGATAACAGATAGATTAGTAAATTTATCTGCTTTAAATCACGGACAAATACTCACTAATTGAATTCAATTGGAAAACTCGTGGAATTTCACAATAAATCAGACGTCTGATTAAGTTATTGTAAAAGTTAAAAAACTCCATACTTATTGGCGCTACTTGAGTTTTCTGACTGAACATCAATACCAACCACTCACTCAAACTCGGAAGAATATCAAGAAAGCTATCTTATCTTACTCATTTCAGTTTAAATCAAAGTATATACTTAGTTACGTACTCAGTTTTTATGAATATCTTTGACAATATTGACAAGTTGACCAATCATAATTAGGTATATTAGAGAAGCCTGTATATTTGTAAAAAGACATCCTGAGTTCTTCCAAACCAGAGCCCAGGCTTACAACTCCAGATGTCGGGGAAGGGATGAACTGGCGCTACCAAAACCTAACATTGGTATTTTTAAGAAAAATGCGTACTATATGTCTATGAGGCTTTTCAATTCATTGCCAGATCATGTCAGATTGAAAGAGGACAAATGTTTTGTATTAAATATTGACAAATATCTCATGCAACATTGCTTTTACTCCGTTAATGAATTTTTTAAGTCTGATGATAAATAATAATTGTATTCATACTGACATTAATATTTTTTTTTTTTTTTGGATTCCTTTGACATTATATTTTTTTTTCCTCTATATTAAAAGCAGTTTGACATTAAATGTAACCTTAGACTATAAGATAAATTTTGAATATTTGTATGTTGCATGTGCAACAGAATATGTCTGGACATCAAATTTTATTAACATCCATATTATGTAACCATATTCTTTGCAAATAAATATTATATTATTATTATTATATTATATTATTATTAAAGTATTTTCAGTCTGCTAATCAAAATTTAACCTAATTAATTGTAGGGTATCGGTACTTTATCACAACAACATATTTCAAGATTTACAACTGAGCTAACAAGCTTTCCTCGTTGTTTTTAGGGCAAACAAACGACACACCTATCATATGGACATCCCTTCCTCTTCAAAGTTTCTCTTTCCAGTTGCCCATTAATAAGCGTCATCGTTTGTTACAGGAACGTCCTTGTAACAAACGATGTCCTTTGGCCAAAATTTACATAATTTCTATCTTTGATGTCAAGCATGGATCATTAAAATTTACAGTTCATATCGAGTTTTTCGCAACGTTTTTCGTAGAAGTGACAGCCTCCTACTAGCTCACGCGCGCCCAGACAGCCGTTGAACAATCTTGGTTAGTTAGTGCATGCGATCTCCCTCGCATAGCCGTGCTGTTCAAAACACAGTCAGCAGTGAACGCCGGTAAGTTTTCACTTTCCTTCAATTCAACAGTTTATTTTAATAATAAATAGTTCTACATCAGGCAGTATTATTTTTACAGTCACGAAATGCACGACACTATATTTTACGGTAAGTTTTCGGAAATTTCAAACTTGTTTTGTTGCAACCAGTGCAGTTCGAATTGCAGTTTATTTTGTTGCGTACTGAACTGAATATTTGCGTATTGTTAAAAGCAAAAGTGTTCACTTTGTAATAGGCGACAAACTGACTTCTCTGAATTTAATTATTTAGGGAGAAATTTCACAGAGACTTAAGGTGAAATAAACGTTCGCTTAGAAAGGTGTGATGTGTGATGTGATTTAATACCTACCGAAGGTTAAAGTACATATCTTAGGGCCGATTTTCAATCCCCAGTTAATACCTAAGTATCCGCCAGATAAAATTATCGCTTTCCTTTTCTCAAGTCATAGGAAAAAAGGACAGAGCTTACATTTATCTGACATATATATATTTTTTTTACTAGTGAGGGAGGCAAACGAACACGCGGGTCATCTAATACTTTTATGGGAATTGAAAAATCAGCCCTTAGTATTATGGTATCGGTATGATTTATTTCGTTAATTAATGTAAGTTGATGTGAAAATAGTGAAGACAGAGAATATATTAGCTTTGACGAGAGACCAGTATTATAATCATAAGCTGGCAATCAGGATATGACTAGTACAACTGAAGAAAGTGGGCTTGTAGTGTTACCTGCAGCAGTGCAATTAGTGATACTTAAGTGGATTCACAGTGTGCATCCTCAAACCGGAATTACAAACGTACTGTACAAACGCACCATTTGGATCGTTGTTCAACTGATATCTTTGGATAATTTATTGAATCAGGCGTTACTTTGCGGAGGTCCATATTAATGAAATAAAACAATTACTTTGCTCACCCGCGACCCTGTGGTATCGTATTCATATCTTTGGGCCATTCGACTTATTTCGACTTTTAAGTAACCATTAAAAATCTTTTGTGAAATAAAAGGCATACCTGGTGATTGGTTTCAAGTGAAAACTACTTATATAAAAACAGAAACAACTAAATTTAATCTTTTTATCAAAAAAAGAATAACTTACAGAAATTTTGTGGAAAAAGTTGGTAACTCAGCGGTGAATCCACCAATTTCCATACAAATGGCGGGGACATGCATGTCCAGTGCGTTACCTACCTAAGTACTTTAAAGTTAATAATGATTACTTTTTATACGTAGTGATAATTTTAAATGTAAGCTGAATTATGTGTCTATTTATATTATAAATTATGATACCGAGCACTTTACCGTTTCTGTTAAAAAATATTTGAAGAGCACATGACAAAAAAATACTGGTCCTCAAAAAGTAGAATGAGCCTTTTGATGCCGTCTCTGTTTATTTTGTTCAAACAGGAGCTTAACAGAGACTGGGGAAATAGGATCTTAATTTTATAGTGACAAATCTTAAGCCCGTGTGACACTGAAATTAACTTAAAGATAAACCAAGCTAGCTTCAATATTTTTTATTTCAGTTGATTTTGAAAATGAAATAATTTTTGCACATGCTTTTATTTTTCTCAAGATCGGCGTCTTTTATATTAGGATCCATCAGAGTTTGAACAAGCTTGAATCTATTTTTTAGATGTTCAGGGCGGGCTTATGCAGTGTAGAGATAATTAAAAACCGGCCAAGTGCGAGTCGGACTCGCGCACGAAGGGTTCCGTACAATTATCTATAAAAAATGCGTTTTACGATTTATGACGTACTAAAACAACTACTAACTAGATCTCGTTCAAACCAATTTTCGGTGGAAGTTTACATGATAATGTACATCATATATATTTTTTTTTAGTTTTATCATTCTTATTTTAGAAGTTACAGGGGCGGGGCACACATTTTACCACTTTGGAAGTGTCTCTCGCGCAAAGTATTCAGTTTAGAAAAAAATGACATTAGAAACCTCTATATCATTTTTGAAGACCTATCCATAGATATCCTCTTTAGGCTCGGATCCCCCGCAACAAGTTGCGGGTTCACCTCGCCCCCCTACCCCCCCAGTGTGTCAGCAAACCACCACAGGCCATGGGCCCAACCCCTACTCTTCTCCCCCTTAACCTCCAGGGTTAACAAGGGAGAACCGTAACTGTCGTGCAGCCCAGACAACGCAACAATTCGCCATAGCATTGCCCAGGCACATGTGGAGATCGCTGACCCCCACCCCCCCAGTCAGTCAATCGCCACAGGCCATGGGCACAACCGCTACTCTTCTCCCCCTTAACCACCAGGGTTAACAGGGGAGAACCGTAACGGTCGTGCAGCCCAGACGGCAGATGACCCTTCTACCGCCCAGGCTCATGTGGAGATTGCTGACCCAACAGTCGGATATTAGCCACCGGTAAGATAATGTACAAATACATTAGCTTACCGTTGTTGCCCAGGGTGCACCGTCCCAGGCGTTACCCTTCCCCACCCCATGAGGCCTACGCCTCGGATAGAAGGGAGTGGTAACGCCCGGGCACTCGAAGAGGTTTCCGACATCGCACCCCAAGCCGTGGTGCCCTAGTGGTCAGACCTATGGACTCTTAAGCAGGGGGTCGTGAGTTTGAGCCCGGGCTTGCACCTCTGAGTTTTCCGAATTCATGTGGTGTGGTTACGATTGAAGTTAACCATGAAGGAAAACATCGCGAGGAAAGCTGCACACACCTGAGAAGAAATTCAATAGTGGGTGTAAAGTTCCCAAATCTACTGTCCAAGTCCTCACGTTCTGGGAGGAGGCCTGTGCCCGATTGAAACATGCTTTTTTTATCCCGGAAAGTGCAAAATAAAGTTTCCGCGGGATAGAAATACGTTTTTTGACCTTTTTTTGAAAATCAGAGACATTGTAGCTTTTTATTAGTGAAATCATTTTAACAATCAGCCCCTATATTGAATTCACTTATTTCTATCCCGTGGGAATTTAGTATTTTCCCGTAGAAAGTAACCTATGTCAATCAGGTATACTGTAGCATACAATAGTTATAGTACAATAGTATGAAAGAATTTTTAAAATCAGCCACAAACTTGGATTGTCTTACTACTATCCCGCGGGAATTTTGCATTTTCCCGAAGAAGAGAAGTCTATACCAATCAGGAATAGTGTAGCATTCTATTGATGAAAGAATTTTCAAAATCAGCCCCGAAGTTGAATTCAGTTTTTTCTATCCCGTGGGAATTTTGCATTTTCCTGAAGAAAAAGTAGCCTTTGTCAATTGGGGATTGTCATATCATATCCTATAGACTGGTTCGGGATGAGTACCAGATCCCTCTTACGGGCGGCAGTCTCTAAAGTAAAGATAGCTCTAATGATCGCCGACCTCCGGTAGGAGAGGGCACTAAAAGAAGAAGATATCATATCATATGAAAGAATTTTTAAAATCAGTGCCGATGTTGAATAAACTTATTTCTATCCCGCGGGATTTTTTTATTATCCTGGAAAAAGTACCCTAGGTATGTAAAATAGGGATACTGTAGCTTACTATTGGTAAAAAAATTTTTGAATTCAGCCCCGAAGTTGAATTCACTTATTTCTATCCCGCGGGAATTTTGAATTTTCCCGAAGAAGAGTAGTCTATACCAATCAGGATAATGTAGCTTTCTATTGGTGAAAGAATTTTCTAAATCAGCCCCGAAGTTGAATTCAGTTTTTCTATCCCGTGGGAATTTTGTATTTTCCTGAAGAAAAAGTAGCTTATGTCAATTGGGGATAGTCATATCATATCATATGAAAGAAATTTTAAAATCAGTGCCGATGTTTAATTTACTTATTTCTATCCCACGGGAATTTTGTATTATCCCGGAAAAAGTACTCTATGTAAATCAGGGATATTGTAGCTTACTATTGGTGAAAGAATTTTTGAAATCAGCCCCGAAGACGAATTCACTTATTTCTATCCCGCGGGAATTTTGCATTTTCCCGAAGAAGAGTAGTCTATACCAAATCAGGAATAGTTGTAGCTTTCTATTGGTGAAAGAATTTTCAAAATCAGCCCCGAATTTGAATTCAGTTTTTTCTATCCCGTGGGAATTTTGTATTTTCTCGAAGAAAAAGTAGCTTTTGTTAATTGGGGATAGTCATATCACAGGGCGAATCAACTATTTTACCGACACTTTAAGAAAAAATGTAACGAAGTTTTGTTTTTTAAATATATGCCAAAATTGTCCGTCTGGTATAATAATATGGTATAATAAAATGGTATAATGTTGTGTATAGTTTAATAAAACTATACACAACATATTCTAGTTTTATATACTAGAAGGGGCGCGACCTCTATGTATTATTTTAACCTAACCTAACCTAACCTGAAAAAGGTGTCTATTGCGTTACTGGAAATAAGCTTTTCAAATGAGAGAAAATAAACAACTTTTTAGTAATTTTTATTTTTTATTAAAATACCCATGCATATTCAAATATTTTGGTATAATCAGTCTTTATCTAATGTTCATATTTTAGGAATAATATTTATTAATTTGTCTGTTGCGTTACCCATGTCACATAATAATATGAGATTTTTCTTTTATAAATCAACTTCACACGTATTATGTAAAAATCTTTTTAGACTCGTATTAGAGATCTTGAAACACTTTGAATAAGTAAAAAAATCAAATATATGTTTATAATTAACAGCGTAATTGTCAATATTTTACTTCGAAAAATTGGGACCTAAGGTAACTCCTGAGACAAGATTTGGTAACACCTGAGACATTAATCTAAAATAGAGAATATCTTTCTTACAAAATTTAACATCAATTATACTTTTTGCAATAAAATGAACATAAAGGCAATAAGTAACAAAAATTAAATCTTAAAAACGTTTCATAATGAAGGAAATGCAATCGTCTTAACTATTTTTCAAAAATGTTGATTGATTTTCTAAAGTGATGATAAATTCACCGACCTTTTATCACTACAGCAGGTGCCGGCAATATTTCAATAACATCTTGGCAGTCCACGTAACTTACATCTTCCTCATCAAGACGGAATATCTTTGCATCTTTCTTACCAATAACCCGTAGAAACATGACTTTCACTTCTCCATCTTCTTCTACAGGAGTCAGAGCTTTGCAAACATACGAATACTTCTTTTTTCTGGAATCATCAGTGTAAACATTCACATGTAAAAAATCACCAATAGCAATTCGTTCTGAGCTAGTAGAAGCTTGTGGACTATTAGTCTAATTAAGTAAAGTAGCCGAAGAAATTATCTCCCTAGAATTTTCTTTATTGCTCCTTTCAGCAGGCGCTTCTTGGCCGTCAGTATCAGAAGAACCGTAAATAGTTTTATAAACACTCGACCTTGGCATTGTATTTTGAACCTCTTTAAGTATGGCATGAGAACTGAGCGGCATATCGTCGTCTGAAGAGTCTTGTATCCTAGTTGGTTTCATGACGCTTATGCTGTAAATTTGTGGATTAAGACAGTCACAAAAACCGTTTTTGCCTAAGCCACAGAAACATGATAGGTTTCTATACTTCAAAGTATTACGATTTTCCGTAAATATTTGGTGAACTTTTAAAGTTCCAATCAGTCTTGGGATCGTTCTTGGTAACGAATCCTGAATGGCTTTTATACATTGTTCTTTTATTAAGAAGAGCTTTATTTTGCTGGTGTGTTTCAATTTCTCGAAAAACTGATCAGCATCTGAAATATCTTGCCCTGTTGCTATTATTTTGTCAGCAGTACGCTTCAGGAATCCACCTATCCCATCTGCTGGGCCCTTTCCGTGCCCTGCTTCAAAGAATGACCAAGTTACTGCCGCAAAACCGAAATCGAAATATCTGGTGCACAGCAAATAAAAATTTTGCTTCTGACGATACTGGGTGGACGGGCCATCAGAAAATGTTAAACCTTCTTGTTTATTTTAATAATATCAAACACCCTGGCCATGTGTATGATTTGTATTTTTGAATATTGTTTTTTCCATTCTTTACTGTCTGCTGTCACCTCTGTCTTCTCCTAAACTTTTACCGTTGAACATATATTATATTTAACCATTTTCCACTGCCAAACTCTGGTTTCCTTTAAGTGGTTATGGGCCCAGAGCCGCTAACGGAATATAGAAGAAACAGTGCTAATAAGAAAAAGTGCTATGAATTCTAATAATTCATCGGCGATGCCCTCATCGTCGGCACCATCGGCATCAACGTCAGTGTCAGGCTCTGTGAGCTTTACCAAGCTCAACGGCAATAACTTCAGCACGTGGGTATTTAGCCTAGAGTGCTTGCTCACCGACCTCGATCTTTGGGACGTTTCCTCAAGACCCATCGAACCGTCAGACCCCGTCGAGAAGAGGAAGGATGCAAAAGTTCGAGCGAAGATCTGCCTAGCCTGCGACGAATCGGTGTACCCGATAATAAGGTCAGCTAAATCAGCTTTTGAAACGCTAGAATGTCTGAAGAAGGCCTACGCTGACAGCGGGCTGACAAGGCGTCTTGGCCTTATCAAGAAATTATTAGCATGCAAGTTCAACGGGAGTATGCAAGAATATGTCAATAATATGCTGACTACACAGCAAGAGCTACAGAGCATTGGAGCAGCAGTTGAAGACGAGTTCCTTGCAGTCATCATGCTGGCGGGACTACCAGAGTCCTTCAAGCCACTCGTTGTCACACTGGAGCACGCCAACGTCAAGCTTACGTCGGAGAATGTGGTGACAGCTCTCCTCAAGGAAGACCTTAGAGCTGTACCCACCACACCGAGTACCCTACAACGACCTGTCAACACCGCGCTACACGTGAACCGATCGAAGAAACTGTTTTGTAATTATTGTAAAAAGTTAGGGCACGTTGTTTCGCAGTGTAAGAGCATCAAAACTAACAAAAACAAGAATGTTTCGGCGATCAAATCCTTCAATACATCCGAACATACACTTTCATCTTGTTTTTCTAACGTTCCTTCCACAGGTCATCAAGACTGGTTCATTGATTCTGGCGCAACTTCTCATATGAGTAACAGGAGCGATTGGTTTACAAATCTGTCATCCCATACGATTCGTATTACTGTTGCGAACAAGGAACAATTACTAAGTCATGGTAAAGGTACTGTAAATATGAACATATCTCCTAGTGTAAGTAAAATAAGCGACGTTTTATATATCCCTGGCCTAGCTACTAATTTATTATCAGTTAGTAAATTAAATCAAAATGGTTACGATGTTTTGTTTACATCCAAAGGCGCGAGCATCTTTCCTAGCGGGGGATGTCAAGTGACAAATAATGTCATTGCCACAGGCTCAAACCATAAAGGCATGTACAAACTAGACGTGAGTTCGAGTACCGCCTTTCTTATTAAAAGCAAAGAGTCTGCTATGTTGTGGCATAGACGCCTCGGCCATATACATGCCAAATGTTTAAGCATTTTAAAAAACAGACACGTTGGCATAGACTACGCAGGTAGTTTAAATGAAACTTGTGTTCCCTGTTTACAAGGTAAACTTTCAAAGAGACCTTTCCCGAACTCTACCAGTAAGTCGAGTTGCGTATTGCAGTTGATTCATTCGGACTTGTGTGGTCCTATGAGTATGCACTCGTGGGGCGGAGCCCTTTACTTGCTAACATGCATTGTTTGCAGATGACATATCACTAATAACTTCTTGTACAAGCAATCTAAAATTGCACCAAAATTTAAATGATCTTTTTAATCAGCTTATGCAATGGATGAATGATCATAACTTAGAAATAAATTTCTCAAAAACAAAATTATTACAGTTCAGACCATACCAAAAAACTCCTCTAGATATAAACTTTTCGTTCAACGGCTTAAAAGTAGAATGTGTAAATACTTTTACATTACTCGGTTTCGAAATAGACTCAAATGTCAACTGGAAAGCGCACATCAAAAAGCTCAAAACCGTTATGTCTAGCTTCGCTTACGCTTTAAGAGAATTAAATAAAAACACAAATATGAAATCTGCACTAGCGGCGTACTACGCTTATGCCTTCTCGCGACTCAAATACGGCATTATCCTCTGGGGAAACAGTACTGACATTCAGGATATATTTATCTTGCAAAAAAGATGTGTACGGATACTCGCCAATGTTAAAAGCCCGGAAAGCTGCAAACCACACTTTATAAAACTTGAAATTTTAACATTGACATCTATATATATCTTTGAAATTTGCAAACACGTTAGGAAATACCCGCAGTTTTATACAAAGGAAAAAGACAAAACGCGACGTTTCGAAACAAGATTTAAAAATAATTTAGTTATACTGACTGGGTCGAAATTAAGATTGCACAAATCAGGGCCTAACTCGATGGCAATTAAAATCTATAATAAACTGAGTGACCATTTGAAAAATGAGGAAGACGATTTAAAATTTAGCAAACTACTCAAGCAATTACTGATCAAAAAATGTTACTACTCGCTAGAAGAGTATTTTAATGATCACTTATCCTAAACTTTTATCTACTTGTTCTGAAATTAAGCTATATTTTTACAATTTTTGACATACTTTATCGGTTTAATTCTCTTGATGACATAGCATCTCCATTTCTAATTGTAATTGTATTGACTCATTTTAATTTGTAACATAATTCTAATATTCTGACATTATATTACTATTTTAATTGCATGATTATTATTCTGTAGTTAAATATTGTTATTTTTTTATTGTAAATTATTATTAATTATTCTGTAATTTTATGATTTGATTCTCTTTTATTGTTAAATCTTATATCAATTTATTGTATTAATCTCTCTCACTCAAAATTGCTGCGCCCTTCAGGGTTTCATATGATGGAGTTGTACTTATTTACATGTGAATTGCATTTAATAAACAATACAATACAATACAATACATTTACAGACGACTTTAGTCGCAAAACTTTTGGATATCTTTTAAAAACAAAAGACGAAGTTTTTAGTAAATTTGTAGAGTTTAAACATTTAGTAGAAAATCAAACAGGTCATAGGATTAAGATTTTACGTTCGGACAACGGCCGTGAATACGTTAACCACGGACTGTCAACCTTCTTAAAGGAGAACGGGATTATTCATCAGACCACAATCCCGTACACTCCTGAACAGAATGGGATTTCAGAACGGGCGAACAGATCTATAATTGAGAAAGCAAGATCTATGCTTCAAGACTCGCAGTTATCAAAAGCGTATTGGGCAGAAGCTGTCAACACAACTATCTATTTGAAGAATCGAACGCCAACTCAGTCTCTTCAAAATCGGATCCCAGAAGAGATATGGACTGGTACGAAAGTCAACCTGTCTCATCTGAGAGTCTTCGGCTGCCAAGCTCACGTTCTCGTACCTAAAGAAAAACGTACGAAACTTGACTCGAAGACGCAAACGTGCATCTTTGTTGGCTACGCGACCGAAAGCAAAGGCTATCGACTCATCAATCCCCAAAATCCTCGAGTGATAATTGTCGCGAGAGATGTTGTCTTCATAGAAGACAAAACGCAGCAGCAGTCCACTCAGAATTCACCTCAAATCGACATGCCAGATTCCCAGCCAAAATCAACTCAAGTCCAAATTCCGATATTTGAACAGTCAGTTCCTCCACTCCAGCCGAACACCCAGACACCTGTGTCGGCGCAGCTTGAATCTGAACCCCAGCAAGCAGAACCTCAACCAGTTCCTGAACCTGAAGCCACCCATCTAGATCCAGTACCGGAACGGAGATACCCGTCAAGAGACAGGCATCCTCCTGCGCGGTATGTTTGTACAGTGCAGATGTCTTCAGAGGAACCTGAATCGTACAAAGAGGTCATAGAGCAGCCGCAAAAGGATGAATGGTTCGAAGCTATGAAGGCTGAATATGATTCATTAATGAATCATAAGACGTGGACATTAGTGGACAGACCTAAGGATCGTAAGACCACAAAATGTAAGTGGGTCTTTAAACACAAGAAGGACACAAGCGGGCAAGTTGTGAAATACAAAGCGCGACTTGTAGCCAAAGGCTTCACACAAGTTGAAGGAGTTGATTACGGCGAAACCTTCTCGCCAGTTGCAAGACTGTCCTCTGTGAGAATTTTAATGGCATTCGCAGTAGACTTAAATTGTCAAATTGACCACCTGGACGTGGAAACGGCATTTTTGTATGGTGATTTAGAAGAGGAAATTTACATGGAGCAACCTGAAGGCTTCTCAACTGACCCTAAAAACAAAGTTTGTCTACTTAAGAAGTCTCTCTATGGTTTGAAACAAGCACCGCGTCAGTGGAACAAAAAGGTATGTGACGCAATGTCAGCTTTATCACTGACACAAGCCACATCGGAACACTGTCTCTATTACAAACGAGACGAAAAGGACTTGCTAGTCGTTGCAGTATTTGTGGACGATTTTTACGTCTTATGCAACAATGACCGGCTAAAATCCAAATTTAAAAATGGTCTTAAAACCTTTTTTAAGGTAAAAGACCTAGGTCCTCTAAAGGACTGTCTCGGCATGAGAGTTATCCAAAAGAATGGGTCGCTTACTCTCGACCAAACGACTTATATCGATAAACTAATCGATAAATATAGCATGAACGACGCTATATCCGTAACTACACCTATGGAGCCTGGACTTAAACTTACCTTACCAGAGAAGGAAGATGAAGTGGAAGTGCCTTATCGCGAACTTATCGGCTCGTTAATGTACGTTTCGATTGGTACTAGACCCGACATTGCCCACACGGTGTCGTATCTATCTCAATTCAACGCACATTACGGGGGGGTACACTGGAAAGCCGCTAAGAGAGTCCTACGATACCTCAAAGGTACCAAGGATCTTAAACTTCACTTCACCAAAGGCCAGAATTACCCAGTAGGTTACGTAGACGCAGACTATGGGAGTAACATGATTGATCGGCGATCCTTTACTGGTTACGCATTTCTCATGAGTGGAGCACCTGTCTCCTGGGAAGCGCGCAAACAGCGTACTGTCGCGCTATCTACCACTGAGGCAGAGTACATGGCTCTCGCAGAAGCCTGCAAAGAAGCCATTTACCTCAAAACGCTCATATGGGAGGTATTTGCCATCTCTCATCCCATAATCATACACACAGACAATCAAAGCTCTATCAAACTTGCACACAACAACACTTATCACGCACGCACAAAACATATCGACATCAAACACCACTTCATACGAGACACACTGACACACCACGACCTACACCTCACATACATTCACACGAATGATATGATCGCTGACATTCTTACTAAACCTTTGGCAAAGCTCAAGCACTACAAATGCGTCAATCTTTTAGGTTTAAGTTAGATTGGGCTTTTATAGCAGGTTTATTGTTTTAGGTGTGTACAGTTAGCCTTAAGTAGGTGTATATACAGGATGTCATTTTTTGTTTTCTTTATGTTTGTGTTAGTGTTAAGTTAGTGAATAGTTTAGCTTTTTGATATGATTGTCTACTTGTATATATATATATATACAGGGTGTTTATATTACGGGGGGGTGTTAAACCTTCTTGTTTATTTTAATAATATCAAACACCCTGGCCATGTGTATGATTTGTATTTTTGAATATTGTTTTTTCCATTCTTTACTGTCTGCTGTCACCTCTGTCTTCTCCTAAACTTTTACCGTTGAACATATATTATATTTAACCATTTTCCACTGCCAAACTCTGGTTTCCTTTAAGTGAAAAGAAATGTATTGTATCAACCAATGTATATTCCTTTCTAATCCATTGCATGATAGGCTCAAAATGTGCCCAAATAGCGGCAGGCTGGTGACAGTTGGATGAAGAAATGGTGCAAAAAGAGTGAGCTGTATATTTGGTATCAGGATTGAAAATGTATACCATAACAGTATGTAAAGAGATTTGCTTCGTAGATCCGCCGAAATGGTGAGACTGGATTTCTTCATGATATTTGCAGTAAAGTTCTCACTGAAGTCAACAACTATAGCACATTCATTGGGTTGGAGTTTGCTCAAGCATTCTCGAAAGTTGTGGAACTGGATAATTATATTGTAAACGTGTTTCCTGAAGGAAAACATATCTTTTCAAACGTTTGCAAAAATGGTTCACTGTCTTTTACTGTCTCTTCTTTCACATTTTTGAAACATTTCACTTTCTTACCTTCTTTTTCGTAACTTTCTTCTTTTCTAATCCATTCACTGCATTTTATTGTACCTGTAATTTTCTCTTGATTATACTCCAACTTTTTGAATTTGCAAAGTGAACAATCATTGTACATACAACTTTGAGAATGATCATTGCAAACTGTTGTTTTAACAATCTCACTTAAATTATCCGTCTTTATAATCCCTTTTCTCTTTAGTGCTTGGGCCTTGTAGCAAATGTTTGTATGAATTTTGCACAGACAGGTTTCGCGGCCGTCAATCGATGGTCTGACTACAAAAAATGGGCGATTTTTCGTAAAATAAAAGTACGAACAATGAATCGTTGAATTTTCAGTTTTGAAACTTTTGTACAAATTTTTGATTGTATCTAACAAATACCTTTTTTGTATCTTTTTGCCACTACGCGTAATTGTTTCCTTTTTTCCAGCCGTAGGTCTGGAAATATCGTCACGCAGGAAGTATCTCTGTATTTTCTTTTTTAGTACCGTAATATCATTGCTGGTAGTGTTTTTTTTATTGTGTTTCTATTTATCCCAAATACTTCTTCAAGCAGCTGATATTTGTTTCGAGATTTCTGTATTTGACCATTTTCAAGTACACTTTTCAATAATATTTTCTGTTTGTAGCTTTTAAGTGATTGGTATTTTTTTTTATTGAATTTGCCAAAAGTTTATATTTAATATTTTCGTCATAATTTTCTTTAATTGGATTTTTGTTTCGAACTGATCGTTTCCTGTACTTTTCACATTTTTTCTTTAACATCTCTAAATCTTCTTTTAGTTTTTTATTTTGTCTGTATAGTTTGCTCCTATTTCTTTTTACTTTTTTACGGCCTCGCTCCTTAGGTGGTGCTAACTGTGGTGATGGTGGTGGCGTTTGATTTATTTCAGCATTCAGTACGAGCAATTCTGACACAGGTGAACTTGGTGGCGTGGCAGCTAAGACTGTTTATAAATTTTTCTGTTTTTTGCGATACTCCCGCTGCCTAAGTTTCCAAATTAAATTAGCGTGTTTTTTTTTCTTTAGGGGTTAAATCTTTCACTAAGCGTTTCGTTTTATGGTACAGCTCGCGATGTTTGTTTTTAGCTTCTTCATGTTTTTCAGAATTTTGCTTTAATTTTTCTCTGTATCTCTTTTGTTTTTGAGCTGGTGTTAACGGCATTGCGGCTGATGATATCTGCAATAAGTAATTTCACTGTAAATATCGATTATTGCGGTTATAATTATTTTTTCTAGATATGCGCATTAATTCAAATAATTTTACGTAATTGAAGAACTTTTTTCATCATTCTTAAAAAAAACTGCTTCAAGAACGCCCATGTCGAAGTAGCCATGTTTTGACTGAATTAAACTGGTTTTAGATGTTGTCTCCCAGTATATATTAAGGTGGAACGGCACGCTCTAGGCGCGAAATTCAAAATTTTTACAGGTTTTAATTTATTGTGGGTAAACGGTGTAACTGTTTAACTTCATATGGTACTTGCGATTTTAAAACAGTGTTCTTTATATTACTGTGTAAAGCTTTTTAAGAATAAAACTGTTAGCTTGATATAAAAGTTGTCAAACATAGAAATTCGGACTTTCAACAAATATTAATAGAGAAATAGTAATAGATTATGATTATGATGCACTGATTCCAAAAGCCAGTACCTCATCGGAGATTTAGAAGTGCAGACTAATATTAGATTGAAGAAAACATTTTTGTTATTGTTACTTAAAGTATTTGTTTTAGTTTATTTTGTTTACTAATAGTAGTGTTTTAGTTATACATACTTGTAATATAGTGCAATTAAATTATCATAAATCTTTATAATTAATTTAGGCTTGAGACTTTTGGATGCTCGCCGTGGTTCTAGAATCCATGGTGTCGCCATGTGTTAAAATAAGATTAAGTAGATAAGCACATATTAACTTGTTAACTTGTTAACTTGTTAATATGTGCTTATCTACTTAATCTTATTTTAACACATGGCGACACCATGGATTCTAGAACCACGGCGAGCATCCAAAAGTCCCAAGCCTAAATTAATTATAAAGATTTATGATAATTTAATTGCACTATATTATAATGTGTTTATTTTACGATTTAACAACATTATCATAGTATCTAATATATCGTTTTATTTTTATACTTTGACTTTGACTATGAAAAAAATATTTTAACATAATGACGACTCCGTGGATTCTAGAACCACGTCGAGCATCCAAAAGTCCCAAGCCTAAACACAGCGGCCGGCGGGCAACTGACGTGCAGCGACTTTTTCGTTAACACCGCCCGAAGTTATAACCTCGAAGTTTTTCGTGTATAGTGTATAGTTTAGTAGCTAGAGGCTTGTTAATACCTACCCCCGTTAAAACAAGCCCCCCGCTGCCCTGTGGAAACTTTCCATAGTAATTGAAATTTTAACGTAAACGCGATCGAGAAGTATTCGGTGAAGTAAAACTTATACTAAGCATACTCGTTTTATTACAGCGAGCGAGCTAGACGGGTCGGAGCGGAAGCGACTCGGATAGTTTAGGTTAGGTTAGGCTAGCCTTTGGTGTTAGTTATTTTTTTATGAACACCCTGAAAGTCTTGCTTTAAAAAAAACATTTACATTATTCAAAAAAGTATAAAATAATAAAATATGAAATGCATATCAGCCAAATAAACAATCTATTAAATAATATTTACAGAAATTAAAAATAGATGATTTGAAAATATTCATTCTAATCATTCCAGGTAATGAATATTCGATGAAATGTAAAAACATAAAACGTTGACTTTTAACTGATATACGATTAAAAGTGTGTCGACATTTCAAGGGTAAACCTTAAAAAATAAATACTTACTAAGTACCTACCACCACCACCACGTGCCACATGACAAGCTTTACCTAGTGTGAGACCGCTTGGTAATCTGAAACTAAGTAAGAGTGGATTTCTTTTAATAAACATTATTTTTAAGTTAGGATTGAGCAGTGTCACAAAGTGTATGGAATTATCACGACCATCAGTTTAACGATTAATTTTTTACTCAAAAGCTTCCCTTAGTTAGCAAAGCTATTAGTTATTTTTCTAGAGCTTGTGTAATTTAAAATGACGCGCCCCATCACCGCATTTACGCACATCTGCCAAGAGAAATATTTCTCTATTGTAGCTTAAATTGAGTTTCAAATCCTGTGCGTAAATGCGGTGGTGGGGCGCGTCATTTTAAATTAGACAAGCTCTACCAAATACTTTGATTATACATTAATTTATTGCATAATAATGTAAGAAATATAACATAAACAATATTAATAAAAGTTTTAGTTAATATTATTTCAAATAATGAAAAATCCTCGTTCTTTCTGTTATTGGGTACCTAATGCTTTTCCGTCGTTCGATTACGTCGGTTGGATTCGTTTGAGCTACAGACAATAATCTATCATAGGGTAAGTGTACCAGTGAATGAACTCTTAAGGAAATTTTCGACTTTGAAAATTAATTTTAGGCAGTTGGGCACAGTTTATTTAAAATAATACTTTTTGTATAGCACAACCAACTACTCTAGCTGGCTAACATCATCATTATTCAACAGTATTATTGCACAGTTTGAAGATATATCACTATTTAAGTGAAAAAATGGAAAATCACCAGTGAATGAACGCAAAATTCTAGTGAATGAACAAATGAAACCAGTGAATGAACAACTTTGAATATGATGTTTTGTTATACTATAAATATACAAAAGCGAAGTTATGTTAACACAAATACATTCAATATACTTATTTGGTCGATTCCATGTTCTAAAACAATTAAAATACAAAAATAAGAGTATTGTTCATTCACTAGATCTTGGAAACCAGTAAATGAACTAGCTATAAGTGACATAGTTCATTCACTGGAAAACTTGAACCAGTTAATGAACCTATATTTTACGTTTGTTCCAATACTGGCCTTTCGGTAGATAATGTATTTGGATCAATGTCACTGAAAACGAAATCTTAATATGACGACTAGAAGGAAAGATATTGCATAAATAGAAAATCCTGCAGTCCCAGTGAATGAACACCCCCGTTCATTCACTGGATTTAGGCGATTTTGGGTTCCAGTAAAAAAACACTGGATTAAAAGGTATTGTTTGTAAATAAATTACATTAAACTATGTATGAATAGCACTAACAGGTCTTTGAAGCTTAAAAAAACCATACCCAATGAATGATAGATGGCAGGGACAAATGCAGTAACACATCAGAAGTATAGTAGCTTTCGCTCTTCCTTAATACTGTTCCATAGAAAAAATGTACAACATACGTACGTCCACTTTACATCGTCGCCATTTCAAAACTGTTGCTTAGGAGTCGAAGCAAATTTACCAGAACCTGACAAGTAAAGGTGCTAGTCGAAAAAAAATACGAGGCGTGATAGAAACGTACCAAATTCTTATTATTTCAAAAATTTATCGTTTTGTTCATTCACTGGGTACTGTTCATTCACTTACTACCCTACCCTACCCTACTTACCCTACCTTTAAACGAGCAATTCTTGTAAACAGGGTGAATTCAAATTGGTGATACAAAATTAGTGTTTCGTACTCAGTTAATGATGGACAATATAATGCACTAACTCATTTGTTTTAATAAATCTTTAAAAAAAAAAAAAACTTTAAATATATATATATATGTATATATATAATCAGAATCTCAGAAACGGCTCCAACGATTTCTATGAAGTTTGGTATGGGGTGGTTTTCGGGGATGAAAAATTGATCTAGCTTGGTCTTATCTCTGGGAAAACGCTTGGTAACGAGTTTCAACCCGAGCGGAGCTCGGTCGCCCAGGTACTATTAAATTATACCTACTATTAATGTTTTTAATTTTCGTAGTTTTCACTCAATAATATTATCACACACCGAAATTAACGTACCTACTTGAAAAAAACAAAGTTAAAGCGGTTTAAATCTACCTAATAATTTTATAAATAAACTAGCTTTTGCCCGCGGCTTCGCTCGCGTGTACCATGAGAATTCCAAAGAACTAAGATATCAAGCAAGCATACAGGCAAGCAAGCAAGCATGCAAGCAAGCATGCAAGTAAGATTGCTTGCGTGACAATAGGACCATCTAAGGAGTATATTATATTCTTTCGAATAACAAAATAATTTTTAAAATCGGTCCACAATTGACCGAGAAATCGGTGAACATACCTACATAAAAAAATACATAAAATGAAATGCATAACCTCCTCCTTTTTTTGAAGTCGGTTTAAGAGCCCTTTGCGGCCTACTTACAGTATAAATTTATGAATTTTGAAATTTTAGCTTACAACCAGTAAAACGCAAAATCCCGTTTTTTCCCGTTCCCGTAAGAATTTCGGAAAATACTTTCTTAATACGGGGAAAGTCCTCTCTCAATGCTCCTCTACACTCCCCAAGCAACCTCATGCCGAATTTCAGCTTTCTACGACCAGAAAAACGAAAAATCCCGTTTTTCCCGTTCCAGTGGGAATTTTGGATAGTCCTCTCTTAATGCTCTTCTACACTCCCCAAGGAACCCACTTGCCAAATTTCAGCTTTCTACGACCAGTAAAACGAAAAATCCCGTTTTTTCCCGTTCCCGTGGGAATTTTGGAAAGTCCTCTCTCAATGCTCCTCTACACTCCCCAAGCAACCTCATGCCGAATTTCAGCTTTCTACGACCAGTAAAACGAAAAATCCCGTTTTTTCCCGTTCCCGTGGGAATTTTGGAAAGTCCTCTCTCAATGCTCCTCTACACTCCCCAAGCAACCTATATGCCGAATTTCAGCTTTCTACGACCAGTAAAACGATAAATCCCGTTTTTTCTTTAACCCGTGAGAATTTCTGAAAATCCTTAAAACTGTTTTTCACTATTATAATTACCTACTTCTATGCCAAATTTGAAGAGTCTAGTAATTATAGTTCATAGGATTCCGTTGAACTGAATATATAAATCCCGTTTATTCCTTATCCCGTGGGAATTTTGAAAAAATCCTGAAATTAATGTTTTAATTATTGTAATACCTACTTGTGTATCAAATTTAAAGAGTCTAGTTATTATAGTTACTGAGATACGGTCACTTGGAATCGAATCTATAAATCCCGTTTTTTCCTGTTCCCGTGGGAATTTTGGATAGTCCTCTCTTAATGCTCTTCTACACTTCCCAAGCAACCTACATGCCGAATTTCAGCTTTCTACGACCAGTAAAACGAAAAATCCCGTTTTTTCACGTTCCCGTGGGAAATTTGGAAAATCCTCTCTCAATGCTCCTCAACACTCCCCAAGCAACCTATATGCCGAATTTCAGCTTTCTACGACCAGTAAAACGATAAATCGCGTTTTTTCTTTATCCCGTGGGAATTTCTGAAAATCCTTAAAACTGTTTTTCACTATTATAATTACCTACTTCTATGCCAAATTTGAAGAGTCTAGTAATTATAGTTCATAGGATTCCGTTGAACTGAATATATAAATCCCGTTTATTCCTTATCCCGTGGGAATTTTGAAAAATCCTGAAATTAATGTTTTAATTATTGTAATACCTACTTGTGTATCAAATTTGAAGAGTCTAGTTATTATAGTTACTGAGATACGGTCACTCGGAATCGAATCTATAAATCCCGTTTTTTCCCGTTCCCGTGGGAATTCCCGAAAATCCTTCCTTAGTGGATGCCTACATTGTATAAGGTATCTATGTGCAAAATTTCAAGTCTCTAGGTCCAGTGGTTTGGGCTGTGCGTTGATATATCAACAGTCAGTCAGTTTAGAATTTTATATATATAGATTTTTTGACAATAAATTGATTGATTGATTTCCATACGTGTAATTTTTGTAATTTACTTACGTGTATTTTTACATGAAAATTCAATTACCGTCACGACCACAGGTCACGACTTAGGGGTCATAGTTACAAAGAAAAAAATCGACTCTGCCCATGTGACAAGCTATTGTCACAATTTGAGTAAGCCCGTAAGTTAATATAATTATACCTACTATTATTTTTTCTGTGCCGTAAAGACGGCATTTAGTGTTTTTATGTTATAAATCAAGTGCTCGTCACGTCGTTTGAATTACGCAATCCCATTATGAGAGGTTCGCATTATGTAGCAATCCGTGAAGGCATATGACTGTTGCGTTTATTGGCTTTGAACTCAGACCAAAGAAAAGTAAAGATGAACTTTTTCGAGAGGCAAAGTAAGGTCGGCGTATACTTCGCCTCACCATTTACTTGTGACACTATCAATATAATACCTATATTATTTGAAGGGTCCACGGGAAGAACATGTCTAGTCACCTAAACAACTTTTTAAGTTATAGCGGTTTGAAAGTTAGTCATCACGAACAATTACTATGGTAACTATTTCTTTAAAAGTGAAAAAAAATATATATTATTTTCAGATATCCCTATTTAATATAATGGTAAGTTATAGTGGTAAGTTATGTTCCTTCCGGGACCCTTCATTTTGGAATAGTTATGTAACTAGAACACATTGAAAAAATCAGAAAAGTAAATGCCGGAGCCGGGAATCGAACCCGGGCCTTTGTCAATCCGGGACGCGCTGTGCTGGGTCTAGCACATCATCCCGGATTGACGAATACCCCGGTTACAGAATTGTTTAAAAATAAAGTAATTGATAACGGTTAAATCGTAAAAAGACAAAAAACAGAAAGTAAAAAAATCTGAAAGTTAATTACTATCAATAATTCAAAAAATAGTTAAAACCAGAATATTTTTTAAGACAATAAATAATAATAATATAATAAATAATAATATTAGGGGACAATCTCACACAAATCGACCTAGTCCCAAACTAAGCAAAGCTTGTACTATGGGTACTAGACGACGATAGACATACTTATATAGATAAATATTTACTTTAATACATAGAAAACATCCATAACTCAGGAACAAATATTCGTGCTCATCACACAAATAAATGCCCTTACCGGGATTTGAAACCAGGACCTCTTGCTTCGTAGGCAGGGTCACTACCAACTAGGCTAAAGCGGTCGTTAAAACAAATTACAAGCAAATCGTTACAAGCAAATTATCTTTATTCAATTTGGACAAGGACTTATGAATTTCAAAAAATCTCTGTTGAGGATAATCCGGCAAGAAACACAATAAGATATATAAGAGAAAACACTATCTGCAATGTTATTTAATTACTTACATCCAAAACATTTGGCACAACTAAATTTTTTAATAGAGTAGATACGCTATTAGAAGCTAGGGATCGCCAATGCGGATTCAAATTGATGGAGTAAGTACACAGAAACAACTTATAGTCACAATAGTCACGAACAATACCTCTCCCCTCCCTCTCCCCTATTTCCCTATTTCCTCTCCTTTTTAAAGGCCGGCAACAGATCAGTGACTCTCTTTGAGTTGTTGATATTTATGGGCGGTGGTGATCATTTTCCATCAGATGACCCGCCTGCCCGTTTGCCTCCCTCTCATAATAAAAAAAATAAAGAATTACTATGGTACCCATTTCTTTGAAATTGATAAATGTATATGTAGACGACCAGATGGCCTAGTGGTTAGAGACCCTGACTATGAAGCTTGAGGTCCCGGGTTCGATTCCCGTGTCGGGGCAGATATTTGTATGAAAAATACGAATGTTTGTTCTCGGGTCTTGGGTGTTTAATATGTATTTAAGTATGTATCTATCTATATAAGTATGTTTATCCGTTGCCTAGTACCCATAACACAAGCTTTGCTAAGCTTACTTTGGGACTAGGTCAATTGGTGTGAATTGTCCCGTGATATTTATTTATTTATTTTATTTATTTATATTATTTTCAGATTATTATCATTATTTGTTAGTCTATAATTGTGTCTCACTGCTGGGCAAAGGCCTCTTCTCTTGACTTTCACATTTTCAGATATCCATATAGGTATATAATCCAATGGTAACTTAAAGCACTTTGCGAGCAATCAATTATTTCCAAACATCCCTGTCCATGATTCAATCATTAATTTACATACACTTTTGATATTAGAGTGTCTTCTTGACAATGGATTTAAATTATGTATCTATCTAGTATCGGATATATTTTGTGAAATTTTGTTATAAAAAAATGAATGCAATTTCTCAGAAATAACTTTTGGTTTCAATTTACTACTGTGAAAATTAAATAAATAATAAAAATAAATAAATATTAGGGGACAATCTTATACAAATCGATCTAGTCCCAAACTAAGCAAAGCTTGTACTATGGGTACTAGACGACGATAAACATACTTATATACTTAGATAAATAAATACTTAAATACATAGAAAACATCCATAACTCAGGAACAAATATTCGTGCTCATCACACAAATAAATGCCCTTACCGGGATTTGAACCCAGGACCTCTTGCTTCGTAGGCAGGGTCACTACCAACTAGGCTAAGCGGTCGTTAAATTGTTTTTTGTTGTCGTTAATTGATTTTTAGTTGCATTGAAATAAATAAATACAAATTCAAATTTAAAAATTCAAAAACATTTATTTGTAAGAATACAGTAGGTAGGTAAAAAGATCTTAAAATAAGTTTAGCACATGTATTCAGCATATCACTAAGATTAAATTACAATTACAATTTTCGTCAATATTCACTATTTCATATTATATTATTATTAATAATTAATAAAAGAGTTATTATAATTTAAAGCACTTGCTACATTATTACATTCAATCTTGGGTTATTATTGTATTAGGTATATATTAAGAGAGAGAAAAAAAAAACCGGCCAAGTGCGAGTCGGACTCGCGCACCGAGGGTTCCGTACAAATTTATATGTATCTATGAACATCCAGTCTTAGCAGACCCTGCTCCTAAGCAAAATGTGCGCAGTGTGGGATCATTGTAGATTGGTTACTGATATAGACAGACAGACAAAAAAATTATGCTTTTCGCAATTTTTCCTTTATCTGTGCTATAAGACCTTGCTTCGTACCAAATTTCAAGATTCTGAGTTCACGGGAAGTACCCTGTAGGTTTTGATTCCCTTGCGAGTTTCGAAAATATGTGGAAATTTGCGTCATAAACGGCTGTATCTTTTGATTGCGTTGGCTTAGATGTTTGATTTTTTCACAGCTCCAAGGGACAGTAGACTTGAGTATTTGATATAAATTTCAGCTTGATACCTCCAAGCGTTCCTGAGAAAAAGGGTCTTGACAGACGGACGGACGGACGGACGGACAACAAAGTGATCCAAGGGTTCCGTTTTTTCCTTTTGAGGTACGGAACCCTAAAAAAAGAAATATAAAATAACAGCAGACAAATAAATAAATAACAACCCCTTGTGACTCAAGAAATCCTTGACACTATAGAAACATTTTTCCAATAGCCATTTTGTTAATTTACATTTAAACATGTTTCCTGACAGAGTTTTTAAATTTTGTGTTAAATGATTAAAAATTACAATGCTCATATTATATATGAAGGGTCCACGGAAAGAACGTGTCTGACTAGACAAAAAAAAAGTGACTACTTTTTTTGAAAATTGAACTTTAAATATATTTCATACTAAATACAAACTGAAATATAGATGCACAGAAAAAACCCCAGAAAAAAGACCAATGCTGGGAATCGAACCCAGGTCCTCAGCATTCCGTGCCGTGTGCCATACCCCTACACCACCACTGGTCTAGAGATTAGACACGAATCTTTCCTATACATCATACATTTCAGTCTGCTAAATCATCACCTTATGCAGTGACAAGCGCTCATCTATGTTACACCCTCTATCGAGAGATTTTAACACTCCTTCGGAACTAACCGCTCACCTGGACACGAGATGGCGCTACTGTGCAACTTTAAACACACTGTGCTAGTCTCTAGACCAGTGGTGGTGTAGGGGTATGGCACACGGCACGGAATGCTGAGGACCTGGGTTCGATTCCCAGGATTGGTCTTTTTTCTGGGGTTTTTTCTGTGCATCTATATTTCAGTTTGTATTTAGTATGAAATATATGATTTCACGGGATGACCGTAAAAGTAATAAAAAATGAAGTTGAAAAAATAAATACAAAAAGATACTTCATAGCTAAGCTAACTTGTTTGAACTTTTAATCTCAAAATGTAGAGCTCACAAAGCACTATAACATACCACTATATTAAATAGGGATATCTGAAAATAATATATTTTTTTTTCACTTTTAAAGAAATTGTTACCATAGTAATTGTTCGTGATGACTAACTTTCAAACCGCTATAACTTAAAAAGTTGTTCAGGTGACTAGACATGTTCTTTCCGTGGACCCTTCATATATTTCTCTTATACACATATTTGCGACAAGGAGGTTTGCATAAAAGAGACATAACATATGCTCGTGTCTTTCTTGATATAGCTTCTTGCTTTCTCTTCTTCTTTCTTACTTAGTTACTCGATTGAGTAGGTAGTTATGTAAATAAGTGACAGCGCAGATTGTTATTAGGTTATTACGATAGAAAACCTATGAGGAATCGTGTTTTGACAGTTCATAAAAAGTATGTCAAATACCTTAAACAGTAAATACACGATATTTTTGTCTGTAATAGGTCTACTCGTACTTTACCGCACAAGTGATTTGCGTAACTATGTCACGTTTACCAGTTTGTGTGGTAAGCAGTTGGCACGCAGAACACTACTTATGTGTTTTTAAGTTAGGATCCTGAATTAGAGGTTAGAGTTAGAGAGTTATGATCCTCAGATTGAATATAAGCCGGGGCAGCAAGAGTAGCTACTTTAAAGTGCCCTTATTTTAACGATCCCGGAAAAAGAAAACTATAAAAAAATAGACGATGGCGCCAATTTGTGTCAACGGTGGAGGACTAGTGGAAAGATCTCTCCTAATTTCAATTAGACTGATGATCATCAACAAGTTAAATCAAACCAAGATTAAGTATAATGTGTAAGTGTTTCTTAATGACATCGTAAAACATATAATAGCATAGTAACATCTACCGTGGAACCGACGAAAGGTACCAAAACAAAATTGGCTAACAATTAAAAACCATTTTCATTCCGTGATGTGACGCACTTACCATATTTTGCCTTCCATAGCTCCGAAGTCTGCTGCTCCATAATTTCTTGACAAAAGGAACATTCTGGTTGTAAACAAAGCAAAGAGGTAGTTAAATTTCATTATACCTACTTAACTTTGTTTAAATGAGACTGATTTGCTGTGGCCAGTTTCGGTCGTGGCCGCGGTTGGGAGTAGGCCAAACAAGTCGAACGAATCTTATATTATTATATCCCTTAATGGCGGCCTTTAGGCTTGGGCCAATGTCAGTTATGATGAGAGGTTTGCGGTTGAATCTACAGAACGCCAACAGTTTGACAGCAGCAAGAAAATAATTTTGACAAAACAAAAAGTTAAGACTTTTTTCCGGCCGAACGCTGTTGCGGGAGTTACGTAACACTACGAGAAAGAAAAAACATGTTATTATTAATTAGAACTATAGTCTTATATTATTAGAGGATATAAAGTCATACAGAATGATAATAAAAGGGGAATATACATAGCGAAGGAGGGATTTAAAGTTAACAGGGCGGGGAATGTAGGGAGGGAGAAGGTCATACAGGAGGATGACAGCTTCGAACATTCGAAAAATAAATGACCGAGAGAGCCTTCGTCTAAACCACATTAAACGAACGAATCTTTGTTGTTGAGTCTCTTAAATTTATCGAACTACCCACGATATACTAATTAAATATTATTAATTAACTAGCGTTTACCCCCCTAAAGCATTCTGGCAGTCGATTGAAATTTTTGGTTTTCCCTAAGTTCCCACGTGAATTCCAAAAACTAATGTCGTGATCTTCATCTACGTTGTACAGTCAGCTGCAGAGAAAAGGAACCCCCCTGTATCGGCGGTAACCACACTGGAGGGCGGTTACCACAACCTTTTCTCTGCAGCTCACCGTACGATATTACTCATGCAGATTTTCTTATCTCTTGACTTATTAGTTAAGACTCATAGATGCATTGATCAGTGGGAATATCGTATCGGGATAAAAAGTAGTCCGTGAGTTATTCAAGGTGCGGAACTTTAATAGCAAAAATTAAACGTCAAAAGGGATTGACCATTGTGTTTTATCGCCTATCGATGATTAATTGTCACTTAGCATGTCAAATTTTAGGTAATGAAGTTCTTCGGTCTTTGCCCTGCAGTACACGGCACAAAGTGATCCTATAAGGGTTCCGTTTTTTAGGGTTCCGTAGTCAACAAGGAACCCTTATAGTTTCGCCATGTCTGTCCGTCTGTCTGTCTGTCCGCGGCTAAGCTCAGAGACTGTTAGTACTAGAAAACTGTAATTTGGCATGAATAAATATATTAGTCACGCCGACAAAGTGGTTAAATAAAAAAAACTAAAAAATCTTTTTTTAGGGTACCTCCCATAGATGTAAAGTGGGGGTGATTTTTTTTTCTCGACTAACCCTATAGTGTGGGGTATCGTTGGATAGGTCTTTTAAAACCATTTGGGGGTTGCTTACATGATTTTTCTATTCAGTGATTTATTTGCGAAATATTCAACTTTAAAGTGAAAATTTTCATTAAAATCGACCGTCCCCCCCCTCTAAAATCTAAACTGTTAGGTGGAAAAATTTAAAAAAAATTCAAAATGGTAGTAAATATATTAAATTTACAAGGAAAATTATAGCGGCTAAGATTGCTTGGGAATTATTTGTAGTTTAAGAGTAAATAGTAGCCTAAGGTATTAAACATACCGTCACTACTTTGAAAAACTCGTATCTCAAATCAGCATGTAAACAAAACTGAACCTTGATACGCGCGTAATAAAGTTCACTTTGCCAGATTAACGATTTTGAGATACGAGCTTTTTTCAAAGTATTGACGATACCTAACTTGGAAGATTCCGTACACATACGAAATCCTTAGAAAAATATTACTTGATTTTTTCGTAATGGCTACGGAACCCTATCTTGGGCGTGTCCGACACGCTCTTGGCCGGTTTTTTTCTTTTGAGATATAGAACCTTAAAAAAGGTAACGCCACCAGAGTTGAGGCCATGCACACAACCACATCTCATGTAATGACAGCGGGATTTTGACGTTGTGTTGTCGTTAAACGTCAACACAACGTCAAAATCCCGCTGTCATTACATGAGATGTGGTTGTGTGCGTGGCCTCAACTCTGGTGGCGTTACCTCTAGCTACTCGGATGATTTTACTTATAACCGGTATTATGAAAACCCCGTTTTATCCTCATGAGGTCCAGTTTTCTATAGAAATAAGTAAGTACTATAGGTATATATACCTATAATACTTACTTATTGTAATGTGACACCTATTTTCACTCATAAGTGACATAAAGTTTAAAGTTAATTGAAACAAAATTTGACGTGGGATGCAGGAGATTAAATCAAAACAGGCGATACAAACTCCTGCTTTGTATTTATATTTGCTTAGTTATTATATCCGGCTACGGCTCATTTGATTAAAGTTTGTAATTTTTTGTTTTCGATTTTTATTTTATTTTAATTGTAAACTGTGCTGTGACCTATCCTTTGATTTAATATGCATTTTTTATTTTCATTTTAAATTGTGAAATTTTAATTATAATTTTACTAACAATAGATGATAAATTTTTATTTGTATGCTTTTTACTATCAAAATGGATGTAAATTATGTCTGAAAAATGAATAAAATTATTATTATTATTATATCACCAGAAAACAAACATCAACAAGTGTGTCCAATTATGTATGCCACATAACAGGCGTAAAAACCTACAAGTACTACGAATGTTAGGCCTGTGGTTGCACAGAAGATCGCCGCACGCGCAGTTAGGTACCTCTTGCATCATTGCACGCTGTGCCGCGTTACAAAATAACAAAATGGCGGAGGAAATCGAACGCATTGCAATATTTGCACGCTTCCTTGTTTGCGTTGCTGTAACAACGCATCCTAAAACGATTAATCTTGAACTAAAATTGTAGTAGGTAAGGAAAGTCATTACATTGCTATAACTATACTTCGTTTATTTTAGCATGATAGTGTAGGACCCGGTATTTGTCGACCCGAATTGAACGATAATAATGCGCGACCTGCTAATTCAATCCCTTATGGCAATTAGTTAAAAAGGTAGAACAATTACAGATCCTACTTTACTCGCACCTATCATTGCCAAGAAGAATGCGCCGCAAGAAACTTGCCAGAAAGTCATCTTTTAAAAATAAAAAAATTACAAAACAAAAAAAATGTCCACAGATCAGAATGACGTCAGAGATCAACGAGTGGTACCGAGGCCGCAAGGTCTTGGTGACCGGCGCTTCAGGACTAATGGGCAAGGTGCTAATAGAGAAGCTGCTCTACTCCGTGCCCGACATTGGCTGCGTGTACGCACTGGTGCGGCCGAAGCGCGGGAAAACGCCAGAGTCTCGTATCGAGGATATGTGGAAATTGCCCGTGAGTTTTGGATTCCTTTTAGCAATTTGAGCATCAGATAATATTGTCCATTCAGTGTAAATTGCTGATTTAAAGACTATATTTTTTACTTTACCAGGCTCGAGTTCCTGGTCTATGTAATAAAAACCGTGCTACTGCTCTAAATAGCTATACCTTGACAAGTTCATGTGTGACACTCGCTAGTACCTCGCTAGTAGTAGTTATAGGCGGCAAATGTATGCGGCAAGTGAGATATAGTAATTATGTTTTAATTGTGTTATTATTATTTGCTTTTATAATCTACAAATTATCTATGTACGCATGTAGTCTTATGTAGCTACTAGTGTGCAGTTTATTTATCTATCTAAACAGCGATCTGGGTGTCACCAACGGTACTGGCTGAAAATCAGCGCTGAGATGCTATAAACGCCTCAGCATTATGCTGAGCCAGTGTCCGATTTGCAACCGCAGACACATTCTATCTTTAGCTTTCGTGTTTTGTAAAAATATTGATGATGTGTCTTGTGTAGTTGTAAATACTTAATTCTATTTTGTTTCTTCTTTCCTTTTAAATGTTGAATGCAACAGGGTTCTATTGAGTGGCACGGCCGAACTTGTCCAGGAATAGTTGGTAACATGCACTTTATTTACGTATCTTTCCATGCTAAAACAAAACAGATTAAATTCTTAAGTCAAAGCAAAATTTTCCGGTTAACATGGCTGGATAGTTTTATTGGCGTGGTAATTAATGTAATGCTTGGTCACGTGCATTACTCGGAAATTAATATTGCCTCGATTGATTATGTCTGTCTTACACAATAATTGTCGCATAACATTTATTGGCAAAAATATTTTAACGTAATTTCTGAAGAATTACAAGTGGTTTAACATTCTTTTGATGACTGTATAATGGACCCCAATATTCATTATTATTTTTCCGTTTTACCTACAGCTTTTCTCGCGTTTAAGAGAAGAGAAATCACACATGATGCAAAAGCTGGTTCCAGTGACGGGTGACATACTATTTGACAACCTCGGGATCGAGGACAATCTCCTGAAACAGCTTTACGATGAGGTAATAACCGCTATACAAAAATAATTTACCGTTTACCATCCCTTTGGACATTTTATACCTGATAAATTTTTGTCCTTAAACAGACGTAAGTACATTTTTTTGCACAAAGCTGACCCGTGATTGACCGCTCTCTCACAAGATGAAATGTGCAGATGAAAATGTATCTCAGTGGTTGAGCCTAGGTTGTATCTCTCTGCAAATACAGACAATGGGAGTTCGTATTAGGAACGATGAAGCAACCTTTTCGTGTGGGCTAATGGAATACTAACTACATAAGGGCGAAGACGATCCCCCACCTGGATGTCCATTGATAAAATGGAGATGGAGGAATTAAATCACGTAATTCCTGCGCACACTCACTTACACGATGGTTTTTAATCGGTGATCAGGAGTTGTAAAATATAATAATCAGCCAATTGAATGCTGAGGCCTCAAGCAATTACCTCTCCGTTTAATTAATTAAAATTAATTATATCGTTAAAAGCGAACCACTGGATACTTGGTACATTACAGAAAAAATCTTGATTACTGAATTAGAATAATTGGTGCCTGTTCACCGATTAAAAATCATCGGTGTAGACCTAGGGTTAAGCTAGACGTCGGTGCCATGACTTGCTCAGTTTTAGAATGGGACGGTTAGGTGTGATGGTTGGCAGCAGGGCATTTCTATTTTTCGTTGTACCTAATTAAGAAATTGGGGATGTCTATTTTTTTGCAATGTATAGAAAATCGAAAACCATTTCGAAATAAATGCTTTTTAAATCGTTTTCTGTAGTTATTTCATTTTAATATTATGTAATGAATTTATTATATAACAAATAAGCAATGACCTTCATTTGACATTGGTGTAAATTGCGTGACCGGTCCAAGTCGTACTTTATTCTGTGTGGTTAGAATTCTTCACAATTTACGCGTGGATTATACTACGGAGTTTGATTTGGACCCGCTATCTGACATCTAGCACTTTGTCAGTGCCAGTAAAGTGACACAGTGTATAGTGTACCACTACGCAAAAAATAATTAAGGCGAGGTTCTTGAAGCGCGCCACGTTAATTTACACCCCGCACCCCGCCCGCGCAAAAGCTACGATCGCCGCGCGCGCCGTGAACTCGCCGACGGAGGTCACGCTTGCCAGCCACAGTGTAATATAATTTACAGAAAAAGTTGTGACCGAGACCAAGATCACGCTGTAATTTAAATGTTTAGGTGCAATTACTTAGATTACTTTTGTGTTATAAATGTAAAATATGAAACGTTTTCGAAGTGAATACTTCTTTGTCCGCAGCTTGTACAGTTCCAGAATTTCAGTTAGATACAAAACTAAACCATATATGGCGCTAAAATACAAATTACGTTAGGTGTCGGTCATTCTTCACGGATCAAGTGGTCAAAAATATGTATACACTCGCAGGAGCCTCGTAAGCCATATGACATCATACTTCTCACGCTATCACACACTACAACAATTGCTAAAAGTGGCACTGTGTCGGTAGTCAGCGGTCTAAGTCAATATTGTAAAAACCGAATTTGAGATTTATGAAAAAATGAGCGTATACATAGTGGTCGGCAGTGAAGAAGTAAATCCTGACACCTGTCATTTCCATATAGTTTATAACCTAAAAATCACTGAGATTATAAACTTTAGGAAAATGATAGGTGTCAGGAGTCCACAATATTAAATTACAAAATCGATGTCATTTTTGTAATTAACGTCCCAAAAAAAAACATAAAAACGACACCCATATTGATATTTAGATATTTCAACCCCATCGCACCCCACCGGGGAGATGGTATTTCTCGTCCGCCACGTTGGATTTTAAAATTGTTGTTGTTTTCGTAGCCAGCGCGACCCGATAAGGTCCCTAAACCATAGAAACAATACCCATGTTGATTTCCAGACCTTGTCACCCCATTGCCCTCTTTTAGGGGTTGATTTCCCAAAAAACCTAAAACACGTGTTTACTCATTTATCGTTAGTACTCCTGAAAAATTTGGAATAAAATAGTCTAACTAGTAATCTTGTTTCCCCATACAAACTTCGGACCCCCGTCTCACCCCCTTAAGTTGTGAATTTTGAAAAATCCTTTCTTAGTGCACCTCTAGACCTTATAAGGAACCTTTTGGAAATTTGGAATCTCTAGACCCAGCCGTTTGGGCTGTGCGTTGATATTTCAGTCAGTCAGTCAGTCAGTTTCTTCTTTTATACACGATGATTTTTAATCGGTGATCAGGAACCAATTTTTCTAGATCAGTATTCGATGGCGACCACGTTTAAGTCGCAGTTACACGACAAAATCCATCTATTTTTTTAAACAATAATTATTTGGAAAATCATTTTTTAACTAAAATTATTGTCACCCTACGCATGGTTTAGTCTATGAGCCTGAAACCTCTTTGAACAAGTCAGTTTCTTCAACAAACTTTGACGTGAGACCTGTCAAATTTCCCGCCAAAGCGATGACACTTGACAGAACTACTTAACTAAAACAAATGTAGGATGACCATGCATTCGGTGGATGGAAGAAGTTTTAACTTTTTTTATTTATTAATTAACCAGAGACCTCATTGCTTTAAGATCTCATCTATTAGATTAGATTAGATTATTTATTCCTTCAATATAAGATTACATCATAAATTGTACGAAGTCAAGTCACGCGAATTTATATTGAAGTCGTCAAAGCACACAAATTAAATAAAATCAATGAATCAAATGGATGTCACAAAATGTTAAACTTGAATAAAATAATAAATAACAATAAAACAATTACAATTAAATTTTTTCTCCTCTCAGGATCGTCATAGTTAAAATAAAAATAAATAAATAAAACATTAATAAGAATAATAATGTCACAAACAGGGATCAACCTATTGAAATACATGTCAAATAAAATATTAAAAGTAAAATACAAAGTCAAACCATAATATAAAATAAGTATACATGTCAAAAACTATAATTCAATGTCTGCAAGCAAACTCACTAACAGAGTATAATGGTTTATCCAACAAAAGATTTCTCAGTTTGCGTCTAAATATTTCGTCAGATGGCTCATTTTTCAGTTCAGCAGGAAGACGCTCATAATGCGTGGGGCCAATGACGCGAGGATTCTTCACCGAGAGTGCCATTCGACGGGGAACTGCACACAACCGTCCTGTGCGACGGACCTGCTTGCCAGCCACGTTGACCCGTAAAAACATGGATAAATTGGTCCTCCCTCACAAACATTATAACATTAACATATAACATTAAATTCCATTTTGTCTAGGGATCAAGATTTTTCAATTCCTGATCACCGATTAAAAATCATTAGATGTGTGAAACAGTCATCTTTGTCACCTTCATGCTGAAATAATAAGAATTATCATTTCGGCGATTGCAGCGGTACCATTAGTAAACTTTGTAATGTGGCAATTTTGTCAATAAATGCGAATTTATATTACAGGCACTTGTAAAAAATTTGATA
Source organism: Archips xylosteana (assembly GCA_947563465.1). Classification (NCBI taxonomy): domain Eukaryota; kingdom Metazoa; phylum Arthropoda; class Insecta; order Lepidoptera; family Tortricidae; genus Archips; species Archips xylosteana. The sequence goes on along the minus strand of OX387347.1, from coordinate 9,477,845 downwards.
GACCCGTACCACAGAGTAAAAATGTAACCAGTTATTCAACTTCATTCTAGAGAGCCCGAATCGACGCACGCACACAGCTAAGCGTCATAGACGGCGCGCTGCGTGGGCTGCAGCATTGTTTTGTATTCCGAAGATTACTTAGCGGCCGTGTAATACGTTTGGCTGTGTGCGTGCGTCGATTCGGGCGCTCTAGTATGAAGTTGAATAACTGGTTACATTTTTACTCTGTGCTCGTACTGTTTTTCTTTGTACACTGTGTACTGTGTATAGTTGCGTGGATGGGTGTTTCTTTTTGTGTGTGGCGGTTACATTGAATAGTGATAAATAACAGAAATAAATGATGATACTACTACCCACATCAAGGATATTTAGTCGTAATGTGGAGCGCTTCAAAAATTGGCAAGCGTCCGACCTCCAACACGTTCCGCTCGGGACTGAGCGGCGGGCTGGCAGCGGGGCGCCAGTAAATCGTGCCGTGAATTTCGTTAATATTGAGTTAAATATTATATGTTTTACAAAATTAACAAAATTAAACCCGACGGACATTACATCATTACAGACGTTTATTTTGATGTAACTTTCAATACATCAAGTAGTATAGTATTGAAATGAAATGAGTTTAAAGGTACAAAAAAGGGGTATGTTTGGATTTTTTTTCTATCGAGCGAAGTTTGTCCAATTATGTAACGAGTGCCCGACGTACTTACAGAAAGGTCTCAAAAGCAACATATATTTTTTTCACGTGTTTAATCATTACCGTTTCTAAATAAAATGAAATTAAAAATTACGTTTCTACGAGGTACCTCGCCTTAAAGGGGTTGCCTTATCGTACGCATTTAGATAGATTTAGAAATTTGGCATTGTGGGAGCCCTCAATTATAATCTGACGTCATCAACTAAAATAGTTTCAATAATTTATTTTGAAAAAAGTAGAGAACTAAATGACAAAATATTGAAATTAGTTTCTTATAATTGACTTTTCTATACAAAAAAAATATAAAAACCACTGGTAATTTTTTTTAGACATTCCCAATTGTTAACAAGGAGTTAAAATTAGTCCGTTTGGTTACGCACTTTTTCAAGCCTTTACAATAAAAAAAAGTACAAATCGGACAAGTTCAACAATGTGTAACAAGAAGTGATCAAGTGAACCATTCGGTCCGGTTTGTTAAGTTTTTTTTTTATTGTAAAGACTTGAAAAAGTGCGTAACCAAACGGACTAATTTTAACTCCCTGTTAACAATTTCTTAATTGGGTACAACGAAAAATAGAAATGCCCAGCAGCGCTCTCTATTGCCAACTACAAACTCTAGACTCCAGCATTGTGGTGTGGAAGGCCAGTGCGAACCATTACTCTGTTTCTCGCAGAAAATCGTCAGTAACGTTATTCTCAACCGACGACCACAACCACTCTGTAGACAGTGGAGAAGAGACTAAAAGAAGAAGCAAGAAGTTTACCCAGGAGTTGGAAGGTTTACTATAGGTTTATGTATTTGTACCATTGTTTTTGTGTTTGTATTTAGTACCATATCTCATGGCCGTGTAGAAAACGTTTGCATATTTAAGACTGACGAGCAAATTAGGAGCTCAACTCAACCCAGATTTCATTCCTTTTAACAGATCACAAACGTAACTTCTGTCTGTTTTCCAGGTATCAGTAGTGTTTCACTTCGCGGCCAGTTTGCGACTAGAAGCACCTCTGAAAGAAGGACTAGAGATGAACACTAGAGGGACACTACGCGTCTTGGACATCGCGAGGAAGATGAAGAACATAGCTGCTTTCGTTCACCTCTCTACCGCTTTCTGTTACCCTGATTACGAACGCATGGCTGAGCAGGTATGATCTCACACAACGGGCACTTTAATCTTTATTCTTCTGTGACTGATTGCAATTTCTGCATATATTTCTATGGCTGCTGATAGACGAGACACTCTGCTAGTTCCGCCCATAACCAATGTATACAAATTCGTAATCGGCACATGACCCTAAAGTATATAACTACACTCTTTTTGGGTCGGAGGTTGAAAATGAATCATAAAGAGAATAGTGACTAAATAAATTGATTTACCCCAGTTTGCTAGAGCTAAATAACAATATTAAAGTTACTGAATTTTTTTTTTATCTATTCTGATAGTGTCGGTATACTTACCCCCTGTTTCACCATCCATTGATCAAATTTATTTAATGGATAAATGTGATGCCGTCTCTGTTTGTTTTGTTCGAATAGAAGGAGACGGCATCACATTTATCCGTCAGTTAAAATTAATCAATGGGTGGTGAAACAGCCCCTTAGTGTAATAATAAACCATTTCTGGACGATGCTTTAGTTAGACCTCAAATCAATCAAGAAAATTTTCACTACTCGCCTACCCCAATTGAAGTATATGTAGAAAAAAAGATTCCAAGGAATTGAGAACCTCCTCCTTTTTTTGAAGTCGGTAAAAAAATGAAAAAGTGTCCCAAAATCAAATGCCTCGTCTTAAAGAATAATGAAAAATGAGATATAAAGGTACATAGGACCTTAGGCTCATAGGAACCTATTACATTTTTTAGTAACAGCAAATCATCTCACTTTTAAGGTACACGACCCACCTAACGACCCCCACGAAGTCTTGCGCGCTGCGAGCTGGTTAAGTGAGGATCAGCTCAAACTCCTCTCGCCGTCAGTCCTGAAGATGCATCCAAACTCCTACACCTACTCCAAGAGGCTGGCCGAAGCTCTGGTGCGGGAGAGTCACCCGGAACTCCCAGCTGTTGTCGTGAGACCCAGTATAGGTAATTTTATAAAGACAGTTTAATTAAGTCGCTTGAAAATTGATTGATTTTTGTACGCTTATTGTCTAACGCACGGGCACTTGCTATCGCATTCACTAATTTTTTCTGTCAAACTGTATAAGATAGTGACAGTAAGAAAACAGCCTCCGGTTGGTAAATTTAAAACAGGCGGCCGTAGTCGCTTTGTTTAACCCATTAGGCAAGAGTGTCGCAAGCGTCCGATGCTATGGAACAAGAGGATTTTTTTGCAAACAACGCTATCTTTATCTTCTGATAGGGGTCGGCCTTACAAAACATTATTAGGTAATGAATTTACTTAATGAATTTCTAGTAACTAGTAAGTAATCCATTAATTCTTTAAATATTCTCAAAATTATTTTGTCTATAGATTTTTTTACAATTTTGTCTCTTGGTTAGCAAATATACAACTTTGTTCTGTAGATAGGAGATCCTGCTTACTAATTTGACAGTTAGCATGCGGTAATTGATTGGCAACATGCTTTGCAATGTATTGGCATAATAGTGTTGTATTGTTTTAGTCTAGCGAATTAGCATTTATTAGGCAAGCGTGCTCCATCGTACGCCTCATCTTCGCTTTCCATCAGGCGTGTTTGTGGTCACCCGCAAAGCCTATATTGTATAAAAAAAAATCATAAACTTTATTACAAAAAGCTGTTCCCTATACAATTCTGCCGTACTTAAGCTAAAAAAGGGTTAAACCCGACTAGTCGATTTTGAGATATCGTCAAAACAGGCGGGGAATGATGTCTCTAAAAAACTATGTAAGATAGAGTGAACTTTCTTAGAGAGAAAATTAGCTAATTTTCTCACCTATCACATGGACCAATTTCTATTGAAAATAATTATCAATATAATACTTAAAATAACTTTTTTTAATTAAGTTAAGCTTTTTATTTCTAATGTTGCACTAATTATGATACTAAAACAGGGCTAACCATACCGTAACTTACTTTTAGCTTAGTAATTTCATGTTACTGTCACTACCAAAAAAACTATTACACAGTTATTCAGCATTGCTTAGGTATAAACAAGTTAAGCTGCATAACTGTTCTGTAACCAAGTATGATATTGAAAAGAGCTTCGTCACTAGATAACAAAAAATGGCAAAGGGATTTTAACCTTTATTTAACTAAGCAAACTTCAAATATTTTTTTTATGTCATGAATTTATACAACATTACTTAGCTAAAGAGGGGTTAAGAAAATATTGCTTGTAGTTAACCCCGTTATAGCTTAGGATGGATTAGTGATAAGTTGACGAAAAAAATCGTTACTCCGTATTAATCGTTTATTAGAAATTAAAATTCGTATCAAATTAAACAAAAAATCACCTAAATACACAAAATAAAAATATTTGAGATCAGTAGATAGGTTTATCTATCAGTAACTTCAAGCATATAATAACTAAAAAACGTTTACCTATAACAAAATTATTTGAGATCAGTAGATAGGTTTACCTATCAGTAGCTTCAAGCATATAACAAATAAAAAACGTTTACCTATAACAAAATTATTTGAGATCAGTAGATAGGTTTACATTACACTGATCTCAGATAATTTTGAAATACGATTATTAATAAGTAAAGAGACAACACAATTCAAGAAGGAATCTGGGGGCACGGGAGTGCCCCCGCCAAGACGAGCCAAGCGGAGCGCAAGGGCACTACCTACCTTTTCTCGAAACGTTTAGTCGTTTTTTTGAACTCCTATAACTTTGCTTTGGATGATGTTAAATAGTTGAAAATTTCAAGATATAATGAAACTAGTACAAACATAAAACATACAAAGTTTGAATGTTGTAGCTATTATACTTTAGATTTTATCAATGTCTAAAAACCCCCGATTTCGTCACTGATTCACTGATCATCAAAATTCTTAAGGTACTTCCTGAAGTCCTAGAAAGCTGAAATTTGGTATATAAGCTAGTAATAGTATACAAACAACGAAAAAATCTTAAAACTTGAAACTTTTACCCCCCCCAACCCCTTAAACTATGTATGAGACTTCCGCAAATTTTGATGCTAGAGGTGTGAAAATTGATATAGAGGGTCCTTGTTACCCTTGTAATAAATAATAAGATATGTATTTCAGGATTTTTAGTAAATCATCCCCTACCAAAGAGAAATGAAATCCCACAAAAACATTTCATGTTAAATGTTGCTAAGACGAGACCATGTAGCTCGCACTGTCAAAAAGCAATCAGATCTCTTGTAGAGCCAAGTTTCTAACCCTACATGCCCAGCTCTAAATCTATAAGCCCTAATTTTACACTAATTAATCTCGTAGGCGTGCAAACCGTGGACTAAACTGGCGAGTCGGCCGCACGGAAAGAGTTTAAAAGATTGAATAGATTTTTAAGTTCAAGCCCATATGCCGAATTGCAAAAGGTTCGTGCGGCTGACTCGCCAGTTTAGTCCACGGTTTGCATACCTACGAGATTAATTAGTGTAAAATTAGGGCTTATAGATTTAAAGCTGGGCACGTAGGGTTAGAAACTTGGTTCTACAAGAGATCTGATTACTTTTTGACAGTGCGAGCTACATGGTCTCGTCTTGGCAACATTTAACATGAAATGTTTTTGTGGGATTGTGTTGTCTCTTTACTTATTAATAATCGTATTTCGTAATTAACAATTAAATAAGGCACTTTATATCAGTCTTCATTAACAAATGGACACACGTAGGAAATTTTCATAATTTTATTATGAAAATTTAACTAATTAGGTAGCATCCTTTTCCGGTGCATTCGACACTAAACTCAATACGAATACGACCCAATATCTAAAACAAACTATTTTCATAACGAATGAAACCCAAATTAACTTATTACCAAAATTAACCGTTCTTGATTTGCAGTTTTCTCAATATGAGCCAATTTCAAATGGATTGGAGCTCATAAAAGCCGATACACAGAAGGCTCCATTCCCAAAATACCCTAAGTTTGAAATTGCAGAACACCCGATTCCCATAATGATTGATTCACAAAACGGCCTGTTCCCAAAATACACTAAATTCTCGATTTTTATACCAAAGCCTTTTTAATGTAATAAAACCTAGACAGGTTTTATTCCAAATACATACCAACTTCGAAAAAGAGGTCAATCAACGAATTAGACTCATCTGGGCAGTGTTCGGGAAGCTCCGCAATATCTTGTCATCCAATATACCGCAGTGTCTCAAGTCAAACGTCTTTGATCAGTGTGTGTTGCCAGTGATGACTTATGGCACTGAGACGTGGCCGCTAACGATGGGCCTCATAAGAAAGCTCAAAGTCACTCAGAGGGCGATGGAGAGAGCTATGCTTGGAGTTTATCTGCGGGATCGCATTAGAAATGATGAAATCCGCGCAAGAACTAAAGTCACGGACATAGCTCGAAGAATCGCTAGACTTAAGAAGCAGTGGGCAGGACACATCGCTCGTAGAACTGACGGCCGATGGGGCCGAAAGGCTCTCGAGTGGCTTCCGCGGACCGGAAGATGCAGTGTAGGTAGGCCTTCAAAAAGATGGAGCGACGACCTGGTGAAGGTGGCGGGAACGCATTGGATGCGGATGGCGCAGGGCCGATCTGTTTGGCGAGCCTTCGGGGCGGCCTATGTTCAGCAGTGGACGTCTTTCGGCTGAAATGATGATGAAGATGATGTATTCAAATAGGTAACACATAAATACTTTCATTCACTCATTCGATCCTTTCGTGACAATTCTTGTGAATCCACCTGTAAGTGCAATCCTTAAGTCCCTATATTAAATTATAACCATATGAATAAATAACGAAAACTCAGTAGTAGGTACAGAATTACCTAATGTCTTACCTTCCTGTGTTACGAGACATGGCGGGAACGCGACGAAACGTCGCCCGCACAACCACGTCCGCACTGTTCCCCGGCTCCCTAATTTGACCAATCGTGCGTCCGCGCCGCGGAATGCGAACAGCAGATAACTTACTTCTAGCCTAGTAATGTGGCTTAACTTTATTTTAACTAAAGATTATTTACAAAATATTTATTTCTCTTCGTTTTAAAAAAACAGGTGATTGGTTATTTAGATTTTTATAGTGTATAAAAAAAAAAGTTTTACTTAGGTTAAAGAGGGTTAAAGGATCTTAACTGATTTTTAATTAAGTTTTTTATGTTAACTTGTTTATAGTCTAGTTTTTAACGAAATATTTATGAGAAGTTAACTAGCCTTTAACAGAGTTAAAGGATCTTTACTTATTTTTAGGCTAGGAAAAATGGTTAACTTCGTTTTAACTAAGCAAATTATTAAAAAACAAGTAGATTTCGTGAAGCTAAGAGCCTTTTGCCCTCTTATAGACAATTTTTGTGGCTTAACTAGTATTTAATTAAGTAAGTCTTAAAAAAAGTGTCACTTAACTGTTTCACGACAATCTGTATCTCCGAAACCGTAGAATGTAGGAGATATGTGTCTTAGAACAAAATGTAGAGAATTTTGCGCTCTGTAATTTGGCATCATTAACTCGAAACTGACCAAATGAGGCTTAACCCTTTTTTAGCTTAAGTACGGCAGAATTATGCTCCTTACGATTCCAGTGACCCCCTCCTACAAAGACCCGATGCCAGGCTGGGTGGACAATCTCAATGGACCCATAGGCCTGATGGTTGGCGCTGGAAAGGGCGTCATCCGTTCCATGCACTGCTACGGCCACTACCATTGTGAGGTCATCCCTGTCGACATTGCCATCAACGCAATCATCGTCATTGCCTACAAGATTGGCACACAGACGCAGAGGTTCGTGTTTTCAATTGCATTAGGTTTGTATTGTATTTAGCAAGAAATTGTGAGGGTGACACACATTGTGAATTGCATTATAACAAGTATGTAGGTATTAGTTGCTCTTTCAACAGATCGTGAGATTTTTTTAGTATCACATGGGTAAATGCTGCCTACTTTCTTACCAATATCGTTTAATCTATAATCCTAATAGTTTACAATATTGGGATTGTTCATTTTTTCTAACCCCCCTGTTTATTTTTTTTATCGAAAATATAGAGCATTTTAAGAAACTAATTTGAATATTTCAGCAATTCATCACTTCAATATTTTTTTATAATTTATTGAAAATTTGAGATACGACTTCTCGTAAATTACATGCCGCGGCAGAATCTGTGTATAAACCACAGACATAATGACAAAAAAATGTGTCACAATCGATGGTTAGTTGTCATCTGACAATGTCACATTACATTACAATAACACTTAAGTTGCAAGATTCTTCCAAAGAATACCTAGGTAAAAAAAACGATTTACGGCTATAGTATTTTTGTACGTATAAAATAAAATGGTCAGAAGTGTTCGCTTGAAAGTTCTTTGGCGGATTTAATCCATACTTACATTAAAATGATCCTCGCAACAATAAGTACATCTTGTAAACTTTGAATTATCTTTGCGGCACCACTTCTCTTGTAAATCTTCTCTAATGCGAACAATTAATTTGTTTGGGCTATTGACAGAATCATTTCCACAAGGTAGGAATGAAACACTTCCTGTATAAATCCATTATTAAAATATAAAAAACGCGAAGAAGGTTTTTCAAAATAGTATCCTTAAACTGACAGATGATAACTACGTCGAAGTGACAGAGAATAGTATAGAGAAACTAGACGGACGGCTTTTTTTTCTTAAATTGTTGCAAAGAATTTCAAAGTTAATGCCCACAGAAAGGTCAAACAAAGGTCAAACATTATTTTGCAAAAATACTCACGATCATTTAATATTTTTTTACTACAATGTTATAAAATGATTTAATAAACCTATTTCTCGAAATGGTTTTGGAATTAGACCACATTGTAAAAAAGTGATCAATGCCAATTGCCAGACGAACGAATAAAACACGCTTTTGTTAGAACAAACTGTTCTACCTAATTTTCATCTTCTTTTAATAGTTGTGGTACCTAAGTATTTTATTTTCAACTTGTCGTAAATTTTCGAATTTGCTCACGAAGATTACGTAAAATTGGTTTGCGAGTGGTGTAGCCCGCGGGTTTGGGATTGAGCAGCTATGAAGCCAGCAAGCTCTGAATTATATTTTTCCTTCTGCCCCCTGTGATGTTTTTTTTCTAAAGCACCCCTTGTTCTTTTACTTCCTAAGTAATGCCTCCTAATTGTCTCTCAGTGTACTGCCACTACTCCCATAAAAGCCTTCATCGCCCACAAAGGGTCGTTGTCGCCTACGTTGAGGACATGCTCTGGCCTATCTGCTTTCCCAAACCGTATCGCGCGTAACATCTGCCTTGAGAAATATTTCTCTATGAATTGTCCCGTGATATTTATTATTATAATAACATTACGATTAAATAACAGATAGGAGTTAGTTTTTTTATTGTGGGATTTTACACTATTAGTATTCTTTCTTGATCTACAGTGCTCAGTGGCGCGTATCGATGACTGATAAACTAAATTTAGTACTCTTTTTCCATTCTATGCCCTTGATCTCTAAATCTAGATATGTAAATTAGTTAATGACAGATAATCATGATTGAATACCCCTAATATAGAAAACACTGCTGCTCAGCGTATCATCTATACATATAATAACAATGGGTAACGGTATCCCAAATAATAATAATAGTAATAATAAAGGCGTAGGGATGTGACGACCCCATCGCCCGCTGGTGTTGTGGTGTCACCAGCGCAGTCAGTCAAAAGGCGTAGGGATGTGACGACCCCATCGCCCGCTGGTGTTGTCGTGTCACCAGTGCAGTCAGTCATCGCAGGGCGGCTTGTGGCGAGCTGTTGGTGCGTAGCGACACCACGAACTCGAGACCTCCAAGGGTACACATACACACATGCGCTTATACACACACTCACACACAGTTACACACCCACCCCGCCTCTAGTTTGCCTTTGTTGGCCGCCTAGAGTGGATCGCAAGAGCTAAATGCTCGAAGGATGGATGTGTTTGGCCGTAAGTGGCGAGTTGGCATTTTGAAGTTTAAAGTCCAGGGACACCTCTCCATCCTTAGTTAGTTCACACCAATGTTGCCGCCTCGTTGCCCCGAGCGGGCAATAGTTTGAGGGGCCCATTTAGTGAATGGCGAGTCACCGCCTACCAAAAGTTCAGTTTATGAGATATTGAAATGGTAGGTGTCCGTTATCTCACTCCATAGCCCGGTAATCCTGTCCACAACATCCCAACCCCATAGCCAATTCCATGTCGCTTCCTACCTGGCAATAGTTTGGCAACTGTGGAGGACTGTCCGCTAGCACATCCTCATGGTGTATTAGGGGATAGACCTCCATAGTTGCGCCCATCTCATTTATATTATATGGTACCAAAGGCCTCTTCATGTTGGCTTCGGCCCCATGAATGCCTTTCAAATGACCGGGTCCCCATGGGCCCGTGATCGGAAATCCGTACCAACATAATAATAATAATAATAGTAAATAGTAATATACATATACTCCGTCCGCGTGGAATTAGTAATTTGGGCAGCTTATTTTTTTTATCCAATTTGCTTTTTCATCAATTATGGCTCTCCTTAGTTCATCGATATAAAAAAATACCCCCCGCACCCCCCGCAACCCCCCCCCCCCTCACCAACCCCCCACCGAACACCCCCCGCACACCCGCGTTCACATTCACCACCGTACCTACTCCCAAGTCACTACTTCTAAAAACTGTTCTATAAATTCTTAAAATAGACGTATCTTTCTTATTTGTGAACCGATTCAAATGACACAAACACTAAATGTTAATCCAAGAAAATACCAACATATCAGTGAACACCAAATCCTTCTAGGTTAAGCCGTTTCTGAGATTAGCGCGCACAAACGCACAGACAAACAGACAAACAGACAATAATTCTAAAAAACATTGTTTTGGGTTCTATTGCGCTAGTAAATAGCCCTAGTGACAGTTTTTCTCAAATATCTTCAATGTACAGACACCGATTTGTTACAGATTTATTATATGTAAGTATAGATATAGAATAGATTTTAGCTAGCGTACATTATTTTGTATCAGGTTTATAATTTCGCCTTGTGTAGATAGTGTGGGTACCTAAACACAAACTTATAGCGAAAATAAACGGATCAATCACGTCTTAAAATGAGTTTAACTGGACATGTTTCGGGCTAATCCGAAGCCCTTCTTCTTGGAGTCACACGTCACGTCGGCTGCCAAACGCGCACATCAAAAATTTAAAGTAAACACTAACTTACTTAGATCATCATTATGTGGTATTTGCAGACCTCCAGAACTCCCAGTGTACAACATAACCACTGGAGACGACAGAGACACCACCTGGAAACAAGTCCTGGACAACGGAAAGGCAACCATTCGCAAGTACCCATTCGAAGGTCCCTTGTGGTACCCCGATGGGAACATTAGACACAACAAGTTCATCCACAGCCTTTGTGTATTGTTTTACCACATAATACCGGCTTATCTGATTGACTTTTTGATGCTCATATTTGGACAAAAACGATTGTAAGTATTAGGGACCATAATTAAATTATAATACTTTAGTTTGCAGTCTGCATTATTGGGATTAATTATGATTAAACTTCGCGATATGCTCGTATATAGTTAACCTTTCTGTTTCTTATATTTCGTACCAATATCATATCTTCCACGTAGTTAGATTACTTGCTTGCACGTAATAGATGCAATATATAAAAAAACTTTTTTGCAACTGGGTTGGTCCACGATCGAAAAACTATCTGACCCATTAAATTTTTAAACTTACAGCATGGTTAAAATCCAGGACAGAATATCGACCGGGCTAGAAGTTCTCCAATACTTCACGACGAGAGAGTGGTGGTTCGACACCAATAATTTCAAGGCTTTGCCGGGTTCATTGAACCCCGTGGATTATAAGCTGTTCCCCATGGACCTCAGTATTATTGAGGATGAGCCTTATATTGAGAGCTGCATGATTGGCGGAAAGTTGTATTGCTTGAAGGAAAAGATGGAGAATCTACCGAAAGCAAGGCTGCAGAATAACATGTAAGTTTTTTTTTGTGATCGTGTTCCATATTCGTTAATTAGCATTTGCCCACAACTTCATTCACGTAGGTAATAAAATTAACGAGTAGTTGATACCATTATCCAATAATCTCAAGACGTAACTCTAATCTAAAGAAACCCACAAATCGACCGAGATTTATTGCTTACTTCACGGGGATTTCTAAAAATCCCTTCTTAGTGCAGGTCTATGATCCCCAAATAATTCTTTGCATTGTTGTAACCCAAAAATGCTCATTCTACAGTGTTAGTTAATTACAAATTTGCATGTTATGATATAAAATACTTGCGTTGTACGAGTATAGTTAGGTCGATAAAAATTTAAGTGTTATCAAAAGAAACAAGTTGTTCATCAAAACCATAAAAACAATAACTTATCTTTGACTTATGTACAAAAATCTTTAACAAAACCTCATCTTGTTATAATACACTCAAGAGCAAAACTTTCGGGTCACTAGCATTTACTTTAATATCTTGAAAACGAATAAAGCTATCTTATTGAAATAAATTGAACCTTATAGACAATTTAATGTTACTAAAATAAAATGCATTATATTTATTACTGATCATTTATTTTATTTTGTTTATAACGAAAAATTAAAAATGGCGTCAATTTGCTTGTAAAACGAAAACTGAAAATACTGAACTTTTTATATTTAAAAGTAGTTTTAACACAGTGTAGTACTTGGTATTACCCCCACGTGCTGTCTGCACAGCTGCAATGCGATTCTGCATGCTGTAGGTACACCAAGTTTCTGAAACACTGCTGGGGAATATTCTTCCATTCCTCTACCAATGCATGTCTCAAGTCACGAAGCGTAATTGAAGGAGAATCTCGTTGTCTCACACGTCGTCCGAGCTCGTCCCAGGCGTGCTTGATCGGGTTGAGGTCGGGGCTATGAGCTGGTCATACCATGGGACAAATAAGCATCTCATCAAGGTAGGTATGCACTATACGAGCAGTGTGTGGACGGGCGTTATCGTCCATAAAGATAGCATTCTCATAGATACTTGCCATAAATGGACCGATGTGCTAGTTAAGGATTTCATCCACATATTTTACGCCATGAAGAGTACCGTTTTCGATCAGTACTAGTTCTGTTCCGCTTTCCGCAGAAATTTCAGCCCATACGAGTACGGAACCACCACCGTATGCCACCTTTTCTTCAATACAGGCTTGCATAAATCTTTTTCCTGGTCTTCTGTACACCTTTGCCCTTCCGTCGTTTTTATACAGCATAAATTTTGATTCTTCCGAGAACACGATATTTGACCAGTTTTCAATCGTCCAATCCGAGTGTTCGCGTGCATAAATTCGTTTTGCTATATGATGGGGATCCCGAGTTTCGGACCATTTGCGGGTCTAAATGGTTTCAAATAACCTTCAGCAAGTCGCTGTCTTACAGTTTGAGCACTAGGGTTGCTTCCAGCAAGCCCTAAAAAATGTTGAGCCAGCGCTGTTCCCGTAAGAAACCAATTTCGCAGCATAGTGTTGACTAGATATCGATCTTCCTGTGCCGTCGTGCACCTGGGTCTGCCTGTTATTGGTCTGAGTATGGTCAAACCAGTTTCTAGAAACCGCTGGCGAACACACTGAACTGTGAACAACGATACACCGACTATTCTTGCTGTTTCTCGCTGACTTCTCCCATTTTCCAGCACTGTGAGGATTCTCGTACATTCTTCAGGTGTGAGTGAATAACTACTACTTTAATAATGACTATTGGATACCTGGGAGACTTCTTATAAATACATTTTATAACAAAAACAATAGCAATGAGAGTTACGAAAATATGAAGTTCTAATTTCAGAAAAAACGATCATTTTGTTTATAACTTTTTTGATGCCATTAAGGTCAACCTATAAGTTTTTATACGTGTAATGAAGGATTATTAAATTGTCTATAAGGCTCAATTTTTTTTTTTTTAGCTAGGTGAATTAGTTTTCGAAATATTACGATTTATGGTAGTGACCCGAAAGTTTTGCTCTCGAGTGTATAACACTGTTTTATAAAATATTTTAATAATCTTTTTGATGAAGAATTTGGCATTAAACCACAAATGCAAATAATCGAATAAGTATTTACAATAAAAAAGTTAGATCAGACAATCACTGCAATTATCGAAGCGTTGAACCTTTGACTTTGTGCTACGGGATTTCCCGTTTATACGATAACATTTAACAACTCTACGCTAACCTTGATAACTCTTTGCATTGATTATACGAGGAAAACAATACTGAAATATGATCGCAATTTGAATCGTAAAATAAACAATAGACCCACTTCGTCCAGAGTTCCAGACGAAGAAAGCATCGAAGCAAAATTTTTCACTTCTCGTCCTAATAAGATCTATCCTTTGTCCTTCCCAGAGTCTCAAACTATCTTCTTACCTACCAAATTTCATCTAAATCTTTTCAGCGCTTTAAACGTGAAGAGGTAACACACAGACAAGAAAAATACTGTATTCCTCTAGTTTTTCCAATATATTCTATAGCTTCATTTTTTTTAGCATTAGAAATAAGGTAAGCAATCTTGACGAGTCTTTTTATTGATAAACGCTTTAAAAAAATAGCAACTATTACTTATGAAACCAAAAGAGTGTTAATGACCATATTTCCTTTCAAATTGTTAAATATTAGCTGTAACTTATTTTTCAAAAGTTACCTTCTTTCTAATGCTAAAAAAAACGAAGTAGGTTTGGTATAATGTATAATTAAGAGCAAATAGTATATTACATTGTTTGTTTTATTTCAGCCTCTGGGTTTTGGACAAACTGGTATCGGTGTTCTTCTACCTCTTCATTGTTTCCTGCCTGGCATCATATTTCGAACCAGTCAGAGAAGTCCTGTCTTACGGAGGACCCATCTTTCGTCATTTGCCCTTTGTGGGGAAGGCAGTTTTTCAAGAACAATAAACATAAGTAAGATTATTATCGAGGTCACGGGCTACTATCGAGATAGTCAATGTAAGAAATAATTAGAAATGGAATACTTATTTTGCTCCTCCGCAAAGTAGTGGGGTTAAGTCATCCATTATAATTTTACTTTTTCTCTCTTTTTTTTAATATAACACTTTTGTGACAAAGGATTACGTCTGAGTGTTCTAGAACAGATGGAAATAATTAGGTCCAACCACCAGGGTCTCATTTGCAATAAATAATTAAATTTAGCATCATCGCCATTAATGAGGGTATTTTCTAGTTAAGTATAGTACCTAGAGAAAGGCATCAGGGAACATGCACATAGACGGTGCTGCCAACTGTTGCCATCAATTTGAATGTTTTACCCTGATAAGTTTCTTTTACTGTCCGCATAGTGTCTCTTCTGTCGGATTAGTGCTGCCGTCTATAGCTTCTGCACGTTCCCTATATACAATTGTTCTGAGCGAACTCATTCTTCGATCGACCGTCATAGGATCGACAACTGCTGATGATGCTTCGAAGAGAAGCAAAATAGTTCGAATTTTTTTTATGGTGGTGGTGGTTCTCTTTGTTGCGGGTTTAGTTACGTTTGCATTGGTTTATTTTATATTTTATGTGAAGGGAAATCGGGAAAATTAGATGAAAGAGCATATTTTTAACGCGAACGTAGCTATTTTGCATCAGTTAAAAACCTTATTACATCGCAGAGGAGCAAAATAAGTAATCCGCTTTATTAAGCGGATTTTTAAACGTGTCACGTCACGCACACGCACCAGTTGTAATAAATGAAACTGTAAGAAAAATGGCGCACTAGATGCGTGCACATGGTGTGCCATTTTTCTTATAGTTTCATTCATAACAACTGGTGCGTGACACGCAGACGCATCTGGTCTGCGCCGGCCTTTAATTATGGTCCCTGAACCCTTTGTGTAAGTTTTCCCGTCACAAAACATTTCGAACATCTTTGAAGTCGTTGTCGCCGATAGGTACGAGCTGCTTGAGGGGCTTCTGATTTGCATGTATAGCAATTGACATGTTAGCCCAAACGTTTTCGGCACGTTCCTTTTGTTAAAAACTTTCAATAAAGATAAAAATGTTACACGCTCGATACTTAACTTCTAATTCATTTCGTGAGCTTGATGCCTATCTCGATAGTAATTGTTGTAACACTCTTTTTATGAGAAGATCAAATATTATTGGTAGTCTTAAAAAAAAACACTACTATTTGGTATAAAACGAACCGCCAAAACTTGGAATGTCATTTTTTATTGTGGTGATATAGCTTTAAATGTATTATAAGTATACGGAAGCCATTATCGATGTCCTTTTATAATTGTATAAATCCTTGCCTTACACTTTCTACAGTTTAGAATTTGACAACCTAGAGCAGCCATATTCAGCTTTTTTAGATGGGCCGCAATGTGTTGAATCAGAGGGTGCAGCCTTAGCCAGCCACAGCCTCAAGTATGAATTTATTTAAATTGTCTGTAAGTTAAAATGGTTGACATTTTAGTATCTTTGAAGTCCAATAATTATAATTATAAATGAAGAATCAAACCACCGTTTAACTTTTTCGCAGTAACAGTTGTAAAAATTATTTTATTTTACTGACTTATATTGTGAACAAGTGAGACTTCTGGGGAGTGGAGCTCCAATGACACGATTAGCATGAGATATTTATATGTATAACTTTATCCTTTCATCTGATGTTGTTAGTTGGTTTGTTGTGTGTTTTAAGACAAAAATAGTACTTACCTACTGTAAAAACTAAACTGTAAAACCTAAAAAAAGGAAATTTGTGTATCAAAATTTAGTTGTAAGGTAATGAAGTCTACTTTATACATTGGTAAATGATTAATAAATAACATTTGAAAATATAGTATTACTGTTCAAATCTTTTATTTAGTAATAAACATCGTAATGTGCCCGATAGAAAAAGCTAAAAGTTTTGTTTAAAGTAATAATTAATGCGAGTACAAAATGGCGCAGACTGCAAAATGCGATCAGTACCTACGCGTATATAGCCTTTGACCCACCATTCGGAACCAGAGTCATTTGAAAGATATCTTAGGTAATAATATCAACAGATAGGAGGTACTACAGACAGTATTTTATGTAGAAGTTTACGTTTACTGGGTGATTTGAAATCGAATAACTTTAAACATGAAACTACCGTGAGACTCACTCATAGTGAAAATAAACGGATCACTCACTCACTAATATTTCCAGAAATTCAGGAACTGACTTTAATAATTGATAGTTCTTTCGGCGTAGTTTCTTCTGTTTTCATTAGACCATGTCAACAAAATAATAGCACAACTTGAAAATGCAATGCCACGTTTTTTTTTAGTTAAAAGTACAATGTCAACGCAATATTTTGGTTTATATATTCTGTGGCTTGTTTGTGTCCCGTTTTAATATTTTTAACATTACATTGCTAGCAAAATTATATAGCATGACGGATTTCAGAGCAGTTGACTGCGTCTATTTGTGTCCCTGGCTGCAGCAAGCGGGTCTTCAAATGACACAACGGTTGATCTCGTAACAACTGTATGTATTGTTTTGTTAATTATAACGAAATGAAACAAAGAAGTAGATGGAATTGCGAGCGTACGGTCAGCGCCACGGCTCAAGTAAAAGTAAGTCCGCCAGCGTGCTTTCACCGTGAAGAATTCGTTTATCGCTATCCCGCGATAGTACGAGAGCCCACGACCAAAATTTTTGTCTCATAGCAATAAGGCCAAAACCGCATCAAATCGATAGATACGATTATCCTGAACTCGAAAATACCAATATCAGACATTTTCCGCGTAGCGTTTGATCTGAACGAATTTTCAAAATTGTCAAAGAATTTTACCGAACTGCATCATAGCAATATGTCTGATTTGCAGACTGTAGTTGAATGATAGTTCTGAGATACCGGAAACATATTTTTCAGACGTTAGTGGTGTAGCGCAAACCCGTAAAATCACTTAAAAAAATTAAAAATGAGACAAAAAAAATGTCTCATAGCAATACGTCTGAAAATCTTTTTTATTAGTAAATTTTGGTTATTTGATGCGAAAAAAACAATTTTCAGACGGAAATGTGAACGCATTAAATTTTGAGACCGTTTTTTGAAAATGTTAACAAATTTTACCGATCGGTATCATAGCAATATGTCTGAAAATTGTTGGACATGATAAAATAAGTTGTCCACATGTGCAAAAAATTTATATCAGACAAATTAAGTGTAGCACCTTCTCTATCAGACAACTTTTCGATACTCAGATATCATTCGAAAATCGACAGCATTACCTCGAGAAACTTATAAAGTAATAGAATCTTCTTGCAATTTTTTTTCGGATGATCCGGTGATAGTTATGCTGTACACCGCAATTTCTTTGAGGTGTCTGCAAAGATGTACAGTAAGTGGCTCATTTTCTGTATATTTCTTCATAAAAATATTACAAAATGTGATTAAAATGTCCTTTTACTACATACTTTTTACATAAATAAATATATATTAAACTGTGTCGCCAAAAAAATATCGTAAACATGCTTCTTTTCATAACGATATAGCCTTACCCAAGTTGTTATTACTACCAGAGAAAATGAGAATTGATAAAGTACTGTTACAGAATAGAAGCGGGAGACAATTTCGAGTATACGGAATATTAAATATGCTCCAAAATAAATATTATCGTGAAAATAAAATCAACTTAATTTAAAATAACAAATAAGATGCAATTTCTTGGCGATTTAAAAAAATGTATTGAAAATATTAGAGAATCAATCGTTTCTCGCGTTTCTTGTGTTCTCAATGCTTTGCAACAGTAGCGAAGCGTTGGCTTGTGTACGATGCGCGCACACAAATGTGCGAGGCTCACCGATACAGCGACCAGGCTGTTGAAATTAAATACTGATTGATTTGATAGTTTTGGTTTTATTTAAAGCACACTTGAGTAACTTTTACAAAAGAAAGAAGTAATGACATCTGTCATCTGTCAAAGTACATATAATAGACAAGGGAGATTCTTGAATATCTATGAAGGCTGTAAATTTAAAAAACATTTAACAGAGGCGTCGGCCAGGCGACTCCGAAACGTTATTTTCGTTTTTGGGAGTATATGCTACACTTAAAGTGTCTGAAAACAGGTTTTTGGTAATCCTGGCAGCAATACGAAAAGTTTAAAAAAAAAATTATCCGTATTGCTATGATACAGGTCGGCTAAATTTGTTGACATTTTCAAAAATGCGCTCAGGCTATATGCTACGCGCAAAATGTCTGAAAACAAACTTTTTCGTAATACAATTATAAAATCTATGTACATTTTCACTATCAGACGTATTGCTATAATACCGACTGCCTTTTTTTTTGACACAGCAGAAATGGCCTCCCACGCAGTTGCTACACTTTCGACCGTTACTACACACCTAGTCGGGTTCAGAATCATACAATCTAACGATTTTATAGGGTTTTTGCCGTATTGCTATGAGACATGGTTTTGGTCGTGGGCTCTAGTACTACGAGAACTATGCAATTTTCCGGGGTAAAAATTATCCTATCCCCTTCTAAGGGTCTCAAACTATCTCCATACTAAATTTCATCTAAATCAGTTCAGTGGTTAAAGCTTGAAGTAGTAATAGAGTTACTTTCGTATTTATAATATTAGTGAGGATTAAGTTCCTTGAGAGCTAATTAATCATGATGCATTTAACAAATCTTGTCTATGATCTACGCCCTAAACTTCATTGTATATCACCAAACCTCTCATCTACAGCAGAGTTGAGAAGACCTATGTCATGTTCACAAATAAAGAAACACCGCTGGTGGCAACCGAGATCGTTGAGTCTTCCGTTATAGAACATTGAGCCACAGAGTTCGTTCTCACCGCCATCGGGCTGCTGGTTGCCCCAGCCAGTGTACCCGCTTTCTTCTAACGTGGTACCTGGAATAACAACGCAGTGTTTACAAAAGTTACCGATAAATGACAACATTGAAAATGCCTGGTATTTAATTTTGGGCTGTCTTCAGAGTAGGTGATGTTTTCTAAGCTTTGTAATTTATTTAACTACGAGTATTACATTTCCCTAGATTAGGGCATCCATTAGGTTCAAAATTATCTTACAAGTGCGGCTCCGCCTTTATCTATGTTTTTCACTATGTGGTCCATGTCTGCCAAAAGGTTGCCGACCCCTAGACTAGCTTAAGGCCTTACCGAGCTTTTGGTGCTAATCGATTTTAGATATTCTATGCACTCGTGTATGCGTACGTGAGAGCAGCTAGAATCAAAGCCAAAAAAGCGCCACGAGTTCCTCGTCCGACGGCCGAATTTTTTAAGTAAAGACGAGCACGATTCTGAAAATCGAAAAGATTTTTTTTTTCAGAATCCGTAAACTCTTCAGTAATTAATTAAAACGGCTGCGTATAGAACCCATTAGGTTAGGTTACTTTCATAACCATCTTAAAAAAGTTTACGTTTTCAGAACAACGAAACTTTTCAATATTATAACCCATTCGATATATTAACTCAGACATGCTTCCAACGTAGCGGCACCACGCACAGATACGCGCTTTATGCCCTCATTGCTTACGAAAGACATACGGTTTTCCTTTTCTTCGACGTCTGTCAGCATAGCAGAAACTACAACTTTCGCCTTTTAGACAGTTCATTTTCGGCGCGCTAACGTATCTACCTCTTTTAATATATATAGGTAATATCCATTGCCTTGGCCTATTACATCAAGTCTATAATTACATGTTAGTCATTTGCTTTATATAAAGTGGGATTCCAGACACGTGCTACACGTCAGCCGCAACACAAAGACAACACTTGGTTGCAAATACTGATGTGCCAAAGGAAACTTTCCAAAATTGCGGAATTTTTAATAAGGATAATTTCGGAAACTTCTCATAATTTTCTATGAGGATTGAAACTTTTCGTTTCTTAAATTTAAATTTCCTATATATTTTTTGTGAAAATTTCCAGAAATTTTCGAGCACTTTTCCAACCTTTTTTGAAACCTTCCGCAACTTGCACATCTGTAGTTGCAAATTTCCAGCTAGTACAGTCGGGATAAAAAAATGTTCGTCAGCGTAAAGTTGACATTTGCTTGCACCAAGACAACAGTCAGTCCTGTCAACATTTTATTTCAAACGAAACAAAACATCGCATTAAATTGACGTTGGAACGTCAAATCAAAAGGGTAAAGGTACTAAGACTCTACGACTTGATAAGGACTTGATAAAGGAATCTATTTAACAATTTACGAAGGTTTTCGTACCCCGAAATTTAATGTTGCAATAGGTACACTATTGCAACATTAAATTAAAACTCTTAAGTAAATATTTGCAAGCAAAAGGTGTTGACCATATTTGATACAAGAATGACAGCATTTAAGTTCACTTCGACCCAATCTAAACGAAAGACACTTTTAAGGTAGGTAGTTCAGCAAGTACCTTCGAAAGGAGGAATCAATTATTTTCCCAAACGTACCTTTAATAGTCTTCCATCCATCGTTATCCCTATTGTGATAGCCCAAGTAAACCGCTCCGCTCAGGAAGTTCCCCTTAATCTTGCTCTTTGGGGCTTCTTCTGTCAACTTGACCAGATAGTCGGCTTCAGCTTGGCTGTTAATGATGGCCAAATAAGACTGTTCTACGCTGCACAACGCGTGAGCATCGCTCCAATTCATTGGAGTAAGATGGAACTTGTAACATTTGCCGAGATCTTTGTTGAAAACGTAACCTGAAATGTTAATGAGTATCAGAGTCAACCTGTGCTAGTTCGATACTCCCGAGTATTAAGGATTTACTGTAAAAGTGAGGGGCAGTGAATTCTTAAAACAACTTTAACAACTCAACAGCCACTCGACTTAAAATTAAACACCTAATAAAATTTAAGCCTTATGTCGTATTTCCAAAATTTATATACCTAAAGGTAGTGTATGACGCGAGGTCTCTGCGTCGACTGCGCGTCGTAGATTTTAGGTCAACTCGAACCCATTTGCCACGAATGCGACTATGCGCTTACAACTAACAGGCACTACATATATTACTAGAAGACGGCCTGACCCAGTTGACTACGCATTGTCCACTCGTTGACACCACGTTGTCCACAAGTGGTCATTGGGTGGATCACCTAGTTAACTAGGTACTCAACCGAAAGTTTGAGTTGAGTTGGCGCAGCAGTGGGGTGGAATTGATAAATGTGCGAGTGTTGACAACGACAAAGCCGTGCCCTTCTTTTGGACATCTATATGTACTTGAGATTCCTTTAAGTTCCATGGGACCAGCTTTGTAAGCTCGGAACAAGTCGGTAGCCGTCCAGCAAGGCGGATGTAATTTATTGTTGTAAGGGATTAATGGAGGACCAGCGACCGTTCATTGTATTGTAGTGGTCATTGATTCAAAAGGGGATGTTTTTGTATGACGATGAATCTTACTTTGGTCAGGTATATCACACAGATTATTCCAATCAAGATCAAGCAAGCTCTTCTTACAGATGAAGGGGTACTTTCTGTCGCACTTGTCATCATTAAGGGTGTTGTCACGACGCAGAATGACGCAGTCTTCGTTACCATCGGCATCGTTGGGTTCGCCTTGCCCCCAGTTGTTGTAGATGTCTAAGACAGGAAGACCTGTAAAAGTGGTGTAAAGTAATAGTTATTCATATTTGATAGCATGGCTCTGCATGAACGCTATGGGGTGTGTCATCATTCAAACTGAACAC
Source organism: Archips xylosteana (assembly GCA_947563465.1). NCBI lineage: Eukaryota > Metazoa > Arthropoda > Insecta > Lepidoptera > Tortricidae > Archips > Archips xylosteana. The sequence continues at coordinate 9,455,430 of OX387347.1, read as the reverse complement.
ACATGTACACCTTTATCTCGTGTGATATCTATAGACGCTTTTCTCCCTTGTTAAACAATCTACTGTTTAAAGAACATATTTTTACATTCTACTACTCGTATCTAGTTAGCAATGATTAGAGGCAATATTGATCACGCAAAAAACGACTTAAAGTTACTAGCTGTCTTTATGAAAATATTAGTCACAGTCGGGACAGTTTAGCATTAAGAAATACATAAATAAAAGTAATATAGTATATTATATTTAATATACCTATACCATTATTATTAGTATTTTTTTATATAGAAAAATACAGCTGGTTTTTGTGAAAGTCTTGTCTCGGTGTGTTTGGTTTAAAAATAAGATTTCTTGTTTAATATTTGCTAAATATTACGGTATTTTGTTTAAGACTTCGTTTGCCGCCAGCTGTGATTGTGGTCAAACAAATTCCTAAAAAGAGGTCAAACATCTCGAATTTTACTTTGAATTTTTGAATAAAACGTGAATATGGCCTATGTAGGTACACTAATTCTGTGCTTATGTCACGAATAAGACACAGTTATTGATTATTAAAATGCGACATTTACATAATGAGACACGATTCGACTTTCTGGATGACATTATTTAGATCTACCAATTTAAAGCTTAAGGTATACATCAAAACGATACAGAATTCTTGCATAAATATTTAGAAAATAGCTTAACTAGGTACCTACTCTTAAATACCTCAAAAATTCGGAATACTACTGTGTTGGAAACACTTACCTAATTCCTATGGTATATTATGGTGGAGATCCCAAATCAAGAATATCATTATTACTCACCGTCAACTGTTTCAAACACTCCCTTCGCCAGCAAATCCGAAATGCCTACATACACCCACGCGAACTGCGGCTGCGTTCTGTTCCATAGACCCTGAACAGCATCAGCTTCTATCTCATCCTCTGCATAGAACAAGCTCGCTCCTTCCATCTGACACCGCTTCCTTGCATCCTGCCATGTCCTATGTATAGTATGAATTTTATAGAAACTCTGGGAGTCTTCCAAAAACGTGTAGTCCTTGCGGAAGAATTTTTGACGCGGCTGCCCATCTAGAGCCGAAAAATTTGGAGCTTTAACGACATGTATTCCTTTGTTCGTTTGGCTAAAACTTTAGCAAATACTTACGTGAACAGTGAGATATAAGTTGTATCAATAATAACACTGACAGGGCTTTCATTGTGCACATTTTAAGTCACAACAAACAAATCACAATGAAACACATGCGTGCTGTGCGCTAACTCGTTGATAATGAAGAAGACAGTTCCCTGAGTGAGATGCCAATAATGACGTCGCAACCACAAAGTAGAATAACAGGAAAATCTGTAAACTATATTATATACCTACTTGTCTGCGTCTTACTAAACCGGTTGGACTTGATAACATTTTGGTCACAAAATTTTACGCAGGAAGACATGTAGAACTCCTTAAGAATTCTGCAGTTTTACTAATATAAAAAAATCTGATGAAGTCACGGGTAAAAACTAGTCTTTACTATATTTAATGATGCACACGTCGTAAATTAAATTAATCTATCTACAAGGTGAAATTTTAGACGTGATACAAAATTAGTGCTAATAGCTCAGTTAATGCTGGGCAATATTAAGCATTACCTAAGTATAGTACTTATAAATCTTCCCAGGTGAATTTTTCGCTTCGAGCCATTACATTAAATTTGAACCTTAATACTATGAAGATACCGTTTGTTTTGAAAGATAAGGGCTCGAAGCGAAAAATTCACCTATATACGCTTCCTATACGAATTAACCAATCGTAATTAATCTGATTTAAATTAAGGTGTCCGTATATTGAGTTTGTGATTGAATTTCCACAATGTAGGTGTAAACAACTTGAAGTTTATTAGACTCATTTTAACAACCGAATTAAATGAAAAAAAAAGTTTGTAAAAGAAGTGTCGGACAAGCTCTTCGGCGTCTCAGGCGGCCATAGGGCTGGTACTTTCTTTGCCCAGCGCCTAAGTTTGGCGGTGCAGAGGGGCAATGCTTCCTCCGTCCTGGGGACGATGCCCCAAGTGGGCGATCTCCAGGGTATTTTTTATTTGTAATTTTTAGTTTTGTAAAATTTTGGTTTATTCTGTCAAGCTTTGATTCTGAAATAAAAATTATATTTCGTATAAAGTTTTGTTGGAGAAATAAATACATACATACGAAACATTATGATATTCAGCTTAGTTTATCTAACCTAGAAACACAAATTTTGTATAGGTAACGCCACCAGAGTTGAGGCCACGCACACAACCACATCTCTTGTAATGACAGCGGGATTTTGACGTTGTGTTGTCGTTAAACTTCAACACAACGTCAAAATTCCGCTGTCATTACATGAGATGTTGTTGTGTGCGTGGCCTCAACTCTGGTGGCGTTACCTATATCACGTTTAATCACTCTATGTATATTTAAGTAGGTACCTATAGGTATACAATACGCCTTGGAAAAAAAATCGAATGCCGTTAGTAATGTCAGCACCGGAGAACAGCTAGTCCGATTCGGCTGATTATAGCTTCAAAATCCATTGAGCCGTTGAGGCTGCAGGGCGTGCCAAAGAATGATACATACATACATACGCTCGAAAACATAACCCTCCTTCGACAGTCGGGTGAAAATATGACACAACTAGCTTTAACGCGCTTTCAAAGTTTAGAAATGGGCATTTCTATTTTTCGTTTTACTCAAAATTAAGAAATTGATAACGAGAGTTAAAATTAGTCCGTTTGGTTACGCAATTTTTCAAGCCAAAAAAAAACGTAACAAATCGGACAAGTTTAACAATGTTTAACTAGATGTGAAGAATTGTCCAGTCCAAATACCCAAATCCATGAAAAAAAAAGATTACGGTAACATTTTTAGAGCGTAAGTCGTTCTCGCAACGCCATCTATTGGTTCCAGGTGAAGTTAACACATCATCTTGAAAGCCAAGGTAGGTACAATTTGTTGTATGTCATGCCAACGTTCTTCAACGGCGCCCTCTATTCTTGTTTTAACTTCAAGTATTGTCCCACGGGAGCTCATTCTATCCTGTCTCAATCCAGATTTTCACCCGACTGTCGAAGGAGGGATAATGTTTTTCGAGCGTATGTATGTGTCATTCTTTGGCACGCCCTACAGCCTAAACGGCTCACTGGATTTTATAATGTGAGGTGTCATTAGATTCGTCTCTGTTCCGCGAGTGACATAGGATATATATTTTCCGGAACGGGAATTATATTATTATAAAGGCGGGTTTTTTTCATCTAGTATTAAATTGAAATTAAAGTTATTGTCACACATCATCATCATTTCAGCAGTAGGATGAGGCGTCCCTCATTGATGTCCTTATTTTGGAGTTTGGACCGTAACCCACCACGCTGGTCCAGTGCGGGTTGGTGGAGTGCCAGAGACTTCGTCTGTTTGAACCTACGCCAGGGAGTACCACGGACCAATGAGGTTGGTTTGGGTTCCTATAGATGCAATTTGAAACCCCTTGCCCTCCATTTAACAGACAGTATTTGTTTCATTACTATGACCATTCAGAAGGTAAAGCATACGATTAACTGGTTAGGTAAGTATATAATAAGAAAGGTAAGTACGATGGGAAATACCTATTCCAAGCCTTGAAACTTGATGGTTCGGGTTTTTCAGTTTCCACTCAGTTGATTGGGTAAAACCTGAATTAATAGTGCTGCTGTTATTTATTTAAAAGCAGGTGTTTCATATTTCTTTTGTGATTCAAGCATTTCTCGGGTTCACGGCACTGAAAGCCGGAATAAGCTTGTTTGAATTTGTGAGAATGGGGCAGACAATCTAGTCTAGTTTGGGGTACTAAAAGAAGACTCAAGTTTACGTGTTTTCCGTAACAATAAAATACCTTTGTAGTATCTCCCTCATTTGTAGGAAGTGCCCTTGATACCCGGTCGTCTATTGGGTTTCTGGGTGTTGAAATTTCGAGTGATGTTCAGTTTCATGGACATTTGCAGGGTAAAGCTAAATTAGCTTCGAAGAAATTGGGAGTGCTTGGTGGGGCGGGTCAGTGTTTCTCGCCAGCTCATCGTCTACAACTTTATACAGCTAAAGTAGACTTTACATGGAATACTGCTCCCATCTCAGTGCTGGAGCGCTTCAGGGGCTACCGAGCTTTTCGCGCTAATCTATTTTGGGTGGGCGATTTCGGGCGTGGGGGAGGCACGATGGCTCAAGATAGGTTGGTTGGACTGCGCATGTTTTTGGGTATTTTCATCTTATTACTAAAACAAGTACATATTTTAAAAATGTAACAAAACTACGCCCTAGAAAACGTCTCGTTTTATTAACATTCAAAAAGTCATGACCTGCCGTGCAGTATTAGCGTCGTACTAAATTTGAATTTATTTTATTTTTTAGAGACGACTTTGGATTTTTTCTATCGAGCGAACTTGTAATCGTGTTTCAATAAACACTTGTCATTAAAGTGAATCCTCAAATATCTTACACATGAATTTCAAGACTATAGCTTTACTTGTAATGATACAGAACGAGATTAAATGAATTCAATAAATGCGCCAAAAACACAGTAGGCCCCTCAGTATCAAAATCTTGACCGAATTCAACAGAGTCGCTCGCTCGAATTGTCAACAACCGGGAACTTTCTGGCCAGCTGGATCCGCTGTATAAGGACGTAGCTTCTTTGTATATCTTATACCGCATTTACCATGGGGAGTGATCTGAGGAGTTGTTCGATCTATTGCCTGCTGCTAAGTTTCTCCATCGCACTACTCGCAACCGACTTTCCTTCCTTTGGTCCCGGAAAATAGCATTGTTCCCGTAGGATACCGATATGCATAATTATAGGTATGAACTTTCAAAGTAAATGTCGGATTAACTGACACTGATTAGTTTTCTGGTAAAGTCCGTTTAGGTATTCTTCATGAAAGTCTTGAATTAGGCGGAATTAAAAAGGGATAAATAAAAAGACGAGAATATTTTTTATAATTTTTAATATATTTATCTTGAGGTGTAAGTTTATTCGCATAACAATGTTTCATACAAATTTCCTCATTTTGTACACACCTTTTCTTGGTTTGTTTTGTAGTTATCTTTTATAAAAGTTGACTCTCTAAAATTTAACATATCTATCGTCATGTCTGTTCCCTATATCTAATTCGCCCCACCACTGCATTTAAATCATACAAAACAGAGGGTAAACAATTACTAAGGCAAAGTATAACGAGGAAAAGAGTAATTATTGCGGACAGTAAGTTATGAAATAATATAAGAAATTGTGTTTCGATGAACACGGAATGGGCCCTTAATAGCTTACTATCAGCCTTCACATATCGTTCGACGTGGCACTAGAAGTGTGTTGGTGAGTTAGCCTTAGTGGCGGCCCGGCGCGGGCGCAGGCGGGGCGGGCCTGAGCCGGCCTAGGCCTTAGGCCAGCTCCTCACGTTGCCCAATATCTTCGCCAAATGAAGGACGTGGCACACACACGGAGATGGATACATGGTGCTCATTCTAACGTATAATTGCGTCCCTCAGTTGACGAAAACATTGGTTTAAGTGAAGAGCTGGCCTTAGAGGCACTGTATGTGTTTGGTGCCCCGGCTGCGCGGGCGCCGGTCGCGCAGTACCCAATTGTTCTAAACGACATTGCACAATCACACTGGTATCAGTGGACTCGGAGCCCGTCCACGAGGCTGCCAGTTACACCTAATAAGACAATTCGTTACTAAATAACAACTAAATCACTTTAAAATCAATTCAAAATGTACATTATTCATCTTATACAAGTAAACAAATCTAATCTGCTACCAAAAATTAGCAAATTTAAATACAAAGATCACCTAGTCCTTCTATATAAAATTAATTACTTAAGTATTAGACAAACACAACAGTGTGAGTGAACGTTGCGGCCGCAACCCACTTGTGATACCGTATTATGCCTTCCAGTGTACATTCAACGAATGATAGCGAAAGATATTGCGTTGACACATTAAAACTAAAAATTGACTGTACATTAATATTTAATATGTAAATATTTGTACATATTGCACTCTGAAGTAACAAAAATTATTAAGAAAAAATACGTCGAAATGAAAATTAAAATTATTCTCGTAGAACAAAAATATCGCCGTAAATACAAATTAAAAGAAATTTGCAATCACAATGTTCGTAGCTCGTACACTTATCTAAGTCCCTATGGCTTACAAAGCTTACAAAAGATAAATACAGAGGTCATTTACAAAAAATATACTTCTACCCAAATAATATAAAAATAACAACAGCCATCTGTACTTTCTTAGATGAATAAAATTAAACATATGTTAAACATATGACGATAGAATCTAAAGGTACCTATGTACAACATTTCAATGGAAATGACGTAGACCCCCAATAATTTAGTCCACACTTTGTATTAGACTGGATGTGCCACGTTTGGTCACTACAATACCTACTAGTCATTCTGTAAAAAATTAAATAGTTTTAGAAGGCAATGAAGAAGTGCAACAGGTTGCAACGGTCGAACCTTCCTGCTCCCTCGCCCAGTCTTATCGAACGCCCTCTCTGTCTCGCCCTCGCCGTCCGTCCCTGTCACTCCGCTGCCCATGCCTTGCTACTCGAGTACCGTCTCACTTTCACATTATTATCCCAATAAGCGATACAAACTTATTATCATACTAATATTTCATTATCAGCTAAGACACAAATTATATTAGGGTATCTCATTACTTATTACTTTTCATGTAACATTATTACATACTTAATAAATCTATTACAATTTAGAAATTGAATAATATGTATCAAATACGACTGGCTGTGCACCGACGGAAGCCGAAAACTACGAAGCTATAAGTATGCGACTACTTACGCGTCGGATCGAATCTTGTATGTATAACTATTACTTAACGAATGGCAGTTATATTTGTCACAGACTCGGGATGTGCCTCGTAAGGGGCTCGCGCTGCTTACGGCCACATCTCAGTTATAAGGCATCGTTTCGTAGCGTAAAGTTAGATAAAGACTGTCTTTTTTTTTACATTCACAACAACTCAAAATCCAATAGAAAAACCAGCTAACGATCTCACGCATACATCGCACCATGAATACACGATTTTAATGGCAGTGTGTACGTTAACAATATCGCCCCTTGTATCTACACCTAAGACACTCCAATAACATTTGTGCTTTGTTTAATAAGACGCTACTTCTAGAACAAAATGCCCAATGATTTAGCGGACTAGCGCGGCCCGCGGTGCAAGCCCGATCGTCTCACGCTGACGTCATACGTATATTAGAAATGCGTTTCGAAAACCTCACACATATGCGTTTGTACATCTACAACAGTGGCATTTACCCTTTATCGTAAAGAAGACACATTCAACACGCACCTAGAGACAATAATATTATTTTACCGCACAATGTATGGTGACTCGTCGGTTTATTAATATTACGCAACGTGAATTCTATGAATGATATCGGTGTTCTAATGTTATATAGCCTGTGCAATATCAGGCTTAGAGACGGACACTGTTAGTTACAAAACATTGAACAATACATTCAGCGAGCCACCGAAAAACGTTTCGCATTAAACGGATTAAAATAAGAACGTCCAGCAGAATGTGAAATGTCTAACGTATTATCAACGCTTATGGGTAATTGAGATCTATTATTGTTTTTATTTTCTAGATATGAACTATGATTTCTTTTAACAATGGAGGTACACATTACAGGTACCGAGAGATAAGGCATTCTGTATCAGTGATCGCTAGTGTGTGGGCAGTTTTGTTACTCCATTACCATGAAGTACCCTTAGAACTTATTTTTCGATGTTTTTAGGATTCCGTACCCAAACGACGCCAAAGGGACTCTATACGGCTCATCTGTCTGGCCGTCCATCTCTAACAGAGCTTGTCGCATTAATAACGAGACACCTGAAATTTTGACAGTTCATGTTAATTAAGAGCCATGGTTCAAAAAGCACAGCAAAGTCGCCGACATTAGGAAAAGAATGGCGAAACTCAAATGGCAATGGACAGGAAAAGTTGCTCAAAAAACAGATTCGTGTCAAAGAGCTGATCTGGATGAAGGCCATGGGAACAAACAAGACCATGGTAGACCACAAATGAGGTGGTAAGATGACATAAAGGTGACGGGCACTACTCTCATTGCCCTTAATAGATATGGATGGAAGTACATAGTTGAAGAAGGCCTACACCAAGAGTTTGGTTGAAATATTATTGTAGTCGATGTAAAAACAAACAAAAACAAAGCTGAAGTGAAAAAAAAATTGTCCGTAAAAAAAGAAACGTGTTTTTTGACTTTTTTTATTCGATATTAATAATAGCAATTGTACTGTGGTACGGAACCCTTCGGGTACGACTCCGACTCGCACTTGGCCGGTTTTTTTGATGATTACAGTATACTAGTTTACCAGAGGCAGATGTGTATATTTCCCAGGCTGTTCACATACGTGTTGCGTGCATGTCGACTTTAACACTTCGTGTCTACTTTATATTGTTCCCTTATAGTAAGCTCGGCCAAATATGTAAGTTTTTTTTTCAAGCTACAGATACAACGAAAACTTAGCTGCCAGTTTGTACTTCATGTTAAAATTATACGAGAACCTGAACGTGTAGCTAATCAGGCACAACCAAATAACAAGGGGTAATTTTTCAACCACTACCTGGCTATACTTTCGAATCTACATAACAGCTGCCTTTATCATGCACGCAACCGCATATATGAGTTAATTAAGTAGAAAAAGTTTAAATAATTTAAGTATTTCAATAGTCAAACTCAGTTAAGATTAGCGGAAACAGCCAAACCTGCCTCCATATTCCTTAATTAGAAAAATAAATACGACACTTTACGTGTTTCTATACATTTGTTTTAAGCAAAATATTTGTAAAACACAAAGCAGTGACGATTAAATGTTATGGTTTTTAATTATTTCTAATTATTGAGGTGTATAGTGTAAGTGAGAATGTTGTACTGCGGCTATGTCTCAGCTCGTTAGCAAGCGCGACTAAGTGCAACTTGGACGCTGCGAGTGTCAAAACAGAAACGAATGTTAGTTCATAATTACAAAGGTACCTAAACAGAGAGAGACGTGACTCCTAATGCTTTGATGAAAGCAACCGACGGCAGTAGAATTTTTATACGTAATAAGACACACTTATTTCCGCCTAAGTAAGATATTTTAACATGTTATAATGTAATCACAGCAATAAATTATAATTACTCGTCTAATCGAGGGACGCGGGCACAGGACACTGGAACATGAATCGGAACTAAAGAAGGACACGATAACATGTCTGACGTACACTAAATACAAACGAACCGGCGTAGCGGCTCATCACAATATATATAAGTCGAAAAGGTCAATCAACGTATAGTTAATTTTGGTAAATAAACATAACTATTTATCTTTTCATCCAATAGAAACATTCTTCATATATTACTTTTTTTCTCTATAAACTCTCGTAGTGTATGTACGTATGATTATTTTAGGAGGTGTACTTATTGACGAAGTCTTATCATACAGTCGTATCCGAGTGACCAACTCAGTATCCAGTCGTCAATGAAATAAGCGGCAGCGGCGACGCGCGCCGCCGCCCAACGATCAACACTAATATATATTCTCCAAACGTTCAACAACACATATATTCACTAATCTCCCGCGCATTCGTCGTCGGTCACCGAATACGTACGAAATGGAGCGCGCTGGCGCTCTTCTTAAGTGTTTTAAAATTTGCACAATCCTTATAAATACATTCATCACGTCCGACTAAAGTGTCCGTGCACTTCACTAAAACTAGCCAGTCTATGAGCGTTCTCTCCTCGGTGGCGCGGCGTCGCCGGCGGCCGCTCAGAGCAGGCCGCGGCCGGACGCGGCGTCGGCGATGCGTGCGCGCAGGGGCTAGAGATTCGTGGGGGACTCGAGGATAGGCGGCGGTTGGGACTGCGACATTTCCGGCACATCCCAGATCTCCTCGAGGAAAGGCGGCAGCTTTCTGTTCTTGAGCTTGAGGGAGATGCACATGTTGGAGTTTTGCATGCCGAGCGTGCGCAGTTCAGAGAGGATTGAGAGGATCTTGCCGTATATGACGGACGAGCGCGCCGACCCGCTCAGCTGGTTCAGGATATAGATACGGAGCGTGTTCAGGTAGTACCGCTGGATCTCTTCCACCAGCTGCGGCTGCTCCAACCCTGGCCGGTCTGAAACGTACAGGGGATAACCATTAGGATTTTAAATAATTAAAAGTAGGACTTGGCTTTCACTGATTTCGAAATGTTCGCGATCTTTCTACTGGAGGAAAATTATAGAAGACATATGAGTACACCTGCAGGCTTATTGTCTAACGTTTCTAACGCTTGGCTTTGCAAGCAACAGAAGCGTTAGATAATATGGTTCTTAGTACGGTTAGTTCTTATAAAATCTTATAAATCATTAATCAGTAAAAAAAAGGGTAGTTAAGGAAGCCGATGGCAGCAGAACTTTGAGAGAAATACTTAAATAGATCTTTGAGAGAAGTATATTTCAACCAGCTACCGTCTGTCTTCTGACATGACGATGAATTAAATACTGACACATTCGTTTCTGGTGATGTTCAAGTTACCTGAGAAGATGACGACAGCCGTGAGCAGCGCGTAATGGATGTTGTCCAACGCCATAGCGTACATGCACCGGCAGAAGTGCAATAGGTCTTCGATGACGTACGCCATGCCGGCCTTGCGGTAGTTGTCGCGAGTGTACGCTTGGTTGTTCGCGAACAGCACACTATCTGAGACAGCGTCGTATCGTCGCGCGACTCGGAGCATCATAACCTCACTTGAGCAAGCCTGTCGATGGTATTATATTAAATTATTGAAAGACTCATTATTGTTGAAGTTCTTATTGTTAGTCACATTGCGGAGGATTTTCCGTATAAAAATATGATTTCATTCAGCAACGTACAGTATCACCAGACTCTGCTCAATCGTTATTAGATTGGAATTGATAAATACTATTCGTATATAGCTTTGCTCGCTAAAACATCTTTCTAAACCAATTAGAGGAGAAAAGAACCAAAAGCGTACTGTTGTTATGTCTTTGAGAAGAATAGGTCAGTGACGCAATTATTACCTTAAGCAGCGTGATTTGATCAGGCTGCGAGATCTTGGCGAACCCTGGCAGACCCTTCGCGAACTCCACGATCAGTTGTACCGTGAGAATAGTCATCTCTGTGATCTGACGGAAGGGTGTGTCCGACTCTTCGTTTTCATCGTCACCCTGCTGCCACGTCTGAAATAATATCATTAATGGAACTCGTGCCAAAGCTTGGTATATTGAAAATTTTAAAAGCCTTTACTGTCTGCAAAATGTAACGTATTGGATGGGAACAAAGTCTGTACGAGGCCATAGTAATCATGCTATGAATCCGAGATTGAACGAAAAATTTCAACGTTCATGAACAATTATACCTTGACAAGCTCGTGCGCGGCGCTCGGCGGAACCCTGTCGCAGGGAGCTTCTGCTGTCCTTAACAAGACTGTTTTTAATAAGTGCGGCAAATTTTGACTGCGACAGGGTTCCGCGGAGGGTCGCGCACTCACGAGCTTGTCGGACTATAGAAAAGCATTTAAGTTACAAACGCACAGATAGCGAAGGCGGGTGCGGTGGCGATGACGGTTGTAATATTCTAACTTATATGAACGAGTTCGCGGTACGGACCGCACAACCGTTCATACAAGTTAGAATATTACAACCGTTACCGCCACGCCTCCACTGTCTGCGTTTGGAGCTTTATGATTGTTTTCGCTTTATAATCCACTGTTATAGAGAACTGCGTGAGGTCAAAAGGCTATATAACTTGGGCGGACTTGCACGAAACATAGTTATTTATATAACTCCAAGTTACATAGGGGCTAACCCAGACTTAAAGATATAAAAATTTTTAACCCACCGCTTTGTCAAGATTTATTACCTAAAAGCTGGTTTCATATAAGTTGGTATAGCAAGAAATTACCTGCGTAATTCTCTTTAAATCTTCTTCAGAAGGCTGCTCGTACCCATCCTGGTACCAGATGAGCCTGGCGATGAGGAACTGCTGGTTGGCTGTCAACTGGGGGATATTTTTCTGCCGGTTTGTCTCCAACAGCTTGTCGGAAAGAAACCTTGGGACCACTTCGTGCTGAAAAGAAATTGGCTTCGTGTAGAAAACAATGGTTGAAACACTAACGCGGATTAAATTGGTCGAGGGCACAATCTTTGGAAAAGACCAGGCCACTTTACCACAAACGTGACAAGTGCTATAATTCTAAATAATTATCACTTTTTTATGAGAAAGTTAACAACTATGTCGATTTGTAGCACTTTTAATTTTTGTGGTAGGTATACAGTGGGCTGATATCCATACTAATATTACAAATGTGAAAGTGTGTTTGTTTGTTTGTTTGTCCTTCTTTCACGTAGAAAGTAGTCGAAACTGAGCAACGGATTGCCGTGATTTTTTTATGGACATAGGTTTTTATGGTATGGTATGGTTGGTGTGGGCTGGAGAGTTACATAGGCTACTTTTTACCAGGGGAAAATATCTCATTCCCAACGGGAAAACAAGTTTTAATCTACTTCAGTGGGAGCGAAGCCGCGGGCATCAGCTAGTTGTAGATAAATATCATTTTTTTGGTATGAGAAAGTTAACAACTATGTCGATTTGTAGCACACAATTTTTGTGGTACAGTGGGTTGATATAAATTATAATTGTAACTCCATTAGAGTTCATTATCAAAGCACAAAGACACGCAAGTTAATAACACGATATGAGCTATGTGGAAGAGGTTGGTGGGTTTGGGGCTTTCCGTGTGGATATACATTTATCATACAAATGTAGTCATACGTATGAACGTCCGCAAATTAACGCCCGATTAGAGTGGAATCTTATAAATAGACGTGTTCTTAATATTTTAAAGTATCTTTGCCCGTTTTAAAATAGTTTAAGCCTTAAACTTTAAGAGATTTTTCACACTGGATATGTTCTGTATCCTATGGTCCGGTCAGATTACAGACTTTAGATGTGTGGGGCCAGTGTAACAAGTCCCTAATGATGACTTGAATAACTCAGTGAATGTTTCTTTTAGAAACTGTGACTTACAATCCTTGCAGCTTCAGGAGGAGGAGGTTCACACTGCATAATGGGCGGCATGTGGTCGTCGACCGTCGTTGTGCTGACAGGTAGTTTGTCCTTCTCCTTCTGCGCTTTCTTCTCTTTCCGTTTCATTGCGCATTGAGTCTCTGGTACCACACACTCAGGCCTCATGCCTACAGCTAAGCACTTCTTGAGACGGCACTCTTGGCATTTCCGTCGCATATACATGTCCATTTCGCACGCGTGACCGAATTTACAAATATAAACCGCATTTTTGGTAACACTCCGTCTGAAGAAACCTGGAAATAGAAATAATTACTTTTATTACGCTATGTAATTTTATTTTTCTTTTGTCCAGGTAATCGTAAATAATGACTTGATTGTTTTTGCGAAATGTATTCTTATCACAATGTTTTGTTGGTACTTAGAAACAAATAAGTTTCTACGCAAAGGTTGGCTGAAAGGCAAGGGTCATTGACAGCGCGTGCACGGTCGTGGTTTCGGTAGCAATGATCTTATAGCTACGTGCAAGAAAATTAGAGGCCAAAGTGATATTCAAATGAATCTGATTCAGAATAAATGCCGGATACATTTTAGGACACTGACATCACAAATCTGTGTCTCTTAAATAGGTACAATATATAGGTACGAAAACGAATGTGTTATTTGTTTATTTTTGGGATTTGGGACAGTTCAATTGGAAAGTAAAATCACTTACATAGGACTTGAATAACTGAACTATAAATATGAAGAATTTCAAGCTCTAATGTTTCAATGGCCAGCTTCGAAGCGAACTTTACAGTGTATTAAATGATGATGCTAGGGCTATATTCCGGTGAAGGTTGGCGCCGATGCCCGATAGGCGTCAGTGAATCAAGAGGTAGACGCGGTGCAGACAGCTATTGTGACGTCTCGTCTCGACTATATGAATACAAAATGCACGCGCAGCTTACAACAGCCACGTCGACACAATGCGCCAATTCAGCACTGAATTGGCACGTTCGTGGGCGATCAAGCAGGGCAAGGACAAACAATGTAATGTCTAGCTTAGCAACAGGAGTCGTGCGGCGTCGTAACAATAACGAAGGTTACACCTACGTTCATACGGAATAAGGAGTCCCTAATGGATGCAGACCATTTCGACGTATGTACTTGTACGTACGCGTATTTCTGTTATCTTACCTTTACACCCTTCACACGTGAGCGCGTTGTAATGGTATCCGGAGGCTCTGTCCCCGCACACCAGGCACAGTTCCTCTTGCTGACGAGGCGCGGGGCCCTTCTTCTGCCTCCGTGCCTCGCCATCTGTACTGCACCCATTTATACTTGACGCTGGCGACAGTTCCTCACGACCTGTAACAAAGTAAAAAGGTATGTTAATATTATTAATGTTGTTTACTTCGACCCGAATGCAACTGCGCAAAAAGATTCGAGCTCGAGTCCGGTGGCCCAGCGGCGGTGTTGCCGAGAATGTCTAAAATCGGACGCTATAAAATTTGCATACATTTCATGAACCATTTGTCGAGTCGCCGGGCGAGTGAAGATCGTTTATTTTTCATTTTTACATGCGGGGCGATGTTCCTTCGCCGAAGAAATATTTGTGAAGCGAAATGCATGCAAGTGATTTTCGGCAGTCACATGGACGCTTCCTGTCCGAACAAAAGCTGGCTAGGGCGACGGCGCGCATAGTAATCAGAGACCAGGACCTTTTATGTATTCAAGGCATAGACGACTCGGGTGATGGAAATGTAATGGCAATTGTCACTCAAACAGTCGGATCTCCTTATAAAGAAGCAGAGGCAATTTAACAACACTTTAAAGCGACTTGGTTTGGTACATTAGTTTAGCCTGAAACAGTAGTTAATCTTATAACCAAAAAACAATCTCAAAGTACCTATAGATCTCAGAAGTAAAAGGGAAAGCGTAAAAGGATTCCGTCTCGAAAGAGCGTGGGTGTCCAATGTAATTTGGAAACGTAAACAAAAGGCGAAACAGAGATGATTAAACACCCGGAGGGACAATAAGCACGTTTAAGACAGGGGAGGGGTCAATTTAAGCCCGTTGTCCCATTAATTTTATTTGCTTTTTTATTGTATCCATTAGACGTCGTCAGCGCGGGTCGGTGGCCGGCATTGCTGTACCTGTGTTGCGCAACCGACAGAAATGGCCGCCGCCAAAAAACTAGTTCCACGTGGGATTCGAGCCACGCTTGGAGGCCATGGCTGCCCGTTCGTCATACTCTGACCAATCTCATAAGACATTCACTCCTCCGTGCGGCCATTGGCAATCAACGATGTCTAGTGCTAATGTCATCGGTATTTTATTGAACGCGCCCGACTTGAACCTAATTAAATGGTAGGCAAAGAGCAGCCATGTTTGTTCAGCGATAAAAATACCTCAATAAAGAGGTCAAGAGCGACGCTTTATCGCCATTTGAGTATAGTGCCTACCTCATACACTGACCTGCAAACAATACGAGTCATGCATTGGTCGTTGGCGTAGGAGCTTGTAGGCAAGTTTCATGAAACCTTTCTAACAGATTGTCACTGAATATGCTTTGATATTGGAGGAAAAGTCAGACAACTCCGTTTGTTAAATCTCAGATCTACAGACGCCACGTATCGAGGTCAGATGAATTTCACGATTTGGTTTTTCCATAACTACCACTCGCGGTCGAAGTCAAGAGATCAAACCATACCGGGAGATTTTTATTGAGCGTTGGTAGATTTTTACTTGTGTTATTAATAATTGGATGATAAGAGCGGTCGTCGGCCTCCTTCGAAACACGATTACAAAGATTACGGGCATTAAATAACATTTTCGTGGATAACAATGATGCAATGGTCGAAACCGTCCGGTGAAAGTATCGGGGACAGGCCTAACTGGTTTGTCCTCGCCGACTTGACCAAATGCTAATAAGAGCCGGAGAACCATAAATTTTAATAGATATTGGTACCAAACATCAATTCGAATTCTTGATTTTGTAGGATTTTTTTTATGTTACTAAATGATGAGTGAGGCCGGCTATATCAGATGTTGTTTTAAAATATTTAGATGGCAGTATGTTTATCAAGTGCAAACTTTAAATGTGGCCGGTAGAGTTGCAATTTTTATTAAACTATAATTAGTATTTTTTTTTTCACTGGACTGCAACAGGATATTTTCATCTGAGTATCGTGAGTGAGTCATTCTTAACTATGCACCTATTATAATGTTTTATCAAATCAAAGTTCGTGAAAAAGAAAGCTAATCAAAAGTTGAATGCACGGATGACCGAGTCAGTGTGTTATGTTATGCCTCAGCTGTTCAGTGTGTTGCGCTCGCGCGTCGGATGGAAGGTCTAGTTCGTGGCGCGTCGGCAACGTTCGGCCACGGTCGGGTCCTCGAGCGAGAGGCGCCGAGAGCGACAAGTGGGGCGCGATCGTCGACCGGGGGCAGCGTGCGGCCTTGACTCTTGCGTCCCCCCTCCCCGCTCGCTTCTCCGCACCTCGCTCACCGCGCAGCCACATTATTTATGATAGCATCAGAGCTCGAAGCAAGCTCGCGATTCTCTACCAACTACTAATAATAACTCGTTTTTCCTCTCACGCGACTCTACTTTTTGCTCGAATCGCTTATTTCTTTAGACCACAATTGAGTTGGAATTAAGTATCCATTAAAACAGGGAGCGCAGCACAGACGCCATGTTTTATAATGGGAACGTAAGCCGCTAGGCACGGCACGTAGGCAGAAGTCGATTAAACAATACGCGAAACTTTCTACTGTGACCGACAGACAACGCAACAATTTCGCAGGCGGGCCGCGTCAGCGCCTAGTGAAAGTTGCCCAAAATATTGCACAACGAGCTTGCACACCACACGTAATTGATATTCGGGTGTGTGGCGAAAGTAAGCCTAAGCACCACGTGAACGGCGGTGACATCCATCGTAAAAGTAAAACTTTCATTGCGTGAGCCACTGGAAGATCCAATTATGATTGATTAATCTCGTTAGAAATAACGTTCGAACTAGCTTACCATTTTTATGCTAGAAAAACCAGCAATGATTTACTAATTGTATTAATAATTGTGAAAATCGAGCTGCATTCCAGTAGCCGTTCATCGGCTGATCTGATACACAACGGGCGGGGTAAAAAGTGGTGAAAAAAGTGACGCACGTAAACGATGCATCGACTGGGCGGAGTTCGATTCGCGATCTTACTTTCTACGATACTTTCTAGCAAGAGATGTGGGCCGGAGCCGGCGCAACTGGAGCGATCGGTTTCTCCATGCGCCGGGAAAATTGGATTGAAATAGAAATCGCTAGGTGAAAATGGCAATTTTCAAGGCACACGCTATCGTGGAAACTGTTTTAATTTCGCTGAGATTAGTGGAATAGAAGCGTGGTCGGGAGGAAGCGCGCGATAGTCGGTGGGATCTTTTAGGAGGGCGGACGCACCACGTGAAAGTGTTTACATCCGCCAGCCGCGGCACTGCAGAGCGCATCCGGAACGGGTGGGCGGCCTATTCCTGAACTGCAATCCGTACAACCCATATCATTTGCGGGACAGTAGCGGAAACTAGAAACTAGCAACAGACGTATCTTTACACAAAACGTCGGTCGCCACGTTTCCAATTTGTAGAATTAGTTTCATTGAAACTTCGCGCTATAAATTATAATTAAGCCATTGTCACCATCAACTAATAGCTGCTGTCATAGAGCACCGTTGGAGTTAAAATGATTAATTGCTCCGGCACATACGTAAAAATAATACAAAGTCGTAACTTTTTTTTAGAATTAAATTAGGAGACGGTATTATGAAGCAGTTACAGCGAACGTGTCTCCATTAAAGCTCACCGAATAGTTTAACTGTGACTCGTGACATGACTATTAACGCGGCGCGAAGAATTCTTGAAATGCATTGTCCAAATAAAATAGAAAGTCGTATTCAATCACATACTCTACCTACGTGAACACATGGCTTCATATGAGGACTGTAATGGATACGAACCCCAACATATTTTTTTATTGACCAAGTACAGCGCACCCTCTCTTTTGCTCGCGGGTGTTTTAATAGATGAAACTACGTGTTTTGTCTCAGTCTGCCCCCTAATTTAGTGAGCAGTCGTGGTGAGCCCACGCTCTGGCGCGCCTTTTCGAGTAAACATGGGAATGGTTAGGTAAATAGAAACTGAGGGAGATATAATTAGAATATGTACAGCACACTTTCTTTTCCGTTGCAAGTTTAAACTCAAGGCTTTTAAATGAGAAAGATAACTTTAACAAGCTTTTAAATTAATTATAGCACAGATGTTCCTAAGAGGTCTTAGTTAAGTACTGTTCAGTGTATTTTAGATAAAATAGAAGCATTGGGTGTATAAAGTTTTACCCGGAATTATAAGTTTATAATTTTCAGCGTCAAGATTTTCATAGAACAGGTGATACAGAACTTGATACCTTGTTTAAATGGAGTTATTTAATATCTAAAAGTACTGATGATATCGTTTTGTTAAGATAGACGCCCACTAACATATTTTGGCGAACCAACACGAGGTGTAAAATACATTAAACTGAATTAAGATCATTGTATGTAGGCGGTTTCTCTCAAATTATTTATAAAGTTGCAAAGACAGTTGAAATACTAGGTAGTTAAATAAAAAGGCACCTTTGTTATGCTTTTGTTCTTTCTTTTACGGAACTTGTGAAAACATCAAGAACTTCCACGTATAATTGACCATGTTTGAAACGCATTTGGATTGATGCCCTAAATTGTAAATGATGATTTATTTACTATGTAAATTAAAATTTACTAACATTTCATTTGATGAACCCAATTAACTCATTACTAACTGACAATTATCAATTACAAATAGATAGTAAAAGAAATTTCATTAAGTACTGATGTGAAGAGTTTATTCCAAACGACCTCTAAGATGATAATTAATATTATGAGGGAAACTCTTATGGTGACGATCATCGCCGGCCATGACCACCCACAATTTCTAAGAAAAAGCAAGTGTTGTCAATTTTAAAACTGTTGTTTTTCCAGTAAAGGTAGCCCATAAGATTTGCAAGAACTGTAACAAGTAACCAGACCATGTAGACTCATATGAGCGCAATAGAGAAGTTAGATAAAAATAGAGTTAAATGGTTAGCAAATGGATATT
Organism: Archips xylosteana; assembly: GCA_947563465.1. Taxonomy (NCBI): domain Eukaryota; kingdom Metazoa; phylum Arthropoda; class Insecta; order Lepidoptera; family Tortricidae; genus Archips; species Archips xylosteana. The sequence goes on along the minus strand of OX387347.1, from coordinate 9,436,168 downwards.
GTATCTCTGTATTTACTTTATGTACGATGTAAAATGCATATTATTTGGTGTAGTTTTTCACCTGGATCCTGTAACACAGGGATTCCTAGCACAGGCTCCAGAGCTGCAGAGCCAGGGATACTTCTTGTAAGCATTTCTCATACAGTAAACTTTTTCATTTTCTTTTTAATTTTTCGTGGCATCTGCTGTCCATTATACTTCTGGATGTGTAACTAAATGAGCACTATTAATATTTTAACTGTTGGTATAATACACTTGACCGGTTGTCCTAGAGTCGCGAACCGTGCAAAGCTATCAGTGGCCTTGCCCCGTTCCACTTGCAGTGACCTTGGCTGCAGTTGCTGCGAAATAGAGGTGTATTGGAAAGTAGGACGAAGTCTGATTAAAACAGATAGGTATTAAAGTCAGCTCACTTTTACTTTTAAAAGTAACCTTTTTGGGATTCGCAACACGACGGGTGTCCCTATTTGGTGATCTATGCGAATACTTTAGTTAAGAAACTAAAGTTAGTGACTATGGTAATACTAAGCACGTCTAATATAAGATTTTTTAATCAGAATTATAATAAACATTAACTGTTCATGAATTTATTTTAAACGTTGACTGTTCTAGTTTTCAGTGGGTACTATTCAACGCTCATTTGTTGTAAAACTGAAACCGTAGAAATGTTGGGACCAATAGGGAGAAAAAGTTAAAACATTTCTATGATTTCGGTTTTCTATAGAACAATGGGAAGTAGGTCACATTCGTAGTTACGTTTTGTGTGTAATTCGCTTGTAATTCGATTAATTTACAGATTTCAAAGAAAGAGTGAAATAAGTGCTAAATGTTAGGAATAGGATTTGCTTAGATTAAGTTTTTTACTTTTAGGTTTGAATAGAAGATAAATAAACTATCATGCTTTTGCTATACAGATTTTTGTTCCTAGCTCTTTTATTCATGAATGATTCGATTCGAAAAGACAAAGGTATTTTTAACTAATTTCAACACCTTAGAATCAAGTGCATCATCGAAAGAAACAATTCAACCTACTACGCCAAAATGACAGAAATTTCGCAATACCCTGTAAACAACATTGTTGGGAGTAAATCAATGGACTTTAATAAAAAAGCGTAATTTTGCGAGACACTCCTTTTAATGTGCCATTACACCGCAGATCTTACAGAAAAAGTGAAAGGCAATTTTTGACAACTTAAAGCTATCCTTAATTCTAGTTACACTATTATATACAGACACAACTTATTGCTATTTTATTACTACAGGGGTAATGCGAACTCCTCTTCAATCTTCAACATGCCCCCGGGCGTTGAAAGCCTGACTTTCAACGGGAATCACTCTCTTCAGGAAGTGGGCAAATCCTTGAAAATGCTCTTCGAACTACTCCACTTGCAGTTTTCACGTCGGCTACCCTGTTGATGTTGTCTGGACCAGGGTGAACGGAAATGATCCGCCCCAGTTTCCACTTTAGCGGAGGAAGATTGTCTTCCTTTAGAAGAACAAGAGAATTCAGCTTCAATGACTGTCCGCTGGATCGCCATTTCACACGCTGCTGAAGCTCAGAAACGTATTCTTTACTCCAGCGAGCCCAAAAGTGTTGGCGAAGTTGCTCGATTCGCTCGAATCGAGTTAAATAATTGTAGGTGTGGTTCTGGTAGTCACGCACTGGCAGACAAGTGAGTGGGCGTCCGATGAGGAAGTGTCCTGGTGTCAGCGATGTTAGGTCTTCTGGATTTGACGACATGGGCGTTAGTGGTCGAGAATTTAACACTGCCTCAATTTGAATCAATGTAGTGTTAAGTTCTTCATAAGTGAGATGACAATTTCCCAACACTCGATTTAGATGATGTTTAGTGGCCTTAACACCAGCCTCCCAGAGACCGCCGAAATGAGGGGTATAAGCCGGAATGAAATGAAAGTTAATTGACTCGTTAGCTGCACTTTCGGCGAGTGAATTGCAATTTGCCTTAAGGAAATTGGAAATATCATTATATGCACCAACGAATGAGGTACCGTTGTCCGAGTATATATCGCTCGGCTTTCCCCTACGCGACACAAACCGTCGCAACGCTAATAAATAACTATTGCTTGTCAAGTCCCCTACTAATTCAAGGTGTATTGCTTTGGTACTGAAGCAAATAAATATTGCAATGTACACCTTCACTAATCTACTACCCTTTCCCTGACGGCTAGCAGAGACAAGTGGGCCCGCGTAGTCAACGCCTACACTGTCAAAGGGAAAACCACCGGGAGAGACTCGAGGCTTAGGCAAATTACCCATCAAAGGGTTAAGTACTTGTCCCTTCATACGACTACACCTGACGCACTGATGGTAACATTTCTTAGCCAAGTTTCGACCGCCAAGAGGCCAAAATGTTTCCTTGATCGTAGCTAACAAAAGCTGTGGTCCTGCATGTAACAACCTTTTGTGTTCATGATCAAACAGTAACCTACTAAATCGATGACTAGAGTGTAGTACAATCGGGTGTTTTTTGTCGTAGGGAAAATTTGAGTTTTCCAGCCGACCACCGACACGCATGATCTTTTGGGAATCTAAAAACACATTTAATTTGAGTAACGGGCTCTTTTTTGATATACTCTGATTTGATAAAAGTAGTTTATACTCCGGAAATAATTGATTTTGACATATTTTAATAATTAGGTTTAATGAATTTTGTAACTCGTTGTAACTAAGACAGGATGACAGGATTGGTTGTTTTTTACAAGCAGCTATAAACCGTAATACATACGCAACCGTTCTCTGCAATCGAGTAAGTTTTGAAAACCGATCAAAATCAATAATCGAATTCTCAGATGGGTCTATTACAACGTTTAATACTATTTCTGGTCGAATTTCGGGGAGTGTGGTCATATTATTGGTGCTTGAAATCGAAGGCCAAGTTGATCTATCCTGCTTCAAAAAACTAGGTCCTGACCACCACAAATCATTGGACTTGATAGACTCGAGAGAGGCACCGCGAGATAAATGATCAGCTGGATTCTGGGTAGTAGGTACATGCCTCCAGTTAGAATTACCTGTGATTTCCAGAATGTCAGCTGTGCGGTTCCTAACAAAAGGGTGAAGTTTACTAGGTAACATTTTAAGCCAACCTAAAACTATTGTTGAGTCGGTCCAGAACACTGTTTCCTGAACCTTAAGTCGAAGCGAATTGACAATTCTATCGTACAGATGAGCACCCACTAACGCACCACAAAGCTCAAGCCTAGGTATAGTCATAGGTTTCAGAGGAGCAACTCTGCTCTTAGCCATCAATAAATGAACTGAAACCGAGTTTTCACTATCTATGCTACGAACAAATGCACAAGCACCGTAAGCGCGCTCCGATGCATCCGTAAAGATGTGCAACTCAATTCGCCCATAGTTATCACAAATAACCCTTCGTGGAACACGAATTGCCTTAAGGACAGACAGACCTCCGACAATCTCCACCCATTGACTTAATAATTCAGAAGGCAGTTGCTCGTCCCAAGACAACTTGAGCAACCACAGCCTTTGCATCAGCATTTTCATCGAAATGACATAAGGAGCTAACAACCCTAAGGGATCGAAAATTTGAGCAATAACAGATAATACGTCGCGCTTTGTTTTTCCAGCAGTAATTGTTGAGCCAATGGGGAAACATAACTCATCTGAGTCTGGCCTCCAACCTAGACCCAGCGTTTTAGTAGGCTCGGAAATGCCTATATTTAGGTCTACAGCAGGTTGCAATGACGTAATTGCCAAACGTGGGTCGTTTGATTTCCACTTTCTTAAGTGCATTTGTGCTGTAGCAAGAGCATCCGTCACTCCTTGACGAAGTTTTATGACGTCATCTATGTCATCCCCCCCACTCAACAGGTCATCAACATAGAAATCGTGGATTATGATCTCCCTAACACGAGCGTCTTCGCAATCCAGACCGATTTGTTTAAGGCACCTAGTTGCCAGGAATGGAGCACTAGCAGTACCGTAGGTAACTGTGTTAAGACGGTACAATTGAATGGGGTCGTGGTCATTTTCACGCCAAATGATTAAATGTAAATTTCGGTCGTCAGGATGCAACGTTATAGTTCGATACATTTTTTCCACGTCTGCCGAAATAATGAATTTATGCTGCCTAAAACGTAGGAGAATCGACAACAGGTCGTCTTGAACTATGGGTCCCACCATCTGCAACTGATTTAACGACACACCAGAGCTCGTGGGGCTACTAGCATTAAACACTGCTCTTAATTTAGTGGTGGAACTACCCTCGCGAAGGACGCCGTGATGAGGAATGACATAAGTGACACCCGATTCAATTGGTTCATATTTTGACATATGACCTAAGGAAATGTACTCAGCCATAAAGTCCTTGTACATTTTCTGAAGGGCAGGGTTACGCTTTAGTCGGCGTTCTAAGGCAAGAAAACAATGTTTGGCTCGACTAAATGAATCTCCTAACATCTGAGGGCTTTGTTTTAATGGTATCCTTACACAAAAGCTACCGTTATCTAAGCGTGTTGTATGCTGAACGAAATGCTCTTCACATAATTTCTCCTCAGGAGAATAATGTGATGACTGAGGGCGAACTTCTTCAAGCTGCCAAAAACGCATTAATTGGTTTTGAATGTCATCAACATCATGAGATAAATCGGTACTAGTACCTGTGGACTGAGCAATCGAAAAGTTACATTTAATTGAATTGGACAACGACGACATTGGACCGCATTTTATTGGGCCTGAAACTAGCCACCCTAGCCTAGTTTCACATAATATCGGTTGTCCATCGCCTAGTTTAATTTTTTGTGATCCTAGTAAGTCCCAAAACAAGTCGGCACCTATAATTAAATCCACGTCCGCCGGCGTGTGAAAGTTAGGATCGGCTAAACTAATGTCTGACGGAATGTTAAGATTCGTTAGATTTACCTGACGACAAGGCACATCACTAGTTATGGATGGCAAAACAAAACACTGAAAACTGGTCGTATATTGATCATTCAATGATTTCATTGACACTCGGCACATTTTGCCAATGGGTGCGAGCGTATTATTGATACCTTGTACATATTTGTCGACGAAGTTTGTAACTAAATTTAATTTTTTACATATTTTTTCTGTAATTAAACATGACGTACTGCCGCTATCTAAGACTGCACGTACAATGTGCTCGCATTTATTAACATCGTATAGTTTTATTAGCGCAGTAGAAAGCAGTACGTCCTGACCCCGTCACGCGGAGGCGCTGACATTGGCTGACAATGTCACGGGAGTGCCAGGATCGGCGCCGGCGCCAGCGCTGGTTGATGGCTGCACAGGCTCAGTGATCCTTTCGCCGCCGCCGCGCGATGACACGTGAGATGGAGTACCTGTGTACCTATCGTTGTTTATAGTAGGTGTAGGCTTGAACTCCGTAATGTGAATTAGTGTATGGTGTTTACGTTTACATATCTTACATCCAGGTTTCTTACAATGCGTAGCATAATGACCGCTTCGAAAACAATTGTGGCACACTTTATAATTTGTTAATGACTGCAAACGTGCAGCATTAGTTAAAGCAAGGAATCGCGGACAGCTGTTCAAGTAATGATCACCCTTGCAGCTCGGGCAGGGCTTGGATGGGGAGCCATGATTGTTATTATTGTCGCTGATTCGATTGTCGCGCACCGCAATCATAGATTTGACTTTATGTGAAGATTTATTAGGCCAATTTGCTTGATTAGACATTTCTAACGTTTCCAAAAAATCGGCGCGGTTTCGTAAGAATGTTTTAAAAATATCAAACGTTATTTTTTTCGGTTTGTTTTTATCAAAATTACTTTTTGATTCTTCCCATTCACGAAACGTTTTGGAGTCTAGTTTTTGAGTCACTAAGTGAATGAGCAAAGTGTCCCAATATTCGACTGGCTCGCCCAGCGTCTGCAAAGAACGTAAGTGTTTGTTTACATTATCAATTAGCCGTTTTATGGATATGGATGATTCGCGTGCTATTGGTTCGACATTAAATAAAGCTGAGACATGATTGTGCAGCAAAAGGCGTTTGTTATCAAAGCGTTCACGTAATTGATTCCATGCAACTACATAATTTTTAGCTGAGAATTCGATTGATTGAATGACGGCTGTTGCGGATCCCTCCAGCGAAGCCCTGAGATAATGAAACTTATTTATTTCATCTATTTCGTCATTTGAATGTATGAGACTAATGAAGGTGTCACGAAACTCTAACCAGTTGTCGTAAGAACCAGAAAATTTAGGAAGCTGAATAGTAGGTAACTTGACAAGCTTGTGATTACTTCTGCGACTACCGCTATCGCTTTCCGCGGAACCAAAGTTCTCAGCACCTTTAGAAGAGGCAGCCAGTATATCTTGTGCCTTAGAAAGCAGCTGGTAATACTGAGACTCAAACTCAGTACGCTCAGCGATTTTTAGATCCATATTCTCAGCAATGCACTCAAGCGATGTTTGTACCTCATCGTAATGTACATACAATGAGTCAATCTTACCCAAACGCAATTGCAATTCGTTCACCTCAGTGGAAGTTAGTTTAGATGCATCCAAACTGTTTAAGTAGTTAGCAAAGACCGTCAAACGACCCTTATAACTTCCACGCTTTTTAATCAACTCTTTTTCTTCGGTCATTTTGGCAGGCTGGTGTTAATTTTCACCTGGAACGTTAGGTATATAACATTAATAACAATCAATCGTAAATTAATTGATAAATAGGTACAATATTAGTTTAAGTTCTAGTTAAGTAAGTAAATAGGTATTAAGTAACTTTAAGTATATTTTCTGTGAACTTGTAAATATGATTGAGATGTTGATATAATGTTTAGCAGTGTAGTTAACAATGTACTGTTTTGTTTAGCATATAAGGATCTTTTAATTAACTATATTTTGTTTTTAATCTTGCTTATCTTTATCTTTGTGCTAATTTAATCATTTCTCAACTTGTTAATTAATTTACATATAGGTAGGTATATTATTTTATTACTGATTATAATACTGATTTCTTGTGCTTATAAATATAAATACTTTAACTGCTTTATTTTAATTACCTACTTACTTATTCTTAATTTACTTCTTGGTTATTTTCTGTACATTTATGTGTCTTAACTGATATTAAATTAATGATTAAGTAAATTCTAACTGCATATATTATTGCATTATAACTACCTACCTGCTTACTAACAATTAAGCTAAGTTAAGTATAACGTTATTTATAAGCGTTATGAGTAAGTAATTGTAATGAATAGATTATCAATAAATTTGATAATTATTGAATAATACTTAAGCCGGTACACTTAACTTAAATAAGGTAGATATAAAGTTATACATTTACTAACCTTATCAGTCGCTTTTTTACGCTTAATAAATACCTGAATTTGAGTGTTGGGTGAAACTTAGTACCTCTTAACACTACAAGAATTATAATTCTGATATTATAGTCCAATAACTGCAAATCTCGGCCACACACGATGGATGACGCAACACTTCCTTTAACTCACAAGTACTCGGGTGCCGCCAAGTGCAATTAACTTTAACTCGCCAGTAATTATTTATTCTTCTTGCTCTTGATTTCTGATTCTTCAATCAGGCTCGATGGACCATATGTTGGGAGTAAATCAATGGACTTTAATAAAAAAGCGTAATTTTGCGAGACACTCCTTTTAATGTGCCATTACACCGCAGATCTTACAGAAAAAGTGAAAGGCAATTTTTGACAACTTAAAGCTATCCTTAATTCTAGTTACACTATTATATACAGACACAACTTATTGCTATTTTATTACTACAGGGGTAATGCGAACTCCTCTTCAATCTTCAACAAACATAAAGTGGCCGTTTGACCCAGATTTCTAGCACAATACCCACTCTAAATAGCACAATATCGCGATTCCGCTCAAACGTAACGATTCATCGGGCAGATTCTACGAAAAACACCACAAGTGGGCCAAGGCGGCGCGATGATGACGCTAATCGTCCGCGTAATAATATAAGACTAATTTGTGGCTTACTACCTGGGTCAACGACTCTGTTACAGCTGATAACACATTAATAGCGCATTTAGACACTAGGCCATCTAAGTAACCTCAAAATTCGGTCATGTGCATTAATGCTACTTGTATGATCAATGTATTTCACATTCATTGATTGCTGTAGTGTTAAAGCAAATGTACATCGTTTCTCTGGCTCTTACATTTAACATTGATTACATGACAGAGTCGAAATTAAATGTCAGCGCCACTTTCTTCTTGGCACATTTTTGAGGTAAAATTCTTGAACATGGCAGTAATTCCGCATGTAAAATTTTAGTTCTCTTTTTACCCGTTTTCTACCGTTTCATGTCGTATTCTAGTTATGTACGTCCTTTTATTTGTAAAACTGGGGCCGTACCTGCGCATTACGCTGTTAAAGAACGCGTTACGTTAAAATGTTTAGAATTTATGATGACACGCTCCTTGCTAATGGGCTTTGGACGTAAGAGGGTCCAGTCAAATTTAGACCCACAGAAGCCTAATTAGGAACACAATTTGTTTCCATACCTTTGAATTAACGTTATCCATAAATCGTATACCTACGTAAAGTTTTAATTGCAAACAGCTTACTCCGCGTTGTTCAATAATACATATCTACCGATGTAGGTCATTAACATTGCGTTTCGAGGAAAAAGTTAGTATAAACAAGGAAAATCTGGTACAATCTCAAAGTAGGTCATAATACAGACAGGCTTAAATCGAGGCTGAAATAACATCGACAAATGAGTAATTGAGTGACTCTAACGTTTCCAGTCGAAGGATTCGCGACTATAATTATACAGTACGCTTAGTATAAGTTTTACTTCACCAAAATACTTCTCGATCGCGTTTACGTAAAAATTTCAATTCTATGGAAACATGGACAGCGTCTCCGCGCGCGCGCTTCCATGTTTCCATAGAATTGAAATTTTTACGTAAACGCGATCGAGAAGTATTTCGTGAAGTAAAAACTTATACTAAGCATACAGGTTAACCCACCGCACCGCTCGTAGTGAAAGACGGAATTCGGAAGCAACAATATTACTGAAAATACTTTTATAATACTTAATTATAAAAGTATCCTCACGAACTCAAAAAAAATAACTAAATTTAACTCCTGCTGATAACTTTAAAATAGCTATTATATCACATTCGTTCGTCTATATCTTAGGGCCTAAGCACACGGCGTATTTTTTACGCGCAGACGACGCACAGATGACGCGCGTATACGCGCTTCAAGCGAGATTCGAACGCAACCTTGTAACCTAAGCACACGGTGCGATCGTGAACCGCGCGTCTACTGCGCAAAAATAAGCGAATGTATTGGATTGGATAGACCCATTTACGAGTGAAAGAAGATTGTTTGGTCATTATCATATACAACGTTTACAAAATTGGTAAAACATAGAAGATGGGAAAAATTTTCTAAATGTTATCGAATGCCGTATTCGTCATTCCAAGAACTTCTGTTGATTCTAAAACCGGAGTTAACTCGTCACAATACAGTAATGAGATCATGTATATCGGCAGAAGAACGTCTACTATGGACGATTGTTAATTTCCGTTATAAAGCGTTCCTGAAACGCGCGTCGTCTGCGCGTTTAAAATACGCCGTGTGCTTAGGCCCTTACGCTGCGAGTCCACCAGACCTGTGCGAAGTAGTAAAACGGTGTGCTAGCAGGATTACTCAATTATCCTAGTCTCGCTCAGTGCAGCTTTACTACTGGAGATTTTTCTCGCACTACTCTGGTGGATGCGCAGCCTTATTAACTTGTGTCACTACAGAAAAGCTATTAAAGGTTTAGATGAAAAAGAAAAAAGATTCCTGAAATTCATCTCACGCCATAAATTTTAGAACCTCTGAAACCTAGCTTTATTGCAGACATAAAGTACCGGTCGCTTGGCCTCCTCCCTTTTCATAAATAAATGTAAAAGTCCTTTTATTCGAGTAGGATCTAATAAAAACTCATGTTGTGTACAGGACGCTTTAATACACAAAAATAACATGAAAGAACAACAAAAGTTCCATGACAGTGCAAGTACAGTCAACAAAATCAAACAAAAGCTTGTATCAACAATTAAAATTTTAACAGAATCTTATTGCATTCTAGCTGCGACCCCAAAATCTTCACATGACTCTCGACACGAAATCACTGTAACGTTTACGCACTTAAGCACGTTACATGTAACAATTGCGATACTTATACTAAACTGTTACGAAGTACTTAGATACAAAATCGAGTTGAAGACTTCCGTGTAACCGTGTCACGTGAGTTACGTACTGTACCTATTATCTATTCTATGGGTGTTTGGAATGCTGCTTGAATTTACAATTGCATTGTTGCAGGTACAGGGCGTCTTAGTCAACGTAGCAAGATAAAATAAACAATGTACCAAATATTTGCAGAAAAATATTTTCATTGAAGTATTCGAATTCTTGTGACCGAAGACAAATTCAAGGCGACCGTAACTGAACTAACTTGGGCAAAGAAACCTATTAATAGAAAAACAAATCCATAAAGGCTAACTGCATCCACCAGAGCTAGGTGTAGTAGCTTAGTGGTGAAGAGCAAAATAAATACAATAGATACAAACTACTGCTCCATTCGACGAGATATCTACATATCCGATACATATCTTTGTATCGGCCAACATGTTGTTTTTCATTCAATTCTAATTCTTATCGCATATATTTTAAGTAGAATTTGTAATACTGTAGAAGGGTTATTTATTTAGTTTGTTTTCAGGTCTGTAGTGCACTGACAACGGGAACAGGGGTCGGTGACCGGGTATCAGTCGAACCAGATAAGCCAACGACGAAAATGTTATCGCCCGAAGAATGCTTTGTTTTCGACTGATTCGGCGTCGAACTGCTGTGATTAGATTGATTGTCTTACTGGAATTAAACTATCTTGATACCTACTAAACTAACATTGTCTGTGTTTTTACGTCGCCGAATAAAAATACCAAGTACTTGAATAAAACCTGCCAGGACTTTGTTTATGATAACGACATTTTTCAACCGTTTCAGTTCTTCAAAACATCTAAGCAACTTTTTAGTAACAAAACCACACAAGTCGTGTAACTAACTAATAAAAGTAAGTTTCTATAAGGATGTACGACGAAGTGGTCATACCACCCTGGCCTCTCCGTGACCAGAACTCTGTAACGAGCAAAAAACGAACGACATCCGAGTCGGCTGAGAGAAAAAACCCGCCGTAAACTCATACCAAACCAGAGAAGTTGAAACGTATGTTTTATATACATTGTATACAAAATTTGAGTCGAAATTTGGAAGTGAACTGATTTTTATTTGTTAAATAGGTCTGAGCTGCTAAACTGCGTAAAGTTTGAAATCCTCTTAAAAGTTCCGAGAACTGTTTAAATATTCCGAAGTAAAGAAACTCTCAGACAAGGTCCGGAAAATGTGTGTTATTAAGTATTTTGTTGGAGTGAAACAAGTTTAAAATGGAAGCAAGACCTGTATGAAATCGAGCGGACGCCCGTAATGATGTCTTTGCTGATAGCTTTTAAATTATACTTACTTTTTTTTTTTTTTTTAGTAGCCCGTAGGGATCCCACTGCTGGGCAAGGGCCTCTCCCAAACATTTGGGAGGAATTGCCATAATCGCCACGCTTGGCAGGCGGGTTGGCGATCGCAGTAAGATGTCAAACGGTTCAGAGACGCTGCTGCCCGTCTTCTGTGTTCCTTTATTCCCTTAGTCGCCTTTTACGACACCCACGGGATGAAATGGGTTGGTACTATTCGCCGCCGGCACCACACAGCTTTACTTTTATACTTACTTACTTACCGCAAATTAATTAGCTTTTAGATGGCTTTGAAAATAGTTAACAAGGCCGGAAGACAATACATTTAGGATATCAATGGGAATCCCAAAATATAATACGATTCATAAAATGTACAAGTATTCGAAGTGTATTAAACGACGAGTATAATTTTTCCAAAACGGGAGTGAAGAAACGTAATGACCGACAAACGAAAGAAAAGCCATACTAGCCATTTCAGAGTACTACCTACTACCTATCCTCGCCGCAAACTGCTTCAACAGACCGATAGGAACCACACCAGACAATGGCTCTGCCGTCTGAAAACGCTAGTTTGGACGAATCTGTACTCCTAGCCCGCTCAATTGTCTTTTTATGTGACAATGTTTTTTTTCTAACCCTAAAGCAGTTAAAAACCCAGACGGTTCATACGTGATCAAGCAGTATAATTTCGTAAATCGCACGTGGAAATCCGACCAAAATAATCGTCTGCGTCTCCCAAACTGTGTCATGGGCCCGCCCACGCAACGGAAGGTCGGCCCTGCGTCCGGGACTCATTACTCAATAACGTCTGCCTGCAGCTGAATACTATGCGTTTATTTATTGTACGATGATTTATTTAGAAACACGTGAGATTTGTTTGAATTATGGAAGCAGTTATTACGCGATTCTGTCGCGACATGTGAGTTGCCGTTTCCAGCCAGCCTGCGGCGAATTATTGGTTTCTGGCGTATCTCTCATGATCCTCCTAAGGTCAAAGTGGAAATTTGGCAATCTAAGTTGTTGATCTATGTTTGTGTATTTGTGCTGTTGTAAACCTGCACTTCCGCAGATGATTCATGTTGGATAGCAATTTGGTTATATAATTTCTGCCCCCATTTTATACGAACGTTGTCTATTTAATAAAAATAAATCCACGAAGCAGGTGCAAAAGATACGATATGCGTGATATGAACGTCTACTCTAGACATAATCTATAGAAACTACATGTCAACTTATTTATCTTCACTACACACTAAATTGTATTATAAAAGTGAGTCCAGAGCCAGTCTGGCATTTATTGCAGTTTTATTGTAAAAGGTGTCGAGGCAAGTGGAGTTTACGATGATAAGCGACCTACACAAAGGGTTCTGAATGGAAAATAAAATGATTTGAGGAAGATCATGGTCGTTCCACGCGCTCACGCAGCGTAACTACCAGACAGGATAATTTACTATCGGGACTTTAACAGTACGAAGTCAAACACAGGAATAAATACGTTAAATGTTATGTATACAGCCCGACTAACGAATGACTCGATCAATATTAAAAGCGTGCCTTTTAACAAGGCGTTTCTGATACTGTAATTTCAAAATCACGCTTCGATCGATCAAGCCTAAGTACTATATGGGTTTAACAACCCCGTTTTAACCCTACGAATCTTAGTGAAAGGCCACGAATGTGCTATGTAGATGGTAATAATCGGCACTGTCAGTGTGATGGATGGGCCGGCGATGACGAGGCAGTGTGTAACCCTCGCCCGCCCTTCCCGTTCAGCGCCATTAGTGCTCTAACGAGGAGCCTAAAGCAAGCGTACAACGTTCATGTTGTAGCATAACGCTAAATTGAATGACGCCCTTTAGCTGACTCAATACTTGCCTAAAGACAGTGTCAAGTCTTTCATTACAAGTTCGTGAATGTTATAAAACTTGCTGCTTAATTTTCGGTACTAAAACAAAATCGTATACGTAAGTCATCATTGTCCACACGTCAAACTAACAAACTTTGTTCTAAATCTTGAAGCGAGCAAAACCAATTGTAGACAAAACCATTCAATTTTCGCTATTCACATTCGGTTCAGTTCCTTTATTCCGTCACGTTGGACGATTTAAAAAGAGTGCTCCTTTACTTAGGCAATTTGGTACAGCTGGCGCTTTCCTTGATATAATATTTAACAGAACTCCTCCACGACCTCAACTTGGGTCGTGGGAGTTCATTCGTTGAGGAGTACACAGATAATAGCTGTCTGATATGTAGTACATAATGGATCAACTAAAGGATCATTATCTACCTAGTACTAGTTTACTAGTGCTAATACCTGGCAGTGACAATATTAGTTAGAGAGAATAGTTATGCACTTTAAACTATACCGTATCATTAACCTATTTCAAGATCATTGAGAGCTGCGGCTATATTTTTAATGACACGGGGCTCAACGAAAACAATTGATTATTCAGTTTGTTTACGTGGTACAGTCGGCCAAAAATATGGTCTACCCCCCTACGGTCGAAGTTCATTTGCACGTCATGATACAACGAGTTCGATTTTCCCTTGCAATAACATGATGACAGTGACTTAGGGATATTTAGATGTCACAGAAACTTTTGTCAAAACTGGTAGACCACTTTCTTGGTCGACCGTACATGCTAATATTAAACCTTGAATTTCCACTTTGATACATTGAGATACTGGAACGTAAAATTTAACGATCAGATGTGTAGGTGTAAGACATCGAAGACGTGCAGAGACCTTCCAGCCCCCAAGTCGACGAGGTGGGCAAATCGTGTTGACACCCATGTGACAAGAATCACACTGGGACACACGGAAATACGGGTTGTTCCTTACTTCGAGTTTATATTGGGTGTCTATTTATGAGTAAGTATCATGTTTCTCGTTGCAGCGATACAAATATTTTACGCTGCTCCAAGAATGTACCGTAACGATGTTGTCTCAATAAAGATATTAAAAAACAGGATTCAACGTCCAAAGCACGGGATATGTGTCATTTAAGCCAACGGGAGATTCAAGCATTGGAAATGTACGTGTACGAAGGAAAATATAGTAGTTTGTTAGCATTTGTAGGTTCTGTGGTATAGTTAGAGCAGAGCATACCTCGCCGACCCAACCGGTTCCGGACGCGGGCAGTTTATGGCCGCGCTGGGCAAATATAAATAGATGCGTTGCGAACCATACGTCTTCGTGATGCTTTACTTATAACACTGTTTCAGTTTAAAACGTGTACTGACACTGGGATTTTATTCTGCTATATGAAATCGGACGTGTTGAAAATTCTATTGCGTTCTGATGCTTACAAAGTAACAGTAGTTCTTGCACATGCTAAATTTATTTGTGGCTTGTCGTCAGCCGTTATCAATACAGGATACGTATATTATGTAAATGTGCATGCAAACGTATCTACTAACTACTATCTAGACAATAGCCTTCGTTAAAGCTGCTGTATGTTGACGGAGCCGTAAAACAATCTAATCAATGCATGCAACTTGCTTAGATATGGAGTGACGGATTGCCGCAGGACAAACTGTGCAAGAAACAAATGGCTGTGGTTAGTTTCAGATTCGTATCGCGATTCATTACTGCTCGCGTGAGTTGTTCATTGCCAACAGAAGTTGGAAATAATGAGGATAACATCAGTGAATTCTTGGTTGAAGACAGCGGTAGTTACTCTCACGACGTGAACACGTGCAAGGTATTCACTTTCACTCCAATAGGACAGAATTCTACCAATAGCTACATTCTGGCTGCCGGTGGTGCAACGTGTAACGCGCCGTTTCGGTGACCCAGTGACTGTCGGCTTAGAAAATGTTCATTGATAGAGCCGGGCGCACATGAGCGTTGTATAATAGCAGCCACGTGGCATTAGGGGCATTGACACCGGGAAATGTCAAGTTGATAACTTGTCACTATCACGCACCTTTAGTGCAGATAACGAACGGCATTTCGGTGAACGATAACGTACTTAATTCGACACGAAAACAGCGGAGTAAATCATTTATCATGAGGGCAATCAATATGTAAGAAAGCAGGGTTTTGCATGTAACAATTTCTTGTAGGTTATGCAATCGCGACGCGGCATTTTTTATTCTGTGCTTATGCTGTCTGTAGTCACCTATTGGAGTGTTGCAATGCGTTGCATAAACGACCTCGTCGTGTCAAAGCGGGTCATTGGCGCGAGCCTCGCAGGTACGCCAGCTACGGTTTAGATAATTACATCGATTGAACCGCGGTCTCCTTCGGCGTGTCTGTGACCCCGATGTAAATAACCTGAGCGCTTGTACTGTAAACAACTGACGCCTGCGTCAATGCTTAAGCGCCGGCCGCGCGGCCTCGCCCAAAGCCCAACCATTGATGTGATCTTTGATTACTGCCCGGTGCCCGCCAGTTTACTTCTATTTTAGGTTCGCATCGTCAATCAAGAAGATGCCGCGCGTCTTGCTTGTAGCTCGTTTAAAATTCAATTTCTTTCTAAAAATAAAATGTTTTTACAAACAGTCCACAAATAACAGCGCACGAATTGTGTGCTTGGAGTTATGTGCAGCAACAAACTAAGACTGAATTGAAATATGTATATTCATGACAGAGCTCAAAATAAGCAAAATACACAAATAAACATATTTATTAGTTGTTGTCGTTTCAATATTGCCTTTGAACTTTTTATCAAGGCGTCTAATGAAATGATAAAATAAGATGGCATTTAGAAATATGACGTAATTAAACGTGAAGGCCGGACAAATTATAAGACGATCTAAGCAAAAGTTGCCAAGAAAATTACGCTATGAAATGATCGTGTAAGTCGTAAGAGCGATGAAAGTGCCAAGTATTTCTAGCAGTTAGTTATTTAATCGTGAGCTCGTATTAGAAGTGTTTAGATAACGTGTTGACTGGGCCGGTATAAATAAAGAGAGAAATGGGGTACATTAGTGCGAACCGCAAGAAGCAAACCGCACCGATCGTTAACGTCCAGCGGATCGTTTAGATATAATTTGTGATCGCACACAACGCTGACTAGCAAATGGACTCGATTGATTGTAAACAACATTTTTAATATTTTATTCAAATAAAATACTTCTTAGATTAGATCAATGAAGGAAACGGTTCAGAGTTATAAAATCAATACCTATTATCACTGTAGTCGTTAAAAATAATCTAAGCAACTTTATTTCCTTTAAAAACTGCTTTGGAAGTCGAATGCAACGCCGACGCAGTGCATTATCTACAAAGTAAGGTGACCTATATGATAAGATTACTTCAATAGCTCGAGCTGCACACAAAGCACGTACTCACACACACACACGGCTATGTGTAAACGTCGCCTCGTAGGTACAATGACATTATCGACCTTGACTACTGGTCCGTACATCACACGAATATACCCGTTGGCGTAGGAATGTGTGCGTCATGCATGTATTCAGAGCTGGCAAATATAATTCGTCTGAAATCAGATGTGGCCTGTTTCAGCTTTACATCTATGGGTATATTTGGATCAGTATATTTGCGGTGGTTGGTTATGAAGTTCAACATACGATAAGGTGAACGCTAGCGCGAGGAGCGCAGATTGCAACCAAGGCCAAGTGAACTGACGTTATCACGGCCTTTAAAATGCATACTAACAAAGCAAATACGTGCCATTCCTTATAACAATGCGTTACATTTAGTTTATTTTCAGTGCTAACACCAAGAAATAATAATAAAAGGAATATATATGTTATCGTGTGTATTTCTTTCCAGGATAAATTTGGCCATTTTACATTTCTCTTACGCATTTGTTTTCATAGGCTTTAGTACAATACAGTACTCATCAATGAAATAGAAAATCTTTTTGAGCCACTATTTCTGCAGTGGTTTTCCGATTTATTGAGCAACCCCGACGAAGCTGGGAAAATAAATATGTAACTATGGCTTTTTACTCAAAAAGACACCTCAAGATTATGGCTCCCATGAAATTTCTATCCTTCTTATTATTACTCGTAGTATCGCAACTAACACTTGTGTGTGTAGAAACTTGACTAAGGTGTATTGTGTGAAATATGTTTTAAAATACCATTAGAAATTTTTTGTCGATTCGTTATCAAGTCGGCTAAAGTGGTAATTAATGGCATTATACGCCATTGTAACATTTGTAACACGCAAAAGCATTAGTAAATATCTGTCTTAATTTTCAGAACAAATGTGTAATCATAAAACAGAATTCGCTGTGGATAATCGGCATACATCACTTTTGAATATCTCATAATTTCCCCTAATTCTGGCACAGGGATAATGTTTTACAAAATGTTAAACAAGCTGAAATTTCTTTAGCGTCTTGCAATTAATTATATTTCGCGAAAGCTCTCTTTTGATCTCGTAAATGCTGGTCTTAGTCAAACGTTTAGCTATTCTTTGAAAGTTAATAAACATGAAGAATGTTGTAGATCCATTTGATTCATTAAAGTTAACGCTCAACTAAACATATGACAGGTGTCAATTAATGAAAACACTTTTAAAAGAATGCTAAGAACTAGTGAGAGGTTGTTCAACTTATCGTAAGTAAACAAAATGGTGGATGCATTGTTTCAGAAGGTGTTTATTTTTTATTTATTTAAGTTAACGTGCTTGACAACACATGCTATAATTCGTTTATTCCAGAAGACGGTATGATGTTCCAATTTTTAGAACAGGCATTCAGTGCCGACACTGAACTAAGCGTTTTCTTAACTTTCGACCAGTGCCCATAATTTTGCAGCCATTTGAGCGCTCATGAGCGATTGTGGCACCAGGGGACCGATTTAATAAATCACATTATTTAAAACATATAAAAGATAGACTAGTTTACGCAATTAATCAGCTCCAAATCATCTATTACCAACACATAGTTAACAATACAATTTTTAACAATTTGGAGTGATGTTTTCACATATATGATTTTAAAATTGACCTCCTGAAAAAGTCTCGAACTTGAAAGCCAGCAGCGAAGGCGGTATACACATATATAATATGACACTGTAAATGATCCTCCTCCAGACAAAGGCAGTCGACAAAGGCTCCAAAACAACATACCCTCTTTTTGTCACCCTGGTATCGTTGAGGCGATATTAAAATATACATTTTCCCTTACTATATAAATATGTACATCGTAAAGTGTTTCGTCTTCAAGTTAATTTTTACTGTGCTCGTTCAAAAACATCGTTAGCCTTATGGAGGCGAATTTAAATACCCACGCAAAAGCGTCTAACTGAACTTTCATTGGTTGTCATGTAATTAGGTGCCTTTACATCATTTACGAGTAAGAGTAATACGTATGTACTTACCTATAGTTCATCATCTACGTTTTACAACTAGCAGCATGTGGCAGCTTTGGGAAATGAGGTACCTACCAACTAAATAAATAGTTTTATGATTATTTCATGTAAGTGTTTCATGGTGTATCTCATACTCTCTAACCTTATTTACTTAAGTTAGCATAGTTTATTCCTCTGCATATTGTTAGTCCTCTAGTTTGACTGAGGAGGATAACATCGAAGTATTTAAAGTTACGCCTTATCTATCACATATCGTTCCCTAATAAAAGGAATATCGAGGTGTCGAGACATTTCATGTAGTCTATGTTGTAAAAAAATGACACAACGGTGTAACATCGTCCAATTTGAGGTAATCAAACGCAATTGTTACACCAGTATTACAGTACGTTACGTACGTAGTTGGTAGTCACGAACTGTCACTAACATGCGAGTCCCGGAAACCGAAGCCACTTTGCATGAAGTCATAGGAACAACTTTTTTAAATGGCTACACAGATAAAAAATATTTTCAGCTAGTAACAACCATATACATGACATTAGAATGGGTTTTATTGAGTTTATTTAAGTAGAATGATGTCTTTGTCCGCGCGCGTATAGTAGTTTAGCGGTATCCTTTCCTATTTTTCGTAGCCCGCGGTAGACCGCCGAAATTAATTTCTAATCTTTATGAGAAATCATTTGATCTAAGCAGCACTTTGAACGTGTAATTTTGATTTAAAGCTGACCCAGTTTACGAACAAACTGCAGTACAGTGTACAGTTAATTCCATGTCAGACAAGATTTTTTCTCTCATCCATTTGCGATTTGAATATGAACCGGTTATAATAGCTTGATCAGATCACCCCTCAGTTTCCACAATTAAAGAGTTCGAAATGCGTCTTCAATTCGTGAGCCATTATCCAATATATAATACTTGCAAATTCGTCTGCGTCCCATGAGACTTACGCATTTTCCCGGGTTAAAAAGGAGCCTAAGGATAATGTAGCTTTCTATTAGCGAGTGATTTTTTTTTAATCTGTTAAGTGGTTAAGATAAGTCATTATATTTCACATGCCTTTTTTGACTTCCCGCGTTATTATAAAACTTGCTTATTAGATAATTCACAGATTATATATTCACAGATTAGATTATACTACAATAGGTAGGTATGAAAACTTTTTTCTACGAGTCAATGTTATTTTATTATGTTGTTTTCATCACACTTGCTCGTCAATGGTGTTATTCCATGCTTGTATACTAAATGACAATGGCCTAAATTGTTCTTAAGGGAGTTATAATTTACGTACAGTTTTTCTACCCAAGGGAGTTCTAACTTTAGTTTTAAAATTTGCAAACAAGTCATTTCAGACTAAGGATGTTTCAAGTCAGTCAACATTTTATTTATTATCTTTAAAACTTAGCTATAACCCAAATTTTACAACACAAAACTTATCTACGCTTCATGAAAATTCGTTATTTTTATATTTTAAATTTATATCAAATAGTTTTGCAATAATTTTAGTAAAAATATTTTTTTAAACATGTTGGCAGAATCTGGCCGTATGACCTTTCGAATTCTAAACTAAACACAGTTTACATTATCTATGGTAGGTAACTCGAAAAAAGTGACAATCTGTATTGGCGGGTAGCCATTATTTTATTCAATTTAAGTGTTTAGAGACAAATTAATTTTATTTTTAGATTTTTTTTCTCGCAATGTGATGAAAATCATTGTGTGTATCACGGGCAGTAAGGGGATTACAAACTCGAGTCATTAAAAGCCCTCCGCCTTCGGCGTCGGGCTTCTAATAGACTCTCGTTAGTAATCCCCTACTTACGGCCCTAGATGCACAATGTACTATTGTATCTCCCTTGATCGGCTGGTCAATGCTGACAGTGGCGCCATTTCAAATGTTTTATTGCTTCCCATTCGGCGTTTGGTATTCTCGATTTGTTTACGGCCAATCGCAGTGACACTGGCAGTTTTTCCCAATTTCAAACTTGGAACGGAGTTCAATTACTCACGAAACCCTTTACGCGCGCGATCATCTTTTTTTAAGACGGTTACCGGTTACAGCTTTACTCGATGTTGTCATCTCATCACATCACAAAGATCTCATTGACAATGCATTTCTTTAAAGAGACCATTTGTTTGGTCCGTTATGGCATTTATATAAGATCATAGATTGCGCGAAGCATGACGTTATTTGGGTACAGTGCTAACTCTGTTCAGTCGTGCTTAAGACCAATGATTGAAAAAATTGTATAGTGATGCAAAATAACGATAACAATGAACAAAATCAACTATAATTTCTTTAGTAAATTTTATGAGTATGATTTGGTTATTGATATATTTGAATACCTAAACATACGTTATTACTGGAAAGATATCTAAGAAAAAGTTGAGGCTTAAATAAGCGAAATTTATTTACACAAAGCAGCAACTTTATCCACTTAAAAATATTACATAGAACGTTTTTGAGAATCGTCTTTTATCTAAGTCTTACTAGCTTTTGCCCGCGACTTCATATGACTTCTTATGAACGCGAAGACAATAACGTTAGTTGTTTGGATGAAATTTGGCACACAGGTAGTTTATTACATGGATTAACACATGGGATAATGCCAGCAAAATGCAAAGTTATCGTGGAATAGGAATAAGTGAATCAGTCATTATGTCAGTCAGTCAGTCACGCACGGTACTGTTTTATAGGTATAGACGTAGGGGGCCATCCATAAATTACGTAACACCAATTTCGATCAATGTGGACCCCTCCCCCCTTGCCACACTTCTAACTATGAAGGCCCCTAGGGTATAGATAACAGACAGTCCTCAAACACCTTGAACTTTTACAAGTTTTTTTTTAGCATTTTACAGATATCTTTTCACACAAGATAAAAGAAAACTACATTGACTTCGTGAATTTCATTTTGTACCAAGTAGATTTGTTCCTCTTAGCACTGTCTATTGTTATTGTACCGGTAATTATTTGTACCGATATGATTGATTTTATTTCGTTCCATTTCGAGGCAACAAATCTTTTGTTTAACAATTAAAAGGAAACGATCGTATCTTGACAAAAAAAAACAATAATGGCGACGTTATCCGCAGTCGTGATTCACGGAAGATTATCTAACTAGATTATTGGTCTACATGGAATTGAGACCCAGTGATTTGTCTCAAGATATTCGATCTCAAGGTGGTTAGAGTAAGCGACTCGGCTCAGATAATAGACTAACAAGCGACGCGATGGCAGCGCGTGCGCAACGGAGCGAGACGCGCGCTCGACCGCATATCCGCTGCGATTCGTCTTCCTAGAGATCCTAGAGCACTACAATGTGAAGGTGAAGATTATTTCTCAGACTACAAGGTATATTGTGTCATGTGATGGGATTATAAAACTAACTATGCCTAAATTAATTGTAATAAACATTCGATCACAGTCATAAAAATATTTATGAATACCTAAGATGAAAAATTGGAGAGCTATAAGGTATGTCGATGAACTTTGAATGTGAACCATCGACGTCATTTGTTTTTATGTTATATAACAGGTAGCATTTAGATTTTACATCACGCACGACCAATTCAATTACTTTATGAGCTCACCTAATTAATGGATCTACTTTAGCTGGGTGGGATTGGTAGGCAACAGCGTAAAATAAAACCAGACCTTGATCTAATAAATAATTACCATAGCGTGCGATTAGCAATTTCAAATCAATCCTTAATTCTATGGATCGCCGCATACAAAAGCTGTACAAAGCAAAGTTATAAAATGAGGGGTCAGGCGACCATTAGATTACTCAAAGGGTTGTCAAATCTAAACGATTTGGACCCTTTCGACTTAGCGAGGCAGCTGCTTGTTCAATGCAGATTATTATTTTAACACCATAGCCGGCTTAGACTCAAAGTTGTCGTTTAATAGTTGCGAAGCTGATCCGATTTGTATGCTAATTACCAGACTCCAAGTTTAACTGAAACGATTCTTAAATAGCCGCTCTAATGGCTTGACTACGAGCAGTAATAACGAGATTATCTTGTATTTAGCGCTACAGTTGTAATTGTAACAATTTGAAAGTAAATAAAGTTACGATTGGATAAATTCGTGATTTGATACACAATTACAGTAATCTTGATGCACCATAGATAAGTTATTACAGTAACGTTACTTATGTTGTTCTTTGTTCGTTATGTAAGTATCAAAAAAGCGGATAAACAAGGATGTAACATCCTGAGAGAGGTGGGCGACCCCGATGATGAATCATCAATCATGATGAACCGTGACATCGGTAGGCATCGGATGGCAGACCATATTTCACTATTGAAACTGATATAAAACATTCTGGCAGGCGATAATTATTAGGCTCTACATACCTACATGAAAATAAAAAGATTGGAAATATTTATAAATTAAGCATGGTGGAAATAACAAAATGTAAATAGGGTTACGTAGACCACTTAATAAATGTATTGAGCATAAAAAACAACAGGTCAGGTTTCAAACATTAATCAATGACACAAATGGCATCGTCATTGTGGCCATTTGTGGCATTCTCCATATCATTGTTGCTCCCGACTTGTCAAGAGATTAACAGCCTTAGTTTAAAGAGGTCTATAACCCATCCGATTAGCTATTCATAGCGAGAAACAAATAATTTCCGGCTAACTTAACCGGCAGCACACCATGAAGTAATTAGCAGTAGCCAACATGACGGCTACAGTCGGTTATTTATAAAGCGACGTGTCAAAAAACTGCGGCGACCTTGGCGCCCCCGCGCGGACTAGCCGATACATTCACCTCAGGTGGGGCCCGTAGAACTCGAGTTGTACCATTACTTACATATGATCTATTTTACGCTTGTATACATAGTAAATGAAATAACTGAGGAATACCCGCTGTGGTGTTACGGAGTCAACAGAGAATATAGACTGTATGTAAAGTTACAGAACTTACAGATAATCGGAACTTCTATTATCTGTGAAGTAACAAACACGTGGCAATTTGACGGGTCTCTGACTCAATCTCGTATGTGAAATTTTACGAAGTTGAAATAATCACTTTAAGCCGTGTGTCTAAAGTGGTTATTACATTTTAGTAAGATTTCATATACGAGGTTGAGTCAGAGACCCGTCGAATTTATTTTATAATAATATAAACTACGTTTTCAAAGTTATTTTACTCTTGCCCTTAGGTTATAGTTAGCTGGACAGCATGTCAAGATTATCAACCACACTAAACTATGTATACGTGCCAATTAATGGAACAAAACATTTAATAAAAATAAACTGTGACTTTGATGGATGGTTTTTGGATTTATTGCGTATTATTACAAAAAAAAATGTTTTCATTTAAGTCAAGGACGCCGCTTACCGGCAGCCACAAGAAGTCTCTCTTTTCATTTTTGAAGTGTTGTTTTCGATAAGATCAAATAATATTATTTCTTAGAAAGTTGGTTTGTTTTTCTCCATTCAAGTTAAAATAGAACAATCAATATCAAACAAAAGCCAACAAGTCAAATATAAGCATCAACAATTTTTATTTCACAATTTTGAGACTGATTACATTAACTCAAGTCTATTAAAGTAACCCGCATAGTGACTCATCAAAACATCAACAAAACGTTTTCTAAGTCATGGTAAGCCAATGCTATGAGATATAATAGAAACACATGCGGGCAATGTTTAGTACATCAGTTATTGACAACCTTGATCGGGTCTTAATATTAGGATTTTACTTGAGTTATTTTAAAACAGTGAAAAATTCTTTGAGGAATAATATGTTCAAATTGAAGCTTCAAATTATAAGAAGGTTGCATTATTTAACGCTAAACAAGCGATCTAAATCGGTGTTTGACAAGGAAGCTAAAGCGCGGCATTGAGATACACGAACTTGGAAGCAACCCTGAAATGGTTAAAACACTAAAGCATACATCTTTTGTACTGTATACAAAAGTGACGTCCGACCATCAGAAGGTTGCTACTTTGTTGGCAAATGTTAAGACATTACAAAAGGCGTCAGAAAAATAAATATTTTCGATTAGTACATAGGTAAAATAGGGAATGAGACGCTCTACATGTACAAAAAATAAGCTTATCGCATGCTCATAATGTATAATTTGATGTAACTCGGATACCAACCTTTTAAAGAATCAATCGAAAAATATTTTAATTGTATGATACATATCAAATTAATTGAAGCTTTCACTGGCGCGATTATTAAAAGTGGTACATTAATGCCTTGCTATAAACATTGACTGCATGAGTGAAATGAAAGTTTACCGCATCAGCGCGCATAGAAATCTCAATGCGCCGGGGTGATGATTTTCTAATTTCTCTACGGGATGATGCGATTTCTAAGTCATGCAAACACGAAATCCAATGAAAACATCTTAATCTGAAAAGTAAACAAGTAAAAGTAAATACGTGACCAGGTACAAAAAGTCGAAGGAAATAAACTACAGTAAGTTAAAAATAAAGATTCGTTAGAACTGGAATTTCGCAAGTGGGTATATCAGTAGAGGGCTTCTCAAGATTGTAATGAACAGTAATTACTTTTCAATTCGCCATGCACGCCTTTTCCCAGTTATATTTATAATAATGATCTGTGCAGTCACATAAATGCACATGCGTGCTTTGTCAGGCGATGCAATTTACCATCAGAAGTCAGGAGTGGTCTCTAAACCGGTCAGACCGGCCGTAGTCGCTTCGTCGAAACACCACCATCCAACTCGCTACTTACTTAAATTGTTTATACTATATTACTTCGCAAATTGGAACTGTCTGATATGACTCCAACTTCTACACGGTTTTAAGTGCTCATGTCTTTTAATATCTTACCAGCAACAGTATTAGAGATAAGTGGATATGTTGTAAGACTCTTTACGTTTGGAATAATAGCTTTTTACGTAGCAGTCGCGAATTTGAGACTTTTGGCTTTAAAAACAACGTGGGAATTTGGTTTAAGTAGTATATTGTAAAAATGATGAAAACGATACTTATTAACTTACTACGTCTTTAATTTGTGCTTAAGTATGTAAAAATATAACCAAAAAGGTTATTGGTTTATAAATAGGTAAAACCTTTTAGATTAAATTTTGCTGCTATCAATTTGAGAATAGTAGGTACTCAAATAGATTTCCGCTTTTAATGTCTAACTAACATATAAGGGGACGCGGCCCTTCAATTTACTGCACTATCCCCTATTCACTAAAAGGTACCTACTGTGATGTTTATTGGACTTTATGTTGCTTACGTACTCCATTCTAAAACTTAAATCAACTGCTTTTAATTAGGGAATTAGCTACATTTCTTATGTTCAGGATATAGGTATATAGGTTTCTTAGGTTCTACATACGTAGACATTACAAAATTGCAAAGAGTTTATCTTATTTTAGATACTTGGTGATTTATCATACCTCAAGGTTGGTGAGCTACGCATCTTGACAATACAGATATAATAAATTTTCCGCAATAACCTTGTGCTCTTAGAGTTATGCCGCGATAAGAATTAGTCATTACATCCAAGGCATGCCTCCTACACCATACTTACTGAGTGGTCGCTAATCAAACATGCAGTACATAGACAAATACGTGCTAGGAAATGGGTGGGACGTTCCATAGGCATGTTCCGTTCTAGTCAAAGGACTCTATTGTTAACTTCCCTGATCTCTCGTTAATTAAAGTATCTTTGTCGAGAGTAGACTAGAACTAAAATAGTAGATAATGTGGGTAGTTAATTTTGGATTTGTTAAAATTAGTAGGAAATAACAACAAATTGGTAGTAATAGTAATACTAAGAATACACTATGTCTACTCGTTAGCTAATTATTGATGTTTCAAAATCAAAGTGTAATCAATAATTACAAAAGATTTCATTTAACTGGGATATCTTGACTGTGACTTTGGAAACAAAAAATACCGGTACAAATACATATAATATAGCCAATTTGGTACTAATACCAAGATTTTGGGCGCAAAGAGGAACAAATCAATTTTAGCAGAAAGCGCATTTAATTGAAAATATCCAATGTAATGGTTTTTTCAGTAGTTGCTGTAAGTTAAATTATGGTACATGTCAACACCTACAGTCTTCTCATACTTATACCTATTGTTGAGGTTATTTTTAAATGGCCCGCCTACATACAATCTGTCGTAGAGGTGATTACTCACATCACGTCAGCTCAGCTCAGCTATACCTAGTTTCTTATTATTGGATAATGCTGGATAAGAAAGAATTAAGAAAAAACTTGAAACTACTGGCCAGTGTGAGATTCGTAACACTTATTTCTCTCTACCTACCTATTAGAATCCCACCCAGGTAAACAGGTTAAAAGACCTGTAAATGTCGACCCGAAATAAATGACAACAATTTACGACCTCATAATTCAAACTAGTTATCAATCAAAATAGGAAATAAAACTGCAACTAGGTATGTAGAAAGTAGGTACCTATTTAGTTCTATTGAATTAGCAATTAAAACGAGAGTGGCTAAGCTAAATTGCCTGTATAACAATATTGTAAACAGGTGGTGCTACGCCCGACATGTAGGTATACTTGTGCTTGTATTACTGTTATTTTATTACTCATTCATTATATTGTATTAGGTCACGCGTAACATTTCGTAGTCTCATTGCATTAATGTCAGTGTACAACCAAAAGAGCGCGACTCCATATAGTCTAGATAAACCAGCTGCATTACCGAATGTGGGTAAACAAAATAGTGTCATTTTGTGACATAGCGCGGGGCACGGAGACATCGGGCCGCAGAGCGCGCGGTCAAGGTATCCGGGCCAAAGGTCGATGACAGCGACACCGGCTCGCGGCCTCCGCCCGCCAAAAACCAACAAACTTTACCGCGCAATTTTGACTAGAAACTTGTAATCTAACCTGAAGAAATAGACTCGTTTTCCGACTTCGGCGTCGTCGGCGGCATGGGCAGCGGCATCGAAGGCAGCGGCTGCGTCTGTTGCTGCTGCTGCATCGTGCACGTATTGCCCAGCAGGGACTGAGTCGTGTTGTATGTCAACCCATCGTCGTAGCCCCAGAGCTCGAGCCCGCCGTACTCTGGCGAGGCGAGCGACTCCGGAGACATAACCATCGCGGCCGGCAGACCCAGAGCTGAGGACGACGTCACTTCGGACGAGCTCTCCTCGAGCATTCGCAGCGTCTGGAAGCCCCCGTTGTTGGACCAGCGGCGTCTCATGTCGACGAGCGCGTCACACGCTCCGAAATCCACGATCGCCGATGGACATCCTACGCGGGCTTTCACTTCACTTTTCTTTCGCACTGATCAACTTCAAAAACACGCACCACACCGCGCTTCTAATCGAACCGTTTTTACCGTAAATAAGCACTGGTAAAGCTAGTCAACGTCTCAACTTTCTTGTTACAACGCAATCCGTGTACAGGTGAGAGAAACTAATACTAGTCTCACTAAATTGTTTTCTATGGTACCGAGTTAGCGGTAGGGAAAACGAGAACCGAGAAGAGTACGTTGCGTTCGCGCGACCGTCGTCAACGGAGTACGTAGAGGCAGCGAGCGCGCGACGCGGCCAAGCTCTCACTGCCACGGTCGAGTGTGACGTCACGTCACGGTGCCCCGCGCCCCCCGCGCCCGCCGCGCCCCTCCGCGGCCCGCGCGCGCAGCCGTGGCACACAAAGTCGAGTCACCGGCGACATTATGTAGCGCGCCGATAAAACACCCTCAATTTTCAAAGCAACTCTATCAAAACAACTTCACCGCTCGTTATATAACTCGGAAAAAGTTTTACATACCCATTAGAAATTATAAATATGTAATGTAATTGTTTAAGTATATAATTTTGATTACACGTGCTGCTGCTGACGGTACAGTACCAACTTAAAAAGGTACTTAAGTAGGTACATAATTTGTGAGATTTATCAATTTTATTATTCTATTTTAATTTCTAACTAATCAAACTACCTACTATTGCTGCTATAAATATATGCGTGTCGTTGTTGGGGCTTTAAACTTAAGTTAGTTTGTACTTTACTGTTTCTTACTAGTTACCTATGATTTTTGTAAAGAAATAAAGACTACTTTACTTACTTATTGTTCCATATTACTTCAATCTTTATGTAAAATTCAAGCCTAAACTCAATGTAATTTATAATCTATTCCACAACCAATTTTAAACTTCGTTTTTTTAGCATTAGAAATAGGGTAAACAATCTTGATGAGACTTTTTTAGCGAAAAACGCCAAAAGAAATAATAGTAACTATTCCTTTTGAAACCAAAAGAATGTAAATGACCTTAGTCCTTTCTATTTGTTACATAGGTATTTGCTTTGATTTATTGTTCAAAAGTGTTTTTCATTAAGAAGACACGTCAAGATCGCTTATCTTCTTTCTAATGCTAAAAAAACGAAGTATAAGTAAGTACTTAGGTAGGCTATACCTTCAAATATACAAATTTAAAATTAAACAGCTTGAACATTATGGTGTGGTGTCGCTAGGTTGGATTGGACTGAAACTTTACAAAACAACGACCCGTACGCAAGTTGGACTTTACATAAATCATTAAAAAAGAAAGAACACTTTAACGGTAGAACAGAACCGACACACGAATAAGGCAGTCAGCGTATGCCGACTACTACTGTATTAGAATAAGTACAGATATGTACATAATTTTAATTAAGTATTAATTTCGCCACTCACTCTAATTATTTCAATGATACAAGATCGAAAGAAAGGTTATCGAGGCAGCCTATTTAAGTATCGGTTCTGTTTTGTTATGAACTTGGATAACCTACCACACTGCAGTACCCACCCGGCTGTAGTAGGTCGGTGCGAGAATTTCGCAAGCCCGCCCAGTAAAAAGGTCAATGTTAAGAGGTCAGCCCACCGAACGCTTCGCTCGCAACCCAGTTAGAAATAAACCGCCCATTGACACATTATTTTATCAGCCCAGTTCACAATCGATGTATCTGACACGAGTGACACATTTGAGGTGTAAAGCGTGTCACACTGACACAAAAATCGGCAATGTCCTCAATATTAGAGCGACGACCTGAATTTCAGGTACTTATCGCGCGGCACAAAATCTAATTACGTAACGATCGCACAGTTCGATATACATTTCGGTTTTAGAACAGCGTGTTCGCAAGACTTTATTATAAGCGAAGCAGTGGTTGTGTTCGTGGGTTTGGTGTCGAGATGCGGATAGATAAGACGTAGTGACGCGAACGCCATGATTGGCTGACTGGCGTCACCGCATCACGTGTGTAGGAGCGTTGACCGCCAGTGTTTTGGAAATGCTTATGTACAAAGTTTATATACCTACATCACTTTACCAAACGATCGCAAGCGATTCTATTACAAGACAAATAGTGCCAATTTCAAAGATAATAAATAGCGCAAAATAGCAGCATAAAACAAATGACTGCTGAAACTGACCAAATTACATGAATTGTTATACGTGATCGTCTAGGAAAAGAGCTAATTATACATAGTTAGTAGCTTCTTTTATAATGTCAGATTTCACGTCCAAATTCAAGTATAGTCAGCATAGATAATTTTTGATTTGCATAGCCGCATTTTACCGATAATGATAATTAAAAGTAAGTATCCATCCATACAAATTAAAAAAATAATGCCACTAATATTATAAGGTTAAAAGTATGTATGGAAGGATGGTTGGATGTTTGTTACTCTTTCACGGTAAAATGGTTTGACGGAATCTCATGAAATTTGGCACACAGATAGTTTATAACCTGGATTAACATAAAGAATACTTTTTATCCCGGAAAATTGCATACTTCCCGCGAGATAGCGATAAACGAATTCAATGCAGACTGAGTCGCGGGCAACAGCTAGTAAAAAATAAGTTTGCATAACGCAATTTTACGCAAAACAAACCTTCTTTGCAAATCATCTTTGGAACAAACCTATTTTTTGCATCTTTTTTATTTAAAAAAGTTGCTTGTTTATTTCCCGTGTTAATTGGAACTTATTTTTTACAACTCCAAGGGATTGCAGACCAGACATCCTAAGAATTTGATATGAATTTCAACTTGATACCTTTTCGAATTCTTAAAGAAAAGGGCTTGATAGAAAGACATACGGACAGAGCAAACCCTAAACATATCAAAATGAGATGAAATAGCAAGTTGATTTGTATGTCAATTATCATATAATTAGTTATTTTACGAACTCCGACACTTATTTTCCGTATAACGCACAAATCTTTCTAAAACGTGAAACTTAGTAAAACCCGATCGTAACTTCTCTTTGTTTAGGCATTCGTGCGTGCAAGGAACTACGATTGGTTCCTACCCTGCCCCGCCCGCTCTCCGCCTCGCTTCTCTTTGCCGAATTACTTAGCATTTAGGTATCGTTCTCGAATGTTTACACGTTCCGCTTCAATATCTATAGTACCTATAAAACATTAATGTAACTGACAGACAGACAACGCATAGCCTAAAGCACAACAGATAGAGACTTGAACTTTGGCAGACGTATGAAATTCCTCAGGACTCGTCGTAACTAGGTGGGGAGATGATATTGATGGAACTCTGGATTGACACAGGGTGATGGTTGAGGATCATATAGGTGCAATAAGAAGAGATTTGTAGAAATTCTCACGGGATAGGGAACCAGTCTTTTTTAGTTCACGTAGACAAGGCCTCGAGGATCGACAGTCTTTTATGAACGAATTCGACTGATCTAACCGGATAGCCTTTCTGTTTTGAATACTACACAGGCGATAATGAAGCCATTAGCATTCGTTTTAATTAGTTCCTCAATTTACTAAATTCCGTCTAGTTGGGGGGAAACAAACAATAGGAATGTGACACCACCAATCAACTGACGTACTTTTTGAGCTGTCAAAACACGATTCTCCCATAAATTTGGCATGGCAATAGCTAGTTATAACATCACTTGTTTGTCAACTCAATCGTCTAACTATTTGTTTGTCTTCATTGATTTTCAGGGCTAAAATAAAATGTTTTTTTACTAGGGTCGCATCTTGGAATTATTTTTTTACGATGTCATCTACATACAACACCTCGCGGTTAGTGTACAGTCGAGTTCACCAATATCTGTACAGCCAACCTTTCATAAATATCTATACATAGACATTATTACGGTAACATAATTTATGAAAGGTTAGCGATACAGATATTGCTGAACTCGACTGTACACAAACTTTGCCATACTTGTCAACAATAATGTCAAGTAAAAAATTTACGCAAGCCGGTATGATTCAAGTTGGTACGGCGCTGGGCCACATATTGTAACTTTGACGTGGTAATTGATAGAGAAGTAACGACAATTGCTTACTACAGCTATACAATGAGAGATAGATGAACTTTAAACGAATGAAGTTTCCTGAACGACCAGTAAGCGACTCGACCTCAATGTTAACGATCGTTGACAAACTGTAGCGAAGTCTAAATGGCCTTTCCTGCAATGATTCGCCACAGCCTTGACTGCGTGTTCCCGGCTAGAACCGTCTATTAGCAAATCGAGGAATTAATTCTACTTTTTGTTCAGTTTCCATTAAATGTAAATTAGAGATGAAATTAATCGAAGCCAGTCTCCGGAGCTACATCATTACCGGTTTTGTGATGTCATTACGAATCGTATCAAAGTAATCTTTACCTGCCGCATCGAAGTTTATTTATTGTTCCGGACAGGAATCGCCTCCGCAACTCCTTGGATTGATGGCCATTATCTTCAGTTGGAGTGCTTTATGATTTAATGCCTCTTGCCATTAATAGCCGCTAAAAGCATTTCATTAAAATCTCGCCAATCCCCAATTGATTTTAAGTTTATTGTTTTCTTTATTAATCGTTGCGGAGCGAAAACCACTTGTCATGCGGACGGAGCCTACGGCTGGTAGCCGCACGGAGATTTATGAACGGCGAATTCTACATACCGAGGAATGATTAATGTAATCGAATGTTGGCTTACAGCCATCCTGTCCCTTTGTTGCGGTTTTGGGTGAATATGGATGGAAGCAAACAAGGTGATATGAAAGACCTGCAACCGCAACGATTTCGTAAGTTATTACTAAGTTTACCAGTTTCGGAGAAAATCAGCATATTTATTGATGACCTTACCTGTAACAAAATGATATACATCGGTTAAACAAACAGTGGATCACCATGAACATGACTAACTATCAAATGTCTCGTAAATCATTAGGAAATGCATATTATTCAATGTCATTACCACCAGTGCATAAATTCTTCCATGTTTACAT